>JALGRB010000016.1:0-1226250 GCA_023091065.1 Dianthus caryophyllus
TAGAATTGTCAACTTGTTACGATTAAACGAGGAAATAAGAATTTGAGAAAATGAACTACTTGAATAAAATACTTGGATTGTTAGCCATGTCACACTCTCGACTTTCGATGTTAACGGTGTAGGCTGTCTACGGGGACTTGGGCTCCTCCCGCAGTTGCCCAAGGCTATTCAACGATCTTAAGATTCTTTGCCGACGTGTGGTATCAACCTCGAGGATAGGCATACTTGATACTCCGCGCCCATGGAATAGTAATTGGAAACGCCAACCCCATCCGGTGCGGGTCTCTGGTGATAGTCGAACTTTTTCGTCGGTGATACCTTTTGAATAGCGAATAAGTATGATCCTCGATAGGTAGTGTATGCATACATTAGACAAGGGATTGAATCATCCTTATTACCTTAGATATCTTTAAGCCTGGTAGTCACGTCCAAGTTATGTTGGCCTACAGAAGCCATCGCATCATTATGTCTGCATGCTTCCGCCTTACTAACGAAGACTCATTAGTCAATGGATGTTGAATGTATTTCCTCGTTTGTTTGATGATTATTTGAATGACCTGGCTGAGTATTGGAGTACGATTTGTTGAGTATGATTATTTATGAGTGTTGTACGTTATGTGATTGGATGTATACTCGTGATTAAATCATCATGATTTCCTTATGTGTTTGCTTGCCTAATTGCAATGTGTTTTTATTTATTTATTTTCTATATTCTACGTTACGTTTTATGAACTGCATGTTGTATGAGATTTAAATATCTATATGTGAGAACTGATATTATATGCTAATTGTCCAATTTTATTGAAATATGCTACTTTGGAGTTATCACGCGTTTAGTCTTTACTTAAGTTACTTTTAATCATAGGTTAAATAAACCAAAACTTTGGTTTAGAGGTTGTTGGTTAGAACAGTCACTTCCCGCCTCTGAGCGGGAGATCCTCCTATTTTGTGTTTTTGTCTCCGTTGCAGGAAATTCTCGAGACTCAGGATTATCGGGACGATTGGGATGTTTCATTTGTTTTCTTTGAGAGATTGTAATATATATTTGTATCCTATGCCATTTGAGTGTAATTTATTTAACATCCGGCATGTTTTAGACTTAATTAATTTTCCGCCTTAGTTTATTTAAGTCACGAAAAACCGGGTTGTTACAGTTGGTATCAGAGCTGTCTTGCGACCGTGATTAACTTAATAGTTATTTCATCTAGCGAGAAGACACCTGGGCTAGACATACATATTAATATATATGTCAGGCATAGACTTATAGGATCAAATAATGAATTAGAAATCTTAGAACGCTAAAATAATAACTTAGATCGCTTTAAAATGTGAGATTGGGTAGAAATATCTAGAATTGACCGACTGACCTAGATATAAGAAGTCTCGACCGTCATTCAACCTCGTTAGTTTTTCTTTTGTTTTCTCTATGCTTGCTTGCCTGCTAAGTGCTCTATGACTAAACTTTTTTTGACTAACAAGTCTCTAATACTAACGTTACCAAAAAAAGATGGAGACGTATAAATCGAAGACGAGACGACAAGGACTCAAACACTTGCAAATGGACGCATCAAGAGTCGAACGATCTGGAAGCGACGCTCTAGACCTTGAAGAATTCTATTGCGTTGAAGACCTTTATAACTTTCTCAAACATTCTTATTAAATGAATTATCATTTTCTCCTCCAAAAATTTTAAATTTATTTAACTTATTTTCTTCTTCAAAAAAATAAAATCTTCCTAATTTATACTCTTATAATGATTTCATAAAATGAATTTTACCACTTTTCTTTTTCTCGCAAATACAAGACTTGAAGACAAGACCAGAAGCGCATGCGAAGAGACGTATCAAGAATCACGCTATCCAAGACAATTTTCAAGACGTCGAAGATTTATTTAGCATTGAAGATTTCTAAAGCTATATCAAAATCAAACTCTAATGATCACCATCATTTCATCGCTTTTTCTTTTTTAGATATCCTAATCATAAAATTCCTAATATTAAATCTCAAAAAAAAAAAAAAAAAAAATGAATTTTAATGTTTCCTCTTTTATTTTAAACTCCTTACATAAAAAGTATCCACTCGATTATTTTTTCGACCTCGTAAAAATTTTAACTTCTTTGAAATTGTTGATTTCCTATATCAATAATTCCTAATAACTGACTTCTTAAATTGATTATCATCTCCTCTTTAATCTAGTAAAATTTTATCATCCTTGCTTTCAAATTTCGTAAACTCCTTAATCTTTATATTCAAAAAACCTTTGAACTTTACTTCGTTTTTCAGCCCTCGTACAAGTATTAATATCTTCTAAAATTTCTTATCTTGAGATCTATCTATAATACTTACTAATTGAATTCATAAAGTTAATTTTCCTTTATTCTATTTTAATCTTGAAAAAAAAATGAATTACTATTTCCTTTGTAATTTCGTTATATTTCTATTCAACCACAAAAACTTATTACATTATTCCAAAATTTTGAACTCTTAAATTATAATTTCTATGAAATACGTATTAATCTCATACGATGAAATTTTTGTCCGTTTTCTTTATCTTTGTAAACTCTTTATCTTTTTATTAAATACCTTTTGAAACTGCCCTATCTATTACAATCATCTCTCTTCGATGTTTATATACATATATATTATTTTCTTTTTCTTTTTATATAACCCTTATTATAAATTTCAATCTCATCCTAAATCCTAAATATGATTTATAAAATTTGCTTCATCTAATAACATTATATTAATAGTTTTAAGAAAATGAGCTATATCAATAAGGTTATCCATAATTCTCGAAAAATTTATTTAATCATTCAACGATAACCTATATTTTCTTAAATTTCATTAAAGCTCATATTTTCATTATGAACACTAGGACTTTTACATATTTTCCTAAATGCCATTTTTCCTAAGGCTATATATCTTATATATGTGATCATTAAAAGTAACAATAATAATATTATTATGTATATACGCTTAAAACTTCTTAAGGGTAGGACAATAATCTGATTTTATCAAAATCCTAACTAAATCTTAAAACATCTTATTTCAACCTATTTTAAGGTTAACATTTATTTTCAAATTTAAATAAATTATTTTTATTCTTAAAAAAAAAAAAGAGCTTATTATTTTAATTTAATTTAATTCCGTACAAAACTTCTAGGCCCTACCTTTTTGAAAACCTCTTTCTCACTGGTTTTGGAAAACGACAATGCAGCAACATTTATATATTAATTCGAAAAAGAATTATTTATCTTTAAAATTATTAAATTCATCAATCTTTTCTTTATAGAAAATTCATACCCAATCAAGAGCAATATTACTATTTCAATTCCAAAAACCTTGTTGTTTTCTCCAACTGTTTTTAATCTCGAGTAGTTATCCATCCTATTCAAGTTTCGGGGACGAAACTTTTCTTAAGGGGGTAGGATTGTAACACCCCGTGTTTTTATTAATACTAATTAATTATTTTAACTAAATTATTAAATTAAAATTTATATAATTCAACTTTTATTCAATTACTCTAAAACGCTGATTGAAAAATTTTGATTAAATAAACTTTTTCCAATACATTTCTAATTAAACTTTCTTGATTTTTATATTAATCAGACATATTTTTAATCCTAAAATACTTGTCAAACTAAAACCTTGATTCAATTGGTTTTATTAAACTTAATAAATTTGCGTTTTACTTTAAAAATTATTATTACTTGAATAAATATAGTTTTATTAAAACGTATCTTGCAAATAAACAAGCCGTTTGAAAATATGTGAGACCGTAATAAAATTTATAGTTAACAACTTTTATACATTTTATATCTCAAAATTTAAATTTTATAATATTAATCATAGAACTATAATTTAAAAACAAATAATTTAAAGTATAAAATATTTTATAAAATATAAAAGTTTATGAATAAGAGTAAATAAATGGATCCAAATTCCTTGGATTACTAAGACCCACGTCGCCCTTACCTCCCCATCCATTCATTTCATGTCCGATATTATAAGTCTTCCCTTATACACTTCATATCTCCTCATCCTTATTTCACCCTTATAAACTCCTCATTTTTTCAGATCTCCTTTCTCCTTCATTTTTTCTTTCCTCTCTAATTTTACACACACAAAAACATCAACAACAAAAGCAAAACAACAATAACAACGAGCAAAGAAGAATAACAACAAACAATAACGCATAACCTACAACAACAACAATGGCGGTCAACAACAAGAACAACGGCGACATCACCACCGCTCCCAACCACCGTCACTTCCACCGAGCCACCACCGCCGCCTCTTTTAACCGTGGTCCCCTCGCCTCTCCCCTCACCTCTGCTCTCCCGCCTCGACGCCACCACAGCCGCTCGCCACCTTCACGGCCGCCATAGTCACTCACCATGGCGACCACCACCGTGCTCTGCCACCTCGCCCGCTTCTCTCACTCCCTCTCGTTCTCCTTGCTTTCCTCGCTGGCCACCACTAGAGCAAACCCACCGCCATTAATGGCAAGCTTGAGCTCGAGCTCAGTCGCCGCCGGAGCTACCACCGTGGTCCTTCCTCGGTCCCTGTTTTTCGA
Organism: Dianthus caryophyllus; assembly: GCA_023091065.1. NCBI lineage: Eukaryota > Viridiplantae > Streptophyta > Magnoliopsida > Caryophyllales > Caryophyllaceae > Dianthus > Dianthus caryophyllus. Next base: position 4,577 of record JALGRB010000016.1, read on the forward strand.
CATCTCTCTCCTCCCCTGCTTCTTATTCTTTTAATTTTGGTCTCGCCGGAAACCGTCGCCTTCACCGGAGCTACAATCTCCGACCGTTGTGGAGCTTCGACCACCGGAGCCGTGGCCATCACCACCACCGTCACCTGTTACGTCTTTCTCCACCACGTTGGCCACCATCCTCTCTTCCTCTCGCTTTTCCGGTCGGGCCTCGCCGAGTCTCACCACCCAACGTAAGTCACCCACCGTGGTATGTCCTCCTTCCCTTCATCTTTTTCCACACCGCTTTAATTCTCCCTATCACTTACTCTCTCTCATTGTTTGCTTGAAAACGCCTTCGCCTGAGTCGCCACGTGACTCTTTTCATCCTCGGTTTATTTTTCAAATTTCTCCTATGCTCGGACCTCTGTCGACCACCATGGCCAAGACTCTCACCTCGGCCTCGCTCAAATTGGTGGTCGCCGATGTCGCTTTGTCGACCCGAGTCGCTGCCGTCTTATTCGACTTCACAACTTTGGAGTTTGGGTACTTATGAAAATGGGTTAAGATATTTGGAGGCCTCAGTTCGTGTGCCAATTTAGGTGACTCGATTTCTTCCTCAAAATCTCTAACATTAACGTTTTGGTTTTATTTTAATTAATCATATTAAAAGTGAGCTAGTATGCGTCAGACACGTATGATTCCCGTTTCAGTTTAATTTGATAACTTTGTATGATTTGCTATAGTATGAAATTGGGTGTTAATTTTGGTTATAATATAATGTTGAATTGATTTGTGAAATATGATATTTATCTGATTTTGTGATAATATGTTTTGAGTGAAAAATGTATTGTTGAATTAATGTTGAATTTAATTGTAATATTATCGTGTTAAAATTATTTGTTATGTGTAAATTAAAATATATAAAGTTTATGTATCACAATTATAAAATAAGACTAAAAATATTACTAAAATAACTTAAGTAAATAAATTAAACTAACATAAAATATTTATGGAAATAAAGTATTTATCGACACTAAAAAGGTTTAAATAAAATACAACTAAAAATTTAGAGTCAAATAAAAAGAGTATTAAGTTTAAATCATTATTAAATCAGCTTTAAAAGTAAAAATATAATTTAAGTTTCCTCAGTATAAAATTTCTAAGATAAATAGTTATGTAAAATGTCATATATCACATTTAATATAAAGATTATCTTATTAAAACTATAAAGCTTACAATGAACTTAAAATATACTAAATAAACATTTAGTTAAAATAATAAAAGAGAAATAAAGTACTTCAAAATATAAGGTAAACCTATGTAAAGCTTTTATTGAATAAAGTTAGAAGTTAGTATTATAAATATGGTTTAAGTAAAAGATAAAGTGTTAAGATGATAGTAATATAAAAAGATCAACTAAAATGGCTAAGTAGAAAGTTTAAGTTATAAAAAGCAGAAAAAGAAATAAAATGTAAGTGTAAGTATTATTGTATAAAAATTAGTTTCTATAATTTACTAAAGTAAAACATATAAAATTGACTACTATCACTAAAATTTGGAATACACTTTAAAGACGACTACTTCTAAATAGTTGTGTTATAAAATTTAAATGTATAGAGTTTAAGACTTTATAAATAGGTTTAAATAATTAAAGAAATAAAAGAAAAGTAAATAATTAGATATTAATAAGATATAAAAATATACTCCGTATAAAATTCCACCATCGAATTATCATTCACCTAAAAGAAATTTTACTAATTGTCACAATATTATATTTTATCAAGAATACTAAAATTTGACAAATATCGTTTAAGTAATATTTCTAAGTTAAAATAAATGTTATAACTACTAAATCGCTAGATACTTTTCAATTCAAATAAGAGGAAGGATTAAAAGTGAGTTATAATGAAATTCAATTATTTATATCACTAATGACTAATCTATTTTAAGTTGCTTAAAATTTAACACGAAACTTAAAAACCTTTATCACTAATCATAAACATACTTAAATTAAAATCTAAACGAAACTAAATTATACTTAAACGAACAATTATTAATTACTAAAATATAAAATAAAAATACATAGAAGTATAAAGTATAAAAATACGTACAAGTATAAAAATACGTACAAGTATAAGAATACGTATAAGTATAAAAATACGTATAAGTATAAACTATAAAAATACGTACAAAGTATAAAAATACGCATACGTACAAAAGTACGTACAAAGTATAAAAATACGCATACGTATAAAAATACGTACAAAATAATGAATAGTGAAAATATTTAAAATCTACGAACGGACTCAAAATAAATATTTAAGTTTTTCTATGTGTTTCCGTTTATCTGAAGAACTGTTAGAATTAATATTTTCATTATACAAAGTTCGACGATATTATTAATATTTAGAATTGTCACTTGTTACGATTAAACGAGGAAATAAGAATTTGAGAAAATGAACTACTTGAATAAAATACTTGGATTGTTCGCCATGTTGCGACTCTTGACTTTCGATGTTAACGAGGTAGCTGTCTATGGGGACTTGGGCTCCCTCCCAGAGTTGCCCAAGGCTATTCAACGATCTTAAGATTGCTGTTTGACGTGTGGTATCAACCTCAGGGATGGGGCATACTTGATACTTCCGCGGGCCCATAGAATAGTAATTGAACGCCAACCCCATCCGGTACCCGTCTCTGGTGATAGTCGAACTTTTCGTTTGGGTGATACCTTTTGAATAGCGAATAAGTATGATCCTCGATAGGTAGTGTATGCATACATTAGACAAGCGGATTGAATCATCCTTATTACCTTAGATATCTTTAAGCCTGGTAGTCACGTCCCGTTATGTTGGCCCTACCGGCCATCGCGCGGATTATGTCTCAGATGCTTCCGCTTTACTAACGAAGACTCATTAGTCAATGGATGTTGAATGTATTTCCTCGCTTTGTTTGATGATTATTTGAATGACTGGCCGAGTATTCGAGTACGATTTGTTGAGTATGATTATTTATGAGTGTTGTAACGTTATGTGATCGATGTATACTCGTGATTAAATCATCATGATTTCCTTATGTGTTTGCTGCCTAATTGCAATGTGTTTTTATTTATTTATTTTCTATATTCTACGTTACGCTTTATGAACTGCATGTTGTATGAGATTTAAATATCTATATGTGAGAACCGATATTATATGCTAATTGTCCAATTTTATTGAAATATGCTACGCTTTGGAGTTATACGCGCTTAGTGTCGCCAAGTTACTTTTAATCATAGGTTAAATAAAACCAAAACTTTGGTTTAGAGGTTGTTGGTTAGAACACTACTTCCCGCCTGAGCGGGAGATCCTCCTATTTTGTGTTTTTGTCTCCTGGCTGGCAGAAATTCTCGAGACTCGTGGATTATCTGACGATTAGGATGTTTCATTTGTTTTCTTGAGAGATTGTAATATATATTTGTATCCTATGCCATTTGAGTGTAATTTATTTAACATCCCAAGCATGTTTTAGACTTAATTAATTTTCCGCCTTAGTTTATTTAAGTCACTAAAACCTGAAGCCGTTATTCAGATCGAATTCAAAAGAGTCGGGTATATTCATTATCTTGTACTCGGCTTGGCTATAATGACTTAAGGCGAATTCAAGGCATGGGCAGGATGCTAAGCAATAATTCTGCCGGCTTAAACCACACTATTCGATATAGCCAACGCTAGAGACCGAGATAGTGGTATCCGCACAAGACTATCTTAACCCCACTTCACTTACGATTGACGTTTTCATATCGGAGGCTCAAGCGTTTGACCCGTTATTTAACTTACTCAATATTCATTATTTATTTGATATTACATATCTCATGTTAGTAGACTCTCCAAGTCTCATCGTCAAACGTTTAAGTATTTTATTTTCGGTTTCATATTATCACATAACACGTTCGTTTATTATTTGAAGTGTTGTTAATTATTAACATTTTTAAGTTTCTATATTGAAACGTTTATTAGTATGTCCAAATTTATTTAAGTGTTTTTCAAAACACTTTAAGTTATTTACTTATTCATTTTAAATTTTTCTATACTTAGTAAAATTTTCATTCATTTCCAATATTTCAAATTTTGAAAATTGAAATATCTTTGAATCTTGAGACGTAACTTGTTTTACAAGTTTCGTAAATTTTTCACTATTCATCAATCACTATTCACTTAGGTTACTATTCATCAATCACTATTCATCGTATTTTATACGTATTTTTATACGTATTCGTATTTTTATACTCCGTATTTTATACGTATTTTTATATGTAACACCCCGTGTTATTATAACATAAATTTATAAAAGAATTTAATTCCTTCAATTAAATTCATCCTTTTCCTTTTAATAAAAATGCGTCTGAATTTTTTTCGCCAAATAATACTAAATTTCCTAAGTCCAAATATAAAATTTTTGAAAAATAAAGTATATTGTATTATCTTTAGAATTCAAAAAGAAACACAATTCAAAATTTTATAAAAGTCAACACAAAACTTATATCGTTTTCAAAATTTCAAAATGGTCAAGCCTAGTCTACTATTCATAAAGATAAGAGTAAAACCTTTTATTCATGAATTCGATTTCGAACACTTTTAATTTTTGAATGAAAGTGGACCCTTATAATTTTTCTCGTCGTTGAAATTCAAGTCAACAATTACAATACACTATAATAGTTTTCTCGCACCTAAACTAAAACCATTTTGATATACTTCGAATTTGAACTTTATTTTTACATATTCGAACTCGATAAATCAAATGATGAATCGACGACAAATTTCTCAACGACAAATTTCGGCACGCAAATCGAGGTCAATGTTGACCAAAGTGGCCGAGCCACCTAAGGTGATTAACTCACCTAATTCCTTTCTCAAATATACTTACCCATAATCAAAATCTAACAAAATTAGTTAAGGCTTAATCATTTTGGTTATTACTAACAAAACATATTATATTAATATCAAATTACTATTTCGTTTTGATTTAACTAACACTTTCGCTAAATATCGAAATAATGAGTCACACTAAGTCTAAACTGATAAACTTTTTGACGTTTGAGTATAATTATTTAAATCGATAACATTCAACAAAAAAAAATAAGTGTTTCGATCAAATAAAATTTTTAATCAAAGTTGCGAGGATCTGGTACCCAATTTTTCTTTTGATTTCTTTTCGAGGTTTAATTTCATTTTTATTTTCGATCTTACTTCAAAACATTATTTTAAGACCGTATATTTTATGTCGAGACTTTTCGCGTGCGCGCAAATCGAAAATTTCAAAAACGAAAAATCGGGCCAATTGACCACCATTTGGCCGACCTCCTTGGACCTTGACCAAGGGTTATCCTCTTCCATTTTCTCCTCTACTTTACTACCATGTCTCATCACCTTACACTCCTATATTTTCATCATCATTTTAGCCTTTATAAATTTAAAGGTTATACATTAACAAATACCAAATACAAAACTAAATACATAAGACATACTACTAGTATACAATTCACTTGCTAACATTTCATTTCCACACTACCACTTGAAAATCTCTAACACTTTTCTCTCTAATAAAAACAAACACAAGCAAACTAGTAAGCAATCTTCATCTTCAACCTTGAGCTCTCATGAAGATTTTCATCTTCTTAAATTCTTTTCTCCTTTAAACTTTCATTTTCTTGTCTTAAATTTCTTAGAACACTTAAATGAATACTCCACCATTTACATTTAGTAATCATTTCCTCTTTTTATTACAATTAATCAAGAACATAAATCAAAACAATTAAAATATACACATCACCTAAACAAAAATGTTACTACACTTAAAGGTTTAGTTAGTTAGCTAAAATAAAATTTCTAACTTGCTTATTTCATTTTTATGTACTAATCCTAACCAAAGACGAGGAGCAAGGTGGAGGCGTCGACTTGAGCCAATTTGACCACATAGTGGATCCCGACAATTGCTAGGCTTTCATTTTCACTAACCTAATTAAGGTGCCCCCGCACACTATAATTGCCTTGCACTATCTATATTCCTAAATGATGTTTTGAGTATATGCATGAATTAGTATATCACCTAAAGTATTGCATGCTAAATTAGAAGATAAAAATCGAAAAATAACATTAGTGTAACACCTAAAACCACACGGCATAACCCTTTATTTTTGCTTAATTTTTCGTTTTAATTTTTGTAAATTGCATGCTTAAAATACTAAAAATAAGATGTATATGAAAATATAATTAGTTTATGTTTTGGACTTAAGATGAAATTGTTGTGTTATTGAAATGTTTTTAAAGTATTTATGTGTTTGAAACTATTGTTGTTATTTTTGTATGAAATGATTTACTTATATGTGTTAATGTTTGTATATGATTTTCACCTATGTTAAACACATAAATGATATAAAGGAAATTAGTTACTGAATTAGAAGAATAAAAATCAAAAAAATAAAAATAGTAAACATATATATTATACACGGTTTTCTTACAAAAAATGGACTAATTTTTAGTTTTAATTTTTCTAAATAACATATTATGATTAGTCTAGGTTAATTAGACATGCTATTAAAATTTGAGAAAATAAAATGATGATATGAAAATTTGAGTTAAAAGTGTTATTTAGAAAATCATTTATGTTCTTCACTTGTTCATATGTTCTTCATATTTATTTCTAGTTTGATTCATAATTTTTTATAAAGTTTTACTTAAATGTTGTTTTAATCCACTATTTAATAAATACAATACTAATTATATAAGTTAAATAAGCTAAATCTTTATAAGGAAAAAGTTAGAAATTTAAAGTGAGTAAAAACACTATTCATAAATGAAATAAAATGTTTAGTGAAAATTGTGAACTAGTTAAGTCACTTTAGTATAATTTAAATTATTAGTATATAAAAACTTTAAGTCAAAAACCGATAAAATTAGAAAACGAAAATAAATGGTACAAGTATAAGGGGGTCACGGCCTTAGGGTTATTTTTGGACCAAAATTGATTTTGTCACTTTTTATTTTTATCACTTAGATAAATTAATTAGTTAAAGTAATGAATTATTAATAAAAACAAAAAAAAAAAAATTAATTAAACCTAATGAACCTCACGGCATTTACACTTTAATTGGACCAATTTTGATCAAAATGAATTTGTCACTTAGTCACTAAAATTGAATAGTAATTAGGATTATATTAGATTGTATAATAAATCATTAATAAAAAGAATCGACGAAACCGATAAAAAAATAAACGTTACACGTATTAAAATGAACAAGTTCGAGTGTTGCTACCTTTGCTTAAATTTGGATGTGGACATACGGACTATTTAAAATGAACTACGACAACCTCGCTAAAAATGGAAACCGCTAAAATGTTAGTTAAGTATATGACTAAACGTAACCGACTTTTACTTTCAAAATATTGTTTCAAATCACTAAGTACAAAACGAACTTAACGACTTTGAAACTAGGATTTCATATTTAGAAAATAAAACTTAGTTTTGTACTTAAGTAGAATATATCTTTAGTATAAAAATACGTATAAATACGAAGTATAAAAATACACATACGTATAAAAATACGGACAAATACGAAGTATAAAAATACGGATACGTATAAAAATACGAATAAAATACGGAGTATAAAAATACGCATACGTATAAAAATACGTATAAAATACGATGAATAGTAAATACGATGAATAGTAAATACGATGAATAGTAAAATAATGAATAGTGAAAATATTTAAAATTTACGAACGGACTCAAAATAAATATTTAAGTTATTCTATGTGTTCTGTTTACCTGAAGAACTGCTAGAACGAAAAATTTCATTATACAAAGTTCGACGATATATTTAAGTTTCAGAATTGTTATTTATTAAGATTGAACGAGGAAATAAGAATTTGAGAAAATGAACTACCTGAATAAAATACTTGGATTGTTCGCCATGTCGCGACTCTTGAAATTCGATGTTAATGAGGTAGCTGTCTATAGGGACTTGGGCTCCCTCCCAGAGTTGCCCTAGGCGCGCTATATAACGATCTTAAGATTGCTATTTGGCACGGTATATACAACCTCAGGGATGGGGCAACATTGATATTTCCGTGGGCCCATAGATGGTAATTGGAAAATCCAGCCCCACCCGGGGGTACCCATCTAAGGTGATAGTCGAACTTTTTCGTCGGTGATACCTTTTGAATAGCGAATACGTATGATCCTCGATAGGTAGTGTATGCATACATTAGACAAGGGATTTGGCTGTCCTTATTACCTTAGGTATCCTTACCCTGTCAGCCATGTCCAAGTTATGTTGGCCCTGTCGGCTATTGCGCGGACGTCTAGTATGTCAGCCATGTCCAAGTTATGTTGGCCCTGTCTACTATAGCGCGATTTACGTCTGCATGCTTCCGCCTTACTAACGAAGAATCATTAGTTAACGTATGATGAATGTATTTCCTTGTTATTGTAACAACCTGGTTTTCGTGACTTTAATTAAACTAAGGCGGAATATTAATTAAGTCTATTTGTAACAACCTGATTTTTAGTCGACTTTAATTACTAAGGCGGAAATTAATTAAGTCTAAACTAGCGTTATTAATTATACAATAAAATCCCAAAATATTACATCATCGTTCAAGAGTCGAATTAAACGACTCTAAGTACGGAAGTTAAAAGAGTAACATATTATATACTTCCTCCATTCCATTTGATTCTATACATATTCCTTTTTCGGAAATTCCAATCAATTCTATACATTTCTATTTTAGTCTCTACTTTATTAAACTAAAAGACCAATATACCCTTCACTAATACCCACTCAACCCACTTGCAAACAATAAAGTAGGGGTATTTAAGTAATTTCATTATCTACCCCACTTGATTTTCTTCTACCTTAATTACCGTGTTTTGGTCAAACGTATAGAATCAAACGGAATGCAGGAAGTATTACAAATCTCTCAAAATAGGCGAAAGTAAAACATTAAAGCGTCTCGTGGCCCCGTCCAAAATCCAGCTCTCGGTCCACGATCATCCTGCACAATAAACTGATGGGGGATGCTCACGAAAGCTGACAAAGTGACTAGCTATGCTCATACTTACCCTCGATTTCAATTACTTTGGTTTAATATTATCACTTTATAATTATAACATTATGATAAAAATATAAACATGCTTATTACATATAGCATATAAAGACATATAAGTCATAAGAAGCATGCGGTTTAAAGCGATAAATCATATAAGCATGATATTCAGGTATGAAGGCAAATAGCATATAATAACATAGCAATAGTATCACAATAATTCAATAGCATTACAAGGCGATATCGGATCGCAATCAAACATACATATCGTATCATTCACATCATGCACTCGATTCAATCTCGTAAAGTTGTGGTCTTTAGTTTTCAAGATGGTACACACTGCTCTCAATTAATTATACAACAAACAACACATCGCTACGAGCCCGACCACCGAGTAGGCCTTTGTACTGATCGATTGCATCTCACTTCCATAGTGCAGAGGCTTACTCGACTCGTAAACCACGCCGAATACTATAATACTTGCATCTCATCCTCTAGTGTTCGAAATGATTCGAACTTCGATACAATCTCGCCAAGTGATCTTTACATGTGGCAAGAACGAATGCTAGTGTCGCGCCCACTAAGAACTAAACACGGCAAGGAGACTTGAACCGCTATAATCGGCATTAATCGCCACTTGCGTTCCTGGTAACTTTAGCGAAATAGGAATAAAACCCTAGTCTAGTACATGTACACTAGTATCCAATTTAAGAATGGGCTATGCTAATCATAGAGCACCTTAACTCAGGATAAAACGACTATTTCCTAAAGCCTGAGACAAAAGCCTTGGCATATTCATTATCTTGTCCGGCAATGGCGACCGCCACAAGACTATCTTAACCCCACTTCACTCACGATTGACGTTCCCTTATCTGAGGCCCAAGCTTGACCTTTTATTTAAACATACTCATGATCTATTATTTAGTTGATATTACATATCACATGTTTCTAGACTCTCCTAGTCTCATCACAAACGTTTTATTTGAAAGGTAGGTTTCATATGATCACGTAACACATTCGTTTATTATTTGAAGTGTTGTTAATTATTAACATTTTTAAGATTTTAAATTGAAACGTTGATTAGTATGTCCAAATTTTATTTAAGTGTTTTTCAAGACACTTTAAGTCATTTACTTATTCATTTTAAATTTTTCTATACTTAGTAAAATTTAATTATTTTTAAAATTTCACTATTCAATCGTATTTTTACTATTCATCGATTTACTATTCATCGTATTTACTATTCATCGTATTTTATAATGATTATTATTCTTATTCGTATTCCTATACTTGTACGTATTTTTATACTTATACATATTCCTATACTTGTACGTATTTTTATATTTATACGTATTTTTATACTTAAGATATTTTAGTATAATACTAAACCATTTTTCTTTCCTAAGTACAAATTTCTAGTTTCAAAGTCGTTAAGTTCGTTTTGTACTTAGTGAGTTTTGAAAATATTCTAAAAGTCTAGTTTTAAAAACGTTAAGTTCGGTTTGTAAAAAGTGATAATGATATTTATTTTAAAATGAGACTTAGTTAAATTTAGTCGTCTATTAACTAAATTTAGCGATTTTCATTCTAAAAATAATAGTATCGTGGATGATTCATTTAAGTCCTGTAAGTCCAAGATCAACAAATTCAAATAGCAAAGGCAAGAATAATACCTATTTAGTTCATTTTTATAATGGTTACATATTTTTATCGGTTTATAATATTTCATTTATAACTAAATCGGTTTATACTAAAATTCAATTCTAATTACTATTTAACTTTAGTGACTTAGTGATAATTTCATTTTGATCAAACTTAGTCAATTTAATATAGAATGTCGTGTGTATTAATATATGTGTTAAAATAGTTTTATTTCTTTTAATTTCTTAAATCTAACTTATTAACTAATAATTAAATTATTTTAACAATAAACTAAAAATGATAAAATAAGTTTTAACTCTAAAAAGGCATGAATGCCGTGGTTAGTCATGGTGCTTGTCAACATTTCATTTTTCGATTTTAACGGTTTTTAACTTAAAGTCTTTATAATTTAATTATCCTAATTATACTAAAATGATTTAAACTATAATGAAACTTACTAAAAATTTCATTTATAATTATGAATAGTGTTTTTCAACACTTTAAATTTCTAACTTTTTAAAATCAATGATTTAGTTAGTTTAATTTATATAGTTGTTAATATAATAACTTATTAGTTAATAAAAACAATAAATAAAAACAAACATAAAATAAAACAAAATCAAAGTGAGCAAAATACATGAAGATCACATGAACATGAAGAACACCAACTTAAACATCAAGAACATCAAACTCATTCAAGAACACATTTTTGCCCTTTTAACAACTTATAATTTATTTTTCTAATTTAATTCTTTTTACATAAAAACATCCATTTTATAATAACTTAACATAACATATTATTTACAAAAATTAAAAGTGAAAATTTATTAAAATAAAAGGGTGAAGCCGTGAGGTTGCACTTGTATGTATATATTTTATTTTCGATTTTTAATCACTTTATACTCATAGTTAAAACTTAACATAATCTTTATATATAACTACAACATAACTAAACATAAAAATCATATGAACAAAAATTAAAAGTGTTCAAAACTAATTAAATTAAATATATGAACATAATACTACAACTTAACTATTATCATTATTACTTATTTATTATCATTTTAATATATTTCACATAACATACAAACACACACAAATCATGTTTAACATATTTTAGCACAAAAATCATACTCATAAAATTATAATAACAAAACAAATTAATTTACTAAAAGGATAATACAAGACAAGGCTAGTCACCTTGATCGGTAAGGTTTATTGGTTGTCCGGATCGACTATATTATCTAGGTCCAAGTCTTCACCCAAGTACCCGTCTTCACCTTCAAAAATAGACCCGAAATAAGCTCCAAAATACCCACTAATGCTAAATAATACTAGTAGTATATTAATGTAATATTAGGGTTTTGTTTTAATGTGTTTTTAGAAGGAAAATGAAAGAAAATAAAAGGGATAAAAGGGAGAAAACTTTCGGCTGTTTTGAAGGCACAAGGTTTGTGTTTTTCACTTAAAGAAATAATGAATAAGTTGTAAAGGATTTGGGTGAGTAATGTGTTGAATAAGTTTAGTTTAATTAGAAATAAAGTTTAAAGTTAAATGAGCATGTATGATGTATTAATGTAGGGTGGTTATTAGGGTGGCTTGACTATGAGAAGTGAAGGGTTGAATTTTGGTCATGCATGACCATGGGTGGTTTGCTACATGTGAGCCCATGTGGCTCGATTTTTTTGTTCTCGAAATTTTCGATTTACGCGTACGCGAAAAGTCTTGAAATAAAATATATGATCCTAAAATAATGTTTAGAAGTAAGATTGAAAATAAAAATGAAATTGAACTCGAAGTGTGATTAAAATAAAAATTGGGTTTTGGCTCCTCGAATTTTGATTAAAAATTTACTAGTCCGAAATATATATTTTTTTTGGATGAAAGTTAATGATTTAAATAATTAGAATCAAACGTCAAAAAGTTTATCAGTTTGGACTTAGTGTGACTCATTATTTTGAGTTTTAGCGAATGTGCTAGTTAAATAAAAAGGAATAGTAATTTGAGATTATTATAATATGTTTTGTTAGTATTAATCCAAAATGATTAAGTCTTAACTGATTTTGTTAAATTTGGATTATGGGTAAGTATAATTGAAAAAGAGTTAGGTGATTTAATCACCTTAAGTGGCTCGGCCTGTAACACCCCGTGTTAATTTAATTCAATAGTTAGCCATCAATTTCTAATTTCAAACCTTAAATCAATTCTTAATCATTTAACCTTACAAAATCACAATTTTTACAAAACTTTCATTTTGTAAAATTTCTCGACTTCTTTAATACTTTTTAAAATTTTTGAATAATGAAATAAATAATTTAATCTTAGAATTTAAAAGTAGAAATATTTTAAAAATCGCCAAACGCAGCACACATTAACTTTTATCGCTTTTGACGCCTTGAGCTTTTTAAACCCACCAAATTCGTGAAAAACATTTTAAAACACAAATTAAACATTTTCTTAACCCAAATAGTGTAGGAGACTTTTCCAACCAATGAGAATTTAGGTGTTTCCTAATTTCATTTAAAATTAAACTTTAATTACTAACTTTATTTCCTAATTCATTTAACCTAAATTTTTACAACTTATTCCATAATTCACAAAGGCAAAAACACACCATTTTCTTCTCCATTTGGCCGGCCACTCTTCTCTCATTTTCTCCCTTTGATTTTCTTCCATTTTATTACAAAAACCTCTTAAATAAAAACACTAATATTATTCTAATAATCTCTAGTATATTTTAGCTAATTAGTGGGTATTTGGAGCTTAATATTTACGGGTTTATTTGAAGGTGAAGACGGGTTTGAGGGTGAAGACTTAGACCTTGATAATATCATCGATCCGGAAAACCTTTAGCTTGCCGATCATAGGTGACTAACTATGTCTTGTATTATCTTTTTAGTAAATTAATTTGTTTTGTTATTCTAATTTTATAATTATGATTTTTATGTTAAATATGTTAAACATCATGTTTATATGCTTGTATGTTTATGTGTTGAATAAATAATGATAATAACTAAATATATAGTTTACTAGTAATGTTATAATAAAATGATATCATGTTTAGCTAAATTAATTTTGAGCATTTTTAATTTATATTCATATGATTTTTATGTTTATTTATGTTTTAGTGAAGTAGTAATGTTATATAAAAATTATGTGAAATATTAGAAATGAGTTTAAAGTGATTAAAATCGAAAAATGAAAATTTATAAATATATATGTAAACCCACTGCTTCCTTAAATTTTAAATAAATTTTCACTTTTAATTTTTGTAAATAATATGTTAAATTAAGTTAGTTAAAATGGATGTTACTATGTGAAAAGAATTAAATTAGGAAAATAAATTATAAGTTATTAAAATCAAAATTAGTGTTCTTGAGTTTTGTTAAGATCTTCATGAGTGTTCTTATTTTCTCCATGTTGATGTTCATCTTTATTACTCATTTTGATCTTATTTTAATTTATGTTTGTTAATAATTTATGTTTATGTTTAGTTATTGTTTATATATATTGTTAGTATTATACTATAAATCAACTAAAACATTATAAATCATTTAGATTAAAAAGTTAGAAATTTAAAGTGTTGAAAAACACTATTCATAATTATAAATAAAAAGTTTAGTAAATTTCATTTTAGTTTAAACCGTTTTAGTATAATTAGAATAATTAAAATATAAAGACTTTAAGCTAAAAACCGATAAAATCGAAAAATGAAAATTTGAACATCCACCTTAGTGCTCACGGCATTTGTGATGTTTTTAGGCTATAAATTGTTTTTATCACTTTTTAGTTTATTGTTAATATAATTTAATTATTAGTTAATAAGTTAGATTTAAGAAATTAAAAGAAATAAATCAATTTTGACATATATAATAAGTCACACGACATTAGCCTTTAAATTTGACTAAATTTGACCAAAATGAAATTATCACTAAGTCACTAAAGTTAAATAGTAATTAGAATTGAATTTTTGTATAAATTGTTTTAGTTATAAATGAAATACGATAAACCGATAAAAATATGTAACCGTTATAAAAATGAACAAAATCGTGTGTTACTGCCTTTGCTATTTGGACTGTTGATCTTGGACTTACGGACTTAAATGAATCATCCACGATACTATTATCTTTTAAAATGAAAATCGCTAAATTTAGTTAATAGACGACTAAATTTAACTAAGTCTCATTTTATAATAAATATCATTATCACCTTTTATAAAATGAACTTAACGTTTTTAAAAACTAGAATTTTAGAGTATTTTCATAAATGACTAAATGCTAAATGAACTTAACGTTTTTAAAACTATGATTTTCGAATATTTTCATAAATGACTAAATACAAACCGAACCTAACATTTTTAAAACTAGACTTTAAAATATTTTCAAAAATCGCCTAAGTACAAAACGAACCTAACGACTTTGAAACTAGAAATTTGTACTTAGGAAATAAAAACAAGTTTAGTATTATACTTAAAATATCTTAAGTATAAAAATACGTATAGATATAAAAATACGTACAAGTATAGGAATACGTATAAGTATAAAAATACGTATAGAATACGAAGTATAGAAATACGAATACGTATAAAAATACGTATAAAATACGAAGTATAAAAATACGGATACGTATAAAAATACGTATAAAATACGATGAATAGTGACCAATGAATAGTGTCAAGTGAATAGTGATTTATGAATAGTGAAAAGTGAATAGTGAAATACTGAAAATAATTGAAAATTTTACTAAGTATAGAAAATTTAAATTAAAGAAGTAAATAACCTAAAGTGTTTGAAAAACACATAAATAAAATTGAACATACTAATAAACATATCAAATTAGAAATTTAAAAACGTTAATAATTAACAACACTTCAAATAATAAACGAATGTGTTATGTGATCATATGAAACCTACCATTCAAATAAAACGTTTGACGCTGAGACTAGGAGAGTCTAGTAACATGTGATATGGAATATCAAATAAATAATAAATCATGAGTATGTTTAAATAAAAGGTCAAGCTTGGGGCCTCGGGATATGAAAACGCCAATCGTGAGTGAAGTGGGGTTAAGATAGTCTTGTGCGGATACCACTATCTCGCCTCGGCTCGGGTCATATCGAATAGTGTGGTTTAAGCCGTGACCTTATTGCTTAGTGCATCCCCGCCCATGCCGTTACGCCTTAAGTCGATAGCCAACGCCGCATAAGATAATGAAAAATTCAACTCTTAGTGGGTCAGGCTTTAGGAAATAATCGCTTTATCCTGAGTTAAGGTGCTCTATGAATAGCATAGCCTATTCTTAAATTGGATATTAGTGTATGCATACTAGACTAGGGTTTTATTCCCTATTTCGCTAAAGTTACCAGGGCCACCGTGACATTATGTGCTTATGCGCTATGGCTCGTCTCCTTGCCGTGTTTCGTTCTTAGTGGGCGCGACACTTGCATTCGCTCTTACCCTGCGTAAAGATTACTTGACGGGATTGTATCTGAAGTTCGAATCATTTCGAACACTAGAGGATGAGATGCAAGTATTATAGTATTCGGCGTGGTTTACGAGTCGAGTAAGCCTCTGCACTATGGAAGTGAGATGCAATCGATCAGAGTACAAGGGCCTACTCAGTGGTCAGGCTCGTAAGCAGTATGTGTTGTCTGTTATGTGATTAAATGAGAATGAGTGTGTACCATCTTCGAAAATTAAAGACCACAACTTTCTGAATTGAATCGAGTCTGCATGACGAGAATGTTACAATACGTATGTTTGTTGCGATCCGATATCGCTTTGTAATCTATGATACAAATGATATGATATTATCTGTTATCTGCTTTCCTAATTGAATAGCATGCCTATATGATTTATCGTTTTAAATCGCATGTTTATTAGGACTAATATGTCTTTACATGCTATATGTTTTAAGCATGTTTATCGTTTTATCATACTATTATAGTTATAAAGCGATAGTAATAAACCAAAGTAATTGAAATCGAGGGTAAGTATGAGCATAGCTAGTCACCGTCACCGCTTCAATGGCATCCCCATAGTTTATTGTGCAGGACGTTCGTGGACCAGGAGCTGGATTTTGGACGGGGCCACAAGACGTGTTTATACTTTACTTTTGTTGTATTTTGAGAGATTTGTAATATATAACACTTTACTCTTTTAACTTCCGCATTTAGAGTTGTTCAATTCAACTCTTAAACGATGATGTAATATTTTGGGTTATTTGTATAATTAATAACACTGGTTTAAGACTTAATTAATTTCCGCCTTAGTAATTAAAGTCGACTAAAAACCAGGTTGTTACAGTTGGTATCAAAGCTGACTCGTGACCGTAACATAAATGGCCTAATGTGATTTATGCTTACCTAACGAGAGACACCTGGGCCAGACATTCATATTGTATGTCAGGCATAGACTAATAGGATCAAATAATAAATTAGATTTTTCTTTTATTAGATCACTTAAATAATAAACTTCAAATCGCTTTAAAGTGTGAGGATGGGTAGAAACCTTAAGGACCGACCATAGGCTTAGTGCTTTTAAATATAACAAACTACTTCCCTCAAAATAAAATACACTAACTCGCGTATGCTTGCTACTTGCTGAAGTGACTGACTAAACTAACAACTATCCTCGGATATAAAATTTAAATAATAATTCAACTCCCGAGGATCGAAGCGTCAAAGGAGTACCAGACGGCACGGAGTGAAGACATCTGTTAAATTCGTAACCAATTCCACAAAAATACATTCTCCCTCTCTCCTACTTTCATATCCTTCCTAAGAAAATGTACTAGATACATTTTAAAATCCTAAAACCGATGTAACAAAAAAATTACATCTCAAGGAAATAAAATACCTAACTTCTGTGCTTACTTGCATAACTGCCGTTATTGCATTTACTTTCAAGTAAAAGCTATCAATGACAAGCATGTCTTCTAACCTCTCGCAATACTAATGATTCCTTCACGCCTTAATTCTTTCGTAATGGCTGCACCTCCAATGACAGACGAGGAAAGACACCTCCTGGCAGAAGAATCTTTGATCCGTTTGGCAGAAATAGCCACGGACAACGCAAACCGCCAACATCATCCAAGCGCATTTGATCGTGTTTCCCGCCATCGTCCACAAGAGTACTGGTTCTATCGACCTATCGATCTCACGAATCGGCCGGAGGAAATGAAGAAACTCATGGATCCGACAAGGACGCCCGTAAGATAGGGTCAACATAGCCGCTTTTACCTGAAGGCGAGGCAAATGATCGGTGGAACGTGGTCGACCAATGAGCCTGACGCCACGCTCACATGGTACGAGTTCACAAAGAAAATCAAGGAGAAGTACTTTGGGTATGAGCTCGTGTGTCGAAAGAGGAAGAATTCATAAGTCTCGGAATGGTAGACATGACACTCCGTGAATACACCGAGAAATTCCAACGGTACCGGCAAAATTCGGTCGCGATCGCTCCCAACGATAGTGGCCATGACACGTAGGTACCGCGCAATATGTCTAATGATCTGCGTGCATCTACATGAGCAAAGAACACCTACGCTACTTTTGCCGCAGCCTCACGAGCGCTGCGTCGCAGGTATGGGCTTCCTTAGAGTTGGAAAAAGCCGAGGAGAAAAAGAAGAAGGTGTTTGTGCCATCTGTGGGCACGCCGAGCTTCATTCGTGCCGAGTTATCAACGCCCGATCCAACAGAGGCGTAATTTTCAGAGGCCTGCTCCAAAACAGGTTCCCGCTGGGAACAACGAGAGCCATGGTTGCGGAAGGGCTCCTCAACCTAGAGCCTTACCAGGAAATTGTCGATGTGTCACAAGGCACTACATGAGGGTAGGCAAAGCGCAACGGCCACCGACACCGCTACAAATGCAAGAAGGTTGGGCACAAGGCAAACGTATGCCCTAATAATCAACACGGCGCCGATTGGGTGTACCACAATCTGTTGTGGTACAAGGTCGAAGTTTATGTCCTCACAGAGCCGAGGCGGATGAGTCACCCGAGGCGGACGTCATCACCGTATTTTTCTTATAAACTCAGAACGCTGTGGTTTTGTTTGACATCAGCATCATTGTCCTTTATATCTTCTAAATTTATTCATAAAGCTAATCTCACAAATTCAACCAATCCACGCAAATATTTCCTTACTAAACGGAAAAATTTTCAAATGCTCAAAATTTTCAAAGATACTCCAATCACAATCCATAAAACAATCTTCCTTCCGACCTTATCCTTTTTGACATGCCTGAGTTCGACGTCATTCTGGGGATCGATTGGTTGACTAAGTATCATGCGCTGTTCGAGCGCCGAGATCGGAAAATTCGCTTGAAGCATCCTACAGGGACTAAAGTCACGTGATCGTAAGACTTCGCCAATTAAGGGCAAAATTATCTCGCTCAAGCAACTACAACGGTTAGAAAGAAAAAGGGCATCAAGTATACTTATGCGCAGGTCAATGAAGTAAAGGAAAGCGTGGAAATTGAAGATATTCACGTAGTACGGAATTCCCGATGTCTTCCCGCACGATTTACTGTGCTTGCCACCGCACGTGATGTCGAAGTTCTCTATCGACCTTGTGCCGTGCACGGCCCCAATCTCAAAGGCACCCTATAGGATGGCACCGTAGAATCTGAGGAATTAAAGAAACAACTGGAAGAAATGATTGAGAAGGGTTTCATAAGACCGAGTGTCTCACCCTGGGGAGCACCGGTTCTCTTTGTGAAAAAGAAGGATGGCAGTATGAGACTTTGCATCGACTACAGGGAGTTAAACAAGGTGACCATTAAGAACCGCTACCCTCTGCCAAGGATCGACGATCTCTTTGATCAACTAAAAGGCGCGGAGTGTTTTCTAAGATCGACCTGAGGTCGTTACCATCGATTGCGTGAGAGAATCAGACATCCAAAAGATCGCCGTAAGCGTACGGCCATTATGAATTCAAGGTTATGCCTTCGGTTTGACAAATGCACCAAAGAAGTGTTCATGGATCAAATGAATGTAACCTTCCACGAGTACTTAGACATATGCGTGGTTGTGTTCATTGATGATATCCTGATTTATTCCAAGACCGGCGTAACACGAAGAACACCTACGTATCATTCTCGGGGATACTACGAGAGATATAAGTGGTATGCAAAACTATCCAAGTGCGAAGTTTTGGCTTGAAAAGGTAGCATTCCCTGGTCACGCTATCTCAAAGGACTCGAGTGATGGTAGATCCCGCAAAGATCGACGCAGTTGAAAGAATGGAAGGCTCCCACAAATATAATCGAAATACGCAGCCTTCCTAGGGTTGGCGGGATACTACGGGAGGTTCGCTCCAGATTTCTAAGGTAGCACGACCAATGACAAAGTCGCTACAAAAAGAATCCAAATTCATATGGAGCGACGAGTGCGAGAATGCGTTCCAGAACTCAAGACAAGGCTTACTACGCCTCGCCTTAGCCCTCCCTACGGATGGAGACGAGTATGAAGTCTACAGTGACGCCTCACTGAATGGCCTGGGTTGCGTACTGATGCAACAAGGGAAGGTCATTGCTTATGCGTCAAGGCAGTTAAAGGTTCATGAACGAAACTACCCAACTCATGACCTAGAATTAGCAGCTGTGGTGTTTGCTTTAAAAATCTGGCGTCATTACCTCTACGGAGTGAGTATCAAGTTCTACACTGACCACAAAAGTCTGAAATATATCTTCACGCAGAAGGAACTCAACATGAGACAACGCCGATGGTTAGAACTGATCAAGGACTATAAGATTGAACTATTGTACCATGAGGGTAAGGCGAACGTCGTTGCTGACGCTCTGAGTAGAAAGACTACGCACACTCTTAGCAACATTTGGGAAATTCCGGCTGGTATTGTCAGAGATTTCAAGAGAATAAACTTAGAGTTGGTTCAGTCTGACGATGCTGATTTGAACGCCATGATCGCAGAGCCGGAGTTATATCACGAGATAAGAGCTCTACAATGGGAAGATGAAGAGCTTGTTAAGATCAGACGGGAAATTCCTTCAGGAAACCGAGAAGGGTTTGAGATTAAACCTGACGGGAGTTTGAGATTCAAAGAAAGGTGGTGTGTGCCCGACGTACCTGTGTTGAAAAGAAAGATCCTCGACGAGGCACATAGTACACGGTACTCCATACATCCTGGGTCTGATAAAATGTACCAAGACTTAAAATTGAAGTTTTGGTGGATTAGAATGAAAGCAGAGATTGCAGAGTATGTTGCGAAATGTTTAATCTGCCAAAAGGTGAAGTTTGAACATCAACGACCGGGAGGACTACTGCAACCTTTAGACATTCCTTTGGGAAAATGGGACTCCATCTCCATGGATTTTATAACGGGATTGCCAAGAACTCACCGAGGGAATAATGCAATTTGGGTAATAGTGGACCGCTTGACCAAGTCAGCCCACTTCCTACCAATCAAGGACACCTGGAGCCTTGAAGAGTTAGCTAAGACATATGAGAAGGAGGTGATCCGACTACACGGCGTACCGCTGGACATTATTTCGGATAGGGATCCGAGGTTCACTTCTCATTTCTGGGAGAAACTACAAGCAGCATTGGGAAGCCAACTGAAGATGAGCACCGCTTTCCATCCTGCTACCGATGGTCAAACTGAGCGAACTATTCAAACGGTGGGAGACATGCTCAGGGCGTGTGCCTTAGAATTTAACGAGAATTGGGAGAAAAGTCTACCTTTGATTGAATTCTCCTACAATAATAGCTTTCATGCAAGTTTGGGTTGTGCTCCATTCGAGGCACTCTACGGGAGAAAGTGTCGTGAGTCTTGGCCTGGTTGGGACGATGCTAGTGATAATGTGGGAACTGGTCCACAGGTTATTCAGGACCAGATCGAACACATCAAGATCATTCGTGAACGTCTACAAGCGGCACAAGACCGTCAAAAGATGTATGCCAACAAACATCGTCGACCAATCGAGTTCGAGGTTGGTGATCATGTCTTCTTGAAAGTATCACCCATGAAAGGGGTCCGACGCTTGGGATTGAAGGGAAAGTTGAGTCCTAAATACGTAGGACCCTATGAGATTACCGATGCACTGGTGAGGTAGCTTATCGCCTAGCGCTACCCCCCAACCTCTCCAAGGTCCACAACGTGTTCCACGTTTCACAACTAAGGCGATACAGGAGCGACCCAAGTCACATCATTACTCCTGACGTAATCGCAGTTGAGCCTAACCTGCTCTACTCCGAGAGGCCTGTAAAGATCTTGGCACGAGAAACCAAGAGGTTGAGGCGGAAGACGGTTCCCTTAGTAAAAGTGCTATGGAAAGGTCAACTGACTGAACAAGCAACTTGGGAGACCGAAGCCTCTATGAAGGAGAAATATCCCGAGCTATTTACCTCAGGTGAAAATCCTATTCTTCATTCAAGTTTCGGGACGAAACTTTTCTAAGGGGGGAGGTTTGTAACACCCCGTGTTAATTTAATTCAATAGTTAGCCATCAATTTCTAATTTCAAACCTTAAATCAATTCTTAATCATTTAACCTTACAAAATCACAATTTTTACAAAACTTTCATTTTGTAAAATTTCTCGACTTCTTTAATACTTTTTAAAATTTTTGAATAATGAAATAAATAATTTAATCTTAGAATTTAAAAGTAGAAATATTTCGAAAAATCGTCAAACGCGCACACATTAACTTTTATCGCTTTTGACGCCCGACTTTTTAAAACTGACCAAATTCGTGAAAAACATTTTAAAACACAAATTAAACATTTTCTTAACCCAAATAGTGTAGGAGACTTTTCCAACCAATGAGAATTTAGGTGTTTCCTAATTTCATTTAAAATTAAACTTTAATTACTAACTTTATTTCCTAATTCATTTAACCTAAATTTTTACAACTTATTCCATAATTCACAAAGGCAAAAACACACCATTTTCTTCTCCATTTGGCCGGCCACTCTTCTCTCATTTTCTCCCTTTGATTTTCTTCCATTTTATTACAAAAACCTCTTAAATAAAAACACTAATATTATTCTAATAATCTCTAGTATATTTTAGCTAATTAGTGGGTATTTGGAGCTTAATATTTACTGTTTATTTGAAGGTGAAGACGGGTTTGAGGGTGAAGACTTAGACCTTGATAATATCATCGATCCGGAAAACCTTTAGCTTGCCGATCATAGGTGACTAACTATGTCTTGTATTATCTTTTTAGTAAATTAATTTGTTTTGTTATTCTAATTTTATAATTATGATTTTTATGTTAAATATGTTAAACATCATGTTTATATGCTTGTATGTTTATGTGTTGAATAAATAATGATAATAACTAAATATATAGTTTACTAGTAATGTTATAATAAAATGATATCATGTTTAGCTAAATTAATTTTGAGCATTTTTAATTTATATTCATATGATTTTTATGTTTATTTATGTTTTAGTGAAGTAGTAATGTTATATAAAAATTATGTGAAATATTAGAAATGAGTTTAAAGTGATTAAAATCGAAAAATGAAAATTTATAAATATATATGTAAACCCACGGTTTCCTTAAATTTTTTAAATAAATTTTCACTTTTAATTTTTGTAAATAATATGTTAAATTAAGTTAGTTAAAATGGATGTTACTATGTGAAAAGAATTAAATTAGGAAAATAAATTATAAGTTATTAAAATCAAAATTAGTGTTCTTGAGTTTTGTTAAGATCTTCATGAGTGTTCTTATTTTCTCCATGTTGATGTTCATCTTTATTACTCATTTTGATCTTATTTTAATTTATGTTTGTTAATAATTTATGTTTATGTTTAGTTATTGTTTATATATATTGTTAGTATTATACTATAAATCAACTAAAACATTATAAATCATTTAGATTAAAAAGTTAGAAATTTAAAGTGTTGAAAAACACTATTCATAATTATAAATAAAAAGTTTAGTAAATTTCATTTTAGTTTAAACCGTTTTAGTATAATTAGAATAATTAAAATATAAAGACTTTAAGCTAAAAACCGATAAAATCGAAAAATGAAAATTTGAACATCCACCTTAGTGCTCACGGCATTTGTGATGTTTTTAGGCTATAAATTGTTTTTATCACTTTTTAGTTTATTGTTAATATAATTTAATTATTAGTTAATAAGTTAGATTTAAGAAATTAAAAGAAATAAATCAATTTTGACATATATAATAAGTCACACGACATTAGCCTTTAAATTTGACTAAATTTGACCAAAATGAAATTATCACTAAGTCACTAAAGTTAAATAGTAATTAGAATTGAATTTTTGTATAAATTGTTTTAGTTATAAATGAAATACGATAAACCGATAAAAATATGTAAATCAAGTATAAAAATGAACAAAATCGTATTATTCTTTCTTTGCTATTTGGACTGCTGATCTTGGACTTACGGACTTAAATGAATCATCCACGTTACTATTATCTTTTAAAATGAAAATCGCTAAATTTAGTTAATAGACGACTAAATTTAACTAAGTCTCATTTTATAATAAATATCATTATCACCTTTTATAAAATGAACTTAACGTTTTTAAAAACTAGAATTTTAGAGTATTTTCATAAATGACTAAATGCTAAATGAACTTAACGTTTTTAAAACTATGATTTTCGAATATTTTCATAAATGACTAAATACAAACCGAACCTAACATTTTTAAAACTAGACTTTAAAATATTTTCAAAAATCGCCTAAGTACAAAACGAACCTAACGACTTTGAAACTAGAAATTTGTACTTAGAAAATAAAAACAAGTTTAGTATTATACTTAAAATATCTTAAGTATAAAAATACGTATAGATATAAAAATACGCATAAGCATAGAATACGTATAAGTATAAAAATACGTATAGAATACGAAGTATAGAAATACGAATACGTATAAAAATACGTATAAAATACGAAGTATAAAAATACGGATACGTATAAAAATACGTATAAAATACGATGAATAGTGACCAATGAATAGTGTCAAGTGAATAGTGATTTATGAATAGTGAAAAGTGAATAGTGAAATACTGAAAATAATTGAAAATTTTACTAAGTATAGAAAATTTAAATTAAAGAAGTAAATAACCTAAAGTGTTTGAAAAACACATAAATAAAATTGAACATACTAATAAACATATCAAATTAGAAATTTAAAAACGTTAATAATTAACAACACTTCAAATAATAAACGAATGTGTTATGTGATCATATGAAACCTACCATTCAAATAAAACGTTTGACGCTGAGACTAGGAGAGTCTAGTAACATGTGATATGGAATATCAAATAAATAATAAATCATGAGTATGTTTAAATAAAAGGTCAAGCTTGGGCCTCAGATATGAAAACGTCAATCGTGAGTGAAGTGGGGTTAAGATAGTCTTGTGCGGATACCACTATCTCGGTCTCTGGCTTGGGTCATATCGAATAGTGTGGTTTAAGCCTGACCTTATTGCTTAGTGCATCCTGCCCATGCCGTTACGCCTTAAGTCGTATAGCCAATGCCGTACAAGATAATGAAAAATTCAACTCTTAGTGGGTCAGGCTTTAGGAAATAGTCGTTTTATCCTGAGTTAAGGTGCTCTATGAATAGCATAGCCTATTCTTAAATTGGATATTAGTGTATGCATACTAGACTAGGGTTTTATTCCCCTATTTCGCTTAAGTTACTGTGGCCACCGTGACATTATGTGCTTATGCGCTTTGCGATTCACGTCTCCTTGCCGTGTTTCGTTCTTAGTGGGCGCGACACTTGCATTCGCTCTTACCCTGCGTAAAGATTACTTGACGGATTGTATCTCAAGTTCAATCATTTCGAACACTAGAGGATGAGATGCAAGTATTATAGTATTCGGCGTGGTTTACGAGTCGAGTAAGCCTCGCACTATGGAAGTGAGATGCAATCGATCGTAGTACAAGGGCCTACTCAAAGGGTCGTGCTCGTAGCGATGTGTTGTCTGTTATGTGATTAAATGAGAATGAGTGTGTACCATCTTCGAAAATTAAAGACCACAACTTTCTGAATTGAATCGAGTCTGCATGACGAGAATGTTACAATACGTATGTTTGTTGCGATCCGATATCGCTTTGTAATCTATGATACAAATGATATGATATTATCTGTTATCTGCTTTCCTAATTGAATAGCATGCCTATATGATTTATCGTTTTAAATTGCATGTTTATTAGGACTAATATGTCTTTACATGCTATATGTTTTAAGCATGTTTATCGTTTTATCATACTATTATAGTTATAAAGCGATAGTAATAAACCAAAGTAATTGAAATCGAGGGTAAGTATGAGCATAGCTAGTCACTGTCCGCTCAGCGGGCATCCCCCCATAGTTTATTGTGCAGGACGTTCGTGGACCAGGAGCTGGATTTTGGACGGGGCCACAAGACGTGTTTATACTTTACTTTTGTTGTATTTTGAGAGATTTGTAATATATAACACTTTACTCTTTTAACTTCCGCATTTAGAGTTGTTCAATTCAACTCTTAAACGATGATGTAATATTTTGGGTTATTTGTATAATTAATAACACTGGTTTAAGACTTAATTAATTTCCGCCTTAGTAATTAAAGTCGACTAAAAACCAGGTTGTTACACGGCCACTTTGGTCAAGATTGACCTCGATTTGCGTGCCGAAATTTGTTGTTGAGAAATTTGTCGTCGACTCATCATTTGATTTATCGAGTTTGAATAAGTAAAAATAAAGTTCAAATTCGAAGTATATCAAAATGGTTTTAATTTAGGTGCGAGGAGAACTTGTAGTGTATTGTTTAAGGATTTAAATGAGCAAGATGGTCTAATTATCGATCTACTAATTATAATTAGCTTAATTTAACACGGGGTGTTACAAACCTCCCCCCTTAGAAAAAGTTTCGTCCCGAAACTTGAATGTAGAAAAGAATTTTCACCTGAGTTAAAAAGTTCGGGGTATTTCTCCTTCATTGAGGCCTCGGTCTCCCAAGTTGCTTGCTCGGTCAATTGACCTCTCCATAGTACCTTCACTAAGGGAACCGTCTTCCGTCTCAATACCTTGGTTTCTCGAGCTAGAATCTTCACTGGTCTCTCGGAGTATAGCAGGTTAGGCTCAACCGCGATTACGTCAGGAGTAATGATATGAGTTGGGTCACTCCTGTATTTCCTCAGTTGAGAAACGTGAAAAACGTTGTGAACCTTGGATAAATTGGGGGGTAGTGCTAGGCGATAGGCTACCTCACCAATCCTTTCAAGTACTTCGTACGGTCCAACGTATTTAGGGCTCAGTTTCCCCTTTAGTCCGAAGCGTCGAACCCCCTTCATGGGTGATACTTTCAAAAAGACATGGTCACCGACCTTGAACTCGATTGGTCGACGATGTTTGTTGGCATACATCTTTTGACGGTCTTGCGCTGCTTGTAGGCGTTCACGAATGATTTTGATTTGTTCGATCTGGTCCTGAATAACCTGTGGTCCAGTTCCCACGTTGTCACTAGCATCGTCCCAACAGACTGGACTACGACACTTTCTCCGCATAAAGGCTCCTCGAATGGGGCACAACCCAAACTAGCATGAAAGCTATTATTGTAGGAGAATTCAATCAGAGGTAGACTTTTCTCCCAATTCTCTGAATTCTAAGGCACACGCCCTGAGCATGTCTTCCACCGTTTGGATAGTTCGCTCAGTTTGACCATCGGTAGCAGGATGGAAAGCGATGCTCATCTTCAGTTGGCTTCCCAATGCTGCTTGTAGTTTCTCCCAGAAATGAGAGGTGAACCTCGGATCCCTATCCGAAATAATGTCCAATGCAGACAATCGCGGCAGTCGGATCACCTCCTTCTCATATGTCTTAGCTAACTCTTCAAGGCTCCAGGTGTCCTTGATTGGTAGGAAGTGGGCTGACTTGGTCAGACGGTCCACTATTACCCAAATTGCATTATTTCCCCTGGGAGTCCTTGGCAATCCCGTTATGAAGTCCATGGAGATGGAGTCCCATTTCCCCAATGGAATATCTAAAGGTTGTAGTAATCCTCCGGGTCGCCGATGTTCAAACTTCACTTTCTGGCAGATTAGACACTTTGCAACATACTCTGCAATCTCTGCTTTCATTCGAACCCACCAAAACTTCAACTTTAAGTCTTGGTACATTTTATCGGATCCTGGATGTATGGAGTATCGTGTACTATGTGCCTCGTCAAGGATCCTTCTTTTTAACACTGGCATATCGGGCACACACCACCTTTCTTTGAATCTCAAACTTCCGTCAGGTTTAACCTCAAATCCTTCTCGGTTTCCTGAAGGGATTTCCCTTCTGATTTTCACGAGTTCCTCATCTTCCCATTGTAGTGCCCTAATCTCGTGATATAACTCCGGTTCTGCGATCATTGCGTTTAAGTCGGCATCATCAGACTGGACCAACTCTAAACTCATTCTTTTGAAGTCTCTGACGATACTAGCCGGAATTTCCCAAACGTGGTTGAGGGTATGCGTAGTCTTTCTACTCAGAGCGTCGGCAACGACGTTCGCCTTACCCTTGTGGTACAATAGTTCAATCTTGTAGTCTTTGATCAGTTCTAGCCATCGGCGTTGTCTCATGTTGAGCTCCTTCTGTGTGAAGATATATTTCAGGCTCTTGTGGTCTGTGTAGAACTTGATACTTACTCCGTAGAGATAATGACGCCAGATTTTCAAAGCAAACACCACAGCTGCTAATTCCAGGTCATGAGTTGGGTAGTTTCGCTCATGAACCTTTAACTGCCTTGATGCGTAAGCAATGACTTTCCCTTGTTGCATCAGTACGCAACCCAGGCCATTCAGTGGGGCGTCACTGTAGACTTCATACTCGTCTCCATCAGTGGGGAGAGCTAAGACTGGTGCTGTGGTAAGCCTTGTCTTGAGTTCTTGGAATGCATTCTCGCACTCGTCGCTCCAAATGAACTTGGACTCCTTCTGTAGTAACTTGGTCATCGGTCGTGCTACCTTAGAGAAGTCTGGGACGAATCTTCTGTAGTATCCTGCCAAACCTAGGAAGCTGCGTATCTCAGTTATATTTGTGGGAGCCTTCCATTCTTTCACTGCGTCGATCTTTGCAGGATCTACCATCACTCCGTCCTTCGAGATGACGTGACCCAGAAATGCTACCTTTTCGAGCCAAAACTCGCATTTGGATAATTTTGCATACCACTTATATTTCCGTAGTATCCCCAGGATGATACGTAGATGTTCCTCGTGTTCTGCCCCGGTCTTGGAATAAATTAGGATATCATCAATGAATACAACCACGCATATGTCCAAATACTCGTGGAAGGTTCTGTTCATTTGATCCATGAACACTGCTGGTGCATTTGTCAAACCGAAAGGCATAACCTTTGGAGTGAAACTAGGAGGATCAAGTTTCACTCAAGAGATGAACACAAATCGACTTAGAAAAGTCTTTGAAATTCTCGGCCAAAGTGAATGTTTTTGGTGAAATATTTTCTGAAATTTTGAGAACAAGGAAAAATAAAAGGGATAGTAACTAAATCTACACACTAAGTAATAGATTTAGGTTGTGATTAGTTTAAGCACAAAGCCACTAAACTAATCTTTCACTAAACTCACACACTTAGTAATGAGAAAAATGAAGAGAACTCAAGATAAACAACTAGGGTTTCATTCAATATCAAAGCTGAAAAATATGAGGTGTGAGGGTGGGTTTATATATTACCCAATGCCTCATCTCAACCCTACATTACAAGATAATCTAAGGGCTACAATCAACCCCCAAATACTACATTTTACTCGGTCCAACAAGCTCACTTGAGCTGAAAATTTTGAACATAAAACAACAAATACTTAAAGTAAAAGCATAAAGTAATAAAGGTAGATAGCGACATGTGTTGATAGTGACTTATTGAGGAACACATGTGAGTCCTCATTTGATGACTTTCTACCGATTTGGGTCCATTCCCACTTGATTTTTGCTCTTGATGATTTAATTGACTTGTGGTTGACTTTTGGACCTAAGGTTGGAAGCGGGCCCTAGGTCAATGGATCGCAAACTTTCAACTCCCGTTGCAATCTCCCCGGGTTGAAAAGGATTTGCCCTCAAATCCTCGCCTTCTTCATCCTCCAAGTCTTCATGATACGGGCTAAGGTCTCCCACGTTAAACGTGCCATGGACTCCGTACTCTCCCGGTAGATCAACTTTGTAAGCATTCGGCCCAATTTTCTCAAGTATCTCGAAGGGACCCTCGGCCCTAGGCATGAGCTTGTTCTTTCTCTTATCCGGAAACCTTTCCTTCCTCAAGTGTAACCACACCAAATCTCCCGCTTCAAACTCCCTTGGATTTTTTCGGCCCTTGGACTTAGCCTTGTAGGCTTCGTTTGACTTCTCGATTTGCTTCTTGACTTGGTTGTGGATACTCATCATGAACTCAACCCGCTTCTTGGCATCGTAACTCATCTCCTTGCTCTTGACGGGGGCTAGATCCGTGGGCATGAGAGGGTTAGTCCCGTAGACCACTTCAAATGGTGAGCTTCCCGTGCTAGAAGAGGGGGCACGGTTGAAGGCAAATTCGGCGTGGGCGAGTTTGAGATCCCAATCTTTCAAGGACCTAGAAACGATGCTCCTAAGGATCCTCCCAAGGTTTTATTAGTGACCTCGGTTTGGCCATCCGTTTGAGGATGATGGCTTGTGCCAAACAAGAGCCTCGTTTTTAGCAACTTCCATAAGGTCTTCCAAAAGAGGCTCATGGACTTGGTGGCTCGATCGGATACAACGGTTTTGGGGACCCCATGCAATTTAACCACCTCCTTGAAATACAACCCTGGTACACTCATAGCATCTTCGCTTTCTTGCACGCAATGAAATGAGCCATCTTGCTAAATCGATCTACCACAACCATGATGGAATCCTTACCTCGTTGAGTTCTAGGCAAAGCGACGATGAAATCCATGCTAACGTCCTCCCATGGCCGATTTGGGACGGGTAAAGGAGTGTAGGGCCCGTTTGAAAGTAGGACTTGGATTGTTGGCACGAAGCGCATCTCTTGATCACATCTTGGACATCTCCAAGCATCTTGGGCCAATGGAATTGATCTTGGAGGATGTCATAAGTCTTTTGAATTCCGAAATGCCCGGCTAAACCATTAGAATGAACTTCCCTCACTAGGAGATTTCGATAAGGGCCCTTAGGTATACATAGCCGATTCCCATAGAACAAGAATCCCTCTTGAAGTGTGTACTTGCTTCCCACCTTGCCTTGTCCTTCATGTATGGAATTCCACTCATCCTTGAAGTCGGGATCTTCCACATAGAGCTCTTTCATGAATTCAAATCCCAACACTCTTTGCTCCATGTAGCTTAGCATAGTGTGCCTCCGTGACAAAGCATCGGCCACCACGTTATTCTTCCCCTCAATGAATTTACTCGAGAAGGAGAATGATTGAAGAAACTCGACCCATTTGGCATGCCTATGATTCAACTTGTGTTGCCCATTGATGTATTTGAGTGCCTCATGATCCGAATGAAGAACAAACGGTTTGGGTTTGAGATAATGGCTCCAATGAGCGAGAGCCCGAACGATGGCATAGAATTCTTTGTCATAAGTGGAATAATTGAGCTTGGCTCCATTCAATTTCTCACTAAAGTAAGCGATCGGTTTGTGTTCTTGCAAGAGAACGGCCCCAATTCCAACTCCACTAGCATCACACTCGACCTCAAAGAGCTTGTTGAAATCCGGTGGTGTAAGAATAGGTGAATCACACAACAACTCTTTGATCCTCTTGAAAGAATTCTCGGCCCCCTCATTCCATTTGAACTCTCCTTTCTTCATACACTCGGTGATGGGTGCCATGACGGTGCTAAAATCCTTGATAAATCGTCGATAAAAAGAAGCCAAGCCATGAAAACTCCTCACCTCGGTTATGTTCTTCGGAATTGGCCATGATTTGATAGCCTCCACTTTCTCTTGATCCACTAGAATACCACGGCTTGATATAATATAGCCCAAGAATC
This sequence comes from Dianthus caryophyllus, assembly GCA_023091065.1. Classification (NCBI taxonomy): domain Eukaryota; kingdom Viridiplantae; phylum Streptophyta; class Magnoliopsida; order Caryophyllales; family Caryophyllaceae; genus Dianthus; species Dianthus caryophyllus. Next base: position 36,239 of record JALGRB010000016.1, read on the forward strand.
GACTTCGCTTTCCATGAAGGAACACTTCTCTAACTTGCCATACAACTTGTGATCTCTAAGTGTTTCAAACAACACTTGCAAGTGATGTAGGTGAGCTTCCTTGGAAGGGCTATACACTAAGATATCGTCAAAGTAAACCACAATGAATCTCCCAAGTAAGGTCTCAAAACCCTCGGTCATCAATCTCGCCAGAAGGTGCTAGGAGCATTGGATAGTCCAAAAGGCATGACTAACCATTCATATAACCCATGCTTCGCTTTGAAAGCCGTCTTCCACTCATCACCCTCCTTGATTCTCACTTGATGGCAGCCTTGTCGTAGCTCAATCTTAGAAAACAATCGAGCTCCACTAAGCTCATCAAGAATGTCATCAAGTCTAGGTATAGGAAACCTATACTTGACCGTAATGTTGTTGATAGCTCGACTATCCGTACACATTCTCCACGTTCCATCCTTCTTTGGTACCAAAAGTGTAGGTACGGCACAAGGACTAAGAGACTCCCTTACAAACCCCTTTTCCATGGGTTCCCAATTTGTTGTTGAAGTTCTTGCGTAGCTTTGGGATCACTTCTGATAGGCGGCCTTATTTGGTAGTGTAGCTCCTTAACAAGGTCGATTTGATGCTCAATGCCCCTAATAGGGGGTAGGCCGTGGGGTAGTTCAAGGGGAAACACATCCTTGTAGAGCTCTAATAGTTCTTGAACTTCACATGGAATCGGTTTTTCATTTTCCTTAGGAGTTTCTTTGGCAATGAGGGCATAAACAACCATTCCCTTGCTAAGCTCTTGTTTCATCTCTTGTTCCCCAACTACTAGAATCCCCTCAAGTGGCTTGGGTGGGGAAGGAGTGGCTCGGCCACCCATGTTTGGAGGCAAGGGTGTGAGTTTAATCCTCTTGTCTCTAAACTTGAAAGTATAGGTGTTGTCTCTTCCCTCATGAGTCGCATTTCGATCAAATTCCCAAGGTCTCCCTAACAAAAGGTGACAAGCATCCATAGGAATCACATCACACCACACTTCATCCACATAGTCTCTTCCCATCGAAAAAGAAACCAAACATCGCTTATCAACCAAAAATATGGCCTCCCTATTCAACCATCTCAACTTGTAAGGGTTTGGGTGTTTTTGAGTGGGTAAGGCAAGCTTATCGATGAGGGTTTTTGAAGCAACATTAACACAACTCCCTCCATCAATAATTAGGTTACAAACCCTCTTCTCAATGGTACATTTAGACCTAAAAATCTGATTTTTTTGACTTTCTTCCAAGGAATGGGGTTGGGTATGCATAACCCTCCAAGTTACAAGACCAAGTTTTGACCCAACTCCTCCATTAACTCGGCTCAACTTATACTCAATTTCCTTTCTCAATTCCTCCATAGAGTCATCCATAGTTCCCTCAAGAGTAGTATCACAAGAAAGAGGTATACTCATTGAGAAATCAAACACAAGAAAATCTGAAAATTTCAATACCTTGATATACTCCTTTGGACCGTGTGAATTTAGCACAAAGGTGGGATCTTGTGCTCTTCAAACCAAAGCTTTGATAACCAATTTGGAGTGAAACTAGGAGGATCAAGTTTCACTCAAGAGATGAACACAAATCGACTTAGAAAAGTCTTTGAAATTCTCGCCAAAGTGAATGTTTTTGGTGAAATATTTTCTGAAATTTTGAGAACAAGGAAAAATAAAAGGGATAGTAACTAAATCTACACACTAAGTAATAGATTTAGGTTGTGATTAGTTTAAGCACAAAGCCACTAAACTAATCTTTCACTAAACTCACACACTTAGTAATGAGAAAAATGAAGAGAACTCAAGATAAACAACTAGGGTTTCATTCAATATCAAAGCTGAAAAATATGAGGTGTGAGGGTGGGTTTATATATTACCCAATGCCTCATCTCAACCCTACATTACAAGATAATCTAAGGGCTACAATCAACCCCCAAATACTACATTTTACTCGGTCCAACAAGCTCACTTGAGCTGAAAATTTTGAACATAAAACAACAAATACTTAAAGTAAAAGCATAAAGTAATAAAGGTAGATAGCGACATGTGTTGATAGTGACTTATTGAGGAACACATGTGAGTCCTCATTTGATGACTTTCTCGGCTGATTTGGGTCCATTCCCACTTGATTTTTGCTCTTGATGATTTAATTGACTTGTGGTTGACTTTTGGACCTAAGGTTGGAAGCGGGCCCTAGGTCAATGGATCGCAAACTTTCAACTCCCGTTGCAACCTTGAATTCGTAGTGACCATATCTGCTTCTGAAAGCAGTCTTCTAGATGTCAGATTCCCTAACAGCGATCTGATGATAACCTGACCTCAGGTCGATCTTAGAAAACACTCCCGCGCCTTTTAGTTGATCAAAGAGGTCGTCAATTCTTGGCAAAGGGTAGCGGTTCTTAATGGTTACCTTGTTCAATTCCCTGTAGTCTATGCAGAGTCTCATACTGCCGTCCTTCTTTTTCACAAAGAGGACCGGTGCTCCCCAAGGTGAGACACTTGGTCTTATGAAACCCTTTTCGATCATTTCTTCCAGTTGTTTCTTCAGCTCTTGCAGTTCTACTGGTGCCATCCTGTAAGGTGCCTTTGAGATAGGTGCCGTGCCTGGCGCAAGGTCGATAGAGAATTCAACATCACGTGCAGGAGGCAAGCCTGGCAATTCATCTGGGAAAACATCAGGGAACTCCCGTACTACGTGGATATCTTCAATGTTCACGCTTTCCTTTACTTCGTTGACGCTACATAGGTACACTTGATGCCCTTTTCTTTCTAACCGTTGTAGTTGTAGCACAGAGATGATTTTCGCCCCCTTAATTGGCGATGTCTTCTGATACGTAACCCTAGTTCCCATAGGATGCTTCAAGCGAATCTTTCGGTCTCGGCACTCGAATATTGCATGGTATTTAGTCAACCAATCGATACCCAGTATGACGTCGAACTCCGGCATGTCAAACAGAATAAGGTCGGAAGGAAAGGTTGTTTTATGAATTGTGATTGGAGTTTGTTTGAAAATTTTAGAGGAAAATTTTACCGTTTGGTAGAGAAATATTTGCGTTGATTGATTCAGAATTTGTGAGATTTGCTTTTGAGGCAAATTTAGAAGATATAAAGGACAATGATGCCCCAGTGTCAAATAAAACGACTGCGTTCACAGAGTTTATAAGAAAAATACCAGTAGTGACGTCAGCCTCAGGTGACTCCTCTGCCTCCGCTTCTGTGAGGACATATACTCGACCTTGTACCACAACAGATTGTGGTACTCCCGCAACAGGTGCCGCGTTTAGGTTGTTGGGGCATACATTTGCTTTATGCCCTATCTGCTTACAACGATAGCAGGTAATTGGTTGGCCATTACACTGTTTCCCCTCATGTTTCGTCTTGCCACACATATGACAATTCCCCGGTAAGGCCCTTGGTTGAGGAGCCCTTCCTGCAACCATTGCTCTCGATTATTCCCCAGAGGCTTTGTTTTGGAACGCAGGCCTCTGGAAATTTGGCCTCTGCTGAATAGGACGCTGGTAGTTCGGCTTCTGGATGAAGCTCGACTGTGATACGGAAGGCACAAACACCTTCTTCTTCTTTTCAGCCTTTTCCAACTCCAGAGAAGCCCATAGGCTACATGCGCATTCATACGCTGCAGCAACGGTATTGTAGGTGTTGGTACTCATGTGGGTACGCATAGTGTTGGACATATTGCGCAGATATCTCTGGGTCATGGCCCTTTCGTTGGGAGCGATTGCGACCCCAAATTTGGCCAGCTGTTGAAATTTTGCGGTGTATTCTTGGAGTGTCATGTCTCCCATCTTAAGAGCTATGAACTCCTCTTCCTTCTGACAACGGAGCTCATACCCGAAGTACTTCTCCTTGATTTTCGCTGTGAACTCGAACCATGTGAACGCGTGGCGTCGGGCTCGTTGGTCCCGACCACGTTCCACCAATCATTCGCCTCGCCTTTCAAGTAGTAGGCGGCGATGTTTACCCTATCCTCCGGAGGTGTCCCGCTTAGGTCCATCGACTTTTTCATCTCTTCTAGCCAATTCGTGAGATCGATAGGGTTACTTGAACCCGAGTATTCTTGTGGTCGATGACGTGAAACACGATCAAACGCTTGGATGATGTTGGCGGTTTGCGTTGTCGTGGCTATTTACGCCAAACGGATCAAGGAGTCTTCTGCCAGGTGGTGTCGTTCCACGTCTGGCATTGGAGGTGAAGGCATTCTGAAAGAATTAAGGCGTGAAGGAATTTATTAGTATTGCGAGGGGTTAGAAGACATGCTTATCATTGATAGCTTTTGCTTGGAAGTAAATGCAATAACGGTAGTTATGCAAGTAAACCGCAAGTTAGGTATTTTATTTCATTGAGATGTAATTTTTAGTTACATCGGTTTTAGGATTTTAAAATGTATCTGGTACATTTTCTTAGGAAGGATATAAAAGTAGGAGAGAGGGAGAATGTATTTTTTTGTGGAATTGGTTACGAATTTAACAGATGTCCTCGCTCTGCGTTGCCTGGTACTCCTTGGTGCTTCGATCCTCGGGAATTGAATTATTATTTAGATTTTATATCCGAGGATAGTTGTTAGTTTTTGTCAGTCACTTCAGCAAGTAGCAAGTATACGATAGTTAGTGTATTTTATTTTGAGGGAAGTAATTAGTTATTTAAAAATCCTTAGCCTATGGTCGGTCCTTAAGGTTTCTACCCATCCTCACACTTTAAAGCGATTTTAAGTTTATTATTTAAGTGATCTAATAAAGAAAAATCTAATTTATTATTTGATCCTAGTAGTCTTGCAGTTTAACATATTAATATGTTTGTACTGCCCAGGTGTCTCTCGTTAGGTAAGCATAAATCGCATTAGGCAATTCATGTTACGGTCACCAGTCACTGATACTAATCAGAATAACTTTCGATTTTTAGTCGACTTTAATTACTAAGGCGAAATTAATTAAGTCTAAAACCAAGTTATTAATTATACAATAAAATCCCAAAATATTACATCATCGTTCAAGAGTCGAATTAAACGACTCTAAGTACGGAAGTTAAAAGAGTAACATATTATATATTACAAATCTCTCAAAATAGGCGAAAGTAAAACAATAAAGCGTCTCGTGGCCCCGTCCAAAATCCAGCTCTCGGTCCACGATCATCCTGCAAAATAAACTGATGGGGGGATGCCCGCTGAGCGGACAGTGACTAGCTATGCTCATACTTACCCTCGATTTCAATTACTTTGGTTTAATATTATCGCTTTATAATTATAACATTATGATAAAAATATAAACATGCTTATTACATATAGCATATAAAGACATATAAGTCATAAGAAGCATGCGGTTTAAAGCGATAAATCATATAAGCATGATATTCAGGTATGAAGGCAAATAGCATATAATAACATAGCAATAGTATCACAATAATTCAATAGCATTACAAGGCGATATCGGATCGCAATCAAACATACATATCGTATCATTCACATCATGCAGACTCGATTCAATTCAGAAAGTTGTGGTCTTTAGTTTTCGAAGATGGTACACACTCGTTCTCAATTAATCATACAACAAACAACACATACTGCTTACGAGCCTGACCACTGAGTAGGCCTTTGTACTCTGATCGATTGCATCTCACTTCCATAGTGCAGAGGCTTACTCGACTCGTAAACCACGCCGAATACTATAATACTTGCATCTCATCCTCTAGTGTTCGAAATGATTCGAACTTCAGATACAATCTCGTCAAGTGATCTTTACATGTGACAAGAACGAATGCTAGTGTCGCGCCCACTAAGAACGAAACACGGCAAGGAGACTTGAACCGCTATAATCGGCATTAATCGCCACGGTGCCACCTCGGTAACTTTAGCGAAATAGGGAATAAAACCCTAGTCTAGTACATGTACACTAGTATCCAATTTAAGAATGGGCTATGCTAATCATAGAGCACCTTAACTCGAGGATAAAACGACTATTTCCTAAAGCACGAGACAAAAGCCTTGGCATATTCATTATCTTGTCCTAAGAATGGCGAGCCACAAGACTATCTTAACCCCACTTCACTCACGATTGACGTTCCCTTATCTGAGGCCCAAGCTTGACCTTTTATTTAAACATACTCATGATCTATTATTTAGTTGATATTACATATCACATGTTTCTAGACTCTCCTAGTCTCATCGTCAAACGTTTTATTTGAAAGGTAGGTTTCATATGATCACGTAACACATTCGTTTATTATTTGAAGTGTTGTTAATTATTAACATTTTTAAGATTTTAAATTGAAACGTTGATTAGTATGTCCAAATTTTATTTAAGTGTTTTTCAAGACACTTTAAGTCATTTACTTATTCATTTTAAATTTTTCTATACTTAGTAAAATTTAATTATTTTTAAAATTTCACTATTCACCGTATTTTACTATTCATCGTATTTACTATTCATCGTATTTACTATTCATCGTATTTTATACGTATTATTATACTTATTCGTATTCCTATACTTGTACGTATTTTTATACTTATACATATTCCTATACTTGTACGTATTTTTATATTTATACGTATTTTTATACTTAAGATATTTTAGTATAATACTAAACCATTTTTCTTTCCTAAGTACAAATTTCTAGTTTCAAAGTCGTTAAGTTCGTTTTGTACTTAGTGAGTTTTGAAAATATTCTAAAAGTCTAGTTTTAAAAACGTTAAGTTCGGTTTGTAAAAAGTGATAATGATATTTATTTTAAAATGAGACTTAGTTAAATTTAGTCGTCTATTAACTAAATTTAGCGATTTTCATTCTAAAAATAATAGTATCGTGGATGATTCATTTAAGTCCGTAAGTCCAAGATCAACAGTCCAAATAGCAAAGGCAGTAACACACGATTTAGTTCATTTTTATAATGGTTACATATTTTTATCGGTTTATAATATTTCATTTATAACTAAATCGGTTTATACTAAAATTCAATTCTAATTACTATTTAACTTTAGTGACTTAGTGATAATTTCATTTTGATCAAACTTAGTCAATTTAATATAGAATGTCGTGTGTATTAATATATGTGTTAAAATAGTTTTATTTCTTTTAATTTCTTAAATCTAACTTATTAACTAATAATTAAATTATTTTAACAATAAACTAAAAATGATAAAATAAGTTTTAACTCTAAAAAGGCATGAATGCCGTGGTTAGTCATGGTGCTTGTCAACATTTCATTTTTCGATTTTAACGGTTTTTAACTTAAAGTCTTTATAATTTAATTATCCTAATTATACTAAAATGATTTAAACTAAAATGAAACTTACTAAAAATTTCATTTATAATTATGAATAGTGTTTTTCAACACTTTAAATTTCTAACTTTTTAAAATCAATGATTTAGTTAGTTTAATTTATATAGTTGTTAATATAATAACTTATTAGTTAATAAAAACAATAAATAAAAACAAACATAAAATAAAACAAAATCAAAGTGAGCAAAATACATGAAGATCACATGAACATGAAGAACACCAACTTAAACATCAAGAACATCAAACTCATTCAAGAACACATTTTTGCCCTTTTAACAACTTATAATTTATTTTTCTAATTTAATTCTTTTTACATAAAAACATCCATTTTATAATAACTTAACATAACATATTATTTACAAAAATTAAAAGTGAAAATTTATTAAAATAAAAGGGTGAAGCCGTGAGGTTGCACTTGTATGTATATATTTTATTTTCGATTTTTAATCACTTTATACTCATAGTTAAAACTTAACATAATCTTTATATATAACTACAACATAACTAAACATAAAAATCATATGAACAAAAATTAAAAGTGTTCAAAACTAATTAAATTAAATATATGAACATAATACTACAACTTAACTATTATCATTATTACTTATTTATTATCATTTTAATATATTTCACATAACATACAAACACACACAAATCATGTTTAACATATTTTAGCACAAAAATCATACTCATAAAATTATAATAACAAAACAAATTAATTTACTAAAAAGATAATACAAGACAAAGCTAGTCACCTTGATCGGTAAGGTTTATTGGTTGTCCGGATCGACAATATTATCTAAGTCTAAATCTTCACCCAAGTACCCGTCTTCACCTTCAAAAATAACCCGAAATAAGCTTCAAAATACCCACTAATGCTAAATAATACTAGTAGTATATTAATGTAATATTAGGGTTTTGTTTTAATGTGTTTTTAGAAGGAAAATGAAAGAAAATAAAAGGGATAAAAGGGAGAAAACTTTCGGCTGTTTTGGAAGGCACAAGGTTTGTGTTTTTCACTTAAAGAAATAATGAATAAGTTGTAAAGGATTTGGGTGAGTAATGTGTTGAATAAGTTTAGTTTAATTAGAAATAAAGTTTAAAGTTAAATGAGCATGTATGATGTATTAATGTAGGGTGGTTATTAGGGTGGCTTGACTATGAGAAGTGAAGGGTTGAATTTTGGTCATGCATGACCATGGGTGGCCGGCTACATGTGAGCCCATGTGGCTCGATTTTTTTGTTCTCGAAATTTTCGATTTACGCGTACGCGAAAAGTCTTGAAATAAAATATATGATCCTAAAATAATGTTTAGAAGTAAGATTGAAAATAAAAATGAAATTGAACTCGAAGTGTGATTAAAATAAAAATTGGGTTTTGGCTCCTCGAATTTTGATTAAAAATTTACTAGTCCGAAATATATATTTTTTTTGGATGAAAGTTAATGATTTAAATAATTAGAATCAAACGTCAAAAAGTTTATCAGTTTGGACTTAGTGTGACTCATTATTTTGAGTTTTAGCGAAAGTGCTAGTTAAATAAAAAGGAATAGTAATTTGATATTATTATAATATGTTTTGTTAGTATTAATCCAAAATGATTAAGTCTTAACTGATTTTGTTAAATTTGGATTATGGGTAAGTATAATTGAAAAAGAGTTAGGTGATTTAATCACCTTAAGTGGCTCGGCCACTTTGGTCAAGATTGACCTCGATTTGCGTGCCGAAATTTGTTGTTGAGAAATTTGTCGTCGACTCATCATTTGATTTATCGAGTTTGAATAAGTAAAAATAAAGTTCAAATTCAAAGTATATCAAAATGGTTTTAATTTAGGTGCGAGGAGAACTTGTAGTGTATTGTTTAAGGATTTAAATGAGCAAGATGGTCTAATTATCGATCTACTAATTATAATTAGCTTAATTTAACACGGGGTGTTACAAACCTCCCCCCTTAGAAAAAGTTTCGTCCTGAAACTTGAATGTAGAAAAGAATTTTCACCTGAGTTAAAAAGTTCGGGGTATTTCTCCTTCATTGAGGCCTCGGTCTCCCAAGTTGCTTGCTCGGTCAATTGACCTCTCCATAGTACCTTCACTAAGGGAACCGTCTTCCGTCTCAATACCTTGGTTTCTCGAGCTAGAATCTTCACTGGTCTCTCGGAGTATAGCAGGTTAGGCTCAACCGCGATTACGTCAGGAGTAATGGTATGAGTTGGGTCACTCCTGTATTTCCTCAGTTGAGAAACGTGAAAAACGTTGTGAACCTTGGATAAATTGGGGGGTAGTGGTAGGCGATAGGCTACCTCACCAATCCTTTCAAGTACTTCGTACGGTCCAACGTATTTAGGGCTCAGTTTCCCCTTTAGTCCGAAGCGTCGAACCCCCTTCATGGGTGATACTTTCAAAAAGACATGGTCACCGACCTTGAACTCGATTGGTCGACGATGTTTGTTGGCATACATCTTTTGACGGTCTTGCGCTGCTTGTAGGCGTTCACGAATGATTTTGATGTGTTCGATCTGGTCCTGAATAACCTGTGGTCCAGTTCCCACGTTGTCACTAGCATCGTCCCAACAGACTGGACTACGACACTTTCTCCCGTACAGTGCCTCGAATGGGGCACAACCCAAACTAGCATGAAAGCTATTATTGTAGGAGAATTCAATCAGAGGTAGACTTTTCTCCCAATTCTCTGTATTCTAAGGCACACGCCCTGAGCATGTCTTCCACCGTTTGGATAGTTCGCTCAGTTTGACCATCGGTAGCAGGATGGAAAGCGGTGCTCATCTTCAGTTGGCTTCCCAATGCTGCTTGTAGTTTCTCCCAGAAATGAGAGGTGAACCTCGGATCCCTATCCGAAATAATGTCCAATGGTGCAGACATCGGTCGGATCACCCCCTTCTCATATGTCTTAGCTAACTCTTCAAGGCTCCAGGTGTCCTTGATTGGTAGGAAGTGGGCTGACTTGGTCAGACGGTCCACTATTACCCAAATTGCATTATTTCCCCTGGGAGTCCTTGGCAATCCCGTTATGAAGTCCATGGAGATGGAGTCCCATTTCCCCAATGGAATATCTAAAGGTTGTAGTAATCCTCCGGGTCGCCGATGTTCAAACTTCACTTTCTGGCAGATTAGACACTTTGCAACATACTCTGCAATCTCTGCTTTCATTCGAACCCACCAAAACTTCAACTTTAAGTCTTGGTACATTTTATCGGATCCTGGATGTATGGAGTATCGTGTACTATGTGCCTCGTCAAGGATCCTTCTTTTTAACACTGGCATATCGGGCACACACCACCTTTCTTTGAATCTCAAACTTCCGTCAGGTTTAACCTCAAATCCTTCTCGGTTTCCTGAAGGGATTTCCCTTCTGATTTTCACGAGTTCCTCATCTTCCCATTGTAGTGCCCTAATCTCGTGATATAACTCCGGTTCTGCGATCATTGCGTTTAAGTCGGCATCATCAGACTGGACCAACTCTAAACTCATTCTTTTGAAGTCTCTGACGATACTAGCCGGAATTTCCCAAACGTGGTTGAGGGTATGCGTAGTCTTTCTACTCAGAGCGTCGGCAACGACGTTCGCCTTACCCTTGTGGTACAATAGTTCAATCTTGTAGTCTTTGATCAGTTCTAGCCATCGGCGTTGTCTCATGTTGAGCTCCTTCTGTGTGAAGATATATTTCAGGCTCTTGTGGTGTGTGTAGGACTTGTGACTTACTCCGTAGAGATAGTGACGCCTTGATTTTCAAAGCAAACACCACAATTGCTAATTCCAGGTCATGAGTTGGGTAGTTTCGCTCATGAACCTTTAAGCGCCTTGATGCGTGCAATGACTTTCCCTTGTTGCATCGATGCTAACCCAGGCCATTCGGTGGCGTCACTGTAGACTTCATACTCGTCTCCATCAGTGGGGAGAGCTAAGACTGGTGCTGGGGTAAGCCTTGTCTTGAGTTCTTGGAATGCATTCTCGCACTCGTCGCTCCAAATGAACTTGGACTCATACGTAGTAACTTGGTCATCGGTCGTGCTACCTTAGAAATGCAGGGACGAATCTTACGTAGTATCCCGCCAAACCTAGGAAGGCTGCGTGATCTCGATTATATTTGTAGGAGCCTTCCATTCTTTCACTGCGTCGATCTTTGCAGGATCTACCATCACTCCGTCCTTCGAGATGACGTGACCCAGAAATGCTACCTTTTCGAGCCAAAACTCGCATTTGGATAATTTTGCATACCACTTATATTTCCGTAGTATCCCCAGGATGATACGTAGATGTTCCTCGTGTTCTGCCCCGGTCTTGGAATAAATTAGGATATCATCAATGAATACAACCACGCATATGTCCAAATACTCGTGGAAGGTTCTGTTCATTTGATCCATGAACACTGCTGGTGCATTTGTCAAACCGAAAGGCATAACCTTGAATTCGTAGTGACCATATCTGCTTCTGAAAGCAGTCTTCTGGATGTCAGATTCCCTAACAGCGATCTGATGATAACCTGACCTCAGGTCGATCTTAGAAAACACTCCCGCGCCTTTTAGTTGATCAAAGAGGTCGTCAATTCTTGGCAAAGGGTAGCGGTTCTTAATGGTTACCTTGTTCAATTCCCTGTAGTCTATGCAGAGTCTCATACTGCCGTCCTTCTTTTTCACAAAGAGGACCGGTGCTCCCCAAGGTGAGACACTTGGTCTTATGAAACCCTTTCGATCATTTCTTCCAGCTTGTTTCTTGACTCTTGCGCTTCTCTTGGTGCCATCCTGTAAGGTGCCTTTGAGATAGGTGCGTGCTGGCGCAAGGTCGATAGAGAATTCAACATCACGTGCGGGAGGCAAGCCTGGCAATTCATGCAGGAAAACATCGTGGAACTCCGTACTACGTGGATATCTTCAATGTTCACGCTTTCCTTTACTTCGTTGACGCTACATAGGTACACTTGATGCCCTTTTCTTTCTAACCGCTGTAGTTGTAGCACGTAGATGATTTTCGCCCCTTAATTGGCGATGTCTTCGACACGTAACCCTAGTTCCCATAGGATGCTTGGCGAATCTTTCGGTCTCGACACTAATATTGCATGGTATTTAGTCAACCAATCGATACCCGATTATGACGTCGAACTCCGGCATGTCAAACAGAATAAGGTCGGAAGGAAAGGTTGTTTTATGAATTGTGATTGGAGTTTGTTTGAAAATTTTAGAGCATTTGAAAATTTTACCGTTTGGTAGAGAAATATTTGCGTCGATTGATTCAGAATTTGTGAGATTTGCTTTTGAGGCAAATTTAGAAGATATAAAGGACAATGATGCCCCAGTGTCAAATAAAGCATCAAGGTTCACGAGTTTATAAGAAAAATACCAGTAATGACGTCAGCCTCAGGTGACTCCTCTGCCTCCGCTTCTGTGAGGACATATACTCGACCTTGTACCACAACAGATTGTGGTACTCCCGCAACAGGTGCCGCGTTTAGGTTGTTGGGGCATACATTTGCTTTATGCCCTATCTGTTTACAACGATAGCAGGTAATTGGTTGGCCATTACACTGTTTCCCCTCATGTTTCGCCTTGCCACACATATGACAATTCCCCGGTAAGGCCCTTGGTTGAGGAGCCCTTCCTGCAACCATTGCTCTCTGATTATTCCCAGCAGGAAGCCTGTTTTGGAACGCAGGCCTCTGGAAATTTGGCCTCTGCTGAATAGGACGCTGGTAGTTCGGCTTCTGGATGAAGCTCGACTGTGATACGGAAGGCACAAACACCTTCTTCTTCTTTTCAGCCTTTTCCAACTCCAGAGAAGCCCATAGGCTACATGCGCATTCATACGCTGCAGCAACGGTATTGTAGGTGTTGGTACTCATGTGGGTACGCATAGTGTTGGACATATTGCGCAGATATCTCTGGGTCATGGCCCTTTCGTTGGGAGCGATTGCAGCCCCAAATTTGGCCAGCTGTTGAAATTTTGCGGTGTATTCTTGGAGTGTCATGTCTCCCATCTTAAGAGCTATGAACTCCTCTTCCTTCTGACAACGGAGCTCATACCCGAAGTACTTCTCCTTGATTTTCGCTGTGAACTCGTACCATGTGAACGTGGCGTCAGGCTCGTTGGTCCTGACCACGTTCCACCAATCATTCGCCTCGCCTTTCAAGTAGTAGGCGGCGATGTTTACCCTATCCTCTGGAGGTGTCCTGCTTAGGTCCATCAGCTTTTTCATCTCTTCTAGCCAATTCGTGAGATCGATAGGGTTACTTGAACCCGAGTATTCTTGTGGTCGATGACGTGAAACACGATCAAACGCGCTTGGATGATGTTGGCGGTTTGCGTTGTCCGTGGCTATTTCTGCCAAACGGATCAAAGATTCTTCTGCCAGGAGGTGTCTTTCCTCGTCTGTCATTGGAGGTGCAGCCATTCTGAAAGAATTAAGACGTGAAGGAATTTATTAGTATTGCGAGAGGTTAGAAGACATGCTTATCATTGATAGCTTTTACTTGAAAGTAAATGCAATAACGGCAGTTATGCAAGTAAGCACAGAAGTTAGGTATTTTATTTCATTGAGATGTAATTTTTAGTTACATCGGTTTTAGGATTTTAAAATGTATCTGGTACATTTTCTTAGGAAGGATATAAAAGTAGGAGAGAGGGAGAATGTATTTTTTTGTGGAATTGGTTACGAATTTAACAGATGTCCTCGCTCCGTGCCGTCTGGTACTCCTTCGGTGCTTCGATCCTCGGGAATTGAATTATTATTTAGATTTTATATCCGAGGATAGTTGTTAGTTTTTGTCAGTCACTTCAGCAAGTAGCAAGTATACGATAGTTAGTGTATTTTATTTTGAGGGAAGTAGTTAGTTATTTAAAAATCCTTAGCCTATGGTCGGTCCTTAAGGTTTCTACCCATCCTCACACTTTAAAGCGATTTTAAGTTTATTATTTAAGTGATCTAATAAAGAAAAATCTAATTTATTATTTGATCCTAGTAGTCTTGCAGTTTAACATATTAATATGTTTGTACTGCCCAGGTGTCTCTCGTTAGGTAAGTATAAATCGCATTAGGCAATTCATGTTACGGTCACGAGTCAGCTCTGATACCAACTGTAACAACCTGATTTTTAGTCGACTTTAATTACTAAGGCGGAAATTAATTAAGTCTAAAACCAGCGTTATTAATTATACAATAAAATCCCAAAATATTACATCATCGTTCAAGAGTCGAATTAAACGACTCTAAGTACGGAAGTTAAAAGAGTAACATATTATATATTACAAATCTCTCAAAATAGGCGAAAGTAAAACAATAAAGCGTCTCGTGGCCCCGTCCAAAATCCAGCTCTCGGTCCACGATCATCCTGCACAATAAACTGATGGGGGGATGCCCGCTGAGCGGACAGTGACTAGCTATGCTCATACTTACCCTCGATTTCAATTACTTTGGTTTAATATTATCGCTTTATAATTATAACATTATGATAAAAATATAAACATGCTTATTACATATAGCATATAAAGACATATAAGTCATAAGAAGCATGCGGTTTAAAGCGATAAATCATATAAGCATGATATTCAGGTATGAAGGCAAATAGCATATAATAACATAGCAATAGTATCACAATAATTCAATAGCATTACAAGGCGATATCGGATCGCAATCAAACATACATATCGTATCATTCACATCATGCAGACTCGATTCAATTCAGAAAGTTGTGGTCTTTAGTTTTCGAAGATGGTACACACTCGTTCTCAATTAATCATACAACAAACAACACATACTGCTTACGAGCCTGACCACTGAGTAGGCCCTTGTACTCTGATCGATTGCATCTCACTTCCATAGTGCAGAGGCTTACTCGACTCGTAAACCACGCCGAATACTATAATACTTGCATCTCATCCTCTAGTGTTCGAAATGATTCGAACTTCAGATACAATCTCGTCAAGTGATCTTTACATGTGACAAGAACGAATGCGAGTGTCGCGCCCACTAAGAGCGAACCACGGCAAGGAGACTTGAACCGCTATAATCGGCATTAATCGCCACGGTGCCCTGGTAACTTTAGCGAAATAGGGGAATAAAACCCTAGTCTAGTACATGTACACTAGTATCCAATTTAAGAATGGGCTATGCTAATCATAGAGCACCTTAACTCAGGATAAAACGACTATTTCCTAAAGCCTGAGACAAAAGCCTTGGCATATTCATTATCTTGTCCGGCAATGGCGACCGCCACAAGACTATCTTAACCCCACTTCACTCACGATTGACGTTCCCTTATCTGAGGCCCAAGCTTGACCTTTTATTTAAACATACTCATGATCTATTATTTAGTTGATATTACATATCACATGTTTCTAGACTCTCCTAGTCTCATCGTCAAACGTTTTATTTGAAATGTAGGTTTCATATGATCACGTAACACATTCGTTTATTATTTGAAGTGTTGTTAATTATTAACATTTTTAAGATTTTAAATTGAAACGTTGATTAGTATGTCCAAATTTTATTTAAGTGTTTTTCAAGACACTTTAAGTCATTTACTTATTCATTTTAAATTTTTCTATACTTAGTAAAATTTAATTATTTTTAAAATTTCACTATTCACCGTATTTTACTATTCATCGTATTTACTATTCATCGTATTTACTATTCATCGTATTTTATACGTATTATTATACTTATTCGTATTCCTATACTTGTACGTATTTTTATACTTATACATATTCCTATACTTGTACGTATTTTTATATTTATACGTATTTTTATACTTAAGATATTTTAGTATAATACTAAACCATTTTTCTTTCCTAAGTACAAATTTCTAGTTTCAAAGTCGTTAAGTTCGTTTTGTACTTAGTGAGTTTTGAAAATATTCTAAAAGTCTAGTTTTAAAAACGTTAAGTTCGGTTTGTAAAAAGTGATAATGATATTTATTTTAAAATGAGACTTAGTTAAATTTAGTCGTCTATTAACTAAATTTAGCGATTTTCATTCTAAAAATAATAGTATCGTGGATGATTCATTTAAGTCCGTAAGTCCAAGATCAACAGTCCAAATAGCAAAGGCAGTAACACACGATTTAGTTCATTTTTATAATGGTTACATATTTTTATCGGTTTATAATATTTCATTTATAACTAAATCGGTTTATACTAAAATTCAATTCTAATTACTATTTAACTTTAGTGACTTAGTGATAATTTCATTTTGATCAAACTTAGTCAATTTAATATAGAATGTCGTGTGTATTAATATATGTGTTAAAATAGTTTTATTTCTTTTAATTTCTTAAATCTAACTTATTAACTAATAATTAAATTATTTTAACAATAAACTAAAAATGATAAAATAAGTTTTAACTCTAAAAAGGCATGAATGCCGTGGTTAGTCATGGTGCTTGTCAACATTTCATTTTTCGATTTTAACGGTTTTTAACTTAAAGTCTTTATAATTTAATTATCCTAATTATACTAAAATGATTTAAACTAAAATGAAACTTACTAAAAATTTCATTTATAATTATGAATAGTGTTTTTCAACACTTTAAATTTCTAACTTTTTAAAATCAATGATTTAGTTAGTTTAATTTATATAGTTGTTAATATAATAACTTATTAGTTAATAAAACAATAAATAAAAACAAACATAAAATAAAACAAAATCAAAGTGAGCAAAATACATGAAGATCACATGAACATGAAGAACACCAACTTAAACATCAAGAACATCAAACTCATTCAAGAACACATTTTTGCCCTTTTAACAACTTATAATTTATTTTTCTAATTTAATTCTTTTTACATAAAAACATCCATTTTATAATAACTTAACATAACATATTATTTACAAAAATTAAAAGTGAAAATTTATTAAAATAAAAGGGTGAAGCCGTGAGGTTGCACTTGTATGTATATATTTTATTTTCGATTTTTAATCACTTTATACTCATAGTTAAAACTTAACATAATCTTTATATATAACTACAACATAACTAAACATAAAAATCATATGAACAAAAATTAAAAGTGTTCAAAACTAATTAAATTAAATATATGAACATAATACTACAACTTAACTATTATCATTATTACTTATTTATTATCATTTTATTATATTTCACATAACATACAAACACACACAAATCATGTTTAACATATTTTAGCACAAAAATCATACTCATAAAATTATAATAACAAAACAAATTAATTTACTAAAAAGATAATACAAGACAAAGCTAGTCACCTTGATCGGTAAGGTTTATTGGTTGTCCGGATCGACAATATTATCTAAGTCTAAATCTTCACCCAAGTACCCGTCTTCACCTTCAAAAATAACCCGAAATAAGCTTCAAAATACCCACTAATGCTAAATAATACTAGTAGTATATTAATGTAATATTAGGGTTTTGTTTTAATGTGTTTTTAGAAGGAAAATGAAAGAAAATAAAAGGGATAAAAGGGAGAAAACTTTCATTTGTTTTGGAAGGCACAAGGTTTGTGTTTTTCACTTAAAGAAATAATGAATAAGTTGTAAAGGATTTGGGTGAGTAATGTGTTGAATAAGTTTAGTTTAATTAGAAATAAAGTTTAAAGTTAAATGAGCATGTATTATGTATTAATGTAGGGTGGTTATTAGGGTGGCTTGACTATGAGAAGTGAAGGGTTGAATTTTGGTCATGCATGACCATGGGTGGCCGGCTACATGTGAGCCCATGTGGCTCGATTTTTTTGTTCTCGAATCGATTTACGCGTACGCGAAAAGTCTTGAAATAAAATATATGATCCTAAAATAATGTTTAGAAGTAAGATTGAAAATAAAAATGAAATTGAACTCGAAGTGTGATTAAAATAAAAATTGGGTTTTGGCTCCTCGAATTTTGATTAAAAATTTACTAGTCCGAAATATATATTTTTTTGGATGAAAGTTAATGATTTAAATAATTAGAATCGAACGTCAAAAAGTTTATCAGTTTGGACTTAGTGTGACTCATTATTTCGAGTTTTAGCGAAAGTGCTAGTTAAATAAAAAGGAATAGTAATTTGATATTATTATAATATGTTTTGTTAGTATTAATCCAAAATGATTAAGTCTTAACTGATTTTGTTAAATTTGGATTATGGGTAAGTATAATTGAAAAAGAATTAGGTGATTTAATCACCTTAAGTGGCTCGGCCACTTTGGTCAAGATTGACCTCGATTTGCGTGCCGAAATTTGTTGTTGAGAAATTTGTCGTCGACTCATCATTTGATTTATCGAGTTTGAATAAGTAAAAATAAAGTTCAAATTCGAAGTATATCAAAATGGTTTTAATTTAGGTGCGAGGAGAACTTGTAGTGTATTGTTTAAGGATTTAAATGAGCACGATGGTCTAATTATCGATCTACTAATTATAATTAGCTTAATTTAACACGGGGTGTTACACTATTTATTACAAAACCAGCTGTCATCGTATTACAACTCATTATATATAATAAGAGTCATAGATAAAACAGAGTTCAATCGATTACATTCTCTCAAAATATAAAATAAGGCCTTCAATCCCCTTGTGTAGGTCAACGATCAAGTCTCGGGTACTGGGATCAATTACCAAAATTAGCTTTTTCAAATTTCACCTAATAAGCAACACATATACATATAGCAATGCAGATCATAAAGCATAACATGAAACAGTTCATTTAACATGGTAATTAAATCATCAGATCTTATCAATTCATATAACATAACAATTTAATCATCAAATTATCACAATTCATAATCATGTAGGCAAATCATTATCATCTCATTCATATTCGGGGTAGTCGACCCTTTTCAATTATTCATATAGCAACATATACTCGCGAGTCTTGACTACAGAGTGGCTTGTGTACTCTCATGGTAAATCACCCATATGATCCGCCATCAAAGTGCACTAGTTACTCAGACTCGTACATCAGATCAAACACTAAGTAGCATAAGATACAGCTACCTAACATCCAACACAACATGGATAATCTAAGATGAAACACGACCATAAGCCAACAAACCAGTAAGGATGGAAACATGCAGACCTAATAAGCATCTGCGCATTAGCGTGCCGGTCACATCAACGGACTTTAAATGCTAACGATATCAAGCAGGTAATAAGGAGGATCAGTCCCTTGTCTTTTGTATGCATACACCACCCTATTGGTGCGACTATTACACTACGACAGATTCCCCGGATGGGAATGGCTATTTTCCGTTACCTCATATGGGCCCGTGAACAAATCGATACCCAGGGCGAAAATCACGTTAAATAACGACTAGGAGAGTCATTAAATTACCACTGGCAATACTAAGGGTGACAGTGTCCCCATATGCGGCTACCTTACCAATCCTGACCCTATAGTGTTTAACATCGCAAACACCCGAGTACTAATCATACAACGTTATAATCGAAGGGTATAATCTCATGTCAGGCCGTGCCTTTTGATTCAAATCCTAAGTTGTCGAGGGAATATCGAGTATGAGGAATAACTCGCTCATCATCGGATTCAACCCAAACAACCGCAGAGAGTCTAAGGGTTCCCAAGTTAGAGTGGATAGTCAAAATTAAGTCAATAATAGGTCAATTCACAAGGGTGGCGCGATAATTATTCTAAACAGGTGTCGAGAGTTTTAACTCTAAGTATTTAATTCTTAATTCATTATTTCTTTTATCGTTCATAGCTCAGGTGACATTTCTTACTAATTATATCATCGTCGAACTTGTATAATGAAAGTTTAATTCTAACAGTTCTTCAGGTAAACGGGAACACATAGAAAACTTAAATACTTATTTTGAGTCCGTTCGTATACTTTAAATATTTTCACTATTCATTATTTTACTATTCATCATTTTCTTTTAAATATTAATTCTCGTTACTTAGTTTACTTAAAAATTCTTTATTTCGAATAACTTAAATAAGTTTAAGTAACTAATTTATTTTATCCAAGTGTAAGTATTTTATTTGATTAAGTTAAATGATTTAGTTTCGTTTTAAATTTTTAAGTACTTTAAAATAGATTAGTGATTAGTGACATAAATAATTGAATTTCATTATGACTCGCATTTAGTTCTTCCTTATATTTAAATCGTAAAGTGTTTAGCAATTTAGTAGTTATAACACTTAGTTTAACTTGTAAAAATATCTTGATGATACTTAGCAAAACTTAGTATTTTTAATAAGATATAATATAATGACATTTAGGGAATATTCGTTTAGTTGGCCTAATTTCTTAATTGATTTTTATTTATGTAACTTCTACGTAGTCGTATTAGGTGATTAAATAATTCGATCGTGAGATTATTAATATTTATATTTTAGCAATATTCACTTAAGTTTAACTAATTTAAATTTATATCTTTTTATAATGCCATAAACATTATAGTTTAAATTTTTTTATAGCATGGCTCATATTGATTTTGTGAGTTTTATTTTTATATCAAATTCTTAAATTATAAGAATATATAGTATTCGACATTTTTGTAACACCCCGTGTTTTTGAAACACATTTTTATAAAAGAATTTAATTCCTTAGATTAAATTCATCCTTTTTCATTATTATAAAAATGCGACTGAATTTTTTTCGCTAAACATGTAACACTCCATGTTAAGTTAAGTCTTTATAATTGCGCAAATCATTAATTAAACATCCTCGCTCACTTATTTTCCTAACACATTATACTACAAGTTATTTTGCACCTAAATTAAAACCGTTTTGAATTACTTTGAATTTGAACTTTATTTTTACATTTTCAAACTCGATAAATCAAACAAAGAGTCTACGACAAATTTTGGCACGCAAATCGAGGTCAAACTTTGACTAAATGGCCAAGCCACCTAAGTGTGATTAAGTCACCTAATCTTTTCTTAAATATACTTACTCATAATCCAAATCTAATTAAAAATGTTTAAGCTTAATCATTTTGATTAATACTAACAAAACATTTTATATTAATATAAAATTACTATTCCTTTTTGATTTAACTAGCACTTTAGCTAAAACTCGAAATAATGGGTCACAATTATTCAAAACTGATAAACTTTTTGACGTTTGAGCATAATGATTTATTTCGATAACATTCAATGAAAAAATATATATTTCGATCGAATAAGATTTTATTTCAAAGTTTCGAGGATTCTAGACCCAATTTTTGTTTTGAATTCTCTTCTACGTTTTTCTTCATTTTTATTTTCGATCTTACTTCAAAACATTATTTTAAGACTATATATTTTATTTCAAGACTTTTCGCGTGCGCGTAAATCGAAATTTTGAAAAACGAAAATCGAGCCAAGTGGCCCTTGTTTGGCCGACTTCTCTTGACCTCCTTTGGTCTTCACTTATCCTCTTCCATTCTCTTATTTTCTTCCTACTTTAGTAACTTGTCAATTCACCTTACACCCCTATATTTTTCATCATCATTTTTAGCCTTAATTAATTTAATGATTTATGCAAACAAAATAGAAATGCATTCACATTACCTTATACTACAAAAACAAAACACAAATACTACTACACAACTACTACTACACGTTTGATTTTACATACACACACAAACATCCAAAATTTTCTAAGTCTTTCCTCTCTAAAACAAAACCATTTTATTCTAAACAAGAACACTACCTTAGGTGTTCTTCATGTTCATAATGATCTTCATCTTCCATTCTTCCTATTTTAATTTCCTAATTTTATTTCACTTATGTTTATATTTATAAATTTCTCCACTTAGTTCACTACTTAATTTAGATCGTTTCTACACAAATTATATTATCAAAACACTTGTTAAATGAATTTTAGAAAATTAAAGTATGTGTTCTAAAATGAATAAACTCAAGTTCTTCATCTTTTTAAGTCATTTTTCCACTTAAATTTTCACTATTCATTAAAATGAAAATTCTTCATAAGTTAAATTAAGTCACTTCCTCTTTTTCCTACTAAATTAAAATAGACATAAATCATAAAAGAAATATTGCAACACCTAAATTTTACTAGTATAGTTTAGCTAGCTAAGTGAGTTACTAACTTCCTTGATCTTATTTGTATGTACTAATTATCCAAAGACGAGGAGCAAGGTGGTGCCATTGATTTAAGTGTCTTTGACCATATCGTAGACCCGGATAATTGTTAAGCTAAAGTCATACCGAGCTAATTTAAGGTGCTCCCGCACACTATATTTGATAAGCACTTACACTTATTTGATTATGTATGAATTGGTTTATCACCTTAGTATTGCATGACTAATTACAAGGCAAAAATCGAAAAATAAAAACTTGTGTAGTATACTAAAAACCTACGGCCACCCTTAATTTTCTCACTCAATTTTTCGTTTTAATTTTTGTAAATTGCATGCTTAAAATACTAATGCTAATATGTACATGAATATATAATTAGTTTTTGTTTAGGACTTAAAATGAATTTGATATGAATTTAATTGTTTTAAAGTGTTATGTGTGTTCTTAAGTTTTTGTTGTTATTCTTGTGTTTGAATGATTTATACTTAGTTGTGTTAATGTTTGTATATGATTTTCACATGTGTTAAGTATACAAATGATATTAAGTAAATTAGTTGTTGAATTAGAAGTATAAAAATCAAAAATCAAATTTATGAACATGTACATAGTATACACGGCTATATTGATTTATTTGGGCCAATTTTTGGTTTTAATTTTTCTAAATAACATATTATGATTAGTTTAGTTAAATAAGACTTGTATGGAAAATTTGAGAAAATTATAATAACTTATGAAAATTTGACTAAATTGTGTTCATATGAAAAGTATTAAAGTTCTTCAAATCTTCATGTGTTCTTCAAGTAGATGACTAATTTTGATTCATAAATTTTATAAAGTTAAAGTTAAAAGTTGTTTTAATCCATTAGTGAATAAATACAATACTAATTATATAAGTTAAATAAGCTAAATCTTTATAATGAAAAAGTTAGAAAATTAAAGTGAGTAAAATCACTATTCATAAATGAAATAAAATATTTAGTGAAATATCAACTTAGTTTAAACCGATTTAGTATAATTTAAATAATTAGTATATAAAAACTTTAAGTTAAAAACCGATAAAATTGGAAAGCGAAAATAAATTGCACAAGTATAAGGTGCCACGGTTTTGGTGAGATTTTTGGACCAAAAATGATTTTTGTCACTTTTATTTTTATCACTTAAGTAATTAAATTAGTTAAAGTAATGAATTATTAATAAAGAACAAAAAAAGAAATAAATAGCTAAATGAATAAAGGCTCACGGTTTTACCATTAAAATTGGACCAATTTTGATCAAAATGAATTTGTCACTTAGTCACTAAATTTGATTAGTAATTAGGATTATTTTTGATTGTATAATAAATCGTTAATAAAAAGAATCAACGAAACCGATTAAAATAAACGTTACATGTATTAAAAATGAACAATGTCGCGTGTTACTACCTTTGCCTAAACTGGATGTGGTGATATGGACTATTTAAAATGAACCACGACAACCTCGCTAAGATTTGAAACCGCTTAAATTTTAGCTAAGTATACGACTAAATCTAAACCGAGTTCTACTTTTGAAATATCATTTAAATCACCAAGTATAAAAATGAACTTAACCACTTTGATTTAAATATGTTTCAAAATCACTAAATACAAAATGAACTTAACAAGTTCGATTAAAATATATTTCAAAACCGCTAAATGCAAAATGAACTTAACGACTTTAAAACTAGGAATTTATACTTAGAAAATAAATGAGTTAGTTTTATTTTTAGAAATATCTTAAGTATAAGAATACGAATAAAATACTAAGTATAAATATACGAATAAAATACTAAGTATAAATATACGAATAAAATACTAAGTATAAAAATACGTATAAAATACGAGGAATAGTAAAATACGATGAATAGTAAATACGATGAATAGTAAATACAATGAATAGTAAAAACGATGAATAGTAGATACGTGAATAGTAAAAATATTTAAAATTTACGATTGGACTCCAAATAAATTATTTAAACTTTCTATGTGTTCCGTTTACCTGAAGAACTGTTAGAATTAAAATTTCATTATACAAGTTCGACGATACTAATTAATATGAATTATCACTTGAGTATATATGAATGAGAAAACGATAAAGAGAGTACTTGTTAAATACTCTCTGTGTCCGTATGTTGCGAATCTATTATGCCATCGTTAGAAAGGTAGCGCATATGGGGACACTTGGCACCCTATGAATTGCCGGTGGTAATCTAATGACTCTCTCGCCTTTATTTAACGTGACTCTCGCCTCTATGAATCGAGTTCGTTCACTGCCCATATGAGGTAATTGGAAAATGACCATTCCCACCCTGGGAATGCAGTCAGAGTGTAATAGTCGTACCACTAGGGTAGTGTATGCATACATTAGACAAGGGATTTGGCTGTCCTTATTACCTACTTGATATCTTTAGCTTGAATGACTTGACCGTTGAATGTTTCCGGCCCTTCAGCTTCTGCGCAGGCCTTGCTTTTGTAAGGTTTTGCATGTTTCCATCCTGACTTGTTGTGGCTCATAGGACAACGTATGATAGATTATCCATGTTGTATTGAATATTAGGTAGTTATCACGTACGCTACTTAGTGTTTGATTTGATGTGCAGTCCTGAGCAAATAGTGCACTTTGATAGAAGATTATATGGGTAATTATCTGTAGAGTACACGAGCCACTCAGTAGTCAAGACTTCATGAGTATATGTTGCTATATGAATAATTGAAAAGGGTCGACTACCCCAGAATGTGAATGAAATGATAATGATTTGCCTACATGATTATGAATTGAGAATAATTATCGATGATTGTTTTATGGTTATATTATTTGACGATGCTCATGTTTGAATCACCATGATTCCTCTTATGTGTTGTTTAAACGCTTGCTATTTGTTTTTACTTATTTATATTATGTATTTCACATGTTTTAGAATTACATGTGTCGAAAGAGTGTTCTTGGGAAAATGATAATGGTTAAACGCAGTACCCGAGACCAACGCTTGAATCAATGGGGAGAGTTACCTTACTTATTTTGTATGCTTTTGAGAGAATGTAATCGAATATCTACCTTTATCTTAAACTCGTATTATGTATACAGAGTTTTATGACGATAACAGCTGGTTTTGTAATATATAGACTTAATTAATTTTCCGCCTTAGTTTAATTAAAGTCACGAAAAACCAGGTTGTTACAGTTGGTATCAGAGCTGTCTTGCGACCGTGAATGACTTAAAGTTATTTCATCTAGCGAGACGACACCTGGGCCAGACATTCATATCGTATGTCAGGCATAGACTATAGGATCAAATAATAAATTAGAAATCTTAGATCGCTAAAATAATAACGTAGAACGCTTTAAAAGTGAGAATGGGTAGAAACATTAGGGACCAACCTTCGTAAATAGACGAATTACTGACCTAAAATAATATACGCTAACCATCGCATGCTTGCTACTTGCTGATGTGACTGACTAAAACTAACAACTATCCTCGGATATAAAATCTAAGTAATAAGTTAATTCTCGAAGATCGAAGCATTTAATCAAATACATGCCGACAAGATCTCAAGCGCAACAAATGGACGCATCAAGAGTCGAACGATCTGAAGTGACGCTCTAGACCTTGAAGGAATCCATTGATGTGAAGACCTCTATAACTTTCTCAAACATCCATTTTCATCTCTTCCTAACTATTTCAAAAAGAAAATTTTAATCGGTCTATTCAAAATAATTTCTCCTTCAATAAAATAAAACATTCCTAACTTATACTCTTATAATGACTTCATAAAATGATTTATCTCTTTTCACCTTCTCGCGAATATAAGACTTGAAGACAAGACGGAAGCGCATGCAGAGAGACGTATCAAGAATCATGCTATTCGAGAAAATTTCCAAGACGTCGAAGATTTCTTAAGCATTGAAGATTTCCACAACTACAACAAAATCATCCTACTTTTAACTTGATTAGTTTTCAAAATCTTAGTGTTACTGTCTCGTTTTTAAATTTTTAACATCATGAATTTCTAAATATCTTCAAAAATTTATTATTACCTTTCTGAGAATTCTCATCTATTTTAAAACTTCTAGTTTTCTACGTATTAATCACTAAATTGGATTTCGTATTTTCACTTCGCTTCATAAATCCCTTATTTCTTAATTTTAGATACTTTCAAAACCTATTTGTTTCGACTTCCTTTTCTTTAAATTTTAAATACTTTTTTAAATTTATCCTACCTATTATAATTATCTCTATTCGAAGTATATGTATACATATATCATTTCCTCCTTTTTTTTTTTTTTTTTTTTTTTTTTTTTTTTTTTTTTTTTTTTATAACCCCTTATTATCAATTTCGAATCATATTCTAAAGATGATTTATAACCTTTCCGTTTCACCTAATAACATCATAATAACAATTTTAAGAAAAAGAGCTATATCAATAAGGTTATCCGTAATTCTCTAGAAATTTTATTTAATCATTCAACGATAACCTATATTTCCTTAATTTCATTAAAGCTTATATTTTCTTTATGATCACTACGACTTTTACATATTTTCCCTAAATGCCATTTTTCTAAGGCTATATATCTTATTTAAGTGGTCATTAAAAGTAACAATAATAATATTATTATGTACATAAGTTTGAAACTTCTTAAGGGGGTAGGATAATATTTTTATTATACCCCAACCTTAATTAAATTTTAAAAACTTTTCATTTCAGCCTATTTTAAGGTTAACTTTTATCCTGAAATTTAAATGAACGGTTTTATCCTTAAAACGCTTATTATTTTAATTTCATTTAATTCCATACAAAACTTCTAGGCCCTACCTTTTTATAAATCTCTTTCGCGTCATTTTCAAAAATAACATTCTAGCAACATTTCTATATTTATTTAAATATCTCATTAATAAATCAAAAGCGATTTTGTTCTCCAATGTTTTCACTCTATCCAACGTTCCTATGTTATTTAGAAAACGCAAACTTTTCAAAAAAAAAAAAAAAACCTTATTCCAACAAAACCAAATGTTTTTATCCAAATTCATAAAATCTCAACTTTCTCTCTAGCTGCCTTGTTTAACCTCGAGCAGTTATCCACTCTTTACAAGTTTCGGGGACGAAACTTTTCTTAAGGGGGTAGGATTGTAACACCCCGTGTTTTTGAAACACATTTTTATAAAAGAATTTAATTCCTTAGATTAAATTCATCCTTTTTCATTATTATAAAAATGCGACTGAATTTTTTTCGCTAAACATGTAACACTCCATGTTAAGTTAAGTCTTTATAATTGCGCAAATCATTAATTAAACATCCTCGCTCACTTATTTTCCTAACACATTATACTACAAGTTATTTTGCACCTAAATTAAAACCGTTTTGAATTACTTTGAATTTGAACTTTATTTTTACATTTTCAAACTCGATAAATCAAACAAAGAGTCTACGACAAATTTTGGCACGCAAATCGAGGTCAAACTTTGACTAAATGGCCAAGCCACCTAAGTGTGATTAAGTCACCTAATCTTTTCTTAAATATACTTACTCATAATCCAAATCTAATTAAAAATGTTTAAGCTTAATCATTTTGATTAATACTAACAAAACATTTTATATTAATATAAAATTACTATTCCTTTTTGATTTAACTAGCACTTTAGCTAAAACTCGAAATAATGGGTCACAATTATTCAAAACTGATAAACTTTTTGACGTTTGAGCATAATGATTTATTTCGATAACATTCAGCGAAAAAAATATATATTTCGATCGAATAAGATTTTATTTCAAAGTTTCGAGGATTCTAGACCCAATTTTTGTTTTGAATTCTCTTCTACGTTTTTCTTCATTTTTATTTTCGATCTTACTTCAAAACATTATTTTAAGACTATATATTTTATTTCAAGACTTTTCGCGTGCGCGTAAATCGAAATTTTGAAAAACGAAAATCGAGCCAAGTGGCCCTTGTTTGGCCGACTTCTCTTGACCTCCTTTGGTCTTCACTTATCCTCTTCCATTCTCTTATTTTCTTCCTACTTTAGTAACTTGTCAATTCACCTTACACCCCTATATTTTTCATCATCATTTTTAGCCTTAATTAATTTAATGATTTATGCAAACAAAATAGAAATGCATTCACATTACCTTATACTACAAAAACAAAACACAAATACTACTACACAACTACTACTACACGTTTGATTTTACATACACACACAAACATCCAAAATTTTCTAAGTCTTTCCTCTCTAAAACAAAACCATTTTATTCTAAACAAGAACACTACCTTAGGTGTTCTTCATGTTCATAATGATCTTCATCTTCCATTCTTCCTATTTTAATTTCCTAATTTTTATTCACTTATGTTTATATTTATAAATTTCTCCACTTAGTTCACTACTTAATTTAGATCGTTTCTACACAAATTATATTATCAAAACACTTGTTAAATGAATTTTAGAAAATTAAAGTATGTGTTCTAAAATGAATAAACTCAAGTTCTTCATCTTTTTAAGTCATTTTTCCACTTAAATTTTCACTATTCATTAAAATGAAAATTCTTCATAAGTTAAATTAAGTCACTTCCTCTTTTTCCTACTAAATTAAAATAGACATAAATCATAAAAGAAATATTGCAACACCTAAATTTTACTAGTATAGTTTAGCTAGCTAAGTGAGTTACTAACTTCCTTGATCTTATTTGTATGTACTAATTATCCAAAGACGAGGAGCAAGGTGGTGCCATTGATTTAAGTGTCTTTGACCATATAAATGAACCCAGGATAACTGTTAAGCTAAAGTCATACCGAGCTAATTTAAGGTGCTCCCGCACACTATATTTGATAAGCACTTACACTTATTTGATTATGTATGAATTGGTTTATCACCTTAGTATTGCATGACTAATTACAAGGCAAAAATCGAAAAATAAAAACTTGTGTAGTATACTAAAAACCTACGGCCACCCTTAATTTTCTCACTCAATTTTTCGTTTTAATTTTTGTAAATTGCATGCTTAAAATACTAATGCTAATATGTACATGAATATATAATTAGTTTTTGTTTAGGACTTAAAATGAATTTGATATGAATTTAATTGTTTTAAAGTGTTATGTGTGTTCTTAAGTTTTTGTTGTTATTCTTGTGTTTGAATGATTTATACTTAGTTGTGTTAATGTTTGTATATGATTTTCACATGTGTTAAGTATACAAATGATATTAAGTAAATTAGTTGTTGAATTAGAAGTATAAAAATCAAAAATCAAATTTATGAACATGTACATAGTATACACGGCTATATTGATTTATTTGGGCCAATTTTTGGTTTTAATTTTTCTAAATAACATATTATGATTAGTTGTAACAACCCGGTTTTTCGTGACTTAATTAAACTAAGGCGGAAAATTAATTAAGTCTAATACATGCCGGATGTTAATTAAATTACATTCAAATGGCATAGAATACAAATATATGTTACAATCTCTCAAAGAAAACAAATGAAACATCCCAATCGTCCCGATAATCCTGAATCTCGAGAATTGCCTGCAACGGAGACAAAAACACAAAATAGGAGGATCTCCCGCACAGAGGCGGGAAGTGACTGTTCTAACCAACAACCTCTAAACCACAGTTTTGGTTTATTTAACCTATGATTAAAAGTAACTTGGCAGCACTAAACGCGTATAACTCCAGCAGCCGCATATTTCAATAAAATTGGACAATTAGCATATAATATCAGTTCTCACATATAGATATTTAAATCTCATACAACATGCGATTCATAAAGCGTAACGTAGAATATAGAAAATAAATAAATAAAAACACATTGCAATTAGGCAAGCAAAACACATAAGGAAATCATGATGATTTAATCACGAGTATACATCCAATCACATAACGTACAACACTCATAAATAATCATTCTCAATAAGTAGTATTTCAACACTCAGGAAACCAAGTCATTCAGACAATACTCAATTAAAACAAGGAAAATACATTCAACATGTGATAACAAATGAATCTTCGTTAGTAAGGCGGAAGCATGCAGACATCATCCGCGCAGTAGCATCCAGGGCCGAACGAAATCGGACGTAACTGGATATGCTAAAGATATCTAAGGTAATAAGGACGGCCTAATCCCTTGTCTAATGTATGCATACACCACCTATCGAGGATCATACTTATTCGCTAATCAAAAGGTATTCACCAAGAAAATGTTCGACTATCACCAGAGACGGGTACCCCCGGGTGGGGCTGGCGTTTCCAATTACTGTACTATGGGCTCACGGTGATATCCAGTATGCCCCATCCCTGAGGTGGATACCCCGCACCGAATAAAGTCTCAAGACCGTTATAACGCCTTGGCAACTCTGGGAGGAAGCCCAAGTCCCCATAGACAGCTACCTCGTTAACTTCGAATTTCAAGAGTCGCAACATGGCGAACAATCCAAGTATTTTATTCAAGTAGTTCGTTTTCTCAATTTCTTATTTCCTCGTTTATTCAAATCAAGTGACAATTCTGAAACTTAAATAATATCGTCGAACTTTGTATAATGAAAATATTAATTCTAACAGTTCTTCAGATAAACGGAAACACATAGAAAAACTTAAATATTTATTTTGAGTCCGTTCGTAGATTTTAAATATTTTCACTATTCATTATTTTGTACGTATTTTTATACGTATGCGTATTTTCATACTTTGTACGTATTTTTATACTTTATACTTCTATGTATTTTTATTTTATATTTTAGTAATTAATAATTGTTCGTTTAAGTATGATTTAGTTTCGTTTAGATTTTAATTTAAGTATGTTTATGATTAGTGATACAAAGGTTTTTAAGTTTCGTGTTAAATTTTAAGCAACTTAAAATAGATTAGTCATTAGTGATATAAATAATTGAATTTCATTATAACTCACTTTTAATCTTTCCTCTTATTTGAATTGTAAAGTATCTAGCGATTTAGTAGTTATAACATTTATTTTAACTTAGAAATATTACTTAAACGATATTTGTTAAATTTTAGTATTCTTGATAAAATATAATATTGTGACAATTAGTAAAATTTCTTTTAGGTGAATGATAATTCGACGGTGGAATTTTATACGGAGTATATTTTCATATTTTATTAATATTTAATTATTTACTTTTCTTTCATTTCTTTAATTATTTAAACGTATTTATAAATTGCATGTTCTATACATTTAAATTTTATAAACACAACAACTATTTAAGAAGTCGTCGTCTTTAAAGTATATTTTAAATTTTAATGATAGTATTCGATTTTATAAGTTTTTCTAAAAGTAAATTTTTAGAAATTAATTTTATTATAATAACACTTCCACTTACATATTAATTCTTTTTATGGTTTTTATAACTTAAATTTTCTACTAAGTCATTTTACTTTATCTTTTTATAGAATTATCATTTTAACACATTATCTTTATGTTAAACTTATTTGTAATACAAATTTCTAACTTTATTCAATAAAAGCTTTACTTAGGTTTATTTTATATTTCGAAGTACTTTATTTCTTCTTATTATTTTAACTAAATACCTATTTAGTATATTTTAAGTTCATTGTAAATTTTAGAGTTTTAACAAAGTAATCCTTATAGTAATTGTGAGATATGACTTTTTATATAATTATTTATTTTAGAAACTTTAATATGAGTAACTTAATTTATATTTTTACTTTTAGTATGATTTAATATTAATTTAAACTTAATATTCTTTTAACTTAATTCTTTATTTTTAGTTATATTTCGATTTAACATTTTAGTGACGATAGATAAGTTATGTTAATTTAATTTATTTACTTAAGTTATTTAATAATATTTTAAGTTTTATTTTATACTTGTGATACATAAACCTTATATATTTTAATTTACACATAACAAATAATTTTAACATGATAATATTACAATTAAATTCAACATTAATTCAACAACACATTTTCACCCAAAATATAATTTCACAAAATCATATAAATATCATATTTCACAATTCAATTCAACATTATATTATAACTAAAATTAACACCCAATTTCATACTATAGCGAATCATACAAAGTTATCAAATTAAACTGAAACGGGAATCATACGTGTCTAATGCATACTAGCTCACTTTTAATAACAGATTAATTAAAATAAAACCAAAATGTTAAAATTAGAGATTTTGGATAAGAGTCGAGTCACCTAAATTTGGCTCACGAACAGAGGCCTCCAAATATCCGACTCAATACTTGTATAACCAAAATCAGCAACATCTCCAAGCATAATAAAGACGGCGACTCGACGCGACTCTAGCAACCTTAGCCAGTGACTTCACCAAAGATCGACAATGAGCCCAACATCGTGCAGCGGCCGACGAGTTTTTCCGACAATAATGAAAGACGACGACAAGGCGATTAGTCAAGGTGAGCACGACACGGTGATGGTGATCGAAAATTTGGGACAGAAAAGAGGAGATGCAAGGGAAAGAGAAAAATGAATTAAAATGGGCTAAATCAAATGTCGATAATTCAACGAATAAAAACGATTTAATCGACGACACTTACCGACGATTGAATACGACGGCAAGCATAGAGTACAGCAAGGCCACGGTGGTGGCTCACGCGGGCAAAGAGGAAAAGAGGGCGTGGCGAGCGAGAGAGAAGCGCGTGGGGAAAGCGGAGAGCCGAGAAAGAAGAGCACGGCCATGGTGGCCGTAGGTGTTGTCGGTTTCGGCTCCGGTGGTCAAGGATGAAACTCCGGCGACATCGTGTTTGCAAAACAACAGCGAGGTTTCAGTTGGTCCGTTCCGATAAAGGTGATTTCCGGCGAGTCAAAGAAAAGACTAAGTAAAAGAGAGGATGAAAGGAAGAATGGAAGGGCTTACCAAGGTGGTCGGAGGTCGGAGCTCCGACGAGGTCGTCGTTCTCCGGCAACGAAAATAAAACAGAGGAGAAAGAGAGGAGGCAGAGGACACGAAAAAGAAGAAGAAGAGAAGCAGGGCACGGTGGCGACGGTGGTGGTGTCTCACGGTGGTAATAGGGCGAGGGTGAGCACGGAGGTGGTGCTCCGGTGCAGGCCATGGTGGTTCTGATTAGGGGACCACGGTGGTGAGCTGTGACGAAGCTCAGGTGAACGTCGATGACGACCCTGGTGGAGGCGGCAAGAAGCGAGGCACCCACGGTGGCGAGGCGGTTTGTGAGGAGCACGGTGGCAGCCATGGTTCTCGAGCTTGAGCTCGCCTCTAATGGTGGCGGAGGTTATTGTTGTCGTCGTGTTGTTTGGTTGTTGAATGTCGTTGCTGTTGATTGTTCTTGTTGCTTATGTCGTCAATTGTTGTTGTTGATTTTGTGTGGTTTGTTTTTTTTGTATGAGGAAGAAGATAAGGGAGATGAGACGAGTGGAGGAGAATAAAAAGGAGAGTGAGATAAGGTGTGTTATATAAGCTTTAATCTCCAAAATATCTAAAATGAGGGAGTAGGTATGTCGACATAAAAGATGGCTAGGGTTTAAGTTTGGTTTCCGATTTGCTCTGTTTCATTCGCTCTTATTTATATATCTTTATATTTTATAAAATGTATTATTTATAATATATTTCGTTTTAGTTCTATTTTTATTTTCTATATCTTTAAACTTATATTTTAAAATTAAATGGTATATAAAAATATTAGTTACAAATTTTGTTACGGTCTCACAGATTTTCAAACGGTCTGTTAATTTGCAAGATACATTTCAATAAAATTATATTTTGTTCCATTAATAATAATTTTTAAGATGAGATGCAAATATATTAAGTTTAATAAAAGCTATTGAATTAAAGTTTAAGTTTGACCAGTATTTTAAACGTAAAACTTATAATACAAATTTAAAATAAATTGTTTAGTTTTAGTTTAAATAAAAATTTGACAAGGCTTGTTTTTATCGAAATTTTTGGGCCGCGTTTTCTAAACAAAAGAATAAAAGTTGAATTATATAAAATTTAATTTAATAATTTAGTCAAAATAATTAATTAGTATTAATAAAAACACGGGGTGTTACAATCCTACCCCCTTAAGAAAAGTTTCGTCCCCGAAACTTGAATAGGATGGATAACTGCTCGAGATTAAAAAGCAGTTGGAGAAAACTTTGATGTTTTGGAATTGGAATATTAATATTGCTTTTGATTTGAGTAAGATTTTCTCAAAAGGAAATTTTGAAGGACTTAATAAATTAGTAATATAAATAATTCTTTTTCGAATTAACATCTAAATGTTGCTGCATTGACATTTTCAAAATCTGCGTGAAAGACGTTTTCAAAAAGGTAGGGCCTAGAAGTTTTGTACGAAATTAAATAAAATAAAAATAATAAGAGTTTTAAGAATAAAAATAATTTATTTAAATTTGAAAATAAATTTAACCTTAAAATAGGTTGAAATAAGGAATTTTAAGATTTAATTAGGATCTTAATATAATCGTATTATTGTCCTACCCCCTTAAGAAGTTTTAAACGTATACACATAATATTATTATTGTTACTTTTAATGATCACATACATAAAATTTATAGCCTTGGGAGCAACGGCATTTAGGGAAAATAGGTAAAGGTTGTAGTGGTCATAAGAAAAATATGAGCTTTAATGAAATTTTAGAAAATATAGGTTATCGTTGAATGATTAAATAGAATTTTAGAGAATTAGGGATAACCTTGTTGACATAGCTCATTTTCTTGAAACTGTAATTATGATGTTATTAGGTGAAATGGAAATGCATGTTATAAATCATATTTCGAGAAAGATTGAAAATTTATAACAAGGGGTTAAAATAAATGATAAATGATAGATATATATTTTCGAAGAGAGGTAATTGTAATGAATATGACAAGTTTAAAAAGGTATTTAGAATTTAAAGAAAAGGAGCTTGAAACAAATATGTTTTATAATTATCTAAAATTAAGAAATAAGGAATTTATGATGTTAAAAATTTAAAATGAGATAGTAAGACTAAGAATTTGAAAAGTAATCAAGTTTAAAATATTTAAAATTAAATGATGAGCAGTTTAGAACAATTGAGTTTACAAGTACAATGTTGTTTAATAAAAGATTAACAAGTTCTCAAAAATGAAGGAAAAAGATAAAAATTCATCGTATGAGATTAATAAGTATTCTGTAGAAATTATAATTTAAGAGTCCAACATTTTCGAACGGGAAAGTAACTTGAATATAAGTTTTAGAGTTTGAATAAAAAGATAACGAAATTGCAAAGGTAAGATAAAGTCATTTTTCGAGATTAAATAGAACGAATTAAATTAACTTTACGAAATCAATTAGTAGATATTATAGATTTCAAGATTGAAAAGTTTAGAAAATAATGATAATTGTACGAAGTCAAAAATTACAAATTGAAGTTCGAAGGTTTTTGACTATAAAGATTAAGGAGTTTAAGAAATTCAAAAGCGCAGACGATAAAATTTTACGAGATTTAAGAGAAGAGATGAGAATTAATTGAGGAGCCGATTATTAACAATTATTGATTTAGGAAGTTAGAAGTTTTAAAAGGAGTCAATAAGTTTAGTAGGTTGAAAAATAATCGAATCCACAAGTCTTTAAAAAGAGCAAGGGGTTAACGACTAAAGAAGAAGAATAAAATCCATTTTTAAACGAATAAATATTAGGAAATTTAAGATTAGGAGATTCGAAAATTGAAAAGTTTTGAAATGATAACGCTAGTTGAAGAAGGAATTTGATATAGCTGTATGATTCTCTAATGTAACAGACTTCTTCGAATCTTGAATTTCTTCTCGTGTTGTATAGTTCTTGTTGCGTCCATTTGTTGCGCTTGAGTTTCTTATGGTCTTGACTTCGATTTACACGTCTTGATTTTCGGTAATGTTAGTATACGAGACTTGTTAGTCAATAAGATTAGTCATAGAGCACTTAGCAGGCAAGAAAAGAGAAATAAAAATCTATCGAGGTTGAATGACGGTTGAGAATCTTATATCTAGGTCAGTCGGTCAAACCTTAATATTTCTACCCATTCTCACATTTAAAGCGTTCTAAGATTATTATTTTAGCGATCTAAGATTTCTAATTCATTATTTGATCCTATAAGTCTATGCCAAACATATATATTAATATGTATGTCTAGCCCAGGTGTCGTCTCGCTAGATGAAATAACTTTAAGTTATTCACGGTCGCAAGACAGCTCTGATACCAACTGTAACAACCCGGTTTTTCGTGACTTAATTAAACTAAGGCGGAAAATTAATTAAGTCTAATACATGCCGGATGTTAATTAAATTACATTCAAATGGCATAGAATACAAATATATGTTACAATCTCTCAAAGAAAACAAATGAAACATCCCAATCGTCCCGATAATCCTGAATCTCGAGAATTGCCTGCAACGGAGACAAAAACACAAAATAGGAGGATCTCCCGCTCAGAGGCGGGAAGTGACTGTTCTAACCAACAACCTCTAAACCACAGTTTTGGTTTATTTAACCTATGATTAAAAGTAACTTGGCAGCACTAAACGCGTATAACTCCAGCAGCCGCATATTTCAATAAAATTGGACAATTAGCATATAATATCAGTTCTCACATATAGATATTTAAATCTCATACAACATGCAGTTCATAAAACGTAACGTAGAATATAGAAAATAAATAAATAAAAACAAATTGCAATTAGGCAAGCAAAACACATAAGGAAATCATGATGATTTAATCACGAGTATACATCCAATCACATAACGTACAACACTCATAAATAATCATTCTCAATAAGTAGTATTTCAACACTCAGGAAACCAAGTCATT
Source organism: Dianthus caryophyllus (assembly GCA_023091065.1). Taxonomy (NCBI): domain Eukaryota; kingdom Viridiplantae; phylum Streptophyta; class Magnoliopsida; order Caryophyllales; family Caryophyllaceae; genus Dianthus; species Dianthus caryophyllus. The sequence continues at coordinate 73,330 of JALGRB010000016.1, forward strand.
CAGACAATACTCAATTAAAACAAGGAAAATACATTCAACATGTGATAACAAATGAATCTTCGTTAGTAAGGCGGAAGCATGCAGACATCATCCGCGCAGTAGCATCCAGGGCCGAACGAAATCGGACGTAACTGGATATGCTAAAGATATCTAAGGTAATAAGGACGGCCTAATCCCTTGTCTAATGTATGCATACACCACCTATCGAGGATCATACTTATTCGCTAATCAAAAGGTATTCACCAAGAAAATGTTCGACTATCACTGAGAGGCGGGTACCCCGGGTCAATGGCGTTTCCACCATCTTGTACTATGGGCTCACGGTGATATCCAGTATGCCCCATCCCTGAGGTGGATACCCCGCACCGAATAAAGTCTCAAGACCGTTATAACGCCTTGGGCAACTCTGGGAGGAAGCCCAAGTCCCCATAGACAGCTACCTCGTTAACTTCGAATTTCAAGAGTCGCAACATGGCGAACAATCCAAGTATTTTATTCAAGTAGTTCGTTTTCTCAATTTCTTATTTCCTCGTTTATTCAAATCAAGTGACAATTCTGAAACTTAAATAATATCGTCGAACTTTGTATAATGAAAATATTAATTCTAACAGTTCTTCAGATAAACGGAAACACATAGAAAAACTTAAATATTTATTTTGAGTCCGTTCGTAGATTTTAAATATTTTCACTATTCATTATTTTGTACGTATTTTTATATCGTGATGCTGTATTTTCATACTTTGTACGTATTTTTATACTTTATACTTCTATGTATTTTTATTTTATATTTTAGTAATTAATAATTGTTCGTTTAAGTATGATTTAGTTTCGTTTAGATTTTAATTTAAGTATGTTTATGATTAGTGATACAAAGGTTTTTAAGTTTCGTGTTAAATTTTAAGCAACTTAAAATAGATTAGTCATTAGTGATATAAATAATTGAATTTCATTATAACTCACTTTTAATCTTTCCTCTTATTTGAATTGTAAAGTATCTAGCGATTTAGTAGTTATAACATTTATTTTAACTTAGAAATATTACTTAAACGATATTTGTTAAATTTTAGTATTCTTGATAAAATATAATATTGTGACAATTAGTAAAATTTCTTTTAGGTGAATGATAATTCGACGGTGGAATTTTATACTTTATATATTTTCATATTTTATTAATATTTAATTATTTACTTTTTTTTTCATTTCTTTAATTATTTAAACGTATTTATAAATTCGTATGTTCTATACATTTAAATTTTATAAACACAACAACTATTTAAGAAGTCGTCGTATTTAAAGTATATTTTAAATTTTAATGATAGTATTCGATTTTATAAGTTTTTCTAAAAGTAAATTTTTAGAAATTAATTTTATTATAATAACACTTCCACTTACATATTAATTCTTTTTATGGTTTTTATAACTTAAATTTTCTACTAAGTCATTTTACTTTATCTTTTTATAGAATTATCATTTTAACACTTTATCTTTTTGTTAAACTTATTTGTAATACAAATTTCTAACTTTATTCAATAAAAGCTTTACTTAGGTTTATTTTATATTTCGAAGTACTTTATTTCTTCTTATTATTTTAACTAAATACCTATTTAGTATATTTTAAGTTCATTGTAAATTTTAGAGTTTTAACAAAGTAATCCTTATAGTAATTGTGAGATATGACTTTTTATATAATTATTTATTTTAGAAACTTTAATATGAGTAACTTAATTTATATTTTTACTTTTAGTATGATTTAATATTAATTTAAACTTAATATTCTTTTAACTTAATTCTTTATTTTTAGTTATATTTCGATTTAACATTTTAGTGACGATAGATAAGTTATGTTAATTTAATTTATTTACTTAAGTTATTTAATAATATTTTAAGTTTTATTTTATACTTGTGATACATAAACCTTATATATTTTAATTTACACATAACAAATAATTTTAACATGATAATATTACAATTAAATTCAACATTAATTCAACAACACATTTTCACCCAAAATATAATTTCACAAAATCATATAAATATCATATTTCACAATTCAATTCAACATTATATTATAACTAAAATTAACACCCAATTTCATACTATAGCGAATCATACAAAGTTATCAAATTAAAGCGAAACTGAATCATACGTGTCTAATGCATACTAGCTCACTTTTAATAACAGATTAATTAAAATAAAACCAAAATGTTAAAATTAGAGATTTTGGATAAGAGTCGAGTCACCTAAATTTGGCTCACGAACAGAGGCCTCCAAATATCCGACTCAATACTTGTATAACCAAAATCAGCAACATCTCCAAGCATAATAAAGACGGCAGCTCCAAGCACAGCTCTAAGCAACCTTAGCCCGTGACTTCACCAGCATCGACAGCGAGCCCAGTCAGTCCGTAGCAGCTTCGACGAGTTTTTCCGACAATAATGAAAGACGACGACAAGGCAGATTAGGGTCAAGGTGAGCACGACACGGTGATGGTGATCGAAAATTTGGGACAGAAAAGAGGAGATGCAAGGGAAAGAGAAAAATGAATTAAAATGGGCTAAATCAAATGTCGATAATTCAACCTAATAAAAACGATGATCGACGACACTTACCGATTTATCAATACGACTCCAAGCATAGAGTACAAATGCCAGGCTACTGCGTGGTGGCTCACGGTGCAGAAGGAAAAGAGGCGTGGGCGGCGAGAGAAAGGCGGGGAAAGCGTGAGAGTCGAGAAAGAAGAGCACGCCATGGTGGCCGTAGGTGTTGTCGGTTTCGGCTCCGGTGGTCAAGGATGAAACTCCGGCGACATCGTGTTTGCAAAACAACAGCGAGGTTTCAGTTGGTCCGTTCCGATAAAGGTGATTTCCGGCCAGTCAAAGAAAAGACTAAGTAAAAGAGAGGATGAAAGGAAGAATGGAAGGGCTTACCAAGGTGGTCGGAGGTCTGAGTCTGACGAGGTCGCTGCTCTCCCAAGAACGAAAATAAAACAGAGGAGAAAGAGAGGAGGCGGAGGACACGAAAAAGAAGAAGAGAAGCGAGGGCCTGCAGTGGCGACGGTGGTGGTGTCTCACGGTGGTAATAGGGCGAGGGTGAGCACGGAGGTGGTGCTCCGGTGCAGGCCATGGTGGTTCTGATTAGGGGACCACGGTGGTGAGCTGTGACGAAGCTCAGGTGAACGTCGATGACGACCCTGGTGGAGGCGGCAAGAGCAGGGCACCACGGTGAGCAGGGCGGCTGTGAGGAGCACGGTGGCAGCCATGGTTCTCGAGCTTGAGCTCGCCTCTAATGGTGGCGGAGGTTATTGTTGTCGTCGTGTTGTTTGGTTGTTGAATGTCGTTGCTGTTGATTGTTCTTGTTGCTTATGTCGTCAATTGTTGTTGTTGATTTTGTGTGGTTTGTTTTTTTTGTATGAGGAAGAAGATAAGGGAGATGAGACGAGTGGAGGAGAATAAAAAGGAGAGTGAGATAAGGTGTGTTATATAAGCTTTAATCTCCAAAATATCTAAAATGAGGGAGTAGGTATGTCGACATAAAAGATGGCTAGGGTTTAAGTTTGGTTTCCGATTTGCTCTGTTTCATTCGCTCTTATTTATATATCTTTATATTTTATAAAATGTATTATTTATAATATATTTCGTTTTAGTTCTATTTTTATTTTCTATATCTTTAAACTTATATTTTAAAATTAAATGGTATATAAAAATATTAGTTACAAATTTTGTTACGGTCTCACAGATTTTCAAACGGTCTGTTAATTTGCAAGATACATTTCAATAAAATTATATTTTGTTCCATTAATAATAATTTTTAAGATGAGATGCAAATATATTAAGTTTAATAAAAGCTATTGAATTAAAGTTTAAGTTTGACCAGTATTTTAAACGTAAAACTTATAATACAAATTTAAAATAAATTGTTTAGTTTTAGTTTAAATAAAAATTTGACAAGGCTTGTTTTTATCGAAATTTTTGGGCCGCGTTTTCTAAACAAAAGAATAAAAGTTGAATTATATAAAATTTAATTTAATAATTTAGTCAAAATAATTAATTAGTATTAATAAAAACACGGGGTGTTACATTAGTTTAGTTAAATAAGACTTGTATGGAAAATTTGAGAAAATTATAATAACTTATGAAAATTTGACTAAATTGTGTTCATATGAAAAGTATTAAAGTTCTTCAAATCTTCATGTGTTCTTCAAGTAGATGACTAATTTTGATTCATAAATTTTATAAAGTTAAAGTTAAAAGTTGTTTTAATCCATTAGTGAATAAATACAATACTAATTATATAAGTTAAATAAGCTAAATCTTTATAATGAAAAAGTTAGAAAATTAAAGTGAGTAAAATCACTATTCATAAATGAAATAAAATATTTAGTGAAATATCAACTTAGTTTAAACCGATTTAGTATAATTTAAATAATTAGTATATAAAAACTTTAAGTTAAAAACCGATAAAATTGGAAAGCGAAAATAAATTGCACAAGTATAAGGTGCCACGGTTTTGGTGAGATTTTTGGACCAAAAATGATTTTTGTCACTTTTATTTTTATCACTTAAGTAATTAAATTAGTTAAAGTAATGAATTATTAATAAAGAACAAAAAAAGAAATAAATAGCTAAATGAATAAAGGCTCACGGTTTTACCATTAAAATTGGACCAATTTTGATCAAAATGAATTTGTCACTTAGTCACTAAATTTGATTAGTAATTAGGATTATTTTTGATTGTATAATAAATCGTTAATAAAAAGAATCAACGAAACCGATTAAAATAAACGTTACATGTATTAAAAATGAACAATGTCGCGTGTTACTACCTTTGCCTAAACTGGATGTGGTGATATGGACTATTTAAAATGAACCACGACAACCTCGCTAAGATTTGAAACCGCTTAAATTTTAGCTAAGTATACGACTAAATCTAAACCGAGTTCTACTTTTGAAATATCATTTAAATCACCAAGTATAAAAATGAACTTAACCACTTTGATTTAAATATGTTTCAAAATCACTAAATACAAAATGAACTTAACAAGTTCGATTAAAATATATTTCAAAACCGCTAAATGCAAAATGAACTTAACGACTTTAAAACTAGGAATTTATACTTAGAAAATAAATGAGTTAGTTTTATTTTTAGAAATATCTTAAGTATAAGAATACGAATAAAATACTAAGTATAAATATACGAATAAAATACTAAGTATAAATATACGAATAAAATACTAAGTATAAAAATACGTATAAAATACGAGGAATAGTAAAATACGATGAATAGTAAATACGATGAATAGTAAATACAATGAATAGTAAAAACGATGAATAGTAGATACGTGAATAGTAAAAATATTTAAAATTTACGATTGGACTCCAAATAAATTATTTAAACTTTCTATGTGTTCCGCTAATTCAAGAATCATAGAATTAAAATTTCATTATACAAGTTCGACGATACTAATTAATATGAATTATCACTTGAGTATATATGAATGAGAAAACGATAAAGAGAGTACTTGTTAAATACTCGGGTGTCTGTCATGTTGCGAATCTATTATGCCATCGTTAGAAAGGTAGCCGCATATGGGGACACTTGGCACCCTATGAATTGCCAGTGGTAATCTAATGACTCTCTCAGTCTTTATTTAACGTGACTCTCGCCCTATGAATCGAGTTCGTTCACGGGCCCATATGAGGTAATTGGAAAATGACCATTCCCACCCTTTGGGGAATGCATTAGTGTAATAGTCGTACCACTAGGGTAGTGTATGCATACATTAGACAAGGGATTTGGCTGTCCTTATTACCTACTTGATATCTTTAGCTTGAATGACTTGACCGTTGAATGTTTCCGGCCCTTCAGCTTCTGCGCAGGCCTTGCTTTTGTAAGGTTTTGCATGTTTCCATCCTAACTTGTTGTGGCTCATAGGACAACGTATGATAGATTATCCATGTTGTATTGAATATTAGGTAGTTATCACGTCACGCTACTTAGTGTTTGATTTGATGTCACGAGTCCGAGCAAATTAGTGCACTTTGATAGAAGATTATATGGGTAATTATCTATGAGAGTACACGAGCCACTCTGTAGTCAAGACTCGCGAGTATATGTTGCTATATGAATAATTGAAAAGGGTCGACTACCCCGAATGTGAATGAAATGATAATGATTTGCCTACATGATTATGAATTGAGAATAATTATCGATGATTGTTTTATGGTTATATTATTTGACGCATGCTCATGTTTGAATCACCATGATTCCTCTTATGTGTTGTTTAAACGCTTGCTATTTGTTTTTACTTATTTATATTATGTATTTCACATGTTTTAGAATTACATGTGTCGAAAGAGTGTTGCGGGAAAATGATAATGGTTAAACGCAGGTACCCCGAGACCAACGCTATTGAATGCTGGGGAGAGTTACCTTACTTATTTTGTATGCTTTTGAGAGAATGTAATCGAATATCTCTGCTTTATCTTAAACTCGTATTATGTATACAGAGTTTTATGACGATAACAGCTGGTTTTGTAATATATAGACTTAATTAATTTTCCGCCTTAGTTTAATTAAAGTCACGAAAAACCAGGTTGTTACAATTTTGAATTTTACTTTTAATTATAATCATAGAGGTGGCATTTATATATCATATATATTAGTTCATTTATAAAATTTTATTTATATTTCCACTCTCACTTTGTATACTTAGTCAATTTAGTTGATCTTTAATAATTGAAATCTTGACATTTTAGCTCTAGCGCGATTAATATTTGCGACGTTAGTTCTTAAATTTATTTTTATACGACTTCGCCTAACCTTCAATTTATTTTCCAAACTTCCTTTAATTTATTTATATTTAATACTTTAGGTGAAACTCCTTTAGTGAAATTTATATTTTAAGTTCATTACTAGTTTAAAAATTATTATATTAGTTGAGCCATATATTAAAACATAAATTTAACTTTTTTGTATAATTATGGTTAGTAAATTTTTAGTAGTTATAAATATTTTTACGACTATATATATACTTACATTTATTTAGTTTATTTACTTGAGTTATTTTAATAACATTTTAGTCACATATTATACTTGTGATAATTATAATTAACATGGTCAATACTTTACACATAACATATAATTTCAACATGATAAAATTTCATATAAAATCAACAATAATTTAACAACACATTTTTCACCTAAAACATCTTATCACAAAAATCATATTTCACAATTCAATTCAACATTATATTATAACAAAAATAACACACAATCAAAATTCACAAATCACATAAATAATTTATATATCACATGAACACAAAAATTATATATTCTAAATAGGTAAATTAAACTAGTGTGCGGGGGCACCTTAGGTTAGCTCTCTGCATTTAATTTCCTTAGCTAAATGCAGGTCCATGATTTTTGTCGAACCAAGACCCAATAACTGACCCGTTTCCTCATTGTAACACCCCGTGTTAATTTAAGCTAATTATAATTAGGAAATCAATAAATAATCATCCTCGCTCATCATATTCCTAAAACATTACACTACAATCAATATTGCACCTAAACTAAAACCATTTTGAATTACTTAGAATTTGAACTTTATTCTTTCATATTCAAACTCGATAAATCAAATGAAGCACACACGACAAATTTCTCAACGACAAATTTTGGCACGCAAATCGAGGTCAAACGTTGACTAAATGGCCAAGTCACCTAAATGTGATTAAGTCACCTAACCTTTTCTTAAATATACTTACTCATAACCCAAATCTAATCAAAGTAGTTTAAGCTTAATCATTTTGATTAATACTAACAAAACATATTATATTATTAACAAATTACTATTTCATTTTGATTTAACTAACACTTTCACTAAAAATCGAAATAATGAGTTACACTAAGCCTAAACTGATAAACTTTTTGACGTTTGAGGATGATGATTTATTTCGATAACATTCAACGAAAAAAATATATATTTCGAGCAAATAAAATTTTATTTCAAACTTGCGAGGAATCTAATACCCAATTTTTATATTGATTTCGTTTTGAGGTGTATTTTCATTTTTATTTTCGATCTCACTTCTAAACATTATTTCAAGACTATATATTTCATTTTGAGACTTTTCGCGTACGCGTAAATCGAAAATTTCAAAGAACGAAAATCGGGACTTGTGACATGCATGTTGGCCGAGAAAATGAGCTTGGCTTTGGCTCATTTTTCTTTCTTTTCTCTTACACCACCTTACCTCCTTTTCTTCTATGTCTAATCCTTCTTACACCCTACTAAAATCATCATCACTTAGTAACTAGTTAATACTTTGCATTCATACCTAAACTTACAACTAAAACAAAAACACAAACTACTACTACATACATACATATCACACGCACAAAACAAACACACACAACAAACACTTCAACTTATTTTTCTCTCTAAATAAAAACCTAACTCAAGAACAAGTAAGCCTTGTTCTTATGCAACCTCAAGAACACCAACCTTCCATATTTTCTTATTCTTCCTTTAACTCATTTATTTCTTACTCATTAAATCATTTAAGCTCATAAATAAATCCTTCATTAATTATGTTAGTAATCACATCCTCTTTATGCTTATGTTTATTTAAGAATATGAATCAAATTAATTAAAATACAAACCTCACCTAAACATAAAATACTACAACACTTTAAATTTTAATTTTAGTTAGTTTAGTTATAAAATAAATTACTAACTTGTGTATTTCATTTTTATGTACCCTCCTAATCAAAGACGAGGAGCAAGGTGGAGGAGTCGATTTAAGCCAGTTCGATCACATCGTTGACCCGGACAACTGCTAGTATAACTTTCAATAACCTAACCTAAGGTGCTTCCCGCACATTTATATGATAAGCGCCTCGAAATTGATTATGTGTTATTGTTTTTGATACATGTATTGTTTTATTATATCACCTAGTATTCATATGTTAAATTAGGAGACAAAAATCGAAAAATAATATTTGAGTAACATGGAAAAACCACACGGCATCCCCCTTAATTTTTGTCTAATTTTTCGTTTTAATTTTTGTAAATTGCATGCTTAAAATACTTATAATGAAATGAACATGAGGATATAATTAGTTTTTGTTTAGGATTTAAAATGAATTTGTTATGAATTTTTAAGTATTTTAATGTATTATGTGTGTTCTTGAATGTTTATGTTATTCTTGTGTTTGAATGATTTTATTTATGTGTGTTAATGTTTTGTTATGTTTTCCACTTATGATTAAATACATAAATAATATAAGATAAGTTAGTTGTTGAATTAGAAGTATAAAAATCAAAAATCAAAATTTATGAACATATATATATATACACGGCCAAATTAAATTACATGGACCAATTTTTAGTTTTAATTTTTCTAAATAACATATTATGATTAGTATAGTTAAATTAGACTTGTAGGAAAAATTTGAGAAAATTATATAAACATATAAAAATTTGACTAATCGATGTTCATTTTAAAAGTATTAGGGTTCTTCAAATAACCATGTGTTCTTCATTTATATAGTTAGTTTGATTCATAATTTTATAAGTTTTTAGTATTTATCGTTTTTGTTTACTAGTTTAAATCACCTTAGATTAATTTGATTAATTAGTACATAAAAACTTTAAATCAAAAGCAAACAAAAATTAGAAAACGAAAATAAATGGTGTAAGTATAGTAGGCCACGGTTTTGGGTTTATTTTTAGACCAAAAATGATTTTGCCACTTTTTATTTTTATCACTTAAGTAAATTAAATAGTTAAAGTAATGATTTATTAATAAAAACAAAAAAAAGAAATAGATGGCTAACATACATAGACCACACGACATTCACCCTTAAAATGGGTCAATTTTGGTCAAAATAAATTTATCACTTAGTCACTAAAATTGAATAGTAATTAGATTTATATTTGTTTATGTATTAAACCGTTAATAAAAAGAATCAACTAAACCGATAAAAATAAACGTTACACGTATTAAAATGAATGAAATCGAGTGTTACTACCTATGCTTAAATTTGGATGTGGACGCACGGACTATTTAAAATGAACTACGACAACCTCACTAAAAAATGGAAACCGCTAAAATCTTAATTAAGTATACGACTAAATTTAACCGAGTTTTACTTTTGAAATGTTATTAAAATTGACCAAGTACAAAATGAACTTAACAACTTTGAAATTAGATTTTATACTTAAGTTAAAAATCGAGTTTCACATTTAAAATAAATTCTCAAATCGCTAAATACAAAACGAACCTAACGACTTTAAAACTAGAATTTTGTACTTAGATTATATTAAGTTTTACTTCCGAAATTATTTTTCAAATCACTAAATACAAAACGAACCTAACGACTTTAAAACTAGAATTTTACACTTAGTAAATAAAAAGCTTAGTTTTATTTCCTAAAATATCCTTAGTAATAAAAAAATGTATAAGAGTACTAAGTATAAATAAAGTCAAATAATAAATACTAAGTATAAAGAAAATGTAATAAAAACACTAAGTATAAAGAAAATAAAATAATAAAATACTAAGTATAAGAATACACATACGTATAAAATACGAATAAAATACGAAGTATAAAAATACGTACAAATACGGAATACGAAAATACGAATACGTACAAATACGAAGAATAGTAAATACGATGAATAGTAAATACGGTGAATAGTAAATACGATGAATAGTAAATACGGTGAATAATAAAATAATGAATAGTGAAAAATATTTAAAAATTTACGAACGGACTCAAAATAAATAATTAAGTTTTTCTATGTGTTCTGTTTTACCTGAAGAACTGCTGTTACAAAAATTTCATTATACAAGTTCGACGTTATATTTATATTACAAGTTAGTCATTATTATTATTTATGAACGAGAGAATGAGAATTTGAGAAAAACGAACTACTTGAATAAAATACTAGGATTGTTCGCCATGTTGCGACTCTTGAAATTCGAAGTTAACGAGGTAGCTGTATATGGGGACTTGGGCTCCCTCCCTGAGTTGCCCAAGGCGATTAACAATCTTGAGATTTCTTTTCGGCGCGGAGTATCAACCTCAGGGATGGGGCATACTTGATATTACCGTGGGCCCATATATCAGTAATTGGAAACGCCAACCCCATCCGGGGGTACCCGTCTTTGGTGATAGTCGAACTTTTTCGTCGGTGATACCTTTTGAATAGCGAATAAGTATGATCCTCGATAGGTAGTGTATGCATACATTAGACAAGGGATGTAGCCATCTTTATTACCTTAGATATCTTTGAGCCTGGCAGTCATGTCCAAGTGATGTTGGCCCTGCCGGCTACTGCGCGGATTATGTCTGCATGCTTCCGCCTTACTAACGAAGATTCATTTGTTATCACATGTTGAATGCATTTCCTTGTTTGTTTGATGATTATTTGAATGACCTGGCTGAGTATTGGAGTACGATTTGTTGAGTATGATTATTTGTGAGCGTGGTTGGTTATTTTGATTGGTTTATACTCGTATTAAATCATCATGATCTCCTTATGTGTTTTAATTGCATACTTGCTATTTGTTTTCCTTGTTTATTCATTATTCATTAATTATACTGCATATTGCTTTAGAAATTGCATGTATCGAAAGAGTGTGCGGGAAAATGATGAGAATTAAATGCAGGTACCCCGAGTCTTGACCGTTGATCTATCAGGGGATTGAAGGCCTTATTTTGTAATCTATTTTGAGAGAAATTGTAATATAAATACTCTGTTTTAACCTTAAACTCTTATCATGAATATTGAGTTTGTAAGACGTTAACAGCTGGTTTGTAATATATAGACTTAATTAATTTTCCGCCTTAGTTTAATTAAAGTCACGAAAAACCAGGTTATTCTGATTGGTATCGTAGTCTTGCGACCGTGAATGACTTAAAGTTATCTCACATAGCGAGACGACACCTGGGCCAGACATTCATATCGTATGTCAGGCATAGACTTATAGGATCAAATAATAAATTAGGAATCTCTAGACCGCTAAAAATAACAACGTAGATCAGTTTAAATGTGAGAAAGGGTAGAATCTTAAGGACCGACCAATTAATAATAAACTAGTGAGACGAGCAGTAGAGTCTTATATTGTTATAATTCTTTTACTTGCTATTTGCTCTATGGCTAACTTTAGTCTGACAAAGGCCCTTAGGATGTCATCTTTCCGCTCTTTCCGTTACTACGCACCACAACGCCCGCCGATGATGCAACTAGGAGAGTACATACGTAGCCATTCCCTCCATATAGAGCGATATGTGGAAGCTCATGGAATCATGACGGGAAGGATCTACCACACGAGGGGCATCGGCATCAGTTTGACCATGATTGAGAGCTTTCATCCATACGATGAGTTTTGGGCACCTCTAGGTTTACGACTTCTCTCCGACATTTACAGTACATGGATCGCATTTACCTTCCGGATCCACATCAGAGGGTGGAGGGACCAGCTGCGTGGATGGAGTATGATGAACTACTCGACAGTTTGATGATTCAAGAGTATGAGCGCGACTATCCTCCATTCCCACCCGACGCCATCATACCTCCACTCATATGGGAGAGGATCTCACCTGCAGGAGACTCTTGAGGGTCGCAAATCACATTTAGGTCATTTGACTCCGCTTGTAAAATATATGTAACCAACTTTTAACTATCCTAAGAACGATCTTAATATCGTCTTCTTTTCCTACGGCTATGGATGTTATATTCGGATGTGACGTTTGGTGAACTTATGTATTATGTTCCTCTGAAATGTAATATTTTACCCATGTATATATTTATATATATGGAGACGTTATGTTACTACCTAGTCATGTGCTCTTCTTAACTCGTTATTTTAAAAATGTTACTTACATGTTTGTACTCCCAAATCTCATTTAAATTATCTTATCCATATTGATTTCAGATGAGACTACCGTGCGGTAAAAGGTACTCTGAGTGGACACCAAAAGAGAAGGCCCGCAAGAAAGCCATCGAGGCCTACGCGCGACGTCAACAATTGAAGTCCTGGAAGAGATCACAGGACTCGAGCAATGCGGAAGTCGACTGGAAGACTAGGGCACTTAAGACTCCGTATATGGAACATCGAATTCCTGATCATCTCCGCCGATCCTCGTAATATCTGGATGTGATCGGCGTTCATGCAGGAAAACCTGAGACATTTGAGGGGAGCAGTGGGACACTCTACCCATGGACCAGGAGTATGAATGCGAGGTTCCTGGAACACTCCGTTAGAGAGGAATGGAAAACCTCCCTAGCAGCTGCGTGCCTGGACGAGGAGGCCAAAGCATGGTGGAGACGACTACGCTCCCCAGCTATACTTGAGGGTGAGTACTACCTAAGCTGGGGGGGTTTCAAACTTGGTTTGAGCGACATGACTTATCTTTGTTAAGTATAAGCATAGCTTCATGAGGAGGAGCATCGCTACTCGAAATTTGCTTAGGACCTAGGGCTAGGTTTTGTCATTCTCGATCCAAATTCATATCTCTTGAGAATGTGTCTAAACTTTTATGTTATTTTACTGAACTTATATCTAAGTTTTCACCTTAGTTCATTTCATAGAGAATGTATTAGGAGGCTTGTAACGCTTTGATGTAAACCTTTTACATTATCAATGAAATGTCTTTTACCTTGCATTTTATATTATGTCTATCTTTTGGAACTACTCAAAATTCATACAGCTTTAATATTTTCGTAATGGTCGCCAACGATATTCAAGACGATGACCTCAACCATGCATTCTTAGAAGAAGAGGCGAGAAGAAGAGGCTTGAGGATGCAATCACAAAATTGCACAAAATGTACACCAACATCGTGGTGGCGGAAATAACGGTCCGCATTTGAGAGATTCTCCAAACATCGACCTCAACCATATTCTCTGCTCACAACCCCACGCCTTGACAGAGTGGATTGAAGAGATGGAGAAGTTGCTAGAACTTAGCAAGACTCCAGCTAACGAGAGGGTGAACGTGGTGGCCTACTACCTCAAAGGAGAGGCCAACAGTTGGTGGCGTTTAATCAGGTCCACCTTTCCCTTGAGAATCTATACCTGGAGTGAATTCAAGACGCTATTAGAGAACAAGTATTTTGGGGAGGAATTGAAATGGGATAAGGAAGAGGAGTTCAGGAACCTAAGACAGGGCGATATGTCCTTACAGGCATACACGGAAAAATATCAAGAACTGTCCAAGTTCGCTCCTAGGATTATAACTAACGAGGAGGAACTTGCGACTCGTTACGTAAGAGGCATGGAAAACGGCCTGAGGAACAATATGTGCGGGTTCAACTGCAAGAACTTCGCGGAAGCCTACGAAAAGGCAACGTGTATCTGGGCCTCCATCCAAAAAGGAGAAGCTGAGGAGAAAAAGAAGAGGAAAACATTTACGCCTTCTGTGGCGAGTGCTAGCTTTATCCATAAGCCAATGTTCGGTCGCCCTGGTTATCAGAACCAAGACAACCGCAATAAGAACCAAGGCAAGACTCATTTCTACAACCGCAATACCACTCCTTACGTCGCAAAGAACAATCCACAAATTCCCGGACCTCCGGCTTATCAGGCAAATCAGTGTCGCTTCTGCCGACAACCGAGTCACCCGGGGAAGCGTTGTAATGGGGAACAGGTCGTGTGCTACTTCTGTAAGGTAGTGGGACACAAGTCTAATGAGTGCCCAAAGAAGGGTACTGCTGCTAAAGCAAATGCGGGACCACCGCCAGCAGTTAGGGTTCAGGGACGTGTGTATGTCCTGACCGAGTCTGAAGAGGGTACTGATGATATCATTGATGTTGACGTCATCACCGGTAAATTCCTGGTTAACTCAGGCTCGCTTATTTTATTTGATACGGGAGCTTCACTATCTTTTATATCCTCAAAATTTATCAAACAATCCAAACTCACAAATCCCGCACAAATTAAACTAAATATATCACTACCAGATGGTAAAAATATTCTTTGTTCGACAAAATACAATAATGTAAAAATCTCAATCCACAACACAGAATTCCTGTCAGTCCTTGTATTGTTTGACCTTCCCGAGTTCGATGTAATTCTGGGGATGAACTGGCTAGCTCGTCATAATGCGACATTTAAATGCCACGACCGTAAGATCACTTTGAAAACTAACCAAGGGAAGGAGGTATCATATCGTGAGTTTGAAGAGGAAAGGGGAGTGAAACTAGTGTCCAGATCAAACTTCGAAGTATGGAGAGAAAGGGACACCGGGTGTATTTTTGCAGCATTACTAAGGTCGAGGACAAACTACGCATAGAAGACATCCCAATCGTGAATGAATACCCCGATGTTTTCCCAGACGTGTTACCAGGTATGCCTCCTGCACGAGATGTCGAATTCTCGATCGACCTCATACCAGGCACCTCACCTATATCTAAAGCACCATACAGGATGGCTCCTGTCGAACTCCAGGAACTCAAGAAACAGTTGGAGGAGATGATTGAATTGGGATTTATAAGACCGAGTGTTTCACCTTGGGGTGCACCGGTACTCTTTGTAAAGAAGAAGGATGGGAGCATGAGGCTCTGCATCGATTACAGGGAATTGAACAAAGTGACGATCAAGAATCGTTATCCTCTGCCTAGGATAGACGATCTCTTTGACCAGCTCAAGGGAGCAGGAGTTTTCTCCAAGATTGACCTGAGATCAGGATACCATCAGATCGCGGTTCGTAAAGAAGATATACAAAAGACCGCTTTCAGATCAAGGTACGGACATTACGAGTTCAAAGTAATGCCGTTCGGCCTTACCAACGCCCCAGCGGTATTTATGGACCAAATGAACAGGACCTTTCACGAATATCTCGACATCTGCGTTGTCGTGTTCATTGACGACATCCTGATCTATTCCAAGAATAAAGAAGAACACACGGAACACCTGCACATTATCCTGAGCATCTTGAGAGATCATAAATGGTATGCTAAATTTTCAAAATGTGAATTTTGGCTTGACCAGGTGGCGTTCCTAGGCCACGTAATCTCCAAGGAAGGTGTAATGGTGGATCCAGCGAAGATTGAGGCTGTCAAGGAATGGGTAGCACCAAAAACAGTCACTGAAGTCAGGAGCTTCCTAGGATTGGCTGGCTACTATCGAAGGTTTGTTCCTGATTTCTCAAAGGTAGCCCGCCCAATGACCAAACTATTACAAAAGGAATCAAAGTTCATATGGAGCGATGACTGCGAGAAAGCGTTCCAAGAACTTAAGACAAGGCTTACTACAGCACCGGTCTTGACCTTACCAACCGATGGGGACGAGTACGAAGTATACAGTGACGCCTCACTGAATGGTCTGGGTTGCGTCTTGATGCAACAGGGGAAGGTAATAGCATACGCATCCAGACAACTTAAGGTGCATGAAAAGAATTACCCAATTCACGACCTAGAACTTGCCGCGGTTGTGTTTGCACTAAAGATTTGGCGTCATTATCTCTACTGGTCGACATTAAGTTCAACACTGATCACAAGAGCTTGAAGTACATCTTCACCCAAAGAGATTTGAACATGAGGCAACGAAGATGGTTAGAATTGATCAAAGATTACAAGATTGAGTTACTTTACCACGAGGGAAAGGCTAATGTAGTTGCCGATGCACTGAGTCGTAAGACAGTACACTCTCTGAACAACATTTGGGAGATTCCCTCAGACATCGTCCAGGATCTAAAAAGGCTGAGCTTAGACCTGGTACAATCGGGCGACCACGCACCTAAATGCAATGGTGGTTGAACCAGAGTTATATCATGACATCCGGGTGCTACAATGGGAAGACCCGGCGTTGTTGGAAATTAGGGAAAGAATTCCATCAGAAGGAACAGAAGGGTTTGAAGTTTACACTGACGGGAGTCTACGCTTCAATGGCAGGTGGTGCATACCTAATAATGAGAACTTGAAACGCAAAATCCTTGACGAAGCACATAGTACTGGCTACTCTGCAGACATCCTGGCTCGCATAAGATGTACAAGGACACGAAATTACGTTTTTGGTGGATAAGGATGAAGGCAGAGATCGCCGAGTACGTGGCTAGATGTATGATTTGCCAGAAGGTAAAATTTGAACACCAGAGACCAGGAGGACTACTCCAACCGTTGGAAATTCCTCAAGGGAAGTGGGATTCCATATCCATGGATTTTATCATGGGGTTACCAAGGACAGCAGGTGGCAAGGATGCTATATGGGTTATTGTGGATCGTCTAACTAAATCAGCTCACTTCGTTCCCATCAAAGGGGCTTGGGAATTGGAAGAACCGGCCATAGATTACGAAAAGGAAATAATACGACTCCATGGCGTTCCCCTCGACATCATATCAGATAGGGACGCAAGATTTACATCGCATTTCTGGAAGAAATTGCAAGAGGCTTTGGGTAGTAAATTGAAAATGAGTACGGCGTTTCATCCAGCAACTGACGGTCAGACAGAGCGAACCATCCAGACACTGGAAGACATGTTGAGGGCATGTACGATGGAATTCAACGTGAACTGGGAAAAGAGCTTACCTCTCGTTGAATTCTCATACAACAATAGCCATCATGCTAGTCTAGGGTGTGCTCCTTTTGAGGCACTGTATGGCAGGAAGTGTCGCAGTCCGGTTTGTTGGGACGACGCTAGTGATAATGTGGGTACTGGACCCCAGGTTATACAAGATCAGATTGAACACATCAAGATCATCCGAGAACGACTACAAGCAGCTCAAGATCGACAGAAGAAATATGCAAACGAGCACCGTCGACCTATTGAGTTCAACAGTGGAGATAAGGTCTTCTTAAAGGTCTCACCCATGAAAGGGGTAAGACGCTTCGGACTAAAGGGGAAGCTTAGTCCAAAGTACATCTGACCCCTATGAAATACTTGAACGAATTGGCGAGGTGGCATACCGACTACTTACCGCCAAACTTATCCAAGGTACACGATGTATTTCACGTATCTCACTCAGAGATACGTGACGACCGAGTCACATTATTACGCCCGATGTGATCGCCATCGAGCCTAACATGCTTTACTCACGAGAAACCAAAGTGGAAATTCTCGCCAGAGAGACCAAATTCTTACGACGTAAGTCGATACCCTTAGTGAAGGTTCTCTGGAGGGGGCAGGAGACTGAACACGCAACATGGGAGACCGAAGCGTCGATGAAGGGAAAGTACCGAGTCATTTAGCACAGTAACCTTAACCACCCAGATTACTTTAAGTTTCGGGGACGAAACTTCTTTAAGGGGGGAGGATTGTAACACCCCGTGTTAATTTAAGCTAATTATAATTAGGAAATCAATAAATAATCATCCTCGCTCATCATATTCCTAAAACATTACACTACAATCAATATTGCACCTAAACTAAAACCATTTTGAATTACTTAGAATTTGAACTTTATTCTTTCATATTCAAACTCGATAAATCAAATGAAGCACACACGACAAATTTCTCAACGACAAATTTTGGCACGCAAATCGAGGTCAAACGTTGACTAAATGGCCAAGTCACCTAAATGTGATTAAGTCACCTAACCTTTTCTTAAATATACTTACTCATAACCCAAATCTAATCAAAGTAGTTTAAGCTTAATCATTTTGATTAATACTAACAAAACATATTATATTATTAACAAATTACTATTTCATTTTGATTTAACTAACACTTTCACTAAAAATCGAAATAATGAGTTACACTAAGCCTAAACTGATAAACTTTTTGACGTTTGAGGATGATGATTTATTTCGATAACATTCAATCTAAAAATATATATTTCGAGCAAATAAAATTTTATTTCAAACTTATGAGGAATCTAATACCCAATTTTTATATTGATTTCGTTTTGAGGTGTATTTTCATTTTTATTTTCGATCTCACTTCTAAACATTATTTCAAGACTATATATTTCATTTTGAGACTTTTAAATGACGCTGTAAATCGAAAATTTCAAAGAACGAAAATCGGGACTTGTGACATGCATGTTGGTAGAAAATGAGCTTGGCTTTGGCTCATTTTTCTTTCTTTTCTCTTACACCACCTTACCTCCTTTTCTTCTATGTCTAATCCTTCTTACACCCTACTAAAATCATCATCACTTAGTAACTAGTTAATACTTTGCATTCATACCTAAACTTACAACTAAAACAAAAACACAAACTACTACTACATACATACATATCACACGCACAAAACAAACACACACAACAAACACTTCAACTTATTTTTCTCTCTAAATAAAAACCTAACTCAAGAACAAGTAAGCCTTGTTCTTATGCAACCTCAAGAACACCAACCTTCCATATTTTCTTATTCTTCCTTTAACTCATTTATTTCTTACTCATTAAATCATTTAAGCTCATAAATAAATCCTTCATTAATTATGTTAGTAATCACATCCTCTTTATGCTTATGTTTATTTAAGAATATGAATCAAATTAATTAAAATACAAACCTCACCTAAACATAAAATACTACAACACTTTAAATTTTAATTTTAGTTAGTTTAGTTATAAAATAAATTACTAACTTGTGTATTTCATTTTTATGTACCCTCCTAATCAAAGACGAGGAGCAAGGTGGAGGAGTCGATTTAAGCCAGTTCGATCACATCGTTGACCCGGACAACTGCTAGTATAACTTTCAATAACCTAACCTAAGGTGCTTCCCGCACATTTATATGATAAGCGCCTCGAAATTGATTATGTGTTATTGTTTTTGATACATGTATTGTTTTATTATATCACCTAGTATTCATATGTTAAATTAGGAGACAAAAATCGAAAAATAATATTTGAGTAACATGGAAAAACCACACGGCATCCCCCTTAATTTTTGTCTAATTTTTCGTTTTAATTTTTGTAAATTGCATGCTTAAAATACTTATAATGAAATGAACATGAGGATATAATTAGTTTTTGTTTAGGATTTAAAATGAATTTGTTATGAATTTTTAAGTATTTTAATGTATTATGTGTGTTCTTGAATGTTTATGTTATTCTTGTGTTTGAATGATTTTATTTATGTGTGTTAATGTTTTGTTATGTTTTCCACTTATGATTAAATACATAAATAATATAAGATAAGTTAGTTGTTGAATTAGAAGTATAAAAAAATCAAAAATCAAAATTTATGAACATATATATATATACACGGCCAAATTAAATTACATGGACCAATTTTTAGTTTTAATTTTTCTAAATAACATATTATGATTAGTATAGTTAAATTAGACTTGTAGGAAAAATTTGAGAAAATTATATAAACATATAAAAATTTGACTAATCGATGTTCATTTTAAAAGTATTAGGGTTCTTCAAATAACCATGTGTTCTTCATTTATATAGTTAGTTTGATTCATAATTTTATAAGTTTTTAGTATTTATCGTTTTTGTTTACTAGTTTAAATCACCTTAGATTAATTTGATTAATTAGTACATAAAAACTTTAAATCAAAAACCGACAAAAATTAGAAAACGAAAATAAATGGTGTAAGTATAGTAGGCCACGGTTTTGGGTTGATTTTTAGACCAAAAATGATTTTGCCACTTTTTATTTTTATCACTTAAGTAAATTAAATAGTTAAAGTAATGATTTATTAATAAAAACAAAAAAAGAAATAGATGGCTAACATACATAGACCACACGACATTCACCCTTAAAATGGGTCAATTTTGGTCAAAATAAATTTATCACTTAGTCACTAAAATTGAATAGTAATTAGATTTATATTTGTTTATGTATTAAACCGTTAATAAAAAGAATCAACTAAACCGATAAAAATAAACGTTACACGTATTAAAATGAATGAAATCGAGTGTTACTACCTATGCTTAAATTTGGATGTGGACGCACGGACTATTTAAAATGAACTACGACAACCTCACTAAAAAATGGAAACCGCTAAAATCTTAATTAAGTATACGACTAAATTTAACCGAGTTTTACTTTTGAAATGTTATTAAAATTGACCAAGTACAAAATGAACTTAACAACTTTGAAATTAGATTTTATACTTAAGTTAAAAATCGAGTTTCACATTTAAAATAAATTCTCAAATCGCTAAATACAAAACGAACCTAACGACTTTAAAACTAGAATTTTGTACTTAGATTATATTAAGTTTTACTTCGAAAATATTTTTCAAATCACTAAATACAAAACGAACCTAACGACTTTAAAACTAGAATTTTACACTTAGTAAATAAAAAGCTTAGTTTTATTTCCTAAAATATCCTTAGTAATAAAAAAATGTATAAGAGTACTAAGTATAAATAAAGTCAAATAATAAATACTAAGTATAAAGAAAAAGTAATAAAAACACTAAGTATAAAGAAAATAAAATAATAAAATACTAAGAATAAGAAAACATATACGTATAAAATACTTAATAAAATACTTAAGTATAAAAATACGCATAAATACTAATACTTAAAAATACGAATACGTACAAATACGAAGAATAGTAAATACGATGAATAGTAAATACGGTGAATAGTAAATACGATGAATAGTAAATACGGTGAATAATAAAATAATGAATAGTGAAAAATATTTAAAAATTTACTAATCGGACTCAAATTAAATAATTAAGTTTTTCTATGTGTTCTGTTTTACTTTAAGAACTGCTGTTACAAAAATTTCGTTATTCAAGTTCGACGTTATATTTATATTACAAGTTAGTCATTATTATTATTTATGAACGAGAGAATGAGAATTTGAGAAAAACGAACTACTTGAATAAAATACTAGGATTGTTCGCCATGTTGCGACTCTTGAAATTGAAGTTAACGAGGTAGTCAGATATGGGGACTTGGGCTCCTCCCCTGAGTTGCCCAAGGCGATTAACAATCTTGAGATTTCTTTTTCACGAGTATCAACCTCGGGGATGGGGCATACTTGATATTACCGTGGGCCCATATATCGATTAATTGGAACGCCAATCCCCATCCGGGGGTACCCGTCTTTGGTGATAGTCGAACTTTTTCGTCGGTGATACCTTTTGAATAGCGAATAAGTATGATCCTCGATAGGTAGTGTATGCATACATTAGACAAGGGATGTAGCCATCTTTATTACCTTAGATATCTTTGAGCCTGGCAGTCTTGTCCAAGTGATGTTGGCCACGGCCATCATCGCTGATTATGTCTCAGATGCTCCGCCTTACTAACGAAGATTCATTTGTTATCACATGTTGAATGCATTTCCTTGTTTGTTTGATGATTATTTGAATGACCTGGCTGAGTATTGGAGTACGATTTGTTGAGTATGATTATTTGTGAGCGTGGTTGGTTATTTTGATTGGTTTATACTCGTATTAAATCATCATGATCTCCTTATGTGTTTTAATTGCATACTTGCTATTTGTTTTCCTTGTTTATTCATTATTCATTAATTATACTGCATATTGCTTTAGAAATTGCATGTATCGAAAGAGTGTGCGGGAAAATGATGAGAATTAAATGCAGGTACCCCGAGTCTTGACCGTTGATCTATCAGGGGATTGAAGGCCTTATTTTGTAATCTATTTTGAGAGAAATTGTAATATAAATACTCTGTTTTAACCTTAAACTCTTATCATGAATATTGAGTTTGTAAGACGTTAACAGCTGGTTTGTAATATATAGACTTAATTAATTTTCCGCCTTAGTTTAATTAAAGTCACGAAAAACCAGGTTGTTACACTCATAGACCCGAAAAGCGATGAAGCCGAAAGAGAATAGCATCATTTCGGGTTGACAACAGGGACAACAACCCTCCAATTGATAGAGTAGTAGAAATAAAAAAAAAATCAGAATTTAAAGAAAAGAAAATGAACAAATGAGGGAAAAAGAGAAGGAGAGCTAAACGAGGCTCACCATTGCGGTCCGACTTTCGATGTCGAAACCGAGCCTAGACAAAACAGCAACACGGGAGAGAGCAGGGAGGAAGAGCAGGGAGCGTGAAAGAGAGAGAGAGAGAGAGAAGAGCACAGCCATGGTGGTAGTCACCCTGGTGGTTGTAACACCCCGTGTTAATTTAAGTTAATTATAATTAGGAAATCAATAATTAATCATCCTCGCTCACTGAATTTCCTAAAACAATACACTACAATCATTTTGCACCTAAACTAAAACCATTTTGAATTACTTTGAATTTGAACTTTATGTTTACATTTTCAAACTCGATAAATCAAATGGAGGATCCTCGACAATTTTCTCAACGGCAAATTTTGGCACGCAAATCGAGGTCAAACATTGACTAAAAGGCCAAGCCACCTAAATGTGATTTAGTCACCTAATCCTTTATTAAATATAATTACTCATAATCCAAACCTAATTAAAGTAGCTTAAGCTTAATCATATTGATTATTACTAACACAACATATAATAATAATATCAAATTACTATTCCACTTTGATTTAACTAACACTTTCACTAAAACTCGATATATTGAGTTACACTAAGCCCAAACTGATAAACTTTTTGACGTTTGAGGATAATGATTTAATTCGATAACATTCAACGAAAAAAAATATATATTTCGATCGAATAAAATTTTATTTCAAAGTTGCGAGACAAACTAGTACCCAAATTTTTGTTTGAATTCGTTTTGAGGGTTATTTTCATTTTTGTTTTCGATCTCACTTCTAAACATTATTTCAAGACTATATATTTCATTTCGAGACTTTTCACGTAAGACAAGTCGAAAATTTCAAAAACGAAAAATCGGGCCAAGTAACCCATGTTGGCCGAGAATTTGGAGCTTGTAGCTCAACATTGTCTCTTCCTTTTTCCTTTTTGCTTTGCCTACACTCTTGTTCCCTTGTCTCAAGCATGCCTTCTACTCTTACACCCATGCTTCTTCTCTTACACACTTGTGTCCCCTTGTCTCAAGCATGCATGCATTGTTCTTACACAAGTTTACAAACTACTACTACTATACACACATATCACACGCACAAACCCCCCACAAACACAAACACAACTCAAAACTTCTAACTTATTTTCTCTCTAGTAAAACACAAACACAAGAAGTTAGTAAGCAACTCCATTTTCTTCCTTGGTTTCCATAGAAGATCATCATCTTCTTCCTCCTTATTTTCTTCTTAAAACTTTGATTTTCTTTCTCTAATTCACTTGAATACTTAAATCAAATGCTCCACCATTTATTTTTAGTACTCACTCCTTATCTTTACATGCAAATTAAAAATGAACATAAATCAAAATCACTTAAAATACAAACATCACCTAAACTAAAAACAATACTACACATAAAACTTTAGTATAGTTTAACTAGCTTAAATAAATTACTAACTTGTGTATGTCATTTTTATGTACCATCTCTAATCAAAGAAGAGGAGCAAGGTGGAGGAGTCGATCTTAGCCAATTCGATCATATCATTGATCCCGACAATTGCTAAGCTATTTCACTCATAACCTAACTAAGGTGCTTCCCGCACATTTATATGATAAGCGCCTCGAATTTGATTATGTGTTATTGTTTTTGATGCATGTATTGTTTTATTATATCACCTAGTATTCATATGTTAAATTAGGAGACAAAAATCGAAAAATAATGTTTGAGTAACATTTAAATAACCCACGGCTATACCCCTATTTTTGGCTTAATTTTTCGTTTTAATTTTTGTAAATTGCATGCTTAAAATGCTTATAATGAAATGAACATGAGGATATAATTAGTTTTTGTTTAGGATTTAAAATGAATTTGTTATGAATTTTTAAGTGTTTTAATGTGTTATGTGTGTTCTTGAAATCCTTGTGTTAATCTTATGTTTAAATGATGTTTAGTTATTTGTGTTAATGTGTTGATATATTTTTCCACTCATGATTAAATACATAAGTAATATAAAGTAATTTAGTATTTGAATTAGAAGTATAAAAAATCAAAAATCAAAAATCATATACATACATACATACACACGGCATTTTTGCCTTATTTGGACCAAATTTTAGTTTTAATTTTTCTAAATAACATATTATGATTAGACTAGTTAAAATAGACTTGTAGGAAAAATTTGAGAAAATTTCATAAACATATAAAATTTTGACTAAATAATGTTCATATGAAAAACATTAAAATTCATCACACATTCATGTGTTCTTCACTTAGGTGATTAGTTTGATTCATAAATTTTATAAGTTTTAGTTATTTATTGTTTTTAAGTACTAATTTAAATCATTTTAGCATAAACTAAATAATTAGTATATAAAAACTTTAAGTCAAAAACCGATAAAATCGAAAAATGAAAATTTTGGAACCACCTTCATTCTCCACGGCATCCTTGCCAATTTTGGGGTTAAATTTATTTTTATCACTTTTTAGTTTATTGTTAAGATAATTTAATTAGTAATTAATAAGTTGGAATTAAGAAATTAAAAGAAACAAATCAATTTTGATATAATATACATACACACGACATTCCTAATTTAAATGGGCTAAATTTGATCAAAATGAATTTATCACTTAGTTACTAAATTTGATTTATAATTAGGATTATATTAGATTGCATAATGAACCGTTAATAAAAAGAATCAACTAAACCGATAAAAATAAACGTTACCCGTATTAAAATGAATCTTGTCGAGTGCTACTACCTATGCTTAAATTTGGATGTGGACATACGGACTATTTAAAATGAACTACGACAACCTCGCTAAAAATGGGAACCGCTAAAAGATTAGTTAAGTATATGACTAAATAAAACCGAGTTTCACTTTTAAAAAGTTATTTAAAATCACTAAGTACAAAATGAACTTAACAACTTTGACTCTAGAATTTTGTACTTAGATTATATTAAGTTTTACTTCCGAAATCATTTTTCAAATCACTAAATACAAAACGAACCTAACGACTTTAAAACTAGAATTTTACACTTAGTAAATAAAAAGCTTAGTTTCATTTTCCAAAATATCCTTAGTATATCAAAATGTATAAGAGTATAAAGATACTAAGTATAAATAAAGTAAAATAATAAATACTAAAGTATAAAGAAAATAAAATAAAAATACTAAGTATAAAGAAAATAAAATAATAAATACTAAGTATAAGAATACATATACGTATAAAATACGAATAAAATACGAAGTATAAAAATACGTACAAATACGGAATACGAAAATACGAATACGTATAAATACGAGGAATAGTAAATACGATGAATAGTAAAAACGATGAATAGTAAATACGATGAATAGTAAATACGGTGAATAGTAAAATAATGAATAGTGAAAAATATTTAAAATTTACGAACGGACTCAAAATAAATAATTAAGTTTTTCTATATGTTCTGTTTTACGAAGAAGCTATTTGTTACTAAAATTTCATTATACAAGTTTGACGTTATATTTATGATACAAGTTTGTCATTATTGTTATTTATGAGCAAGAGAATGAGAAGTTGAGAAAGCGAGTACTTGAATAAAATACTAGGATTGTTCGCCATGTTGCGACTCTTGAAATTCGAAGTTAACGAGGTAGTCAGATATGGGGACTTGGGCTCCCTATCAGAGTTGCCCAAGGCGAAATAACGATCTTGAGATCGCTACTCGACACGGTATATACAACCTCAGAGATGGGGCATCCTTGATATCTCCGTGGGCCCATATATTAGTAATTGGAAACGCCAGCCCCATCCGGGGGTACCCGTCTCTGGTGATAGTCGAACTTTTTCGTCGGTGATACCTTTTGAATAGCGAATACGTATGATCCTCGATAGGTAGTGTATGCATACATTAGACAAGGGATTGAATCGTCCTTATTACCTTAGATATCTTTAGCCTGTCAGACATGTCCAAGTTATGTTGGCCCTGATCGCTATCGCGCGGATTATGTCTGCATGCTTCCGCCTTACTAACGAAGATTCATTTGTTATCACATGTCGAATGTATTTCCTGGTTTGTTTGATGATTATCTGAATGATTTGGTTGAGTATTGGAATGTGATTCGTGAGTATGTTTATATGTGAGCGTGGTATGTTATTTGATTGGTTTATACTCGTATTAAATCATCATGATCTCCTTATGTGTTTTTGCTTGCATACTTGCTATTTGTTTCCCTTGTTTATTTATTATTCATATCGCATATTGCTTTAGAATTGCATGTGTCGAAAGAAAGAGTGTGGAAAATGATGAGAGTTAAATGCAGTACCAGAGTCTTGACCGTTGATCTATCAGGGGATTTGAAGGCCTTATTTTGTAATCTATTTTGAGAGAACTTGTAAATCTAAATACTCTGTTTTATCTATAAACTCGTATTATGTATACTGAGTTTGTTAAACGATAACAGCTGGTTTTGTAATATATAGACTTAATTAATTTTCCGCCTTAGTTTAATTAAAGTCACGAAAAACCAGGTTATTCTGATTGGTATCAAAGCATCTTCTTATGACGTGAATGACTTAAAGTTATCTCACATAGCGAGACGACACCTGGGCCAGACATTCATATCATATGTCAGGCATAGACTTATAGGATCAAATAATGAACTAGGAATCTCTAGATCGCTAAAATAATAACTTAGATCGTTTTAAAATGTGAGAAAGGGTAGAACCTTAAGGACCGACCTAATAATAATAAACCAGTTAGACGAGCGATAGAACCTTAACTTCATGATTGTTTACTTGCTATTTGCTCTATGGCTAACTCTAGTCTGACAAAGGCCCTTAGGATGACGTACTACAGTTCCTCCCGTAACAATCTACCACAACGTCCACCGATGATGCCACGAGATGCATATATATGTAACCATTCCCACGTCATAGAGCAATACGTGGAAGCTAACGGGATCTCGGCGACTGCATCTCTACCACACCAGGGGCTTTGGCCTAGGCCTGACGCTGATTGAGAGTTTTCACCCGTACGACGAATTTTGGACACCACTAGGATGGCAACTCCTCCTGGATTACGATCGATATATGGATCGCATGTGTCACCCCGACCCACTTCTGAGAGAGATGCAACCACCAGGGTGGATGGAGCACGAAGAACTACTTGAGAACTTGATGTATCAAGAATTAAGGCACGACTATCCTCCATTGCCAGTTGAACTACTCCCAGTCTGGGAGAGGGATCTCCTATCAGGGAGACTCTTCAGGGTCGCAAATCATATTTAGGGTCTTTGGACTCCAGTTTGTAAAATATATGTAACCGACTCTTAACCATCCTAAGAACGATCTTAATATCGTCTTCTTTTCCTACGGCTATGGGTGTTATATTCGGATGTGACGTTTGGTGAACTTATGTATTATATTCCTTGAAATGTAATATTTTACCCATGTATATGTTTATATATATGGAGACGTTATGTTACTACCTAGTCATGTGCTTTTCTTAATTCATTATTTTAAAATTTTACATACATGTTGTACTTCCAAATCTCATTTAAATTACCTTATCTAAATTGATTTCAGATGAGACTACCGTGCGGTAAGAAGTACTCTGAATGGACACCAAAAGAGAAGGCCCGCAAGAAAGCCATCGAGGCCTACGCGCGACGTCAACAATTGAAGTCCTGGAAGAGATCACAGGACTCGAGCAATGCGGAAGTCGACTGGAAGACTAGGGCACTTAAGACTCCGTATATGGAACATCGAATTCCTGATCATCTCCGCCGATCCTCAGAATATACAGATGTGATCGAAGCGTTCATGCAGGGAAACCTGAGACATTTGAGGGATCGGTGGGACACTATACCCATGGATCGGGAGTATGAATGCGAGGTTCTGGAACACTCAGATTAGAGAGGAATGGAAATCCTCACGACCAACTGCGTGCCTGGACGAGGAGGCCAAAGCATGGTGGAGACGACTACGCTCCCCGGCTATACTTGAGGGTGAGTACTACCTGAGCTGGGAGGATTTCAAACTCGGTTTGAGCGACATGACTTATGCTGTTAAGTATAAGTATAGCTTCGCGGAGGAGGAGCATCGCTACTCAAAATTTGCCTAGGATTTAGGGCTAGTCTTTTGTCATTCTCGATTCAATTTCATATCTCTTGAGAATGTATCTAAACTTTTATGTTATTTTCTTTGAACTTATGACTAAGTTTTCACCTTAGTTCATTTCATAGAGAATGTATTAGGAGGCTTGTAACGTTTTGATGTAAACCTTTTACATTATCAATGAAATGTCTTTTACCTTGCATGTTATATGATGTCTATCTTTGAACCACTCAAAATTTATACACCTTGTCGTTATTTTATTTTATTTTCGTAATGGATGCAAACAACTTAAACAACATGGATAACCCGAACTTAGCCCAACATTTTGCTGAAGAAGAAGCAAGGAGAAAAGGGTTCGAGGATGCAATTACAAAATTGCTCAAAATATGTATCAACATCAAAGGCGTGAAACAATCACCTGCATTTGAGAAATTCTCCAAACACCGACCCCAAACATATTCTCTGCTCGTTTAATTCGACAGCCTTGACAGAGTGGATCAAGAGATGGAAAAGTTCTTTGGGAATCGAGCAAGACACCACCGAACGAAATGGTGAACGTGGTAGCATACTACCTGAAAGGAGAGGCAAATAGTTGGTGGCGCCTGGTCAAAGCCCAATTTCCCCTAAGGCTCTATAACTGGAGTGAGTTTAAGACCTTGTTGGAAAACAAGTACTTTGGGGAAGAGTTGAAGTGGGAAAAAGAAGAAGAGTTCAGGAATCTAACCCAGGGTGAAATGACCCTACAAGCTTACACAGAAAAATATCAGGAGCTGTCCAAGTTTGCTCCTAAGATATTGACTAGCGAGGAGGAACTCGCAACTCGTTACGTACGAGGCATGGACAATGACCTGAGGATAAACATGAGCGGGTTCATTTGTAAGAGCTTATTTGAAGCCTACGAAAAGGCAACGTGTATCTGGGCACCCATCCAGAAGAGGGAAGCTGAGGAGAAGAAGAAGAAGAAGACGTTCACGCCTTCTGTGGCAAGTGCTAGCTTTATCCATAAGCCAATGTTTGGCCGCCCGGGGTTCCAAAATCAAGACAACCGTAATAAAGGCCAGGGCAGACCCTTGTACCATAACCGAAACCCTACCGCATTTGTGGCAAGGAACAACCAACAACCTCCCGGACCCCCGGCTTTCCAGGCAAATCAATGTCGCTTTTGCCGTCAGCCGAATCACCCAGGGAAACGTCAGAATGGAGAACCCTGGTGTGTTTCTGTCACACAGTTGTAGGGCACAAAGCTAATGAATGCCCAAAGAGGGGTACTGGTGCCAAGGCAAACGCGGGACCACCGCCAGCCGTTAGAGTTCAGGGACGCGTCTACGTCCTGACCGAGTCTGAAGAAGGGTCTGATGATACTATCGATGTCGACCGGGTCACCGGTAAATTTTTGGTTAATTCTCAGACCGCTTTCATTTTGTTCGATACGGGAGCTTCACTATCATTTATATCCTCCAAATTTATCAAACAATCCAAACTCACAAATCCCACACAAATTAAAACTAATATATCACTACCAGATGGTAAAAACATTCTTTGTTCGTCAAGATACAGTAATGTAAAAATCTCAATTCACAACACAGATTTCCTGTCAGACCTTGTACTGTTTGACCTTCCCGAGTTCGATGTAATTCTGGGAATGAACTGGCTAGCTCGTCATAACGCAACATTTAAATGCCACGACCAGAAAATCACTTTGAAAACTAACCAAGGGAAGGAAGTGTCATACCAGAGTTTTAAAAGGAAAGGAGGAGTGAAGTTAGTATCTGTACTGAAGCTTCAGAGTATGGAGAGAAAGGGGCACCGGGTGTATTTTTGCAGCATTACTAAGGTCGAGGACACCCTACGCATCGAAGATATCCCAATCGTGAATGAGTACCCCGATGTTTTCCCAGACGTATTACCAGGTATGCCTCCTGCACGAGATGTTGAATTCTCGATTGACCTCATACCGGGCACAGCACCTATATCAAAGGCACCATACAGAATGGCGCCTGTCGAACTTCAAGAACTCAAGAAACAATTGGAAGAAATGATTGAGTTGGGATTTATAAGACCGAGTGTTTCACCTTGGGGTGCACCGGTACTCTTTGTAAAGAAGAAGGATGGGAGCATGAGGCTCTGCATCGATTACAGGGAATTGAACAAAGTGACGATCAAGAATCGTTATCCTCTGCCTAGGATAGATGATCTCTTTGACCAGCTCAAGGGAGCAGGAGTTTTCTCCAAGATTGACCTGAGATCAGGATACCATCAGTTGCGGTTAAGAAGAAGATATACAAAAGATCTGCATTCGTGATCAAGGTACGGACATTACGAATTCAAGGTAATGCCGTTTGGCCTCACCAACGCTCCAGCAGTATTCATGGACCAAATGAACAGGACCTTTCATGAATATCTCGACATCTGCGTGGTCGTGTTCATTGACGACATCCTGATCTACTCCAAGGATAAAGAAGAACACGCAGAGCACCTACACATTATCCTAAGTATCTTGAGAGACCATAAATGGTATGCCAAATTTTCAAAGTGTGAATTTTGGTTAGGCCAAGTGGCGTTCCTAGGCCATGTAATCTCCAAGGAGGGAGTAATGGTAGATCCGGCCAAAGATTGAAGTCAAGTCGAGGAATGGATAGCACCAAAACAAATCCGCGGAGTCGAGCTTCCTAGGATTGGTGGCTATTATCGAAGGTTTGTTCCTCGATTTCTCGAAGGTAGCCCGCCCAATGACCAAATCACAGCTACAAAGGAATCAAAGTTCATATGGAGCGACGATCGTGAGAAAGCGTTCCAAGAATCAAGACAAGGCTTACTACGGCCCCGCTTTTAACCTTGCCAACCGATGGGGATGAATATGAGGTGTCTGATGACGCATCACTAAACGGTTTGGGTTGCGTCTTGATGCAACAGGGGAAAGTAATAGCATACGCATCCAGACAACTTAAAGTGCATGAAAAGAATTACCCTATTCACGACCTAGAACTTGCCGCGGTGGTGTTTGCACTAAAGATTTGGCGTCATTATCTCTACGGGGTCAGCATTAAATTCTACACTGATCACAAGAGCTTGAAGTACATATTCACCCAAAGAGATTTGAACATGAGACAACGAAGATGGTTAGAATTGATCAAAGATTACAAGATTGAGTTACTTTACCACGAGGGAAAGGCTAATGTAGTTGCCGATGCACTGAGTCGTAAGACAATACACACTCTGAACAACATTTGGGAGATCCCCTCAGACATCGTCCAGGATCTAAAAAGACTGAGCTTAGACCTGGTACAATCAGATGACACAGACCTAAATGCAATGGCGGTCGAACCAGAATTATATCATGACATCCGAGTGCTACAATGGGAAGACCCGGCATTGTTGGAGATTAGGGAGAGAATTCCATCAGAAGGAACAGAAGGGTTTGAAGTTTACACTGACGGGAGTCTACGCTTCAATGGCAGGTGGTGCATACCTGATAATGAGAACTTGAAACGCAAAATCCTTGACGGCACATAGTACTCGCTACTCGGTACATCCTGGCTCGCATAAGATGTACAAGGACCTCAAATTACGCTCGTGGATAAGGATGAAGGCGGAGATAGCCGAATATGTAGCTAGATGTATGATTTGCCGTAAGGTAAAATTTGAACATCGTGAGACCAGGAGGACTACTCCAACCGCTGGAGATTCCTCAAGGGAAGTGGGATTCCATATCCATGGATTTTATCATGGGGTTACCAAGGACAAGCAGTGGCAAAGACGCGATATGGGTTATTGTAGATCGCCTAACTAAAGCGCTCACTGTTCCGATCAAAGAGACTTGGGGATTGGAAGAATCGCCAAAGCTTACGAAAAGGAAATAATACGACTCCATGGCGTTCCCCTCGACATCATATCGCAGGGACGCGAGATTTACATCGCATTTGGAAGAAATTGCAAGAGGCTTTGGGTAGTAAGTTGAAAATGAGTACGGCTTTTCATCCAAAGAATCGACGGTCGACAGAGCGAACTATCCGCTTAATCGAAGACATGTTGAGGGCATGCACGATGGAATTCAACGTGAATCGGGAAAAGAGCTTACCTCTCGTTGAATTTTCATACAACAATAGCCATCATGCTAGTCTAGGTGTGCTCCTTTTGAGGCAATCGTATGGCGTGAAGTGTCGCAAATCAGGTTTGTTGGGATGACGCTAGTGATAATGTGGGCACCTTGGACCCCAAGTTATACAGACCAGATTGAACACATAAAGATTATTCGAGAACGACTACAAGCAGCTCAAGATCGCCAAAAGAAATATGCAAACGAGCACCGTCGACCTATTGAGTTCAACAGTGGAGATAAGGTCTTCTTAAAGGTCTCACCCATGAAAGGGGTAAGGCGTTTTGACTAAAGGAAGCTTAGTCCAAAGTACATCGGACCCTACGAAATACTTGAACGAATTGGCGAGGTGGCATACCGACCGCTTTCCGCCAAACTTATCCAAAGTGCACGATGTATTCCATGTATCTCAGCTCAGGAGATACAGAAGCGACCCGAGTCACATTGTTACGCCCGATGTGATCGCCATCGAGCCTAACATGCTTTACTCTGAAAGACCAGTGGAAATTCTCGCCAGAGAGACCAAATTCTTACGACGCAAGTCGATACCCTTAGTCAAGGTTCTCTGGAGGGGACAGAAGACTGAACAAGCAACATGGGAAACCGAGGCGTCGATGATGGAAAAGGACCCGAGTCATTTAGCACAGGTAACCTTAACCACCCAGAGTACTTTAAGTTTCGGGACTAAACTTCTTTAAGGGGAGGATTGTAACACCCCGTGTTAATTTAAGTTAATTATAATTAGGAAATCAATAATTAATCATCCTCGCTCACTGAATTTCCTAAAACAATACACTACAATCATTTTGCACCTAAACTAAAACCATTTTGAATTACTTTGAATTTGAACTTTATGTTTACATTTTCAAACTCGATAAATCAAATGGAGGATCCTCGACAATTTTCTCAACGGCAAATTTTGGCACGCAAATCGAGGTCAAACATTGACTAAAAGGCCAAGCCACCTAAATGTGATTTAGTCACCTAATCCTTTATTAAATATAATTACTCATAATCCAAACCTAATTAAAGTAGCTTAAGCTTAATCATATTGATTATTACTAACACAACATATAATAATAATATCAAATTACTATTCCACTTTGATTTAACTAACACTTTCACTAAAACTCGATATATTGAGTTACACTAAGCCCAAACTGATAAACTTTTTGACGTTTGAGGATAATGATTTAATTCGATAACATTCAACGAAAAAAAAATATATTTCGATCGAATAAAATTTTATTTCAAAGTTCATGAGACAAACTAGTACCCAAATTTTTGTTTGAATTCGTTTTGAGGGTTATTTTCATTTTTGTTTTCGATCTCACTTCTAAACATTATTTCAAGACTATATATTTCATTTCGAGACTTTTCACGTGCAAGACAAGTCGAAAATTTCAAAAACGAAAAATCGGGCCAAGTAACCCATGTTGGCCGAGAATTTGGAGCTTGTAGCTCAACATTGTCTCTTCCTTTTTCCTTTTTGCTTTGCCTACACTCTTGTTCCCTTGTCTCAAGCATGCCTTCTACTCTTACACCCATGCTTCTTCTCTTACACACTTGTGTCCCCTTGTCTCAAGCATGCATGCATTGTTCTTACACAAGTTTACAAACTACTACTACTACACACACATATCACACGCACAAACCACCCACAAACACAAACACAACTCAAAAACTTCTAACTTATTTTCTCTCTAGTAAAACACAAACACAAGAAGTTAGTAAGCAACTCCATTTTCTTCCTTGGTTTCCATAGAAGATCATCATCTTCTTCCTCCTTATTTTCTTCTTAAAACTTTGATTTTCTTTCTCTAATTCACTTGAATACTTAAATCAAATGCTCCACCATTTATTTTTAGTACTCACTCCTTATCTTTACATGCAAATTAAAAATGAACATAAATCAAAATCACTTAAAATACAAACATCACCTAAACTAAAAACAATACTACACATAAAACTTTAGTATAGTTTAACTAGCTTAAATAAATTACTAACTTGTGTATGTCATTTTTATGTACCATCTCTAATCAAAGAAGAGGAGCAAGGTGGAGGAGTCGATCTTAGCCAATTCGATCATATCATTGATCCCGACAATTGCTAAGCTATTTCACTCATAACCTAACTAAGGTGCTTCCCGCACATTTATATGATAAGCGCCTCGAATTTGATTATGTGTTATTGTTTTTGATGCATGTATTGTTTTATTATATCACCTAGTATTCATATGTTAAATTAGGAGACAAAAATCGAAAAATAATGTTTGAGTAACATTTAAATAACCCACGGCTATACCCCTATTTTTGGCTTAATTTTTCGTTTTAATTTTTGTAAATTGCATGCTTAAAATGCTTATAATGAAATGAACATGAGGATATAATTAGTTTTTGTTTAGGATTTAAAATGAATTTGTTATGAATTTTTAAGTGTTTTAATGTGTTATGTGTGTTCTTGAAATCCTTGTGTTAATCTTATGTTTAAATGATGTTTAGTTATTTGTGTTAATGTGTTGATATATTTTTCCACTCATGATTAAATACATAAGTAATATAAAGTAATTTAGTATTTGAATTAGAAGTATAAAAATCAAAAATCAAAAATCATATACATACATACATACATACACACGGCATTTTTGCCTTATTTGGACCAAATTTTAGTTTTAATTTTTCTAAATAACATATTATGATTAGACTAGTTAAAATAGACTTGTAGGAAAAATTTGAGAAAATTTCATAAACATATAAAATTTTGACTAAATAATGTTCATATGAAAAACATTAAAATTCATCACACATTCATGTGTTCTTCACTTAGGTGATTAGTTTGATTCATAAATTTTATAAGTTTTAGTTATTTATTGTTTTTAAGTACTAATTTAAATCATTTTAGCATAAACTAAATAATTAGTATATAAAAACTTTAAGTCAAAAACCGATAAAATCGAAAAATGAAAATTTTGGAACCACCTTCATTCTCCACGGCATCCTTGCCAATTTTGGGGTTAAATTTATTTTTATCACTTTTTAGTTTATTGTTAAGATAATTTAATTAGTAATTAACAAGTTGGAATTAAGAAATTAAAAGAAACAAATCAATTTTGATATAATATACATACACGACATTCCTAATTTAAATGGGCTAAATTTGATCAAAATGAATTTATCACTTAGTTACTAAATTTGATTTATAATTAGGATTATATTAGATTGCATAATGAGCAGATTAATAAAAAGAATCAACTAAACCGATAAAAATAAACGTTACCCGTATTAAAATGAATCTTGTCGAGTGCTACTACCTATGCTTAAATTTGGATGTGGACATACGGACTATTTAAAATGAACTACGACAACCTCGCTAAAAATGGGAACCGCTAAAAGATTAGTTAAGTATATGACTAAATAAAACCGAGTTTCACTTTTAAAAAGTTATTTAAAATCACTAAGTACAAAATGAACTTAACAACTTTGACTCTAGAATTTTGTACTTAGATTATATTAAGTTTTACTTCCGAAATCATTTTTCAAATCACTAAATACAAAACGAACCTAACGACTTTAAAACTAGAATTTTACACTTAGTAAATAAAAAGCTTAGTTTTATTTTCCAAAATATCCTTAGTATATCAAAATGTATAAGAATATAAAGATACTAAGTATAAATAAAGTAAAATAATAAATACTAAAGTATAAAGAAAATAAAATAAAAATACTAAGTATAAAGAAAATAAAATAATAAATACTAAGTATAAGAATACATATAATTATAAAATACTAATAAAATACTTAAGTATAAAAATAATGCATAAATACTTTAATACGAAAATACGAATACGTATAAATACGAGGAATAGTAAATACGATGAATAGTAAAAACGATGAATAGTAAATACGATGAATAGTAAATACGGTGAATAGTAAAATAATGAATAGTGAAAAATATTTAAAATTTACGAACGGACTCAAAATAAATAATTAAGTTTTTCTATATGTTCTGTTTTACCTGAAGAACTGTTGTTACTAAAATTTCATTATACAAGTTTGACGTTATATTTATGATACAAGTTTTTCATTATTGTTATTTATGAGCAAGAGAATGAGAAGTTGAGAAAGCGAGTACTTGAATAAAATACTAGGATTGTTCGCCATGTTGCGACTCTTGAAATTCGAAGTTAACGAGGTAGCTGTATATGGGGACTTGGGCTCCCTATCAGAGTTGCCCAAGGCGAAATAACGATCTTGAGATCGCTACTCGACACGGTATATACAACCTCAGAGATGGGGCATCCTTGATATCTCCGTGGGCCCATATATTAGTAATTGGAAACGCCAGCCCCATCCGGGGGTACCCGTCTCTGGTGATAGTCGAACTTTTTCGTCGGTGATACCTTTTGAATAGCGAATACGTATGATCCTCGATAGGTAGTGTATGCATACATTAGACAAGGGATTGAATCGTCCTTATTACCTTAGATATCTTTAGCCTGTCAGACATGTCCAAGTTATGTTGGCCCTGATCGCTATCGCGCGGATTATGTCTGCATGCTTCCGCCTTACTAACGAAGATTCATTTGTTATCACATGTCGAATGTATTTCCTGGTTTGTTTGATGATTATCTGAATGATTTGGTTGAGTATTGGAATGTGATTCGTGAGTATGTTTATATGTGAGCGTGGTATGTTATTTGATTGGTTTATACTCGTATTAAATCATCATGATCTCCTTATGTGTTTTTGCTTGCATACTTGCTATTTGTTTCCCTTGTTTATTTATTATTCATATCGCATATTGCTTTAGAATTGCATGTGTCGAAAGAGTGTCTTGGGAAAATGATGAGAGTTAAATCAGTGTACCTGAGTCTTGACCGTTGATCTATCAGGGGATTTGAAGGCCTTATTTTGTAATCTATTTTGAGAGAACTTGTAAATCTAAATACTCTGTTTTATCTATAAACTCGTATTATGTATACTGAGTTTGTTAAACGATAACAGCTGGTTTTGTAATATATAGACTTAATTAATTTTCCGCCTTAGTTTAATTAAAGTCACGAAAAACCAGGTTGTTACAGTGGTTGCCGGAGGTGAAGCTCCGGTGAATTTCCGGCAAGAGCAAGCGAGAAACAGCGAAAATCAATTAAAATGGCCAAATCAAATGTCGATAATTAAATGAATAAAAACGATTTAATCGACGACACTTACCGATGATTGAATACGAGGGCAAGCATAGCCAGGCCACGGTGGCTCACGGTGGACAACCGTGGTGGTGGTGTATGGTGGGCCGAAAACAGGGGAGAAAGGAGGAGAGGAAAACGGTGGTGGCTCCGGCGGCGGAAGGACGACGGTGGTGGCAGATGAAGCAAAGGAGGCGGCAGAGCACGGTGGTTGGGTGGTCGGAGGCGAGCTCGGTGAGTTCGAGGAGCGAGAGGAGGCGAGAGAGAGAGGCGGAGGACGAGGAGAGTAAGGGGAAACAGGGGAAGGAAAAGAGGGAGCTCGAGAGGCGGCTCCGGTGGTGATGACGTCGACGGTGGTGGCCGGCGTTAATGGTGGTGTTTGTTGTAGTCGATTTGTTGTTGTTGCCGTGTGATGTTGTTATTGTTTGTTGCTGTTGTTGTCGTTGTTTTGTTGTTGATGTTGTTGATGTTGTCGTTTTGTTAGCTGCTGTTGTTGTTGATTTTTATTTGAGGATGAAAATATAATGGGGGAGAGTTAGAGGGAGATGATGAAGAAAAGTAAACCTAAATAATAATGAATTGAATAATGAGCAAGTGTATTGGAGAAGGCAGACAAGTTTTTGACAAAAATATCTAAACACAAGGTGTATAAGTGTACCGACATAAGAGAAGTACTCCGTAGTATTTGGGTCTGTTTTGTTTGTTTGTTCCGTTTTATTTACTCTTATTTATAAAACTTTTATATTTTATAAAATATATTATACTTTAAATTATTAGTTTTAAATTTTAATTCCATTATTCATATTATAAAATTTATAGTTCGAAAATATAAATGTATAAAAGTTGTCAGTTACAAATTGTATTACGGTCTCACAAATTTTCAAACGGTCTGCTTATTTGAAAGAATATTTTTATACAGACTAAATTTTATGAAAGTGAGGATTTTTAAAATGTAGCGCAAATTTATAAAGTTTAATAATGGTAACAAAAGTAACGTTTTTGTTCGACAAGTATTTTATAAATAAAAATATAATATAGGTTAATATAAAATCAAGAAAGTTTAATTAGAAAT
The DNA here is from genome assembly GCA_023091065.1 of Dianthus caryophyllus. Classification (NCBI taxonomy): domain Eukaryota; kingdom Viridiplantae; phylum Streptophyta; class Magnoliopsida; order Caryophyllales; family Caryophyllaceae; genus Dianthus; species Dianthus caryophyllus. Next base: position 112,626 of record JALGRB010000016.1, read on the forward strand.
GTATTGGAGAAAATTTATTTAATCGAAATTTTTCAGCCGCGTTTTTAAAGTAATTGAATAAAAGTTAAATTATATAAATTTTAATTTAAGAATTTTGTTAAAATAATTAATTATATTAATAAAAACACGGGGTGTTACAATCCTACCCCCTTAAGAAAAGTTTCGTCCCCGAAACTTGAATAGGATGGATAACTGTCGAGATAGAACTAGACAGTTAGTGAAAACATCGAGATTTTTGGAATTAGGATATTAACATTGCTCTTGATTGGGTATGAATTTTCTACAAAGGAAAGATTGATGCATTTAATAGTTTCAAAATACAGATAATTCTTTTTCGAATTAATATCTAAATGTTGCTGCATTGTCATTTTCAAAATCAGCGAGAAAGAGGTTTTCAAAAAGGTAGGGCCTAGAAGTTTTGTACGGAATTAAATTAAATAAAAATAATAAGCGTTTTTAAGGATTAAAACAATTTATATAAATTTGAAAATGAGTATTAACCTTAAAATAAATAGAAATAAGGAATTTTGAGATTTAATTAGGATTTTGATAATATCAAATTATTGTCCTACCCCCTTAAGAAGTTTTAAGCGTATCTATATAATATTATTATTGTTACTTGTAATGATCACATACGTAAGATATATAGCCTTAGGAAAAACGGCATTTAGGGAAAATATGTAAAAGTCGTAGTGATCATAATGAAAATATGAGCTTTAATGAAATTAAGAGAATATAGGTTATCGTTGAATGATTAAATAAAATTTCGAGAATTATGGATAACCTTGTTGATATAGCTCATTTTTTTAAAATTATTATTATAATGTTATTAGGTGAAATGAAAATGTTATAGATCATATTTCGAGTAAGATTGAAAATTTATGATAATTACATAAATAATATTGTTACATGTATATTTAGGAGAAAAGAAATAGAAGATGAAGGAAAACAATTTCAAAGATTAATAAAGAAATAAGAAGTTTGAAACCAAGAATTTTCAAAGGTATTTCTAATTTCATAATAAAGATTTTACGAAAGAAACGACTAATTTTCAAAACGTAAGAAATAAAAAGTTCATAAAATATAAAAGAAAAGATAACGCCATTTTTTTTTGAGATTAAATAAAATTGATGAAATTAACTTTAGGAAGTCAATTGGTAAAATTTTATATTTAGAAAATTAAAAAGATTTTTGATAATGATAAAATGTGTAAGAGATAAAAAGTATGAAGAAATCAAGCACGAATGTATATTGAGAATAAAGGATTAGGTGTTTTATGAAAATGAAAAATAACAGGATTGAGTTATTTAACAAAATTAATGGAAAAAATGAAACTTCGTTTTACGATGTAGATTATTAGCAATTATTGATAAAGAGATTAGATCTTTAGAAGGAATCGAAATTCATGAAGTAGGAAATTTGAAGTAAAATTTTATTTTATTTTATGGAAGAAAATATTAGGAATTTTAAGATTAGGAGATTTATATTTCGAGGTTAGTTGAAAAGATAATGCTAAACAAAGATTGATTGTTAATATAGTTGTAGACGTCTTCAATTCAACAAAATTTTTCAAATCTTGAATGACTTCCCACGTTGTAAAGTTTTTGTTGCGTCCATTTGTTGCGCTTGACTTCTTGTCGTCTAGTCTTCGATTTATACGTCTCGATTTTTGTAATGTTAGTATACGAGAGTTGTTAGTCAAAAAGGTTAGTCATAGATTACTTAGCAGGCAAGAAAAGAGAAATAAAATTCTATCGAGGTTGAATGACGGTCGAAAATTCTAAAATCTAGGTCAGTCGGTCAATCCTTAATGTTTCTACCCATTCTCACATTTAAAGCGTTCTAAGATTATTATTTTAGCGATCTAGGATTTCTAATTCATTATTTGATCCTATAAGTCTATGCCTGACATATATATTAATATGTATGTCTGGCCCAGGTGTCTTCTCGCTAGATGAGATAACTATACGTTACTCACGGTCGCAAGACAGCTCTGATACCAACTGTAACAACCTGGTTTTCGTGACTTTAATTAAACTAAGGTGTAACAACCTGGTTTTTCGTGACTTTAATTAAACTAAGGCGGAATATTAATTAAGTCTATTTATTACAAAACCAGCTGTCATCGTATTACAACTCATTATACATAATAAGAGTCATAGATAAAGCAGAGTTTAATGGATTACATTCTCTCAAAATATGAATTAAGGCCTTCAATCCCCTTGTATAGATCAACAGTCAAGTCTCGGGGTACCTGTTGATTCCCGTATTAGCTTTTTCAGCCCCGCACATTCTAAGCAACACATATATACATACAGCAATGCAGTTCATAAAGCATAACATAAAACAGTTCATTTAACATGGCAATTAAATCAGCAGATCATCTCAATTCATAACATAACAATTAAATCATCAAATTATCTCAATTCATAATCATGTAGGCAAATCATTATCATTTCATTCACATTCGGGGTAGTCGACCCTTTTCAATTATTCACATAGTAACATATACTCGCGAGTCTTGACTACAGAGTGGCTTGTGTACTCTCATAGATAATTACCCATATAATCTTCTATCAAAGTGTACTAGTTACTCAGACTCGTACATTAGATCAAACACTAAGTAGCGTACGTAATAGCTACCTAACATCCAACACAACATGGATAATCTAAGATGAAACACGACCATAAGCCAACAAACCAGTAAGGATGGAAACATGCATTAACACGAATAAGATGTTGACGCGCATTAGTGTGCCGGTCACATCAACGGACTTTAAATGCTAACGATATCAAGCAGGTAATAAGGAGGATCAGTCCCTTGTCTTTTGCATGCATACACCACCCTATTGGCGCGACTATTACACTACGACAGATCCCCCGGATGGGAATGGTCATTTTCCAATTACCTCATATGGGCCCGTGAACGAATCACTACCTAGGGCGAAAATCACGTTAAATAACGACTAGGAGAGTCATTAGATTACCACTAGCACCAAATAGCGATGATAGTGTCCCCATATGCGGCTACCTTACCAACCCTGACCCTATAGCGTTTAACATCGCAGACACCCGAGTATTTAACCAGTACTTTGTTTTCTTATTTTCTCAATCTCTTATTACTTACGTGATAGTTCATATAAATCAGTATCGTCGAACTTGTATAATGAAAATTTAGTTCTAGCAGTTCTTCAGGTAAATGGAAGCACATAGAAAACTTAAATATTTATTTTGAGTCCGTTCGTAAATTTTAAATATTTTTCACTATTCATTATTTTACTATTCACCGTATTTTACTATTCATCGTATTTACTATTCATCGTATTTACTATTCACCGTATTTACTATTCATCGTATTTACTATTCATCGTATTTACTATTCATCGTATTCGTATTTTCGTATTTCGTATTTTGTACGTATTTTATTCGTATGCGTATTTTTATATTTCGTATTTATACGTATTTTTATACTTAGTATTTTGTTATTATATTTAATACTTAGTATTTTTACTATTATATTTTATACTTAGTATTTTTATATCTTATACATTTCCTTATACTTAGGATATTTTACAAAACACCCTTTTTATTTACTAAGTATAAAATTCTAGTTTTAAAGTCGTTAGGTTCGTTTTGTATTTAGTGATTTGAAAAATCATTTCGGAAGTAAAACTCGTTTTAAATTTAAGTACGAAATCTAGTTTCAAAGTTGTTAAGTTTATTTTGTACTTAGTGATTTTAAATAATATTTCAGAAATAAAAACTCGGTTAAATTTAGTCATATACTTAACTAAATTTTTAGCGGTTTCCATTTTTAGCGAGGTTGTCGTAGTTCATTTTAAATAGTCCGTATGCCCATATCCAAATTTAAGCAAAGGTAGTAACGCTCGACATTATTCATTTTAATACATGTAACGTTTATTTTTATCGGTTTCGTTGATTCTTTTTATTAACGATTTATTGTACAATCAAATATAATCCTAACTACTATTCAACTTTAGTGACTAAGTGATAAATTCATTTTGATCAAAATTGGTCCAATTTTAATGAGAAGGCCGTGGACTTTGTTTATATTACTCTTTTTATTTCCTTTTTGTTTTTAATAATTCATTACTTTTAACTAATTTATTTATCTAAGTGATAAAAATAAAAAGTGACAAAATCAATTTTAGGTCTAAAAACAATCCCAAAACCGTGGCCCCTTTATACTTAAGCATTTTATTTTCATTTTCTAATTTATCGGTTTTTGACTTAAAGTTTTTATATACTAATTTCTTAAATTATACTAAAGTGATTTAACTAGTTTACGATTTTCACTAAATATTTTATTTCATTTATGAATAGTGTTTTTACTCACTTTAAATATCTAACTTTTTCATTATAAAGATTTAGCTTATTTAACTTATATATTTAGTAATGTATTTATTCACTAATGGATTTAAACAACATTTAACTTTAACTTTATACAAATTATGAATCAAACTAGTTACATAAATGAAGAACACTTGAATATTTGAAGAACTCTAATATTTTTTTATATGAACATTAATTAGTCAAATTTTATATGTTTATATAATTTCCTCAAATTTTTCATACAAGTCTAATTTACCTAAACTAATCATAATATGTTATTTAGAAAAATTAAAACTAAAAATTGGTCCATTTATGTTATGAAAACCGTGTATATATATATATTTACATAATTTTTGATTTTTGATTTTTATACTTCTAATTCAATAACTAATTTACTTAACATCATTTATGTACTTAACATGTGTGAAAATCATATGCAAACATTAACATACAAAAGTAAAAATCATTTTAAAACACAAGAATAACAACAATATTTCAAGAACTCATATAAGCACTTTAAAACATTTAAATTTCATAACAATTTCATTTTAAGTCCTAAACATAAACTAATTATATTTTCATATACATCTTATATCTAGTATTTTAAGCATGCAATTTACAAAAATTAAAACGAAAAATTTAGCCAAAAATATAGGGTTGGCCGTGGGTTTTTCATGTGTTACACAAATGTTATTTTTCGATTTTTGTCTTCTAATTTAACATATGAAGCTAGGTGATCATAAACACAATAAATATAACACATAAACATTTATAGCATGCGATTTACAAAATTAAAACCTAGTGTGCGGGGGCACCTCAAATTAGATGGTTATCGTCGAGGATCTAAAATAAATTTTAGATCGGATTGTCTTCACCCATAATAACTAAGTTTCTTCACCCAAAATAATCCAAGTTCTTCATCCAAACAATCCATGATAGTTAGCTCTAAATACCCATCTATGAACTATGAACACTAAGGAATTATTAAGGAAATATTAAAGGTCTTATTTAATGGTGTTTAGGAAGAAAAAAGGAAGAATATAATGGGAGAGAAAAGGGAGCAAGCTACGGCTGTTTTGGATGAGTCAAGAAATGATTTTTGTGTTTGTAAACTTGTGATGTAAGTTGTAGAAATGTTTAGGTGTTAACTAAATAAAGTACTTTTATTATTTAAAGTTTAATGAAAAGAAATTAAAACATCATCACAATTAACCACCCAAGTCAATAATACTATTTGGGTTAGAAATTGTCCCCCCGATATTTTAAAATGCTTTACTTAAATAATTCGGGCTTTAAAAGTCGGGCGTCAAAAGACGATAAAAGTTAGTGTGTGCGCGTTTGACGATTTTTCGAAATATCTCTACTTTAAAATTTTAAGACTAAAACATTTTATTTACTATTGAAGAAAATATTTAAAAGTTGAGGAAGTCGATAAAATTTTCAAAAGCTAAGACGGCGAAAATAGAACAGAAGGTTCGAGGAATGAAATTTGACCTTTGAATGAAAACAGAAAAAATGAATTTAGTTCGGTCTGTCTGATGGTTATGAAAACTGTACCATTAAATCCGTCTCGAAAAATTAGGTGGTTTAGGCTTTTGTTTCGTTAAATTCCGAGTCCGTATGACCACTTTTCGGACCTCGAAAGTTAGGCTCTCAAGGTTATTACGGGTTACATTAACAACAATGAAATTAGTTTGTAAAAAAAATGTTAAGTGTGAAGTAACAACATGTTGACATAGGATAGGTGTGTAAGAGAAAATAGGTGTAAGTGTGTAAGAATATGGAAGAGGATATGCTTTGACCAAGGGTCAAATAAATCGGCCAAGCTAGAGAAAATCGGGTTCGATTTTCGTTTTCGAATTTTCAATTTGCGCGCACGCGAAAAGTCTCGAAATAAGATATATAGTCTTAAAATAATGTTTAGAAGTAATATCGAAAATAAAAATGAAAATAGACCTCAAAACGAAATCAAAATAAAAATTGGGTATTAGGTTCCTCGTAAGTTTGAATAAAAATTTTATTTGATCGAAATATATATTTTTTTCGTTGAATGTTATCGAATTAAATCATTATACTCAAACGTCAAAAAGTTTACCAGTTTAGGTTTAGTGTAACTCATTATTTCGAGTTTTAGCGAAAATGTTAGTAGTTAAATCAAATTTGAATAGTAATGTGTTTATTAATATAATATGATTTATAAGTAATAAACAAAATGATTAAATTTTGGTTTGATGTTAAGTGTTGAAAATTTGTATAAGTCAAAAATGGAAGAAGATAATGGTGACTTAGTCACCTATGGAGCTCGGCCATGTGGGTCCCAATTGGCCTCGATTTGCGTGCCGAAATTTGTCGTTGAGAAATTTGCCGTCGATACTTCATTTGATTTATCGAGTTCGAATATGTAAAAATAAAGTTCAAATTCGAAGTATATCAAAATGGTTTTAGTTTAGGTGCGAGAAAAATTGTAGTGTGTTGTAATTGTTGATTTTTATAAAATTTTGAATTGTGTTTCCCTTTTTGAATTCTAAAGATAATACAATATATTTCATTTTTCAAAAGTTTTAAATTTGGACTTAGGAAACTTAGTATTATTTGGCGAAAAAAATTCAGTCGCATTTTTTTATTATAAGGAAAAATGATGAATTTAATCTAAGGAATTAAATTCTTTTATAAAAATGTGTTTCAAAAACACGGGGTGTTACAATCCTACCCCCTTAAGAAAAGTTTCGTCCCCGAAACTTGAAAAGAGTGGATAACTGCTTAAGGTTAAAACAAGGCCGTTAGAGAGAATATTGAGGTTTTACAAATTTGGATAATAATATTTGGTTTTATGGGAATAAGATTTTTTTTTTTTTTAAAGCTTGAGTTTTCTAAATAATACAGAAACGTCGGGTAGAGTGAAAATATTGGAGAGCAAAATCGCATTTGATTTATTAATGAGATATTTAAATAAATATAGAAATGTTACTAGAACGTTATTTTTGAAAATGACGTGAAAGAGATTCACAAAAAGGTAGGGCCTAGAAGTTTTGTACGGAATTAAATTAATTTAAAACTAATAAGAGTTTTAAGAATAAAAGTAATTTATTTATTTTTGAGAATAAGTGTTAACCATAAAATAGATTGAAATAAGAAATTTTAAGATTTAAATAGGACTTTAATATAATTAAATTATAGTCCTACCCCCTTAAGAAGTTTTAAACGTATATACATAATATTATTTTCGTTACTTTTAATGATCACGTGTATAAGAAATATAGCCTTAGGAAAACGGCATTTAAGGAAATTATGTACAAGTCGTCGTGATCATAATTAAAATATGATCTTTAATGAAATTAAGGAAATATAGGTTATCGTTGAATGATTAAGTAAAATTTTAGAGAATTATGGATAACCTTGTTGATATAGCTCATTTTCTAAAATTATTATTATAATGTTATTAGATGAAACAGAAATGTTACAAATCATATTTAGGATATGATTCGAAATTTACAATAAGGGGTTATATAAAAGAAAAAGAAAAGATATGTGTATATATATACTTCGAAGAGAGATAATTGTAATAGGTAGGGCAAGTTCGAAAGGTATTTAAAATATATAGAAAATGTAACACCCCGTGTTTTTATTAATACTAATTAATTATTTTAACTAAATTGTTAAATTAAAATTTATATTATTTAACTCTTATTCAATTGTTTCGAAAACGCTACTGAAAAATTTCGCTCAAATAAACTTTCTCAAGATATTTCCTTGAACTTTCTTGAATCCTTTTTATTAACCTATATTACTTTTTTATTTCTAAAATACCTGTCAAACTAAAACCTTGATTCGATTGTCTTTGTTAAACTTAATAAATTGCGTTTGACTTTAAAAATTATTATTACTTGAATAAAAATAATTTTATTGAAATGTATCTTGCAAACGAACAGACCTGCTTGAAAATTTGTGAGACAAGTAATAAAATTTGTAACTAATATTTTTACACACCATTTAATTTTAAAAATATAAGTTTAACGATATAGAAAATAAAAATAGAATTGAAACAAAATATATTATACATAATATATTTTATAAAATGTAAAATTTTATAAATAAGAAATGAATAAACAGAGCAAATCTGAAACCAAACTTAAACCCTATACACCCTTATGTCGACATACTACTACCCTTCCTATTCATTTTAACCTCCCTCATTTCTACCTTTGTTTTTCGGGATATTTTCATTCAACCTTTCTCTATACTCTTCTTATTCTCCCTCATATACACTCCCTTACTCATTTCATTTTCATTAAAAAGAAAGCTGAAAACTTTCAACTTTATCTTCATCTCCTTCCTCATCTCTTCTTTTTAATTCATTTATAAATCAACAACAAAAACATAAACAAACAACAACTCAACGACAACAACAACTCAACCATTACATCAAACAAGCAGCACCACCATTAACGACGGCCACCTTCGCCGGAAATCGGTTGTCACCACCGTCAGCCACCACCGTCTACCTCTCTCTCTCTCTCCTTCTCCTCGGTCTTCATCACCACCGTAGTCCCCTGTTTTCTTCATCCTTTATCCCGCCTGAAACCGCCTTGCTCGCCGGAGTTTTGTCCACCGTGAACCACCTCAGAGCCAACCACCGCTAGTCCCTCGTGACCGTGCCCACCACCCACCTCACTGGAGCCGCCATTAAAGGCGAACTCGAACTCCTCCTTTTCTCTCCCTTTTCGAGGCTCCCGCCCTCGACGTCACCACCACCGCAGTGGCCATCACCACCACCGTGTTCTCCTCTTTCATTTTGTTTTTGGGTTCATCTCACCGGAGTTTTTCGCCGGAAATCGCCCCCCGCCGCCTCCCCTGCTCCCTCCTCCTCGGCCGTGCTCTGTCACAACCGTGAGCCACATCACCAGCGCCACCGTCGATGGCCACCTGCACTAGTCAAGACCACCACTCACACCGCCTTTGTTAGCCTCCGTTTGGTGAGCCCTTTCGATTTCAATTTTATGATTTCAGTTCGTTTTCGGTTTCGATTTTATTTTGTCGATCAAATAATTATCGACCCGATTCTCACTCCTCGTTTTCCGTTCGTTTGTGAATGAAATGTCGCGTCAATTATCGAGACCGTCCTGAGCTGCGAGGCTGCCTCCTCGGCTTGGACTCGTTTTTCTGACCACCGTGGGTGATCGGTGCCGTGACCTCGAGCGTGTCTTCTTGGTTCACTACGAGCTACCGTTGCCTTTATTTGGCCTCACTACTACTACTACTACTACTACTGATTTTGGGTTCATTAGGAATGGGTTAGAACCGTATTTGGAGGCCTCTGTTCGTGAGCCAAACTTAGGTGACTCGATTTCTTCCTCAAAATCTCTAACATTAACGTTTTGGTTTTATTTTAATTAATCTGTTATTAAAAGTGAGCTAGTTATGCATTAGACACGTATGATTCCCGTTTCAGTTTAATTTGATAACTTTGTATGATTAACTATAGTATGAAATTGGGTGTTAAGTTTAGTTATTATATGTTATTGAATTGAATTGTGAAATATGATATTTGTATGATTTTATGATATGTGTTTTAGGTGAAAAATGTGTTGTTGAATTAATGTTGAATTTAATTGTAATATTATCATGTTGAAATTGTATGTTATGTGTAAATTATTGAACATATTAAATATAATATCACAATTATAAAATAAGACTAAAAATATTACTAAAATAACTTAAGTAAATAAATTAAACTAACATAAAATATTTATGGAAATAAAGTATTTATCGACACTAAAAAGGTTTAAATAAAATACAACTAAAAATTTAGAGTTAAATAAAAAGAGTATTAAGTTTAAATTAGTATTAAATCAATGTAAAAGTAAAAATATAAAATTAAGTTACCAGTGTTAAATTTTCTAAAATAAATAGTTATTTAAAATGTCATATCTCACAATTACTATAATGATTATTTTATTAAAACCTAAAGTTTAAAATGAACTTAAAATATACTAAATAAGTATTTAGTTAAAATATCAAAAGAAAATAAAGAGCTTGAGATTTCAAATGAATTTAAGTAAAACTATCACTAAATAAAGTTAAAAATTAGAAGCACAAATAAGAATTAACTAAAAGGTAAATTGTTAAGATCATAGTAATATATAAAGGTCGACTAAAAATTTACTAAGTATAGTTATATAAAAAAATTATGAATAATATATTTATATATATAAAATACAAAACCTAACTAAAATTTAAACTATAAAGTTTATGACATTTTAAAAAGGTTATAAATAATTAACTAAATTAAACTTAAGTGAATAGTACTAAAATATAAATATTAATAATCTCACGTATTAAATCACCTAATACGACTACGTAAAAGTTACATAAATAAAATCAATTAAGAAATTAGACCACCTAAACAAATATTTCCTAAATGTCATTATATTATATTTTACTAAACATACTAAATTTTGCTAAGTATCATCAAGATATTTTTACAAATTAAAATAAATGTTATAACTACTAAATCGCTAAACACTTTACAATTTAAATAAAAAGGAAGAAATAAATGTGAGTTATAATGAAATTCAATTATTTATATTACTAATCACTAATCTATTTTAAATTACTTAAAATTTAAATGAAACTAAATTGAGCTTAAAATCACTAATCTTTTTTTGCTACGGAAGAGGACATGAATTGTGTGCTGCGTGAAGGTCCTTGGAAGGTTAGTGGGAATATATTGGTACTGAAAAAATGGTCTCCTACTTTTGGCCTTGACCTTGATAATTCTACTGTTCTCCCGGTGTGGGTTAAGTTCCCTGAATTGGACCCTCTTTTCTGGTCAGCTACTGCTCTCTCTAAAATTGCTAGTAGGGTAGGTAAGCCGTTGTTTGCGGATCCTGTGACAAGTGAGAAACAACGTCTATCCTTTGCTCGTGTAATGATTGAAGTGGATGTTGCATCAAAACTCCCTGAGATCTTATTGTTACGTACTCCTTATTCTGAGAAAATTTTGCAGAGGGTGGAGTATGAATGGGTTCCCCATTTTTGTTCTCATTGCAAGAAGTTGGGACATACTATGGATCGTTGTAAATTTTTGAAGAAGAGTGTTAAGGTAGGTGTCGAAGCATCGGTCCAGCCTGTTGCGGTAACCTCTGAACTTACTGTTCCGGGTCTGGCTGAGGTTGCAGACTCTTCTCCTTCTTCTCGGGTTGCAGGGCATGGTGGTACAGGTGCTGTACCATCTCCTGTAGCTGCTCCAGTGACCGATGCACCATCTCCTGTTCTTGAGGATTCGCAGGTTAGGATGTCAAAACGTGGAAGTCATGCTCCATTGTCTGTTTCTGTGGCTAATAAATTTGCCGTTTTGGATCGTTTGGCTGAGTCTCTTCCTAGTCAAGTCGCTACTGAAGTAGCAGAATCTCCTCCTTTTTTATCTCAATGATTGGTGCTTGGAATATTAGAGGATTAAATGAAAAAATAAAGCAGTCTGCGGTGTTAGATAAAATTAAGAAGTTTAATCTAGCTCTTTTTGGTATTTTAGAAACTCGTGTTAAAGAGAAAAAATGTGCTGCTGTTTTTAATGCTTCTTTTAGGAATTTTTCTATGGTTTCGAATTATGCTAATCATAGGAATGGTCGTATTTGGATCGTTTGGAAGTCCTCTGTTATGCAGCTTACGGTTCTTGATCAAGGTTCTCAGTTCATCCATTGTTTGGTTCAGTGGCCTGGTCTCTTTGACAACTTTTTGATTACTTTCGTCTATGCCTCTAATGATGGAGCAGAAAGACGTTTTTTATGGGATAAGCTTTCTGGTATTGCGTCTACTACTCTTCCTTGGGTTATTCTTGGTGATTTTAACTGTCCGCTTCATGTGGATGAGCGTCTTAGTTCTTGCCCTCCTGTGATTCAAGATTTAGCAGATTTTTCTGATTGTGTTTTGCGAGCCGGTCTTTGTGATTTGCCTGGGTCCGGTTGCTTCTACACTTGGACGAATAAGCAGGATAATAGTTCTCGAAAATGGATGAAATTGGATAGGGTGATGGTGAATGGTTTGTGGCTGCGGTCCTTTGCTTCTTCTTCTGCTGTGTTTCTTCCGGCCGGGGTGTCCGACCACTCTGCTCTAATTCTTCATTCCGGTACTCAATTACGATTCTCTTCTTCCTTTAAGTACTTGAATTGTTGGGGGGATGACCCTAAGTTTCTTGAAATTGTTGAGAAAGTTTGGAGTCAAGGTATTTGGGGATGTCCTATGTTTCGTTTGTTGCAGCATCTCAAATTTGTTCGGGGTGATTTAAAAGTTCTTAATAAGTCTCAATTTTCTAATTTGTCTCTGCGGATTGAGTCCACGCAGCGAAGTTTGGAGGAGTGTCAGGTAGCCTTGCAGTCTACCCCCTTAGATGCGGCTTTGATTCAATCAGAGCGTGAGCTTCTTGATCTTTTCATTAAGTTGAAAAAGGCAGAGTTGAGTGTTTTGTTTCAGAAGGCAAAAGTCCGCGATATTTGTCTGGGAGATGGCAGTAACTCTTATTTCTATGCTAAGATTGCTGAACGTCGAAGTCAAAATGTTATTGGTACTATTAAGGACATGGCTGGACGACAATGTGAGTCGAAGGTGGATATTGAGAATGCCTTTGTGGAGTATTATAAGTTCTTGCTGGGTTCTAGTTCTTTGGTGACAGCTATTCCCCCGGATGTAGTTCGAGGTGGTTTTTGTCTTTCTGTTGATGATGGAGCACATTTAACTAGGGAGGTTTCTTCTGCTGAAATTAAGGCGGCCTTGTTTAGCATTGATGTTAATAGTAGTCCGGGCCCGGATGGCTTTTCTGCTGGTTTCTTCAGGAAAGCGTGGCCCATTATTCAGGATGAGTTTGTAGCTGCTATTCGTGATTTCTTTGTGTCTGGTAGATTGATTAAACAGATTAATTCTACTCTGATTTGTCTGCTCCCAAAGAAGAATGTTCCTGATTCTGTTATGGATTATAGACCCATTTCTTGCTGTAATGTCATTTATAAGACTATAAGCAAGGTCCTTGCTAACAGATTATCTACAGTTTTGCCTCTGCTAATTGGCAAGGAACAGGCAGCCTTTGTTAAGGGCAGAGATATTTTTGACAATTCACAATTGACTCAGGAGTTGATTCGGGGTTATGGTCGTTTTAATGTTTCTCCTAGGAGCTTGATTAAGGTCGACATTAGTAAGGCTTTTGATTCTGTGCACTGGGACTTCATACTCTCTGCGTTGTCTCTTTTTGGTTTTCCTTCACGTTTTATTGCGTGGATTGCTGAATGTATTACTTCCTCTCGTTTTTCTATTCGAGTGAACGGAGTGCCTTGTGGTTATTTTGAAGGAAAAAAGGGCATAAGGCAAGGTGATCCTCTCTCTCCCTTGCTTTTTGTTCTTTGTATGGAGGTTCTGTCTCGGTTGTTGCGAGACTTGAGGCAGGTTCCAGGTTTCTCTTTTCATCCTAAGTGTGCCAAATTGAGACTAACTCATCTTATTTTTGCTGATGATCTTATGGTTTTTGTGAGGGGTGATGTGCCTTCGGTTAAGGCGGTATATGAGCGGTTGCTTGAGTTTGGTTCTTGGTCGGGTTTGAAACCAAATTTTGGTAAAACCAATATCTATTTTGGTGGTGTTTCTTCGGTAGTCCAATCTCAAATTCTTCAGTCTGTTCCTTTTGTGCAAGGTGACTTTCCATTCAAGTATTTAGGTTTGCCTCTTCACTCATCTAAACTTCGAAATGAGGTGTATTTTGAGCTTCTTCAGAAGGTGAAATCTCGGATTCATCATTGGTCTTCCCAATATCTCTCTTATGCGGGTAAGGTTCAATTACTTAATTCTACTATCTTTGGCTTGGAGAATTTTTGGGTTGCTTGCCTTTTTCTTCCTTTGGGTGTTATTAAGCAATTGGAGAAGTGTTGTAAACAGTTTTTATGGGGATATGATGATCTCCATAGACGACACATTTGGATGAGTTGGAAAAAGGTATGTCGTCCGAGACACGAAGGAGGCTTTGATATTCGAGAAGTGTTAAGCTGGAATAAAACGTTGATGTTAAAATGGCTTTGGAAGCTTGGGATAGTGTTTGGGTTGCTTGGGTGAAATCCTACGTACTTAAGGGTAGGTCATGGTTTGATATGGATATTACACAGGTTCTTTCTCCTACTTGGCGGCTTCTGTTGAATCTTGGGGCCGAAGTTGGTAGTCACTATGGTGGCGGATCTTTATTTGCCGACTGGTTAAAGAAGCACTCGAGTTTTCCTACTACTTTTGTATGAACATTTTCGCTTGAAAGGCCCGACTTATAAGTGGAGTAAGGTGGTATGGGATCCCGTTAATTGTCCACGCCATGCCTTGCTTTGCTCTATGGCCGTCCAAGGGTTCCTTCCCTCTATTGATAACCTTGTAGGTCGAGGTTTATATTTGGTTAATAGGTGTTGCCTTTGCGAAAAACAAGCGGAATCAATTTCTCATCTTATCTTCGCTTGTACCTATTCTCGTTGTGTGATGGAGATTCTCCTTCGTTGGGTGCACATCTTTCGAAGACCAAAGAGTTTAAAAGGTGAGCTAAAATGGCAGCTTCAGTACAATCGAGGTAAGAAATGGCGGCAGAAGTGGATACGTTGTACTCTGATCACTAGTGTGTATTTTTTTTGTGGATGGAGCGCAATGCTCGTATTTTTCAGGGGAGTCGGAAATCAGTTGATCAGCTTGTTTTGAGTGTCAAACGTTTAGTAAGTGTTCGTTTATTCGCTTGTACTCATGAGTTGTGTGAGGAGGAACTAGCGGATCATTTGAACGCTTAGATTGTATTTTTGTCTCTATTGGTTTTGGTAATGATATATACTGACCCTATTCCAAAAAAAAAAAAATTGAGCTTATAAATAAAATGAACTATTCTTAATTACTAAAATATAAACTAATAATACGTATAAGTATAAAAGTGAAATATATAATAATTCAACCTTACCTCATACTAATAAGAGGAAACGAAGAAATGTATAAATAAATAATATACTAAATGTGATTAACATGTCTAAACTTTATTTAATACATGTTGTCTTTACATAAAATAAAGTTCGACGATGTTATAATTAATAAGAACTGTAACCTTTGCTATGAATAATAAAAGAATTAATGAATTAAGTGTTGTACATTGGTGTTACCGTTTTCCTCACATGTTTAGAATAATTCTCGCGCTACCCTTGTGAATTGACCGTTTGATGACTTCACTTTGACCGTCGGGTCTAACTTGGGAACCCATAGACTCTCTGCGGTTGTTTGGGTTGAATCCGATAATGGCGAAGTTATTCCTCATACTCGATATTCCTTCGACAATTTAGGATTTGAGTTCAAAGGCACGGCCCGACATGAGATTAAACCCTTCGATTATAACGTTGTATGATTAGTACTCGGGTGTCTGCCATGTTGCGACTCTTGAAATTCGATGTTAATGAGGTAGCTGTCTATGGGGACTTGGGCTCCCTCCCAGAGTTGCCCAAGGCTTATAACGATCTTAAGATTGCTATTCGGCACGGTATATACAACCTCAGGGATGGGGCAACATTGATATTTCCGTGGGCCCATAGATGGTAATTGGAAAAACCAGCCCCAACCGGGGGTACCCGTCTAAGGTGATAGTCGTATTTTTAAATCGGTGATACCTTTTGAATAGCGAATACGTATGATCCTCGATTAGATGGTGTATGCATACATTAGACAAGGGATTTAGCTGTCCTTATTACCTTAGGTATCCTTAGCCTGTCAGCCATGTCCAAGTTATGTTGGCCCTGTCGGCTATTGCGCGGACGTCTAGTATGTCAGCCATGTCCAAGTTATGTTGGCCCTGTCTACTATAGCGCGTTTTACGTCTGCATGCTTCCGCCTTACTAACGAAGATTCATTTGTTAATGTATGATAGATTATCCATTTTGCGTTGGATATTAGGTAGTTATAATATTTGCTACTTAGTGTTTGATCTGATCTACGAGCTTGAGTAACTAGTGCACTTTGATAGGAAAATTATATGGGTAATTGACTATGGAAGTACACGAGCCGCTCTATAGTCAAGACTCGTGAGTTTTATTGATATGTGATTTGAAAAGGGTCGACTATCCCTCGTGCTATATGAGATATTGCATGATTGTCCACGACTATGTGTTTACTGAATTGATTACGACTTATGCATATATCTTGATTGCTATGATTTAAGTTTTATATATATTACGATGTTATATGAATTGAGAATGATAATTAAGTTTATATATCGTGTTCTATAAATTGAAATGTTTTAAGTTTCGTTTATCATGTTGTATGAGATTTAAATATCTATATGTGAGAACTGATATTATATGCTAATTGTCCAATTTTATCGAAATATCACACTTTGGAGTTATACAGCGTTTAGTCTTTGCAATTTACTTTTAATCTTAGGTTAAATACACCAAAACTGTGGCTAAGAGGTTGTTGGTCAGAACAGTCACTTCCCGCCTCTGAGCGGGAGATCCTCCTATTTTTGTTTTTGTCTCCGTTGCAGGCAATTCTCGAGACTCAGGATTATCGGGACGATTAGGATGTTTCGTTTGTTTTCTTTGAGGGATTGTAATATGTATTTGTATCCTATGCCATTTGAATGTAATTTAATTAACATCCGGCATGTATTAGACTTAATTAATTTTCCGCCTTAGTTTAATTAAGTCACGAAAAACCGGGTTGTTCTGAGTTGGTATCAAAGTCGTCTTGCGGCCAGTGAATAACTTAATAGTTATTTCATCTAGCGAGAAGACACCTGGGCTAGACATACATATTAATATATATGTCCGGCATAGACTTATAGGATCAAATAATGAATTAGAAATCTTAGATCGCTAAAATAATAAACTTAGATCGCTTTAAAAGTGAGAATGGGTAGAAATATTAAGGATTGACCGACTGACCTAGATTTTAAAATTTTCGACCGTCAGTCAACCTTGATAGATTTTATTTCTCTTTTCTTGCCTGCTAAGTGCTCTATGACTAATCTTTTTGACTAACAAGTCTTCTTTACTAACGTTACCAAAAATCGAGACGTATAAATCGAAGACGAGACGTCAAGAACTCAAGCACATACAAATGGACGCATCAAGAATCGAACGATCTGAAAAGACGTTCTAGACCTCGAAAAATTCTATTGCCTTGAAGACCTCTATAACTTTCTCTAACACCCATATTCATCTCTTCCTAACTTATTCAAAAAGAAAATTTTAATCGATCTATTTAAATTATTTTCTTCTTTTGAAGTAAAATTTTCCTAACTTAAACTCTTATAATGAAATCTTCCTTTTGAAATTACCTCTTTTCATTTCTCGCAAATATAAAACTTGAATACAAGACCAGAAGCGCATGCGAAGAGACGTAGTAAGAATCACGCTATCCAAGACAATTTTCAAGACATCGAAGATTTCTAAAGCTATATCAAAATCGATCTCTAAGGATCACCATCATTTCAACGCTTATTAATTTCCTAATATTTAATCTCACTATGATTTTAGTGTTCCCTTTTATATTTTAAACTCCTTACGTAAAAGAATTCACTCGATTATATTTCAACCTCATAAAAAAGTTTAACTGCTTCGAAATTGTTGATTTCTTAAATCAATAAATCTTAATAACTAAATTCTTAAAATGATTTTTATCTTTCCTTTATAATTTCGTTAACTTTTTATTCAATCTCTAAAACTTTTTACCTTGTCTAAAATTTTGAACTCTCAAATTTTAATTTCTACGAAATACGTATTAATCTCATACAATGAAATTTTGTCTATTTTCTTCATTTTTGTAAACTCTTTATCTTTTTATTAAATATCTTTTGAACTTATCCTATTTATTACAATTATCTCTCTTCGAAGAATATATACATATATCATTTTCTTTTTCTTTTATATAACCCCTTATTATAATTTTCAAATCTTATCCCAAATATGATTTATAACATTTCTGATTCATCTAATAACATTATAATAATAATTTTAAGAAAATGAGCTATATCATCAAGGTTATTCGTAATTCTCTAATATTGTATTTAATCGTTCAACGATAACCTATATTTCCCTAATTTCATTAAGGCTCATATTTTCCTTATGATCACCACGACTTTTACATATTTTCCCTAATTGCCATTTTTCCTAAGGCTATATATCTTATGTATGTGATCATTAAAAGTAACAATAATAATATCATGTATATATGTTTAAAATTTCTTAAGGGGGTAGGACAATAATTTGATATTATCAAAATCCTAATTAAATCTCAAAATTCCTTATTTCTATTTATTTTAAGGTTAAATTTATTTTCAAATTTAAATAAATTATTTTTATTCTTAAAACGCTTATTATTTTAATTTAATTTAGTTCCGTACAAAACTTCTAGGCCCTACTCTTTTGAAAACCTCTTTCTCGATAGTTTTTGAAAATGACAATGCAGCAACATTTGGATATTAATCCGAAAAAGAATTATTTATATTTTAATATTATTAAATTCTTCAATAATCCCTTCTAAGAAGATCTTGCCCAATCAAGAGTAATGTTAACTTCCGAATTCCAACAATCTCGGCATTTTCCCTATCATCTCATTTTATCTTGAGCAGTTATCCTCTCTATTCAAGTTTCGGGGACGAAACTTTTCTTAAGGGGGTAGGATCAGAATAATGCCGTGTTTTTATTAATACTAATTAATTATTTTAACTAAATTGTTAAATTAAAATTTATATTATTTAACTCTTATTCAATTGTTTCGAAAACGCTACTGAAAAATTTCGCTCAAATAAACTTTCTCAAGATATTTCCTTGAACTTTCTTGAATCCTTTTTATTAACCTATATTACTTTTTTATTTCTAAAATACCTGTCAAACTAAAACCTTGATTCGATTGTCTTTGTTAAACTTAATAAATTGCGTTTGACTTTAAAAATTATTATTACTTGAATAAAAATAATTTTATTGAAATGTATCTTGCAAACGAACAGACCGTTTGAAAATTTGTGAGACCGTAATAAAATTTGTAACTAATATTTTTACACACCATTTAATTTTAAAAATATAAGTTTAACGATATAGAAAATAAAAATAGAATTGAAACGAAATATATTATACATAATATATTTTATAAAATGTAAAATTTTATAAATAAGAGCGAATGAAACAGAGCAAATCGGAAACCAAACTTAAACCCTATACACCCTTATGTCGACATACTACTACCCTTCCTATTCATTTTAACCTCCCTCATTTCTACCTTTGTTTTTCAGATATTTTCATTCAACCTTTCTCTATACTCTTCTTATTCTCCCTCATATACACTCCCTTACTCATTTCATTTTCATTAAAAAGAAAGCTGAAAACTTTCAACTTTATCTTCATCTCCTTCCTCATCTCTTCTTTTTAATTCATTTATAAATCAACAACAAAAACATAAACAAACAACAACTCAACGACAACAACAACTCAACCATTACATCAAACAAGCAGCACCACCATTAACGACGGCCACCTTCGCCGGAAATCGGTTGTCACCACCGTCAGCCACCACCGTCTACCTCTCTCTCTCTCTCCTTCTCCTCGGTCTTCATCACCACCGTAGTCCCCTGTTTTCTTCATCCTTTATCCCGCCTGAAACCGCCTTGCTCGCCGGAGTTTTGTCCACCGTGAACCACCTCAGAGCCAACCACCGTCGTCCCCTGCACCGTGCTCACCACCCACCTCACTGGAGCCGCCATTAAAGGCGAACTCGAACTCCTCCTTTTCTCTCCCTTTTCGAGGCTCCCCTGCCCTCGACGTCACCACCACCGTGGCCATCACCACCACCGTGTTCTCCTCTTTCAGCCCCTGTTTTTGGGTTCATCTCACCGGAGTTTTTCACCGGAAATCGACCACCGTCGTCTCCTCTGCTACCTCCTCCTCGCGATGCTCTGGCCACAACCGCAGTGAGCCACATCACCAGCGCCACCGTCGATGGCCACCTGCACTAGTCAAGACCACCACTCACACCGCCTTTGTTAGCCTCCGTTTGGTGAGCCCTTTCGATTTCAATTTTATGATTTCAGTTCGTTTTCGGTTTCGATTTTATTTTGTCGATCAAATAATTATCGACCCGATTCTCACTCCTCGTTTTCCGTTCGTTTGTGAATGAAATGTCGCGTCAATTATCGAGACCGTCCTGAAGCCGCGAGGTCAGCCTCTCGGCTTGGACTCGTTTCTCTGACCACCGTGGGTGATCGGTGCCGTGACCTCGAGCGTGTCTTCTTGGTTCACTACGAGCTACCGTTGCCTTTATTTGGCCTCACTACTACTACTACTACTACTGATTTTGGGTTCATTAGGAATGGGTTAGAACCGTATTTGGAGGCCTCTGTTCGTGAGCCAAACTTAGGTGACTCGATTTCTTCCTCAAAATCTCTAACATTAACGTTTTGGTTTTATTTTAATTAATCTGTTATTAAAAGTGAGCTAGTTATGCATTAGACACGTATGATTCCCGTTTCAGTTTAATTTGATAACTTTGTATGATTAACTATAGTATGAAATTGGGTGTTAAGTTTAGTTATTATATGTTATTGAATTGAATTGTGAAATATGATATTTGTATGATTTTATGATATGTGTTTTAGGTGAAAAATGTGTTGTTGAATTAATGTTGAATTTAATTGTAATATTATCATGTTGAAATTGTATGTTATGTGTAAATTATTGAACATATTAAATATAATATCACAATTATAAAATAAGACTAAAAATATTACTAAAATAACTTAAGTAAATAAATTAAACTAACATAAAATATTTATGGAAATAAAGTATTTATCGACACTAAAAAGGTTTAAATAAAATACAACTAAAAATTTAGAGTCAAATAAAAAGAGTATTAAGTTTAAATTAGTATTAAATCAATGTAAAAGTAAAAATATAAAATTAAGTTACCAGTGTTAAATTTTTTAAAATAAATAGTTATTTAAAATGTCATATCTCACAATTACTATAATGATTATTTTATTAAAACCTAAAGTTTAAAATGAACTTAAAATATACTAAATAAGAATTTAGTTAAAATATCAAAAGAAATAAAGAGCTTGAGATTTAAAATGAATTTAAGTAAAACTATCACTAAATAAAGTTAAAAATTAGAAGCACAAATAAGAATTAACTAAAAGGTAAATTGTTAAGATCATAGTAATATATAAAGAGCGACTAAAAATTTACTAAGTATAGTTATATAAAAAATTATGAATAATATATTTATATATATAAAATACAAAACCTAGCTAAAATTTAAACTATAAAGTTTATGACATTGTAAAATTGGTTATAAATAATTAACTAAATTAAACTTAAGTGAATAGTACTAAAATATAAATATTAATAATCTCACGTATTAAATCACCTAATACGACTACGTAAAAGTTACATAAATAAAATCAATTAAGAAATTAGACCACCTAAACAAATATTTCCTAAATGTCATTATATTATATTTTACTAAACATACTAAATTTTGCTAAGTATCATCAAGATATTTTTACAAATTAAAATAAATGTTATAACTACTAAATCGCTAAACACTTTACAATTTAAATAAAAAGGAAGAAATAAATGTGAGTTATAATGAAATTCAATTATTTATATTACTAATCACTAATCTATTTTAAATTACTTAAAATTTAAATGAAACTAAATTGAGCTTATAAATAAAATGAACTATTCTTAATTACTAAAATATAAACTAATAATACGTATAAGTATAGAAGTGAAATATATAATAATTCAACCTTACCTCATACTAATAAGAGGAAACGAAGAAATGTATAAATAAATAATATACTAAATGTGATTAACATGTCTAAACTTTATTTAATACATGTTGTCTTTACATAAAATAAAGTTCGACGATGTTATAATTAATAAGAACTGTAACCTTTGCTATGAATAATAAAAGAATTAATGAATTAAGTGTTGTACATTGGTGTTACCGTTTTCCTCACATGTTTAGAATAATTCTCGCGCTACCCTTGTGAATTGACCGTTTGATGACTTCACTTTGACCGTCCGCTCTAACTTGGGAACTCTTAGACTCTCTGCGGTTGTTTGGGTTGAATCCGATAATGAGCGAGTTATTCCTCATACTCGATATTCCTTCGACAATTTAGGATTTGAGTTCAAAGGCACGGCCCGACATGAGATTAAACCCTTCGATTATAACGTTGTATGATTAGTACTCGGGTGTCTGCCATGTTGCGACTCTTGAAATTCGATGTTAATGAGGTAGCTGTCTATGGGGACTTGGGCTCCCTCCCAGAGTTGCCCAAGGCTTATAACGATCTTAAGATTGCTATTCGGCACGGTATATACAACCTCAGGGATGGGGCAACATTGATATTTCCGTGGGCCCATAGATGGTAATTGGAAAAACTACCAACCGGGTACCGTCTAAGGTGATAGTCGTATTTTTAAATCGGTGATACCTTTTGAATAGCGAATCGTATGATCCTCGATTAGATGGTGTATGCATACATTAGACAAAGGGATTTACTCCTTATTACCTTAGGTATCCTTAGCTTTGTCGACCATGTCCAAGTTATGTTGGCCGCTTCACGGCTATTGGCTTGGACGTCTAGT
Source organism: Dianthus caryophyllus (assembly GCA_023091065.1). Lineage (NCBI taxonomy): Eukaryota > Viridiplantae > Streptophyta > Magnoliopsida > Caryophyllales > Caryophyllaceae > Dianthus > Dianthus caryophyllus. Next base: position 135,614 of record JALGRB010000016.1, read on the forward strand.
ATGTCGACCATGTCCAAGTTATGTTGGCCCTGTCTACTATAAGCGCGTTTTACGCCTCAAGATGCTTCCGCCTTACTAACGAAGATTCATTTGTTAATGTATGATAGATTATCCATTTTGCGTTGGATATTAGGTAGTTATAATATTTGCTACTTAGTGTTTGATCTGATCTACGAGCTTGAGTAACTAGTGCACTTTGATAGGAAAATTATATGGGTAATTGACTATGGAAGTACACGAGCCGCTCTATAGTCAAGACTCGTGAGTTTTATTGATATGTGATTTGAAAAGGGTCGACTATCCCTCGTGCTATATGAGATATTGCATGATTGTCCACGACTATGTGTTTACTGAATTGATTACGACTTATGCATATATCTTGATTGCTATGATTTAAGTTTTATATATATTACGATGTTATATGAATTGAGAATGATAATTAAGTTTATATATCGTGTTCTATAAATTGAAATGTTTTAAGTTTCGTTTATCATGTTGTATGAGATTTAAATATCTATATGTGAGAACTGATATTATATGCTAATTGTCCAATTTTATCGAAATATGCGGCTGCTGGAGTTATACGCGTTTAGTGCTGCCAAGTTACTTTTAATCATAGGTTAAATAAACCAAAACTGTGGTTTAGAGGTTGTTGGTTAGAACAGTCACTTCCCGCCTCTGAGCGGGAGATCCTCCTATTTTTGTTTTTGTCTCCGTTGCAGGCAATTCTCGAGACTCAGGATTATCGGGACGATTAGGATGTTTCGTTTGTTTTCTTTGAGAGATTGTAATATGTATTTGTATCCTATGCCATTTGAATGTAATTTAATTAACATCCGGCATGTATTAGACTTAATTAATTTTCCGCCTTAGTTTAATTAAGTCACGAAAAACCGGGTTGTTACAGAAAAGGAGGTCGAAACAACTAAGTTTCAAAAGTATCGAAATTTAAGAAATAAGGAATTATGAAGGGAAGTAAAAATACGATATCCAATTTAAGGATTAAAACGTAGAAAACTATAAGTTTTAAACGGATTAAATTTACAGAAAGGTAATTATTAAATTTTTGAAGCTGAAAAATAATCAAATTCAACAGGGTATGAAATAATGAATAAGCAATTTAAAACAAACAAATATCAAAGACATTTCAACTACGAAATAAAAATCTTGCGAAACGAAGGAATAATTTTTGAAGATGTTTTAAATGTGGAACACGAAGGTAAATTTTCGAAGGCAGTTAGGAACTTATGATGTTAAAAATTTAAAACAGGATAGTAAGGTTAAATTTTGAAAACTAAACAAGTTTAAAATCTTTAAATTTAAAGGATGAGTTTAATAAGGTTATTGAAATTTTCAATGTTAAAGAAGTCTTCAACGTCTTGGAAGTTGCCTCAGATAGCATGATTCTTGATACGTCTCACTGCATGAGCTTCAGGTCTTGTCTTTAAGTCTTGTATTTGCGAGATATGGAAAGAGATAAAATTTCATTTTATGAAGTCATTATAAGAGTATAAGTTAGGAAAGTTTTATTTCAAAAGAAGAAAATAACTTAAATAGATCGATTAAAATTTTCTTTTTGAATAAGTTAGGAAGAGATGAATATGATTGTTTGAGAAAGTTATAGAGATCTTCAAATCAATAGATTTCTTCCAGGTCCAGAGCGTTGCTTCAGTTCGCTCGACTCTTGATACGCCCACTTGCAAGTGCTTGAGTCCTTGTCGTCTCGTCTTCGATTTATACGTCTCGATCGTTGGTAACGTTAGTATAGAAGACTTGTTAGTCAAAGAGATCAGTCATAGAGCACTTAGCAAGTAAAAGAACTATAATAAGCTAAGATTCTATCGCTCATCTAACTAGTCCTCAATTTCTTAGGTCGGTACTTAAGATTCTACCCTTCCTCACATTTTAAGCGATCTAAGTTATTATTTTAGTGATCTAAGATTTCTAATTTATTATTTGATCCTATAAGTCTATGCCTGACATACGATATGAATGTCTGGCCCAGGTGTCGTCTCGCTAGATGAGATAACTTTAAGTTATTCACGGTCGCAAGACAGCTTTGATACCAACTGTAACAACCTGGTTTTTCGTGACTTTAATTAAACTAAGGCGGAATATTAATTAAGTCTATTTATTATAAAACCAGCTGTCATCGTATTACAACTCATTATACATAATAAGAGTCATAGATAAAGCAGAGTTTAATCGATTACATTCTCTCAAAATATGAATTAAGGCCTTCAATCCCCTTGTATAGATCAACAGTCAAGTCTCAAAATTTTTGTTGATTCCAGATTAGCTTTTTCAAATTTCGCACATTCTAAGCAACACATATATACATACAGCAATGCAGTTCATAAAGCATAACATAAAACAGTTCATTTAACATGGCAATTAAATTAGCAGATCATCTCAATTCATAACATAACAATTAAATCATCAAATTATCTCAATTCATAATCATGTAGGCAAATCATTATCATTTCATTCACATTCGGGGTAGTCGACCCTTTTCAATTATTCACATAGTAACATATACTCGCGAGTCTTGACTACAGAGTGGCTTGTGTACTCTCATAGATAATTACCCATATAATCTTCTATCAAAGTGCACTAGTTACTCAGACTCGTACATTAGATCAAACACTAAGTAGCGTACGTAATAGCTACCTAACATCCAACACAACATGGATAATCTAAGATGAAACACGACCATAAGCCAACAAACCAGTAAGGATGGAAACATGCATTAACACGAATAAGATGTTAACGCGCATTAGCGTGCCGGTCACATCAACGGACTTTAAATGCTAACGATATCAAGCAGGTAATAAGGAGGATCAGTCCCTTGTCTTTTGCATGCATACACCACCCTATTGGCGCGACTATTACACTACGACAGATCCCCCGGATGGGAATGGTCATTTTCCAATTACCTCATATGGGCCCGTGAACGAATCACTACCCAGGGCGAAAATCACGTTAAATAACGACTAGGAGAGTCATTAGATTACCACTAGCACCAAATAGCGATGATAGTGTCCCCATATGCGGCTACCTTACCAACCCTGACCCTATAGCGTTTAACATCGCAGACACCCGAGTATTTAACCAGTACTTCGTTCTCTTATTTTCTCAATCTCTTATTACTTACGTGATAGTTCATATAAATCAGTATCGTCGAACTTGTATAATGAAAATTTAGTTCTAGCAGTTCTTCAGGTAAACGGAAGCACATAGAAAACTTAAATATTTATTTTGAGTCCGTTCGTAAATTTTAAATATTTTTCACTATTCATTATTTTACTATTCACCGTATTTTACTATTCATCGTATTTACTATTCATCGTATTTACTATTCACCGTATTTACTATTCATCGTATTTACTATTCACCGTATTTACTATTCATCGTATTCGTATTTTCGTATTTTATTCGTATGCGTATTTTTATATTTCGTATTTATACGTATTTTTATACTTAGTATTTTGTTATTATATTTAATACTTAGTATTTTTATTATTATATTTTATACTTAGTATTTTTATATCTTATACATTTCCTTATACTTAGGATATTTTACAAAACACCCTTTTTATTTACTAAGTATAAAATTCTAGTTTTAAAGTCGTTAGGTTCGTTTTGTATTTAGTGATTTGAAAAATCATTTCGGAAGTAAAACTCGTTTTAAATTTAAGTACGAAATCTAGTTTCAAAGTTGTTAAGTTTATTTTGTACTTAGTGATTTTAAATAATATTTCAGAAATAAAAACTCGGTTAAATTTAGTCATATACTTAACTAAATTTTTAGCGGTTTCCATTTTTAGCGAGGTTGTCGTAGTTCATTTTAAATAGTCCGTATGCCCATATCCAAATTTAAGCAAAGGTAGTAACACTCGACATTATTCATTTTAATACATGTAACGTTTATTTTTATCGGTTTCGTTGATTCTTTTTATTAACGATTTATTGTACAATCAAATATAATCCTAACTACTATTCAACTTTAGTGACTAAGTGATAAATTCATTTTGATCAAAATTGGTCCAATTTTAATGAGAAGGCCGTGGACTTTGTTTATATTACTCTTTTTATTTCCTTTTTGTTTTTATTAATAATTCATTACTTTTAACTAATTTATTTATCTAAGTGATAAAAATAAAAAGTGACAAAATCAATTTTAGGTCTAAAAACAATCCCAAAACCGTGGCCCCTTTATACTTAAGCATTTTATTTTCATTTTCTAATTTATCGGTTTTTGACTTAAAGTTTTTATATACTAATTTCTTAAATTATACTAAAGTGATTTAACTAGTTTACGATTTTCACTAAATATTTTATTTCATTTATGAATAGTGTTTTTACTCACTTTAAATATCTAACTTTTTCATTATAAAGATTTAGCTTATTTAACTTATATATTTAGTAATGTATTTATTCACTAATGGATTTAAACAACATTTAACTTTAACTTTATACAAATTATGAATCAAACTAGTTACATAAATGAAGAACACTTGAATATTTGAAGAACTCTAATATTTTTTTATATGAACATTAATTAGTCAAATTTTATATGTTTATATAATTTCCTCAAATTTTTCATACAAGTCTAATTTACCTAAACTAATCATAATATGTTATTTAGAAAAATTAAAACTAAAAATTGGTCCATTTATTTTATGAAAACCGTGTATATATATATATATATTTACATAGTTTTTGATTTTTGATTTTTATACTTCTAATTCAATAACTAATTTACTTAACATCATTTATGTACTTAACATGTGTGAAAATCATATGCAAACATTAACATACAAAAGTAAAAATCATTTTAAAACACAAGAATAACAACAATATTTCAAGAACTCATATAAGCACTTTAAAACATTTAAATTTCATAACAATTTCATTTTAAGTCCTAAACATAAACTAATTATATTTTCATATACATCTTATATCTAGTATTTTAAGCATGCAATTTACAAAAATTAAAACGAAAAATTTAGCCAAAAATATAGGGTTGGCCGTGGGTTTTTCATGTGTTACACAAATGTTATTTTTCGATTTTTGTCTTCTAATTTAACATATGAAGCTAGGTGATCATAAACACAATAAATATAACACATAAACATTTATAGCATGCGATTTACAAAATTAAAACCTAGTGTGCGGGGGCACCTCAAATTAGATGGTTATCGTCGAGGATCTAAAATAAATTTTAGATCGGATTGTCTTCACCCATAATAACTAAGTTTCTTCACCCAAAATAATCCAAGTTCTTCATCCAAACAATCCATGATAGTTAGCTCTAAATACCCATCTATGAACTATGAACACTAAGGAATTATTAAGGAAATATTAAAGGTCTTATTTAATGTGGTGTTTAGGAAGAAAAAAGGAAGAATATAATGGGAGAGAAAAGGGAGCAAGCTACGGCTGTTTTGGATGAGTCAAGAAATGATTTTGTGTTTGTAAACTTGTGATGTAAGTTGTAGAAATGTTTAGGTGTTAACTAAATAAAGTACTTTTATTATTTAAAGTTTAATGAAAAGAAATTAAAACATCATCACAATTAACCACCCAAGTCAATAATACTATTTGGGTTAGAAATTGTCCCCCCGATATTTTAAAATGCTTTTACGAAATAAATCGGGCTTAAAAAGTCGGGCGTCAAAAGACGATAAAAGTTAGTGTGTGCGCGTTTGACGATTTTTCGAAATATCTCTACTTTAAAATTTTAAGACTAAAACATTTTATTTACTATTGAAGAAAATATTTAAAAGTTGAGGAAGTCGATAAAATTTTCAAAAGCTAAGACGGCGAAAATAGAACAGAAGGTTCGAGGAATGAAATTTGACCTTTGAATGAAAACAGAAAAAATAAATTTAGTTCGGTCTGTCTGATGGTTATGAAAACTGTACCATTAAATCCGTCTCGAAAAATTAGGTGGTTTAGGCTTTTGTTTCGTTAAATTAAAGTCAGATGACCACTTTTCGGACCTCGAAAGTTAGGCTCTCAAGGTTATTACGGGTTACATTAACAACAATGAAATTAGTTTGTAAAAAAAATGTTAAGTGTGAAGTGACAACATGTTGACATAGGATAGGTGTGTAAGAGAAAATAGGTGTAAGTGTGTAAGAATATGCTTTGACCAAGGGTCAAATAAATCGGCCAAGCTAGAGAAAATCGGGTTCGATTTTCGTTTTCGAATTTTCAATTTGCGCGCACGCGGAAAGTCTCGAAATAAGATATATAGTCTTAAAATAATGTTTAGAAGTAATATCGAAAATAAAAATGAAAATAGACCTCAAAACGAAATCAAAATAAAAATTGGGTATTAGGTTCCTCGTAAGTTTGAATAAAAATTTTATTTGATCGAAATATATATTTTTTTCGTTGAATGTTATCGAATTAAATCATTATACTCAAACGTCAAAAAGTTTACCAGTTTAGGTTTAGTGTAACTCATTATTTCGAGTTTTAGCGAAAATGTTAGTTAAATCAAATTTGAATAGTAATGTGTTTATTAATATAATATGATTTATAAGTAATAAACAAAATGATTAAATTTTGGTTTGATGTTAAGTGTTGAAAATTTGTATAAGTCAAAAATGGAAGAAGATAATGGTGACTTAGTCACCTATGGAGCTCGGCCATGTGGGTCCCAATTGGCCTCGATTTGCGTGCCGAAATTTGTCGTTGAGAAATTTGCCGTCGATACTTCATTTGATTTATCGAGTTCGAATATGTAAAAATAAAGTTCAAATTCGAAGTATATCAAAATGGTTTTAGTTTAGGTGCGAGAAAAATTGTAGTGTGTTGTAATTGTTGATTTTTATAAAATTTTGAATTGTGTTTCCCTTTTTGAATTCTAAAGATAATACAATATATTTCATTTTTCAAAAGTTTTAAATTTGGACTTAGGAAACTTAGTATTATTTGGCAAAAAAAATTCAGTCGCATTTTTTTATTATAAGGAAAAATGATGAATTTAATCTAAGGAATTAAATTCTTTTATAAAAATGTGTTTCAAAAACACGGGGTGTTACATAAGGCGGAATATTAATTAAGTCTATTTATTACAAAACCAGCTGTCATCGTATTACAACTCATTATATATAATAAGAGTCATAGATAAAACAGAGTTCAATCGATTACATTCTCTCAAAATATAAAATAAGGCCTTCAATCCCCTTGTGTAGGTCAACGATCAAGTCTCGGGTTACCTGGGACTGTTACCAAAATTAGCTTTTTCAGCCCCGCACCTAATAAGCAACACATATACATATAGCAATGCAGATCATAAAGCATAACATGAAACAGTTCATTTAACATGGTAATTAAATCATCAGATCTTATCAATTCATATAACATAACAATTTAATCATCAAATTATCACAATTCATAATCATGTAGGCAAATCATTATCATCTCATTCATATTCGGGGTAGTCGACCCTTTTCAATTATTCATATAGCAACATATACTCGCGAGTCTTGACTACAGAGTGGCTTGTGTACTCTCATGGTAAATCACCCATATGATCCGCCATCAAAGTGCACTAGTTACTCAGACTCGTACATCAGATCAAATACTAAGTAGCATAAGATACAGCTACCTAACATCCAACACAACATGGATAATCTAAGATGAAACACGACCATAAGCCAACAAACCAGTAAGGATGGAAACATGCAGACCTAATAAGCATCTGCGCATTAGCGTGCTTCTGGCCACATCAACGGACTTTAAATGCTAACGATATCAAGCGGTAATAAGGAGGATCACCCTTGTCTTTGTATGCATACACCACCCTATTGGTGCGACTATTACACTACTGACGCATTCCCTGATGGGAATGGCTATTTTCCGTTACCTCATATGGGCCCGTGAACAAATCGATACCCAGGGCGAAAATCACGATAAATAACGACTAGGAGAGTCATTAAATTACCACTGGCAATACTAAGGGTGACAGTGTCCCCATATGCGGCTACCTTACCAATCCTGACCCTTTAGTGGTTAACATCCCAAACACCCGGGTACGAATCATACAACGTTATAATCGAAGGGTATAATCTCATGTCGGTAGTGCCTTTTGATTCAAATCCTAAGTTGTCGAGGGAATATCGAGTATGAGGAATAACTCGCTCATCATCGGATTCAACCCAAACAACCGCAGAGAGTCTAAGGGTTCCCAAGTTAGAGTGGATAGTCAAAATTAAGTCAATAATAGGTCAATTCACAAGGGTGGCGCGATAATTATTCTAAACAGGTGTCGAGAGTTTTAACTCTAAGTATTTAATTCTTAATTCATTATTTCTTTTATCGTTCATAGCTCAGGTGACAATTCTTACTAATTATATCATCGTCGAACTTGTATAATGAAAGTTTAATTCTAACAGTTCTTCAGGTAAACGGGAACACATAGAAAACTTAAATACTTATTTTGAGTCCGTTCGTATACTTTAAATATTTTCACTATTCATTATTTTACTATTCATCATTTTCTTTTAAATATTAATTCTCGTTACTTAGTTTACTTAAAAATTCTTTATTTCGAATAACTTAAATAAGTTTAAGTAACTAATTTATTTTATCCAAGTGTAAGTATTTTATTTGATTAAGTTAAATGATTTAGTTTCGTTTTAAATTTTTAAGTACTTTAAAATAGATTAGTGATTAGTGACATAAATAATTGAATTTCATTATGACTCGCATTTAGTTCTTCCTTATATTTAAATCGTAAAGTGTTTAGCGATTTAGTAGTTATAACACTTAGTTTAACTTGTAAAAATATCTTGATGATACTTAGCAAAACTTAGTATTTTTAATAAGATATAATATAATGACATTTAGGGAATATTCGTTTAGTTGGCCTAATTTCTTAATTGATTTTTATTTATGTAACTTCTACGTAGTCGTATTAGGTGATTCAATAATTCGATCGTGAGATTATTAATATTTATATTTTAGCAATATTCACTTAAGTTTAACTAATTTAAATTTATATCTTTTTATAATGCCATAAACATTATAGTTTAAATTTTTTTATAGCATGGCTCATATTGATTTTGTGAGTTTTATTTTTATATCAAATTCTTAAATTATAAGAATATATAGTATTCGACATTTTGAATTTTACTTTTAATTATAATCATAGAGGTGGCATTTATATATCATATATATTAGTTCATTTATAAAATTTTATTTATATTTCCACTCTCACTTTGTATACTTAGTCAATTTAGTTGATCTTTAATAATTGAAATCTTGACATTTTAGCTCTAGCGCGATTAATATTTGCGACGTTAGTTCTTAAATTTATTTTTATACGACTTCGCCTAACCTTCAATTTATTTTCCAAACTTCCTTTAATTTATTTATATTTAATACTTTAGGTGAAACTCCTTTAGTGAAATTTATATTTTAAGTTCATTACTAGTTTAAAAATTATTATATTAGTTAAGCCATATATTAAAACATAAATTTAACTTTTTGTATAATTATGGTTAGTAAATTTTTAGTAGTTATAAATATTTTTACGACTATATATATACTTACATTTATTTAGTTTATTTACTTGAGTTATTTTAATAACATTTTAGTCACATATTATACTTGTGATAATTATAATTAACATGGTCAATACTTTACACATAACATATAATTTCAACATGATAAAATTTCATATAAAATCAACAATAATTTAACAACACATTTTTCACCTAAAACATTTTATCACAAAAATCATATTTCACAATTCAATTCAACATTATATTATAACAAAAATAACACACAATCAAAATTCACAAATCACATAAATAATTTATATATCACATGAACACAAAAATTATATATTCTAAATAGGTAAATTAAACTAGTGTATGGGGCACCTTAGGTTAGCTCTCGACGCAATTTCCTTAGCTCGTCTGGGTCCATGATTTTTGTCGAACCAAGACCCAATAACTGACCCGTTTCCTCATAGACCCGAAAAGCGATGAAGCCGAAAGAGAATAGCATCATTTCGGGTTGACAACAGGGACAACAACCCTCCAATTGATAGAGTAGTAGAAATAAAAAAAAAATCAGAATTTAAAGAAAAGAAAATGAACAAATGAGGGAAAAAGAGAAGGAGAGCTAAACGAGGCTCACCATTGCGGTCCGACTTTCGATGTCGAAACCCAAATTTCAGACAAAAACAAAGAACACAGAGAGAGCGAGGAGGAAGAAGCAGGAGCGTGAAAGAGAGAGAGAGAGAGAGAAGAGCACAGCCATGGTGGTAGTCACCCTGGTGGTTGCCGGAGGTGAAGTCTCCGGTGAATTTCCTAAGAGCAAGCGAGAACCAGCGAAAATCAATTAAAATGGCCAAATCAAATGTCGATAATTAAATGAATAAAAACGATTTAATCGACGACACTTACCGATGATTGAATACGAGGGCAAGCATAGCCAGGCCACGGTGGCTCACGGTGGACAACCGTGGTGGTGGTGTATGGTGGTCAAAACAGGGAGAGAAAGGAGGAGAGGAAAACGGTGGTGGCTCCGGCGGCGGAAGGACGACGGTGGTGGCAGATGAAGCAAAGGAGGCGGCAGAGCACGGTGGTTGGGTGGTCGGAGGCAGAGCTCCGGTGAGAGTTCGAGGGAGCAGAGGAGGCGAGAGAGAGGCGGAGGGCGTGGGAGAGTAAGGGGAAACAGGGAAGGAAAAGAGGAGCTCGAGGCGGCTCCGGTGGTGATGACGCCGTCGGCGGTGGTGGCGGCGTTAATGGTGGTGTTTGTTGTAGTCGATTTGTTGTTGCTTGAGTGTGATGTTGTTATTGTTTGTTGCTGTTGTTGTCGTTGTTTTGTTGTTGATGTTGTTGATGTTGTCGTTTTGTTAGCTGCTGTTGTTGTTTATTTTTATTTGAGGATGAAAATATAATGGGGGAGAGTTAGAGGGAGATGATGAAGAAAAGTAAACCTAAATAATAATGAATTGAATAATGAGCAAGTGTATTGGAGAAAGCAGACAAGTTTTTGACAAAATATCTAAACACAAGGTGTATAAGTGTACCGAGCATAAGAGAAGTACTCGTAGTATTTGGGTCTGTTTGATTTTGTTTGCTCCGTTTTATTTACTCTTATTTATAAAACTTAAATAATTTATAAAATATATTATACTTTGAATTATTAGTTTTAAATTTTAATTCCATTATTCATGTTATAAAATTTATAGTTCGAAAACATAAATGTATAAAAGTTGTCAGTTACAAATTGTATTACGATCTCACAAATTTTCAAACAGTCTGCTTATTTGAAAGAATATTTTTATACAGACTAAATTTTATGAAAGTGAGGATTTTTAAAATGTCGCCCAAATTTATAAAGTTTAATAATGGTACAAAAGTAACGTTTTTGTTCGACAAGTATTTTATAAATAAAAATATAATATAGGTTAATATAAACTCAAGAAAGTTTAATTAGAAATGTATTGGAGAAAGTTTATTTAATCGAAATTTTTCAGCCGCGTTTTTAAAGTAATTGAATAAAAGTTAAATTATATAAATTTTAATTTAAGAATTTTGTTAAAATAATTAATTAGTATTAATAAAAACACGGGGTGTTACAGTTATGATTGGTGTTTGCATGAAGGACTTTTGATCCTGGTCTTTGAGAGTTGCCACGTTATGAATGATTATTGATGTATGTTTTACGATTATATGATTTGAGGTATGATTGTGTTTGAATCATCATGTCTCCCTTATACTTCCTCCATTCCATTTGATTCTATACGTTTGCTTTTTGCACGTACGTCGATACACGTTTTCTTTTGTTCATATCTTTAGTTACGTATTTCAAAAAATTATAAAAATTTGATATTAATAATGTATTCGAAAAGACAATTAAAACAAGATCCCACATGATTATGTTTTATTTTATATGTTAAAAATTATATCGACCATTATCCTCACTCGTGAATAGTGTCAAAAAACCAAACGTATACAATCAAACGGAATGGAGGAAGTATGTTTTTACTTGCCTAATTTGCTATTTATTTTATTTATTTATTATATATATCGCATATGTTTTAGAATTGCATGTATAGAAAGAGTGATGCGGGATTTTTGGTTGCAGGTACCCCGAGACTAACGATAATCATGTTGGGGATGGTTTACCTTATTTATTTTGTACTCCTCTTTGAGAGATTGTAATCGAATATACTCTGTTTATCTTTAAAACTCATATTATGTATATGGAGTTGTAATACGATAACAGTTGGTTTGCAATATATAGACTTAATTAATTTTCCGCCTTAGTTTAATTAAAGTCACGAAAAACCAGGTTGTTACATTATACGTATTCGTATTTTTATACTTCGTAATTTATACGTATTTTTATACTTATACGTATTCTTATACTTCGTATTTCTACGTATTTTTATACTTATACGTATTCTTATATTTATACGTATTTTTATACTTAAGATAAGATATTTTAGGTGTAAAACTAAACCTTTTTATTTACTAAGTGTAATTTTCTAGTTTCGAAGTCGTTAAGTTCGTTTTGTATTTAGTGATTTGAAATATTATTTTAAAAGTAAAACTCGGTTAAGTTTAGTCATATACTTAACTAAAATTTTAACGGTTTCTATTTTGTTAGCGATGTTGTCGTAGTTAATTTAAATAGTCCGTATGTCCAAATCCAACAGTCCAATATTTGCAAAGGCAGTAGCACACGATTTAATTCATTTTTATAACGGTTACTCATTTTTATCGGTTTAATATATTTCATTTATAACTAAATCGATTTATACTCAAATTCAATTCTACTAACTATTAAATTTTAGTGACTTAGTGATATTTTCATTTTGATCAAATTTAGCCCATTTATAATGGAAATGTCGTGTGATATGGTATATGTTATAATTCTTTTTATTTCTTTTAATTTTTTAATTCTAACTTATTAATTAATAATTAAATTATTTTAACAATAAACTAAAAAGTGATAAAAATAATTTTTGACCCAAAATACATGGGAATGCCGTGAGGTTTCATGGTGGTGTTCTAATTTTTGTTTTTTCGATTTTATCGGTTTTTAGCTTAAAGTCTTTATATTTTAATTATTCTAATTATACTAAAACGATTTAAACTAAAATGAAATCTTACTAAAAATTTCACTAGCCTAAAATTTGAGCTAAAATATAAAGTGGAATTTTCTAAATGTTTTTCTAAATGTTTAAGTTGATTTATGTAATAGTACTAACATAATATAAAACAATAACTAAACATAAATGTAACACCCCGTGTTAATTTAAGCTAATTATAATTAGGAAATCAATAATTAATCATCCTCGCTCACTTATTCTTCAAAAACAATACACTACAATTAATATTGCACCTAAACTAAAACCATTTTGAATTACTTTGAAATTGAACTTTATTTTTACATTTTCAAACTCGATAAATCAAATGAAGAATCCTCGACAATTTTCTCAACAGCAAATTTTGGCACGCAAATCGAGGTCAAACATTGACTAAATGACAAAGCCACCTAATTGTGATTAAGTCACCTAATCCTTTCTTAAATGTGATTACTCATAATCCAAATCTAATTAAAGTAGCTTAAGCTTAATCATATTGATTATTACTAACACAACATATAATAATAATATCAAATTACTATTCCACTTTGATTTAACTAACACTTTCACTAAAGCTCGATATATTGAGTTACACTAAGCCTAAACTGATAAACTTTTTGACGTTTGAGGATAATGATTTAATTCGATAACTTTCAACGAAAAAAATATATATTTCGATCAAATAAAATTTTATTTCAAACTTGCGAGGAACCTAATACCCAATTTTTATATTGATTTCGTTTTGAGGTTTATTTTCATTTTTATTTTCGATCTCACTTCTAAACATTATTTCAAGACTATATATTTCATTTTGAGACTTTCCACGTACGCGTAAATCGAAAATTTCAAAAACGTAAAAATCGGGACTTGGGTGTGTGTGGTGGCCGAGATATTTGGGACCTTTGGTCCAACTTTTCTTCTTCCATTTTCTTCCCTACTCTTACACACCTTACCTCCTTTACCATATTGTCTAATCCTTCTTACACTCTATATTAGTCATCATCATTTAGTAGCTTATTTAAATTAAATGATTTATGCAATTAAATACTTTTGCATTCACACACTAGTATACATTCATACAACTTATTTCTACTTAACATACAAAGTACAACAACTACTACACTACTACTACACTACTCGACATTCTCACACACACACACACAATACAACTCAAACACTTAGCTTATTTTCTCTCTAATAAAAACCTAACTCAAGAACAAAGTAAGCCATGTTCTTATACAACTCAAGAACACCATATGAATCTTCATCCTCTTTAATTCATTTCTTCCTTAAAACTTTCTTTTCATTTGCTTAAATTTATTAGCATACTTAAATAAATCCTCACCATTTATATTTAGTACTCACTTACTCTTTTTACAATACAATTAAAATATGAACATGAATCGAAATCATAAAAGAAATTAAAACATCACCTAAACCTAAATACTACTACAACTTTAAATTTTAATTTAGCTAGTTTAGTTTTAAAATAATTTACTAACTTGTGTATTTCATTTTTATGTACTACTCCTAACCAAAGACGAGGAGCAAGGAGGAGGCGTAGACTTGAGCCAGTTTGATCATATCGTTGATCCCGACAACTGCTAAGCTCATTTTCATAAACCTAACTAAGGTGCTTCCCGCACACTTATGTGATAAGCGCCTCGTAAATGATTTATGTTTTCCTAGATGATGTTTTGTTGCATGCTTAGTTTATTTAATATTCATATTGCATATTGTTTTAGAATTGCATGTATCGAAAGAGTGTGCGGGAAAATGATGAGAGTTTAATGCAGGTACCCCGAGTCTTGACCGTTGATCTATCAGGGGATTGAAGGCCTTATTTTGTAATCTATTTTGAGAGGACTTGTAAAATAAATACTCTGTTTTATCTCTAAACTCGTATTTTGTATACTGAGTTTGTAAGACGATAACAGCTGGTTTGTAATATTTAGACTTAATTAATTTTCCGCCTTAGTTTAATTAAAGTCACGAAAAACCAGGTCGTGTCTATCTTGGAAACTACTCTATATTCATACAACTCAATATTTTTCAGAATGGATGCAAACAATATGGCTGACCCTAATTTCGCTCAACACTTTGCCGAGGAGGAGGCGAGAAGAAAAGGTTTTGAGGATGCTATCATGAAAATGGCACAGAATGTCCACCAATATCAGGGAGGTGGTAATAATCAATCTGCATTTGAGAAATTCTCCAAACATCGACCCTAACCATATTCTGGCTCTGTCAACCCCACAGTCTTAACAGAGTGGATTGAAGAGATGGAGAAGTTGCTAGATCTTAGCAAGACTCCGGCTAACGAGAGAGTGAACGTAGTGGCCTACTACCTCAAGGGAGAGGCCAACAGTTGGTGGCGTTTAATCAGGTCCACCTTTCCCTTAAGAATCTACACCTGGAGTGAATTCAAGACTCTGCTAGAAAACAAGTACTTTGGGGAGGAATTGAAATGGGACAAGGAAGAGGAGTTCAAGAACCTAAGACAGGGTGATATGTCCCTACAGGCGTACACGGAAAAATATCAGGAGCTGTCCAAGTTCGTTCCTAGGATTATAACTAACGAGGAGGAACTTGCGACTCGTTACGTAAGAGGCATGGAAAACGGCCTGAGGAACAATATGTGCGGGTTCAACTGCAAGAACTTTGCGGAAGCCTACGAAAAGGCAACGTGTATCTGGGCCTCCATCCAAAAAGGAGGCGAGGAGAAAAAGAAGAGGAAAACATTTACGCCTCTGTGGCGAGTGCTAGCTTCATCCATAAGCCAATGTTTGGTCGCCGGGTTTCGTAACCAAGATAATCGTGAATAGGAACCAGGGCAAGAACCAATACGCCAACCGGCCCTACCGCGTGCGTTGCGAGGAATAATCCACCACTTCCGAGCTCCGATCGTCAGCGGGTAATTGTCGTTTTCGGCCGACACCAACCACCCAGGAAGCGTTACGGCGAGAGCCGATAGTATGCTATCAGAAGGTAGTGGGGCACAAATCGAATGAATGCCCAAAGAGGGTAATCACGCTAAGGCAAACACAGGACCACCTCCGCCGTCGAGGGTTCAGGCGCGTTTACGTCTGGCCAGTCACGAAGAAGGGACGGATGATATTATCGATGTCGGCGTCATCACCAGTAAATTTCTAGTTAACTCGATTACTGCTTTTATTTTGTTTGATACCGGAGCGTCTCTATCTTTTATATCCTCAAAATTTATCAAACAATCCAAACTCACAAACCCTGAACAAATCAGAACTAACATATCACTACCAGATGGTAAAAACATTCCTTGTTCTTCAAAATACAATAACGTAAAAATCTCGATTCACAAATACGATTTCTGTCAGATCTTGTATTGTTTGACCTTCCCGAGTTCGATGTAATTCTGGGAATGAACTGGCTAGCTCGTCATAACGCAACATTTAAATGCCACGACCAGAAAATCACTTTGAAAACTAACCAAGGGAAGGAAGTGTCATACCAGAGTTTTAAAAGGAAAGGAGGAGTGAAGTTAGTATCTGTACTGAAACTTCAGAGTATGGAGAGAAAGGGGCACCAGGTGTATTTTTGCAGCATTACTAAGGTCGAGGACACCCTACGCATTGAGGATATCCCAATCGTGAATGAATACCCCGATGTCTTCCCAGATGTATTACCTGGTATGCCTCCTGCACGAGATGTTAAATTCTCGATTGACCTCATACCGGGCACGGCACCTATATCAAAGGCACCATACAGAATGGCGCCTGTCGAACTCCAGGAACTCAAGAAGCAGTTGGAGGAGATGATTGAATTGGGATTTATAAGACCGAGTGTTTCACCTTGGGGTGCACCGGTACTCTTCGTAAAGAAGAAGGATGGGAGTATGAGACTCTGCATTGATTATAGAGAACTGAACAAAGTGACGATCAAGAATCGTTATCCTCTGCCTAGGATAGACGATCTCTTCGATCAGCTCAAGGGAGCAGGAATATTCTCAAAGATCGATCTGAGGTCAGGATACCATCAGATTGCGGTTCGCAAAGAGGACATACAAAAAGGCGCTTTGGATCAAGTACGGACATTACGAATTCAAAGTAATGTCGTCGCCTTACCAACGCCTCCAAAGAGATTCATGGATCAAATGAGCAGGACCTTTCACGAATATCTCGACATCTGGCATTGGCCGTGTTCATTGACGACATCCTGATCTACTCCAAGAATAAAGAAGAACACGCAGAGCACCTACACATTATCCTAAGTATCTTGAGAGACCATAAATGGTATGCCAAATTTTCAAAGTGTGAATTTTGGTTAGACCAAGTGGCGTTCCTAGGCGACGTAATCTCCAAGGAGGAGTAATGGTGGATCCAAAGAAAGATCAAGTCGCCAAAGAATGGATAGCACCAAAATGATCCGCTAAGTCGAAGCTTCCTAGGATTGGTGGCTATTATCGAAGGTTTGTTCTGATTTCTCGAAGGTGGCCGCCCAATGACCAAAACCGCTACAAAAGGAATCAAAGTTCATATGGAGCGACGATCGTGAGAAAGTCGCCCAAGAATCAAGACGAGGCTTACTACGGCCCCGCTTTTAACCTTGCCAACCGATGGGGATGAATATGAGGTGTCTGATGACGCATCACTAAACGGTTTGGGTTGCGTCTTGATGCAACAGGGGAAAGTAATAGCATACGCATCCAGACAGCTTAAGGTGCATGAAAAGAATTACCCAATTCACGACCTAGAACTTGCCGCGGTTGTGTCTGCACTAAAGATTTGGCGTCATTATCTCTACTGGTCGGCATTAAGTTTTACACTCGATCACAAGAGCTTGAAGTATATCTTCACCCAAAGAGATTTGAACATGAGGCGAAGATGGTTAGAATCGATCAAAGATTACAAGATTGAGTTACTATACCACGAGGGAAAAGCTAATGTAGTTCTTAGATGCACCGAGTCGTAAAGACAAG
Source organism: Dianthus caryophyllus (assembly GCA_023091065.1). NCBI lineage: Eukaryota > Viridiplantae > Streptophyta > Magnoliopsida > Caryophyllales > Caryophyllaceae > Dianthus > Dianthus caryophyllus. The sequence goes on from JALGRB010000016.1 coordinate 153,694, forward strand.
ACACACTCTGAACAACATTTGGGAGATTCCTCGGACATCGTCCAGCATCTAAAAAGGCTGAGCTTAGACCTGGTACAATCAGACGATACAGACCTAAATGCAATGGTGGTTGAACCAGAGTTATATCATGACATCCGAGTGCTACAATGGGAAGACCCGGCATTGTTGGAAATTAGGGAAAGAATTCCATCAGAAGGAACAGAAGGGTTTGAAGTTTACACGGACGGGAGTCTACGCTTCAACAGCAGGTGGTGCATACCTAATAATGAAGACTTGAAACGCAAAATCCTTGACGAAGCACATAGTACCCGCTACTCGGTACATCCTGGCTCAGACAAGATGTACAAGGACCTGAAATTACGTTTCTGGTGGATAAGGATGAAGGCAGAGATCACGAGTGCGTGGCTAGATGTATGATTTGCCGTAAGGTAAAATTTGAACACCAGAGACCGGAGGATCGCTCCAACCGTTGGAAATTCCTCAAGGGAAGTGGGATTCCATATCCATGGATTTTATCATGGGGTTACCAAGGACATCAGGTGGCAAGGATGCGATATGGGTTATTGTGGATCGTCTAACTAAAGCAGCTCACTTCGTTCCGATCAAGGAGACTTGGGGATTGGAAGAACTGGCCAAAGCTTACGAAAAGGAAATAATACGACTCCATGGCGTTCCTCGACATCATATCGACATGCGGACGCAAGATTTACATCGCATTTCCGAAGAAATTGCAAGAGGCTTTGGGTAGTAAATTGAAAATGAGTACGGCTTTTCATCCAAGAATCGACTGGTCGACAGAGCGAACTATCCGGTTAACTGGAAGACATGTTGAGGGCATGCACGATGGAATTCAACGTGAACTGGGAAAAGAGCTTACCTCTCGTTGAATTCTCATACAACAATAGCCATCATGCTAGTCTAGGGTGCGCTCCTTTTGAGGCACTGTATGGCAGGAAGTGTCGCAGTCCGGTTTGTTGGGACGACGCTAGTGATAATGTGGGTACCGGACCCCAGGTTATACAGGATCAGATTGAACACATAAAGATTATTCGGGAACGACTACAAGCAGCTCAAGATCGCCAAAAGAAATATGCAAACGAGCACCGTCGACCTATTGAGTTCAACAGTGGAGATAAGGTCTTCTTAAAGGTCTCACCCATGAAAGGGGTAAGACGTTTCGGACTAAAGGGGAAGCTTAGTCCAAAGTACATCGGACCCTACGAAATACTTGAACGAATTGGCGAGGTGGCATACCGACTCGCCTTACCGCCAAACTTATCCAAGGTACACGATGTATTTCACGTATCTCACCGGAAGATCTGGCGACCGAGTCACATTATTCGCCCGATGTGATCGCCATCGAGCCTAACATGCTTTACTCGAGAAACCCGTGGAAATTCTCGCCAGAGAGACCAAGTTCTTCTGACGCAAGTCGATACCCTTAGTCAAGGTTCTCTCGGAAAGGATGTAAGACCGAACAAGCAACATGGGAGACCGAGGCGTCGATGAAGGAAAAGTACGTGCACCGAGTCATTTAGCACAGTAACCTTAACTACCCAGATTACTTTAAGTTTCTGGACGAAACTTCTTTAAGGGGAGGATTGTAACACCGTGTTAATTTAAGCTAATTATAATTAGAAATCAATAATTAATCATCCTCGCTCACTTATTCTTCAAAAACAATACACTACAATTAATATTGCACCTAAACTAAAACCATTTTGAATTACTTTGAAATTGAACTTTATTTTTACATTTTCAAACTCGATAAATCAAATGAAGAATCCTCGACAATTTTCTCAACAGCAAATTTTGGCACGCAAATCGAGGTCAAACATTGACTAAATGACAAAGCCACCTAATTGTGATTAAGTCACCTAATCCTTTCTTAAATGTGATTACTCATAATCCAAATCTAATTAAAGTAGCTTAAGCTTAATCATATTGATTATTACTAACACAACATATAATAATAATATCAAATTACTATTCCACTTTGATTTAACTAACACTTTCACTAAAGCTCGATATATTGAGTTACACTAAGCCTAAACTGATAAAATTTTTGACGTTTGAGGATAATGATTTAATTCGATAACTTTCAACGAAAAAAATATATATTTCGATCAAATAAAATTTTATTTCAAACTTATGAGGAACCTAATACCCAATTTTTATATTGATTTCGCTTTTGAGGTTTATTTTCATTTTTATTTTCGATCTCACTTCTAAACATTATTTCAAGACTATATATTTCATTTTGAGACTTTCCACGTACGCGTAAATCGAAAATTTCAAAAACGTAAAAATCGGGACTTGGGTGTGTGTGGTGGCCGAGATATTTGGGACCTTTGGTCCAACTTTTCTTCTTCCATTTTCTTCCCTACTCTTACACACCTTACCTCCTTTACCATATTGTCTAATCCTTCTTACACTCTATATTAGTCATCATCATTTAGTAGCTTATTTAAATTAAATGATTTATGCAATTAAATACTTTTGCATTCACACACTAGTATACATTCATACAACTTATTTCTACTTAACATACAAAGCACAACAACTACTACACTACTACTACACTACTCGACATTCTCACACACACACACACAATACAACTCAAACACTTAGCTTATTTTCTCTCTAATAAAAACCTAACTCAAGAACAAAGTAAGCCATGTTCTTATACAACTCAAGAACACCATATGAATCTTCATCCTCTTTAATTCATTTCTTCCTTAAAACTTTCTTTTCATTTGCTTAAATTTATTAGCATACTTAAATAAATCCTCACCATTTATATTTAGTACTCACTTACTCTTTTTACAATACAATTAAAATATGAACATGAATCGAAATCATAAAAGAAATTAAAACATCACCTAAACCTAAATACTACTACAACTTTAAATTTTAATTTAGCTAGTTTAGTTTTAAAATAATTTACTAACTTGTGTATTTCATTTTTATGTACTACTCCTAACCAAAGACGAGGAGCAAGGAGGAGGCGTAGACTTGAGCCAGTTTGATCATATCGTTGATCCCATACAACATGCTAAGCTCATTTTCATAAACCTAACTAAGGTGCTTCTCAGACACTTATGTGATAAGCGCCTCGTAAATGATTTATGTTTTCCTAGATGATGTTTTGTTGCATGCTTAGTTTATTTTATCACCTAGTATTCATATGTTAAATTAGGAGACAAAAATCGAAAAATAACATTTGTGTAACCTTAGCATATCACACGGCATCCCTTTTATTTTTGGCTTAATTTTTCGTTTTAATTTTTGTAAATTGCATGCTTAAAATACTTGTAATGAAATGAACATGAAAATATAATTAGTTTTTGTTTAGGATTTAAAATGAATTTGTTATGAATTTTTAAGTGTTTTAAGGTGTTATGTGTGTTCTTGTATTTTTGTGTTAATCTTATGTTTAAATGATGTTTATTTATTTGTGTTAATGTTTTGATATGTTTTCCACTCATGATTAAATACATAAATGATATAAGATAAATTAGTTGTTGAATTAGAAGTATAAAAATCAAAAATCAAAATTTATGAACATATATATATATACACGGCTATTATAAATTTAATGGACCAATTTTTAGTTTTAATTTTTCTAAATAACATATTATGATTAGTTAGGTTAATTTAGACTTGTAGGAAAAATTTGAGAAAATTTTATAAACATATGAAAATTTGACTAATTAATAATCATATACAAAAAGTTAGAGTTCTTCAAGTCTTCATGTGTTCTTCAATTTATGACTTAAATCGATTTATAAATTATTATAAGTTTTAGTATTTGATGTTTTTATTTGCTAGTTTAAAACACTTTAGCATAAACTAAATAATTAGTATATAAAAATTTTAAGTTAAAAACCGATAAAATTTGAAAACGAAAATAAATTGTTATGTATGTAAGTGCCACGGTTTAGGGTCTAATTTTTGACCTAAAATGAATTTGTCACTTTTTATTTTTATCACTTAAATAATTAAAATAGTTAAAGTAATGGATTATTAATAAAAACAAAAAAAGAAATAAATAGCCTAACTAATAAAACCACCACTAAGATCTATGTTATTTTTGGGTCAATTTTGGTCAAAATGAATTTATCACTTAGTCACTAAAATTGATTTATAAGTAGGATTATATTAGATATTATAATGAACCGTTAATAAAAAGAATCAACTAAACCGATAAAAATAAACGTTACACGTATTAAAATGAATGAAATCGAGTATTACTACCTATGCTTAAATTTGGATGTGGACATACGGACTATTTAAAATGAACTACGACAACCTCGCTAAAAATGGAAACCGCTAAAAGATTAGTTAAGTATATGACTAAATAAAACCGAGTTTTACTTTTAAAATGTTATTTAAAATCACCAAGTACAAAATGAACTTAACAACTTTGACCCTAGAATTTTGTACTTAGATTATATTAAGTTTTACTTCCGAAATCATTTTTCAAATCACTAAATACAAAACGAACCTAACGACTTTAAAACTAGAATTTTGTACTTAGAAAATAAAATTTAGTTTTACATCTAAAATCTCCTAAGTATAATAATTTGTATAAAAGTATAAAAAAATTACTAAGTATAAAGAAAATATAATAATAAATACTAAGTATAAGAATACAAGTACGTATAAAATACGAATAAAATACGAAGTATAAAAATACGTACAAATACGAAATACGAAAATACGAATACGTATAAATACGAGGAATAGTAAATACGATGAATAGTAAATACGATGAATAGTAAATACGATGAATAGTAAATACGGTGAATAGTAAATACGGTGAATAGTAAAATAATGAATAGTGAAAAATATTTTAAAGTTACTAATCGGACACAAAATAAATAATTAAGTCATTCTATGTGTTGTGTTTTACCTGAAGAACTGCTGTTACTAAAATTTCATTATACAAGTTCGACGTTATATTTATATTACAAGTTTGTCATTATTAATATTTGTGAGCAGTGAATGAGAAGTTAAGAAAAGCAGTACTTGAATAAAATACTAGGATTGTTCGCCATGTTGCGACTCTTGAAATTGAAGTTAACGAGGTAGTCGTTTATGGGGACTTCGGCTCCCTCCCGTGAGTCGCCCAAGGCTATTCAGCGATCTTAAGATTCTTTGTTTGGCGTGTGGTATCAACCTCGTGGATGGGGCATACTTGATACTTCCGGGCCCATAGAATAGTAATTGAAACGCCATGACCCCATCCCAAATTAGTCTCTACAGTGATAGTCGAACTTTTTCGTCGGTGATACCTTTTGAATAGCGAATACGTATGATCCTCGATAGGTAGTGTATGCATACATTAGACAAGGGATTGAATCGTCCTTATTACCTTAGGTATCTTTAGCATATCCAGACTTGTCCGTTTTAACGGCCCTGGCTGCTACTGCGCGGATTATGTCTGCATGCTTCCGCCTTACTAACGAAGACTCATTTGTTATCACATGTTGAATGCATTTCCTGGTCTTGTTTGTTGGATGATTGTCTGAATGACTTGATTATGAGTATTGGAATACGATTTGTTGAGTATGATTATTTGTGAGCGTGGTATGTTATTTGATTGGTTTATACTCGTATTGAATCATCATGATCTCCTTATGTGTTTTACTTGCATGCTTGCTATTTGTTTTCCTTGTTTATTTAATATTCATATTGCATATTGTTTTAGAATTGCATGTATCGAAAGAGTGTGCGGGAAAATGATGAGAGTTTAATGCAGGTACCCCGAGTCTTGACCGTTGATCTATCAGGGGATTGAAGGCCTTATTTTGTAATCTATTTTGAGAGGACTTGTAAAATAAATACTCTGTTTTATCTCTAAACTCGTATTTTGTATACTGAGTTTGTAAGACGATAACAGCTGGTTTGTAATATTTAGACTTAATTAATTTTCCGCCTTAGTTTAATTAAAGTCACGAAAAACCAGGTTGTTACAATAAACACAAATTATAAACAAACATAAAATAGAACAAAATCAAAGTGAACATAAATGATGAACACACATGAAGATTTCAAGAACACACATGAACATAAAAAATAACTCAAGAACACCATTTTCATTTTTAACAACTTATAATTTATTTTCCTAGTTTAATTTTTTTCACATGATAACATCCATTTTAACCTAACTTAATCCAACATATTATTTACAAAAATTAAAAGTGAAAATTTATAAAAAAAAATAAGGGAATGCCGTGAAGAACACACACAGATACAATAATTTTTATTTTTGATTTTTAATCACTTTAAACTCATTGTTAATATTTCACATAATTTTTATATATGATTACTACTTAACTAAAACATAATTAAACATAAAAATCATATGAACAATAATTAAAAATGCTCAAAATTAATTTAACCTAACACATGAACATATTACTACAACATAACTATTATCAATATTACTTATTTATTATCATTTTATTATACTCCACATAACATACAAGCACATATCAATGATGTTTAACATATATTTAACATAATAACATACTTATAAAAACAAAATAAAAATCAAATTAATTTACAAAGAGGTTAAAACAAGATATAGCTAGTCACCTTGATTTGGCAAAGTTATTGATTATCGGGATCGATTATATTATCAAGGTCAAGCTCTTCACCCAAAAACCCGTCTTCACCTTCAAATAAAACCCGTAAATAATAAGCTTCAAATACCCACTAATTAACTAATTAATACTAGAGATTATTAGAATAATATTTAGGATTTTATTTATGAGGTTTTTGTAATAAAATGGAAGAAAAATAAAGAGAGAAATGAAAGAAGAAGTGCACGTCCAAATGAGGGAGCCAAGGTGATGTTTTTGCACTTAGAAAATAAATGAGGATGTTGTGAATGAATTTGATTAAGTGTTTATGTATTGTATTTTGTATTTAGAAAGTATAAACTTTAAATTTAAATAACAAAATACAAGTGATGATGAATTGTGTAAGTGTGTAAGTAGTGAATGATGGTTGAGTAAAAGAAAGAAAAATGGAAGAGGATTAGCTTGTATAAGAGGCAAGTAGGTCGGCCTACATACAACACAAGTGGCCCGATTTTCGTTTTTGAAATTTTCGATTTGCGCGCACGCGAAAAGTCTCAAAATAAATTATATGATCTTAAAATAGTGTTTTGAAATAAGATCGAAAATAAAAATGAAAATAAACTTCGAAAGGAAAGCAAAACAAAAATTGGGTTTAAAACCCTCGAAACTTTGAATAAAAATTTATTAGGTCGAAATACTTATTTTTTTCATTGAATGTTAACGATTTAAATAATTATAAACAACCGTCAAAAAGTTTATCAGTTTAAATTAAGTGTGACTTAATATTTCGACATTTTGCGAAAGTGCTAGTTAAATAGAATCGAAATAGTAATAGATATTAAGAAAATATGATTTTATAAATAATAATCAAAATGATTATTCTTTTTAACCAAATTAGTTTCTTTGGAATTATTCTTTAACTCATTTAGTTTCATTTTAAGTTTTTCCATTATGGGTAATTAAAATTGGATGAGGATAATTGGTGACTTAGTCACTTGTGTGGTTCGGCCTTGTGGGCCCATTTTGGCCTCATTTTGCGCGCCGAAATTTGTCGTTGAAAAATTTGTCGTTGATTCGTCATTTTATTTATCGAGTTCAAATATGTAAAAATAAAGTTCACATTCGATATATTTAAAAATAGTTTTAGTTTAGTTGCGATAAAAATTTTAGTGAATCTTGTTAGGAAAATAATTGGATTAGATTGTCTAATTATCGATTCCTAATTATAATTAGCTTAAATTAAGACGGGGTGTTACAAACCTCCCCCCTTAGAAAAAGTTTCGTCCCGAAACTGGAATGTAGAAAAAGGATTTTCACTTGAGTTAAACAGTTCGGGGTATTTCTCCTTCATTGAAGCCTCGGTCTCCCAAGTTGCTTGTTCGGTCAATTGACCCTTCCATAGCACCTTCTCTAAAGGGACCGTCTTCCGCCTCAGCACCTTGGTTTCTCGTGCTAGAATCTTTACAGGTCTCTCGGAGTAGAGCAGGTTAGGCTCAACTGCAATCACGTCAGGAGTAATGATATGACTTGGGTCACTCCTGTATCTCCTCAGTTGGGAAACGTGAAAGACGTTGTGAACTTTCGACAAATTGGGTGGTAGTGCTAGGCGATAAGCTACCTCACCAATTCTGTCGGTTATCTCATATGCTCCTACGTATTTAGGACTCAACTTTCCTTTCAATCCAAAGCGCCGGACCCCCTTCATGGGTGATACTTTCAAGAATACATGGTCCTCGACTTCGAACTCGATAGGTCGACGATGTTTGTTGGCATACATCTTCTGGCGGTCTTGGGCCGCTTGTAGTCATTCACGAATGATCTTGATGTGCTCAATTTGGTCTTGTATGACCTGTGGTCCAGTTCCCACGTTGTCACTAGCATCGTCCCAACAGACTGGGCTACGACACTTTCTCCCGTAGAGTGCTTCGAATGGGGCACGACCCAAACTAGCATGAAAGCTATTGTTGTAGGAGAATTCATCAAAGGCAGACTCGTCTCCCAATTCTCGTTGAATTCTAAAGCACATGCCCTGAGCATGTCTTCGACCGTTTGGATAGTTCGCTCAGTTTGACCGTCGGTCGCAGGATGGAATGTGGTGCTCATCTTCAGTTGGCTTCCCAATGCTGCTTGGAGTTTTTCCCAAAAATGAGAGGTGAATCTCGGATCCCTATCCGAAATAATGTCCAGCGGTTCGCCGTGTAACCGGATCACCTCCTTCTCATAGGCCTTAGCTAGCTCTTCAAGGCTCCAAGTGTCCTTGATTGGTAGAAAGTGAGCCGATTTTGTTAGACGGTCCACTATCACCCAGATTGCATTATTTCCTTTATGAGTCCTTGGTAGTCCTGTTATGAAATCCATGGAAATGGAGTCCCACTTTCCCAGTGGAATGTCCAAAGGTTGTAGTAGTCCCCCGGGTCGTTGATGTTCGAACTTCACCTTTTGGCAGATTAGGCATTTCGCAACGTATTCAGTAATCTCTGCTTTCATTCGAACCCACCAAAACTACAGCTTTAAGTCTTGGTACATCTTATCAGATCCTGGATGTATGGAGTATCGTGTACTATGTGCCTCGTCAAGGATCCTTCTTTTCAACACTGGTACGTCGGGCACACACCACCTTTCTTTGAATCTCAAACTCCCGTCAGGCTTAATCTCAAACCCTTCTCGGTTTCCTGAAGGAATTTCCCGTCTGATCTTCACAAGCTCTTCATCTTCCCATTGTAGAGCTCTAATCTCGTGATATAACTCCGGCTCTGCGATCATTGCGTTTAAGTCGGCATTGTCAGACTGAACTAACTCTAAATTCATTCTTTTGAAGTCTTTGACGATACCAGCCGGAATTTCCCAAATGTTGCTAAGGGTATGCGTAGTCTTTACTACTTTCGGAGCGTCGGCCAACGACGTTCGCCTTACCCTCGTGGTACAGAAGTTCAATCTTGTAGTCCTTGATCAGTTCTAGCCACCGGCGTTGTCTCATGTTGAGTTCCTTTTGCGTGAAGATATATTTCAGGCTCTTGTGGTCTGTGTAGAACTTGATACTCACCCCGTAGAGGTAATGACGCCAGATTTTTAAAGCAAACACTACGGCTGCTAATTCTAGGTCATGAGTCGGGTAGTTTCGTTCATGAACCTTTAATTGCCTTGACGCATAAGCAATGACCTTCCCTTGTTGCATCAGTACGCAACCCAGGCCATTCAGTGAGATGTCACTGTAGACTTCATACTCGTCTCCATCCGTAGGAAGAGCTAAGACGGGTGCTGTGGTAAGCCTTGTCTTGAGTTCCTGGAATGCATTCTCGCACTCGTTGCCCCATATGAAATTGGATTCCTTCTGAAGTAACTTGGTCATCGGTCGTGCTATCTTGGAGAAGTTTGGAACAAACCTTCTGTAGTATCCTGCCAATCCTAGAAAGCTGCGTATTTCAGTTATATTTGTGGGAGCCTTCCATTCTTTCACTGCGTCGACCTTTGCAGGATCTACCATCACTCCGTCCTTCGAGATGACGTGACCCAGGAATGCTACCTTTTCAAGCCAAAACTCGCACTTGGATAGTTTTGCATACCACTTATATTTCTGTAGTATCCCCAGAATGATACGGAGATGTTCCTCGTGTTCTGTCCCGGTCTTGGAATAAATAAGGATGTCGTCAATGAATACAACCATGCATATGTCCAAGTATTCGTGGAAGGTTCTGTTCATTTGATCCATGAACACTGCTGGTGCATTCGTCAAACCGAAAGGCATGACCCTAAACTCATAATGACCGTATCTGCTTCTGAAAGCCGTCATCTGGATGTCCGCTTCTCTCACAGCGATCTGATGATAACCTGACCTCAGGTCGATCTTTGAAAATACTCCCGCGCCTTTTAATTGATCAAAGAGATCGTCGATTCTGGGTAAAGGGTATCGGTTTTTAATGGTCACCTTGTTTAATTCCCTGTAGTCGATGCAGAGTCTCATACTGCCATCCTTCTTTTTCACAAAGAGAACCGGTGCTCCCCAAGGTGAGACACTCGGTCTTATAAAACCCTTTTAAATCATTTCCTCCAGTTGTTTCTTCAGCTCTTGCAGTTCTACTGGTGCCATTTTATAAGGTGCCTTTGAAATTGGTGCCGTACCTGGCGCGAGGTCGATAGAGAACTCAACGTCACGTGCAGGTGGTAATCCTGGCAACTCATCTGGGAAAACATCAGGGAATTCCCGTACTACGTGAATATCTCCAATGTTCACGCTTTCCTTTACTTCGTTGATGCTGCAAAGGTACACTTGATGTCCCTTTCGTTCCAACCGTTGTAGTTGTAACACAGAGATGATTTTCGTCCCCTTCACTGGCGAAGTCTTCTGATACTTAACCCTAGTCCGTGTAGGATGCTTCAAGCGAATTTTTCGGTCTCGGCACTCGAATATTGCATGGTATTTGGTCAACCAGTCAATACCAAGGATAACGTCGAACTCCGGCATGTCGAAAAGTATGAGATCGGAAGGAAAGATTGTTTTGTGAATGATGATTGGAGTTTCTTTGAAAATTTTGGAGCATTTAAGTGTTTTACCGTTAGGTAGAGAAATATTTGCATCGATTGATTCGAATTTCGTGAGATTAGTTTTATGAATAAACTTAGAAGATATAAAGGACAATGATGCCCCAGTGTCAAACAATATGATCGCGTTCACAGAGTTAACAGGAAAAATACCAGTGATGACGTCGGCCTCAAGTGAATCCTCAGCTTCAGCCTCTGTGAGTACATAAACTCGACCCTGTACCACCACAGATTGTGGTACTCCCGCAATAGGCGCCGGCCTCGGAACGTTAGGGCATGCATTTGCCTTGTGCCCTAGCTTCTTACAATGGTAACAGGTAATTGGCTGACCATTACACTGTTTCCCTTCATGCAGCGCCTTGTTACACATATGACAATTCCCCGGTAAGGCTCTTGGTTGAGGTGTAACACCCCGTGTTAATTTAAGCTATTTATAATTAGGAAATCAATAATTAGACAATCTCGCTCAAATATTTCCTAAAACAATACACTACAATTTTGCTCGCACCTAAACTAAAACTATTTTGATATACTTCGAATTTGAACTTTATTTTTTTACATATTCGAACTCGATAAATAAAATGATGAATCGACGACAAATTTCTCAACGACAAATTTCGGCACGCAAATCGAGGTCAATTTTGACCTAGTGGCCGACCCACTTAAAGGTGACTAGGTCACCTAATCCTTTTTCAAATATACTTACTCATAATCCAAATCTAACTAAATTAGTTAAGGTTTAATTATTTTGGTTATTACTAACAAACCTTATTATATTAATATCAAATTACTATTTCGTTTTGATTTAACTAACACTTTCGCTAAATATCGAAATAATGAGTCACACTTAGTTTAAACTTATAAAATTTTTGACGGAGGATTATAATTATTTAACAATAACATTCAACGAAAAAAAATAAGTATTTCGATCAAATAAACTTTTATTCAAAGTTGCGAGGATTTAATACCCAATTTTTGTTTTGATTTATTTTCGAAGTTTATTTTCATTTTTATTTTCGATCTTACTTCGAAACATTATTTTAGAATCATATATTTTATTTTGGGACTTTTCGCGTGCGCGCAAATCGAAAATTTCAAAAACGAAAAATCGGGCCTTTGTCTTGCATGTTGGCCGAGATAATTGACCACCCTTGGTCCATGTTTATCTTCTTCCATTTTTCTTACACAAGCATGCTCCTACATGACTTACACACCTATTCTTCATCATCACTTCTTTAGCTTATTTTAGTTTAATGTTTATACATTTACAATACACAAATACAATACATATACATATTACTACTACTACTTTCATTACACACAAACACTTAATACATTTCACAAAAACCTCTCTAAACAAAACCATTTTATTTCTAAGTAAGAACACTACCTTAGGTGTTCTTCATTTTCATGAGGATCTTCATCTTCCATTCTTATTCTTTTTAATTTCCTAAATTTATTTCACTTTAGTTTATGTTTATAAATTACTCCACTTAATTCACTACTTAGCTAGGATCATTTCTATATAATTTATATTACTACAACACTTATTAAATGAGTTTTAGAAAATTAAAGTAGTGTTCTAAAAATAAACATTCAAGATCTTCATCTTCTTTAATTAAAATTTCCACTTAGGTTTTCACTATTCACTAAAATAAAATTCTTCATAAGTTGTTTTATTACACTTCCTCTTTTTCCTACTAAATTTTAATGAACATAAATCATAAAATAAATTAAAACTATACTTCATCTAAAATAAACTAATTATAAAAACATTAGTCTTAGTATTATTTTAGTAGAAGCTTGTACTAACTTAGCTAATTTTCTTGTATGTACTCTTTAACCTAAAGACGAAGAGCCAAGCGACGGGGTGGATTTAAGCATTTTCGACAATATAGTTGACTCGGATAATTGCTAGAAAGATCATACCGAGCTAAATTAAGGTGTCCCCGCACACTAGTTTTAATTTTGTAAATCGCATGCTATAAATGTTTATGTGTTATGTTTATTGTGTTATGATCACCTAGCCTCATATGTTAAATTAGGAGACAAAAATCGAAAAATAAAATTGTGTGCTCACCTTAAATTTCACACGGCATTCCCCATTTATTTTGCTTAATTTTTCCTTTTAATTTTTGTTATTTATATGTTAAAAAGACTATGTTAAATGAGTACTAAAAATGTTGTTCATATGTTGATGCCCTTTGCCTTGTATTTCATTTTGTTATTAGGTGTTATGTACTTGAAATGATTTACTTTTATTTGTTAATGTTTTATTATGAATTTCACTCATGTTAAATACAAATATAATATAAAGGAAATTAGTTATTGAATTAGAAGTATAAAAATCAAAAATAAAATTTGTGAAATGTTACTTCAAGGGCCACGGTTTTCCCTTATATTTTTGACCTATTTTTAGTTTTAATTTTTGTAAATAATAGGTTATGTTAGTTTAGATTAATTAGTGTTGTTAGTAAAATTTGAGAAAATTAAATGATAATATAAAAATTTGAATTAAAAGTGTTCTTAAGAAAATCATAAGTGTTCTTCATTGTTAAGTTAGTTTAATTTATAATTTTTATAAAGTTTCATTTAATTCTTGTTTTATTTCACTAATGAATAAATACAATACTAAATATATAAGTTAAATAAACTAAATCTTTAAGATATAAAAATTAGAAATGTAAAGGGTCACAAATCACTATTCATAAGTGAAATAAGATGTTTAGTGAAAATTGTAAACTAGTTAAATCACTTTAGTATAATTTAAATAATTAGTATATAAAAACTTTAAGTCAAAAACCGATAAATTAGAAAACGAAAATGAATTGTACTAGTACAATATGGGCCACGGTTTTAGGACTCATTTTAGACCTAAAGTGAATTTGTCACTTTTTATTTTTATCACTTAAGTAATTTAATTAGTTAAAGTGATGAATTATAATAAAAAAAAAAAGAAAAAGAAATAAATAATACAATTAGGGGCCACGGTTTTTCTATTAAAAATGGGTCAATTTGGATCAAAATGAATTTGTCACTTAGTCATTAAAGTTGAATAGTAATTAGGATTATATTAAATTGTATAATAAATCGTTAATAAAAAGAATCAACGAAACCGATAAAAATGATGTTACATATATTAAAATGAACAAATTCAAGTGCTACTACCTTTGCTTAAATTTGGATATGGACATACGGACTAGTTAAAATGAACTATGACGATATCGCTAAAAATGGAAACCGTTAAAATATTAGTTAAGTATATGACTAAATTTAACCGAGTTTTACTTTTAAAATAATATTTCAAATCACTAAATACAAAACGAACTTAACGACTTTAAAACTAGAAATTTGTACTTAGAAAATAAAAAGTTTGGTTTTGTAATCAAATAGAATATCTTAAGTATAAAAATACGTATAAAGTATAAAAATACGTACAAAAATAAAAATACATACAAGTATAGAAATACGTACAAGTATAAAAATACGTAGAAATACGAAGTATAAAAATACGGATACGTATAAAAATACGTATAAAATACGGAGTATAAAAATACGCATACGTATAAAAATACGTATAAAATACGATGAATAGTAAAATACGATGAATACTTGTAACACCCCCATTTAAGCAAGTGACCCACCTGAATAAAGGGTGTTCACGGACCATGAATGGGTCCAGCCATGAAACACCTGTTTCCAAAACAAGAAGACCTGGGAGTAAAACAAGATATATATAAAGGAAACGCGGTAGCTCTCATTTCTAGTGGAGTAAGTACAAACCGCAACAACATCAAACGCGACACGCCAGGCCCCAAAGCTGAGTAAAGTAGCGTAGATAAAGCGAGGCGTCTATGGTGGCAAAACTAGACATAAGACTAGTATTATAGTGATTCCCTCAAGCGCCCCATGATCGGCGACACGTCAGTACCTAAGGGGGGTGGGAAAGCCAACAGACAAACAACAACCACCTAGTTAGTCAACAGCCAACTCATAAAACAAAAAAGGAAAACAAAAGAGGCCTTTAAAGTAAAACCGAAACGCGTAAGTAATTTAAACTAGCAATGTTCTATTCTTAATCCGGAAGAAAAATGCAAGTAACTAACTCGGACGATTATCAAGAAATCAAGGCACCAAGCGAAGTCAAGAACCCCGCTGTGTAACCTCCACACAGGGGACTTACCATACCGTCAACGCTCCGCACCTCCTCCTCGTGACATCGGGCCACACAGACCTCATCACGCTATGACATCGGGCCACACAGACCTCATCATATTATACGACGCGGCGCTGCGGACCATCGGTATCGCGACATCGCCAGACCACACAGACCTCATCGCATCGCGACATCGACCACACAGACCTCATCGCACAAAGTCACACGGACCACATGACATCGGGCCACACGGACCTCATCATGATCACAAGGTGCGTAACGTCATGACAAGAGAACTGGCTCATATCCATATACATCCATTAAACAAGATAAGACCATACAATATTCTTTAATACGTTTTCGACAAGGTAAGGCCATTCAACTTTATGGCTAGCTTAAATTACATACCTCAAGTTTCATCCATCAATTTCCACGAGTTCACTTGTAAGGTAACATACATACAAGTCGACACACAACTACTCGGCCATACGACTCCAACATACCACTCAACATACAATTCCAAATACAACTCGACATACCATTCAACATACAATTCAAGGTACAACTCATCATACAATTCAACATACGAATCAACATACAATTCATCATATATAAATACTTACAAGGTTAAACGAATATATATAAAGCAATACTACAACAAGATATTAACCGCAGCACTCTTGTAGGAAAAGTATATATAGCAATACAACCTAAATAGCGTATAACATATGTAGTCTATATAGCCACACCACACCAAAACATATTTATTAGTACACGCTTCCATTCACTCAACGGTCATAGTTATTCACAACTTTAGCGAGTATACATAACGTCATTTGAGTTCAAAGCGTTCTTGGCTTATATATATTTATTCACGACACTTAGTGACACATGAATTCACACCAACGCCCCTTAAATATCACGATTCTAATCCCATACATTTACCTAACAACCATTAAGGCTCACACGACAACATTTAACACAAGTACACACTCGCTTTATTCATCCGTTAAATCTATTTTCTTTCTTCCTCAGATTTTACTCGTCCTAGACTTAGGTGAGCTAAAGCCAACTTTCAAATTAAACACATACTCTCACAACAACAACCCTGGTACAAACGACACTCAACAAGCAGAAATAACATTTCCTAAAGCAGGCGGCAAAGAAGAGCCTACCAAACAGACAAAGAACGACGACAAAATAGTCCCACGACAAATTTAAGATCGTCTCATAATCGCAGCCTAAGCTCTGGCCACCACAAAGATCCCAACTCGGCTGTTAACAATAACAAATAACCCGACATCCAGCGTAAAGAAAGTATACAGCCTAATGTAGGCTAACAAAGAACCAAAGAAGACAAATTTCAAGACAACAAGACGACAAAGAAAACATGGCAGGTCACAGCCCTTATACACGTCCAAAAACATAGCCCGAGACAAATTTCTTTTCACCGCTGAATAGTCCCAAGTCACTTTTTCAAATTTCCCAAACCTGAAACAAATTTCTATTTCTCAAATTTCAAATATATCCTAAGTCAAACACCACATCAATTACTTTTGGTATGACACACACCCACAATCATAAACCCAATTCATACACACATACATACATATAAATAACCTACATATATACATACATACATACATACAACTTACATACATACACACATAATTACATTCAAACAAACCTACACCCAAATCCTTACATATGCATCTCACAAGTCAGTCCACAATCACATACATGTCTCCAACACCTTAGTATACCACAAACATTACAACAACCCAAGTTCATACAATCAATAATTCACACACAAGTACACATAGAACTAAGTAAGGGTTAGGCCCTTACCTCGGGGAGAAACCTCTTAAAACTCGGGCTCAAGATACAAAGTCATCGAAACCGCTTTCTCTATGAAACCGAACTCTTCAAAACTTGAATACAATGGCTAATACTCATAAAAACTGGTGAATAGCTCGAAAAGCGACAAAAAGAAGACAGACAGCCTGGCACAGAAACGGCCACCCTCTGCTGCTTCAGTTCATTGATAGTGAAGCGATGGTGGTGGTGATGTGCTTGATCGATCGGCGAGCGGGGAGATGATGATGATGATCAATGAAGAGATGATGAGTGAAGTGATGAATGAAATGAATAAAAGAAGCAGCAGCCAAGAACAAGAATGATTTGAGGACGCAGCCTCGCTGTTCCTCTATTTCGATTTTGGTCGAAGGAAATGAGGAGCATCAAGGGTTTGTTTCAATTATAGGTCCACACCATTTGAGTCTTATCATTATTATTATTATTATTATTATTTTTATTATTATTAATATATAAGACTCCACTTAAAAATGATATAAACTCATATAGGCTCGACTTAGACTATAAACCTCGACTTAAAAACCTAACACTCGACTTATAGAATACGGAAATACGGGGTATTACAGTCTACCCCCCTTAAAAGAATTTCGTCCCGAAATTCATAACGCCAACCAACCAACCAACGGTTCACGGCAGACTAACTTATAGACACGCACACAACCAAGTTCACCACATGATCAACAGACGCTAAGGTCAAGGTAGTACCACTTAAACATCTAAACATGCAAAACAATAACACAAAACAAAATTTTGCGCGCTTTCTACCCCCCTAAAAAGGGTTACGTCCGCGTAACTGACAACATACGTAAAGAAAAAGACGGAAATAACGTGTTTCCCTCGCACCCACCAAGTTGATTTACTGATTATTATTACTCATGTACATTTAGGTACTGGTCACAACATCATAACAATCCAAATTGGCAATAACTAGGGTTATAGAATGTGCAATCTCATCGACATATCAAAACTTTGACCTGTTACAACAACTTCCCTCTGTCAACATAACTACCCTTTTAAATCACAATCACGATTCCTAATATGTACTATGCATATGACGAATATCACTACCCTTTAAATCACAATTCTAAATCACACAGAGAAGGCAATACGCCGTTGTACCAACGCGCACCATAGACATAGCGAACAAATGATTATGACTAATTATACTTGTACCAGCAAGCTCACACTAGACTCGAAGCACCATAGTAACATTACCTTTATCCACTACAATCTATGTCTTTATTCATGTTCTATCCACTACAATCTATGTATTTATTTAATCTTAATCGTGCCCTGTTACTGGTATACTTAAATCATAACCCTCGAAACCTTCTCACCTATTCCGTATTGTTACCATGACCGACCCGTCACTGACACATGCATAATATTATCCTGATACTAATATTACTTACCCTCCAAATATAATCATCCTATACACGTCCGTCCCACAGGTTCCTCGCCACTCGCCGATGTCCCCATCATCATTTCGTACTCACTAAATCTTCACAATACATTATTCGGCCTATTATTACCGTCATCTATATCCTCAGTATTTCCTATTCCACTCACATGCTCACCATGATGAACTATTTCACCTGATAGTTATGTTTAACACATTTACTTCGCACTAACATTTTCAAGCATGACATAATATTATACTTCACTATCTCGAAAGCACCCTAAAGTTGCGAGGTACTCGTATGTCCCCGTATCCCAATGTATATACCCATATTTGTACTTGTACAATTCCTAAGGGTCAATGCATACGTTCTCCAATCTCTATAATTTAGTCTTTCATTGACTCGTCACTCGCATGTTAGTATCATAAGTCTATGAACAGAAGAGAATCACCCATTTTATTCAAACATCGATTAATTATGTTCTTTCAATCAATCCACTTTCAACCATCCCTCTTATATTACCGCATCTTATGGAAACATAACTTCCTCCAATAAGTACCCTAGGTAACCAATATCATACCAACACTTGCCTTAGCCATGTGTCAACTGACTTTTAACATGACACAATTCTCTCTCATGTCCTACTAACTAGTACTCATCCATCGACGCACATTCTTTACCCTTTATATTTCATTTTATTCCTATCTGAACCATTACTATAACCTACTATGACAACTAATTTCACCCGTGTATCAAACATCATTAATCCTTAGATTCCTAGTTTATCAAACAAGTGCATTGTACCGAGTAATCCCTTGTATCACATACTTTATCTATGTACCTACACCAAAATAATGTTAACACAAAACGTGTTTCTTCAACCCATATGATTTTCATAATCAACTTATTCATAAAGTGTTGCTTTTCTAGGTTTTCTCTGACTTTTGTCCTATTTTGTATTACAATCTAATAATTCCGACTGTCTATATCTCACTTCCCATCTATCGTTAATAATACGCTTTCGAACAATTAATTCCCAAAGGTAACCTAATGTTATAGGGACCCAACATATGATCCTTATCCACCATAAATCGTGCACCGCAAAACTATTAAGGTGCCTACTCAGACAAATCACTTATTAGTCTTTGAACAATTCCAAAACTCTCGTTAGAATACGTTAAAACCATAATCTAAAATACTATCTCCGAATTCATTCATATTACTCACGCTTTATAATTCCTCATTATTAAACATCCACTACAGAACATTCCTCAAAGAATGCTATATGTCTAGTACATCTCACTATATGTGCAGTACATCTCATCACTAGCCGTACTTAGCAAAATGGATGTTAAACCACTATGATCAAGCGTTCATTAAATAGTGTTCTATGGTAATCCACTCTCACTCATCTTAAAACATTATCCCTAGATCACTCTTAACCGTATCATGTAAGTTGCGATCTATTAGCTTGTATAGTCTGCTATCTAACTCAAATAGCCTATTCTGGTATAGTGTTAACCATTCTCTCTTACTTATCTCGCGCTTGGCTAGTATTTTAGGCTGAACACTCACGTAACATACTCATCAACATTTATTTCTCCACAAAACATTTATTAGAGGACGGTACCGCAAGACGACAGACTTAGCAACGACAGCAGAATTTGCGAACAACTACAACAAATGACAGAAGAACGAATACAAACATACACTAACTCTCCGAGTATATATATGTACAAACATCATGTCCATCCCCCATCATCACACATTCCATAACCATACACACAAATATGATTCTTACCTACTAACAAGTCTTGCTCGAACACAAGTCATATACGAATACAATTCACATAGTTATCTTTCGCTTCACACATGAACACAACGCACTATTACAGTTCATTCTGCTTATATTAATCACTACCGAGTACGATCAGTCGTAGAACATCACAAGGTTGTAAAGAGCACGAGCAGCAGCAGGACATCAGAACAAAGCTTTTCCCTACGGTGTCATAACACAGCATCTTAATTGAGTACTTGGTAATAACAGAGTAGTGTAGCACATTTCCAGCATCATAACTACGTAACAACAGTAGTTTACAACGTATATAGCAGTAACATAAAAGCACAACAGCTCAATCGAGAGAAATCATTATATAACCCTTCGCGAATGCCTAACCGAACCTCAGCCACCCGAGCACACCTATAATAGAAACATGATTCATCACACAAGGCAGCAACAAACAGACAACAGAACGTAGCACGAATAACAGCTACACGACCAATACGTACTACCCTGTACACGTTCACTAATAGCAGCGCACCCCACAACTTGAAATTCACAAGACATACTCATCATTTTTACATTCTACAAGTCACGACACACTAAGACAGACAGTCTAAACCGAACTAAGGACCCATAACGGTTTCTTTCATAGATTTCTCGTTCTTATCATCGGTATATCAATCTCACCGTACAATTTACCATTCTATCGAGCACCAAACAATCATCACACAGAATAACTCTTAATCATCAGTAACGCGATACAATATGCACATTATCATTATGAAAACGCAGCAACAACAACCATTAAGTATAATCAAAGCAATGTGATAGTTCCACCGCACACAATATCACAACAAGACATGTTCATGAAGAATATATCCATACATTAAACATACACATATATCAAATACAATGAAAGCAATGTCACAGTTCCATCACAACAATATACAATTATATCTAGCAGCAACCAATTCCACAGTTCCTGAAAATGCACCATAAAGTGCCTCCAGTGACCATAAGGTCCTAATCCCATCCTCCATCAACAATAACCAACATAATTTAATGTATAGTCAACGAGTATGCATACGAAAACATATGATAATAAAAATACAATAATATATAAAATAACTATATAGGAGTCCTGATCATAAATGATGGCATAAGCAGAAACAATTTTAAAGCAGGGATAACAACATCATCTTGTCAATACTTGGCTTATAAGGGGAGGGTGGGCGGCACATCATCGTTACCAAATCATATTACCAAGTCACTCACATGTATGCTCAACAACAATATACTACAGCCACAGCACAGATTCGACAATGAGCAGCAAAACATCACGGAGGAGTAGCACTAACAACACGCACATTAGCAGCAACAAGACAAAAGTGCCAGCAATAATCCACAATAACAACAGCAACATTAATAAACGACAACCGCAGTTCTAATTGAGCACACCTCCTTAAAGACATTAGTTACGAAACTTACACAATTCAACACATCACCGTTAACATAGGTTCATCACGCATACAAAATCATTCTTTCACCGATATACAAATCGATTAGAGGATGGCTTTCCACACCACACACTCAAATCAGACGGGAGGACTTTCCACATCTCTCCCAACATAACACCCAAAACGAGGTATATACTATATGAGATGAAATGCATCAAGACAATATACGTAAAACAGTGATATCAATAACAATATAAGCCCAACATTTGGCCAAAAGGGAGGGTGGGTGGGATCATAATAATATACCATCGTTATAATTATATAACCTGTACTGATAGCCATTTTCTTGCCATGACGTTCCTAGTACTCATCTCCACATCACAACTCCATAATACTTCGTAAGAAAACACCAACTCCACGCCAACTCCACACCAACTCCACCCACCTTAATGCGTCTCATCGTATCTCATCACCAATTCTCCATACTCCATGTTTACACAACACAACACAAACACAAGCAAGGCAATCATTCATTAGCATAACAACGCAACCCGACGTACTTTTACCCCCCGTTAACCACTTCAACTCGTGGCTACCAAGCTCTCTAGGGACGTCTCCCACCCAGGGTTTCAGGACGTCTCCCTAACCCTGGTGTTGCTTGGATCACCAGTCATTTTCATGGGGTTCATTTTAACTCCTATATTAATTTTAAGACACGACTCTCCTAATTCATTTTAGGATTCATTTTAGGTTCATTTTATCAGGGTCGCCGCTTTGATACCACTTTGTAACACCTCCATTTAAGCCGGGCGGACCCCACCTAAATAAGGGTGTTACGGGACCCAACTGAATGGGTCCATGGGCAAACACCTGTTTCCAAAACAAGAAGACCTGGAGTAAAACAAGATATATATAAAAGGAAACGCGGTAGCTCTCGGCTACAAGTGGAGTAAGCACAAAACTGTAACAACAACAAAACGGCACCCAGCCCCCAAAACTGAGTAAAGTAGCGAGATAAAACGAGACGTCTATGGTGGCAAAACTAGACATAAGACTAGTATTATAGTGATTCCCTCCAAGCGTCCCATGATCAGCAAGCACACGTCCGAGTACCTAAGGGGGGTGGGAAAGCCAACAGACAAACAACAACCACCTAGTTAGTCAACAGCCAACTCATAAAACAAAAAAGGAAAACAAAAGAGGCCTTTAAAGTAAAACCGAAACGCGTAAGTAATTTAAACTAGCAATGTTCTATTCTTAATCCGGAAGAAAAATGCAAGTAACTAACTCGGACGATTATGAGCAAATCAAGGCACCGAAACGAGTCAAGAACCCCGCTGTGTAACCTCCACACAGGGGACTTACCATACCGTCAACGCTCCGCACCTCCTCCTCGTGACATCGGGCCACACAGACCTCATCACGCTATGACATCGGGCCACACAGACCTCATCATATTACGACATCGGGCCACACAGACCTCATCGTATCGCGACATCGGGCCACACAGACCTCATCGCATCGCGACATCGGGCCACACAGACCTCATCGCACTAGGTCACACAGACCACATGACATCGAGCCACACAGACCTCATCATGATCACAAGGTACAGAACCTCATGACAAGAGAACGGCTCATATCCATATACATCCATTAAACAAGATAAGACCATACAATACTCTTTAATACGTTTTCGACAAGGTAAGGCCATTCAACTTTATGGCTAGCTTAAATTACATACCTCAAGTTTCATCCATCAATTTCCACGAGTTCACTTGTAAGGTAACATACATACAAGTCGACACACAACCACTCGGTCATACGACCCAACATACCATTCAACATACAATTCCAAATACAACTCGACATACCATTCAACATACAATTCAAGGTACAACTCATCATACAATTCAACATACGAATCAACATACAATTCATCATATATAAATACTTACAAGGTTAAACGAATATATATAAAGCAATACTACAACAAGATATTAACCGCAGCACTCTTGTAGGAAAAGTATATATAGCAATACAACCTAAATAGCGTATAACATATGTAGTCTATATAGCCACACCACACCAAAACATATTTATTAGTACACGCTTCCATTCACTCAACGGTCATAGTTATTCACAACTTTAGCGAGTATACATAACGTCATTTGAGTTCAAAGCGTTCTTGGCTTATATATATTTATTCACGACACTTAGTGACACATGAATTCACACCAACGCCCCTTAAATATCACGATTCTAATCCCATACATTTACCTAACAACCATTAAGGCTCACACGACAACATTTAACACAAGTACACACTCGCTTTATTCATCCGTTAAATCTATTTTCTTTCTTCCTCAGATTTTACTCGTCCTAGACTTAGGTGAGCTAAAGCCAACTTTCAAATTAAACACATACTCTCACAACAACAACCCTGGTACAAACGACACTCAACAAGCAGAAATAACATTTCCTAAAACGGGGCAGCAGTAGCCTACCAAACAGGACAGCGACGACGACAAAATAGTCCCACGACAGCCTAAGATCGTCTCATAATCGCAGCCAAGCTCGGCCACCACAGCATCCCAACTCGGCTGTTAACAATAACAAATAACCCGACATCCAGGCAGCAAAGTATAGCAGCTAATGTAGGCTAACAAAGAACTAAAGAAGACAAACAGACAACAAGACGACAAAGAAAAACATGGCGAGTCACGACCCTTATACACGTCCAAAAACATAGCCCGAGACAAATTTCTTTTCACCGCCTGCATTAGTCCCAAGTCACTCCTTTTTTCAGCCCCAAGCATTCCAACAAATTTCATTTCTCAACCCAAATATATCCTAAGTCAAACAACACATCAATTACTTTTGGTATAACACACACCCACAATCATACACCCAATTCATACACACATACATACATATAAATAACCTACATATATACATACATACAACTTACATACATACACACATAATTACATTCAAACAAACCTACACCCAAATCCTTACATATGCATCTCACAAGTCAGTCCACAATCACATACATGTCTCCAACACATTAGTATTCCACAAACATTACAACAACCCAAGTTCATACAATCAATAATTCACACACAAGTACACATAGAACTAAGTAAGGGTTAGGCCCTTTCCTCGGGGAGAAACCTCTTAAAACTCGGGCTCAAGATACAAAGTCATCGAAACCGCTTCCCCTATGAAACTGAACTCTTCAAAACTTGAATACAATGGCTAATACTCATAAAAACTGGTGAATAGCTCGAAAAGCAACAAAAAGAAGACAGACAGCCTGGCACAGAAACGGCCACCCTCTGCTGCCGTTTCAGCCGGTAGTGGGGGCAGTGACGGTGGTGATGTGCGGTATCGACAGAGGCAGAAGATGATGATGATGATGATGATCAATGAAGAGATGATGAGTGAAGTGATGAATGAAATGAATAAAAGAAGCAGCAGCCAAGAACAAGAACGATTTGAGGACGCAGCCTCACTGTTCCTCTATTTCGATTTTGGTCGAAGGAAATGAGGAGCATCAAGGGTTTGTTTCATTTATAGGTCCACACCATTTGAGTCTTATCATTATTATTATTATTATTTTTATTATTATTAATATATAAGACTCCACTTAAAAATGATAAAAACTCATATAGGCTCGACTTAGACTATAAACCTCGACTTAAAAACCTAACACTCGACTTATAGAATACGGAAATACGGGGTATTACAATAGTAAAATAATGAATAGTGAAAATATTTAAACTTTACGAACGGACTCAAAATAAATATTTAAGTTTTCTATGTGCTTCCGTTTACCTGAAGAACTATTAGAACTAAAATTTCATTATACAAGTTCGCCGATATCAACTAATATGAGTTAACACTTGAGTAATATAAGAATGAGAAAATGAGAAGAGAAGTACGTGTTAAATACTCGGGTGTCTGCGATGTTAAACGCTATAGGGTCAGGGTTGGTAAGGTAGCCGCATATGGAGACACTATCATCGCTATTTGGTGCTAGTGGTAATCTAATGACTCTCCTAGTCGTTATTTAACGTGATTTTCGCCCTGGGTAGTGATTCGTTCACGGGCCCATATGAGGTAATTGGAAAATGACCATTCACATCCGGGGAATCTGTCGTAGTGTAATAGTCGCACCAATAGGGTGGTGTATGCATACAAAAGACAAGGGATTGATCCTGCTTATTACCTGCTTGATATCTTTAGCATTTAAAGTCCGTTGATGTGACCGGCACGCTATCGCGCGTTAACGTCTTATTGGTGTTAATGCATGTTTTCATCCTTACTGGTTTGTTGGCTCATGGTGGGTTCCATCTTAGATTATCCATGTTACGTTGGATATTAGGTAGTTATTATGTCCGCTACTTAGTGTTTGACCTGATGTACGAGTCTGAGTAACTAGTGCACTTCGATAGAGAATCATATGGGTGATTTACTATGAGAATACACAAGCCGCTCTGTAGTCAAGACTCGCAAGTTTTATGTTACTATATGAATATAATTGAAAAGGGTCGACTACCCCGAATATGAATGAATTGATAATGTTTGTCCTCCATGTTATGAATTGAGATGATCTGATGATTTAATTGCCATGCTCAATGAATTGTTTTGTGTTATGCTTTATGAAATGCATTATTGTATGTATATTTGTGTTGCTTAGTATGTGCGGGGCTGAAAAAGCTAATACGGGACCACCTCAGGTACCCCGAGACTTGATTGTTGATCTACACAAGGGGATTGAAGGCCTTATGTTTTATTTTGAGAGAATGTAATCGATTAAACTCAGTTTTATCTATGACTCTTATTATGTATAATGAGTTGTAAAATGATGACAGCTGGTTCTGTAATATATAGACTTAATTAATATTTCCGCCTTAATTTAATTAAAGTCACGAAAAACCAGGTTGTTACAGTTGGTATCAGAGCTGTCTTGCGACCGTGAATAACTTAAAGTTATCTCATCTAGCGAGATGACACCTGGGCCAGACATACATATTAATATATATGTCGGGCATAGACTTATAGGATCAAATAATGAATTAGAAATCTTAGATCGCTAAAATAATAATCTTAGAACGCTTTAAAAGTGAGGATGGGTAGAAACATTAAGGACTGACCGACTGATCTTTTTGACTAACAAGTCCCTTATACTAACTTTACAAAGATCGAGACGTAAAAATCAAAGACAAGACTGAAGCGCATGCAGAGAGACGTATCAAGAATCATGCTATCTGAGGCAGCTTCCAAGACGTCGAAGACTTCTTTAGCATTAAAAATTTCTACAACCATCTCAAACCGTCCTTTAATTATCACCATCATTTCAATGCTTTCCAAATTTCAGATTTTCTAATCATAAAAATTTCCTGACATTTAACCTCTCCATGATTTTAGGATTTCCTTTTTACATTCTAAAATCCCTACTAGTGAGGAGTCAATCTCGTAAAATTCCTAACTTCTTCGAGATTTTTGATATTCTAAATCGGTAATTCCTTATAAATGATTGCGTAAACAGATTTTCTTTTCTCTCAACTTCGTAGAATGTTTTCAACCTTACTCTACGACTTCATAAACTTCTTTCCCTTTACTTTCAAACCTTCTAACCTTATTTGTACTGTGCATAGTACCGAAGGCTAACTCTTTGTCAATTCTCAACTCAACTCCATATCACTTGAGAATGTGTCTGAACTCTTATGTTAATTTTGTTGAACTATGTATTTAAATTCCATCGTAGTTCATTTCATAGAGAATGTATTAGGAAGCCTTGTAACTTTTTGATGTAAACCCTTTTACATTATCAATGAAATGTCTTTTACCTTGTATTCTATAATATGTCTCATTTGGAACTACTCAAATTCATACAGTTTAATATTTTTCAGAATGGCTGCAAACGGTATTCCTAACAATGACCTCAACCACACGGTATTTCCACTTTAAATGGACTAAATTTAATCAAAATGAAAATATCACTAAGTCACTAAAGTTTAATAGTTAATAGAATTGAATTTTTGTATAAATCGATTTAGTTATAAATGAAATATATTAAACCGATAAAAATGATTAACCGTTATAAAAATGAATTAAATCGTGTGCTACTGCCTTTGCAAATATTGGACTGTTGAACTTGGACATACGGACTAAAATGAATCATCCACGATACCTTTATTTTTAAAATGAAAATCGCTAAATTTAGTAAATTGACGACTAAAATTAACTAAGTCTCATTTTAAAATGAATATCATTATCACTTTTTATAAATCGAACTTAACGTTTTTAAAACTAGAATTTTAAAATGAATATCATTATCACTTTTTACAAATCAAACTTAACGTTTTTAAAACTAGAATTTTAAAATGTATAACATTATCACTTTTTACAAATCGAACTTAACGTTTTTAAAACTAGACTTTTAAAATATTTTCAAAAATCACTAAGTACAAAACGAACTTAACGACTTTGAAACTAGAAATTTATACTTAGCAAATAAAAAGATTTAGTTATATACCTAAAATATCTTAAGTATAAAAATACGTATAAATATAATAATACGTACAAGTATAAGAATACGTATAAGTATAAAAATATATTTAGAATACGAAGTATAAAAATACGAATACGTATAAAAATACGTATAAAATACGAAGTATAAAAATACGAATACGTAGAAAATACGGTGAATAGTGAATAGTGAATAGTGAATAGTGAATAGTGAAATATTGAAAATAATTGAAAATTTTACTAAGTATAGAAAATTGAAAATGAATAAGTAAATAACTTAAGGTGTTTGAAAAACACTTAAATAAAATTGGACATGCTAATAAACGTATCATTATAGAAACTTAAAAATGTTAATAATTAACAACACTTCAAATAATAAACGAATATGTTATGTGATCATATGAAACCGAATACAAATACTTAAACGTTTGACGCTGAGACTAGGAGAGTCTAGTAACATGTGATATGTAATATCAAATAAATAATAAACATTGAGTAAGTTAAATAAAAGGTCAAACGCTTGAGCCTCGGATATGAAAACGTCAATCGTGAGTGAAGTGGGGTTAAGATAGTCTTGTAGCGGTCGCCATTGCCGTACAAGATAATGAATATGCCAATGCTTTTGTATCAGGCTTTAGGAAATAGTCGTTTTATCCAGAGTTAAGGTGCTCTATGAATAGCATAGCCTACTCTTAACGTGGATATTAGTGTACATGTACTAGACTAGGGTTTTATTCCCCTATTTCGCTAAAGTTATCAGGGCCACCGTGACAATATGTGCTTATGCGCTTGATTCTGTCTCCTTTGCAGGTGTTTCGTTCTTAGTGGGCGCGACACTTGCATTCGTTCTTGCCACATGTACAGATCACTTGACGAGATTGTTTCTGAAGTCCGAATC
Source organism: Dianthus caryophyllus (assembly GCA_023091065.1). NCBI lineage: Eukaryota > Viridiplantae > Streptophyta > Magnoliopsida > Caryophyllales > Caryophyllaceae > Dianthus > Dianthus caryophyllus. Next base: position 182,932 of record JALGRB010000016.1, read on the forward strand.
ATTTCGAACACTAGAAGATGAGATGCAAGTACTATAGTATTCGGCGTGGTTTACGAGTCGAGTAAGCCGCTGCACTATGGTAGTGAGATGCAAGCGACAAGAGTACAATGGCCTACTCAGTGGTCAGGCTCGTAAGCAGTATGTGTTGTTTGTTGTTTGAATTAAATGAGAACGAGTATGTACCATCTTCGAAAACTAAAGACCACAAATTTCTGAAGTGAATCGAGTCTGCATGATATGAATGATACGATATGTATGTTTGTCTGCGATCTGATATCGCTTTGTAATTATGCTGATATGTTGTGACACTATTGCTATGATATTATCTGTTATTGCTTTCATAACTGAATATCATGCTTATATGATTTATCGCTTTAAACCGCATGCTTATTATGACTTATATGTCTATATATGCTATTTGTATTAAGCATGTTTATGTTTTTATCATAACATTATAGTTATAAAGCGATAATAATAAACCAAAGTAATTGAAATCGAGGGTAAGTATGAGCATAGCTAGTCACTGTCCGCTCAGCGGGCACCCCCCATCAGTTTATTGTGCAGGATGATCGTGGACCGTGAGCTGGTTCTTGGACGGGGCCACGAGACGTTTTATTGCTTTATTTTTAGTTGTTTTGAGAGATTGTAATATATAACCTATACTCTTCTAAATTCCGTACTTAGAGTTGATTTATTCAACTCTTGAACGATGTTTGTAATATTTGGGTTTTATGTATAATTAATGACGCTGGTTTAAGACTTAATTAATTTCCGCCTTAGTAATTTAAGTCAACTAAAAACCAGGTCGTTACAGTTGGTATCAAAGCTGACTCGTGACCGTAACATGAATTGCCTAATGCGATTTATGCTTACCTAACGAGAGACACCTGGGCGGTACAAACATATTAATATGTTAACCCGCAAGACTACTAGGATCAAATAATAAATTAGATTTTTCTTTTATTAGATCACTTAAATAAAAACTTGAAATCGCTTTAAAGTGTGAGGATGGGTAGAAACCTTAAAGACCGACTATAGGCTTAGGATATTTAAATAATAAACTACTTCCCTCAAAATAAAATACACTAACTATCGTATGCTTGCTACTTGCTGATGTGACTAACTAAATCTAACAACTATCCTCGGATATAAAATCTAAGTAATAAGTTTAAATCTCGAAGATCGAAACCTTTAATCAAATACATGACGACAAGACCTCAAACGCAGCAAATGGACGCATCAAGAACCTTACAGCTGATAAGAGGTTCAAGATCTCGAAGATTTCTATCGCAGAAAGGATTTCTACAGCTCCATCTAATTATCCTCTTTAACTAAAATTTTTATTCGTTCTCTTTTAAAATTTTTAACCTCTTTAACCTTTTCTTCTAACTCTCTAATTTCCTAAATCTATAATCCCAAATAACTACTTCTCAAATGAACTTTCATTACTATTCCTTAATCTCGCAAAATGATTTCATTTTTGCTTTTCAATTTCATTAACTCCTTATAATTTATTCTCTAAAACTTTCAATTTTTATTACATTTCAATCTCCTAAACCTACTATCTCTTTTAAAATTTACAAATCTTCGTAAATTTTATAATCCCTAATTATCTTCTAAAATTAACTTTCATGTTTCCCTTTTAAAATATCTTTAAATGTTATTCAATTAATCCTTAAAATTTTATTTCGTAACTTTAAATATCTTTGAAATTATTTTGTTTCAAATCGTATATTCTTTACCTTATATACTTTTGAATTTGATTATTTTCAAATTTTTGAACTTATCAATACGATTTCCAAATTCTCAACCTTTAAAATGAATCTTTAGCTTTTCTTTTGAACTTGATAAATATGTTTAAAATTTTCTTAAGGGGGTAGGACAAAATATGATGATTTAAAATCATTGATTAAAATTATTTAAAATCTTTATTTTCAACCTACTTTAATATTTATATCTATTTCTAAATACAAATGAATTTGCTTTTATTTTAAAACCCTTATAATTTTTATTTAAATTAATTACGTACAAAACTTCTAGGCCCCACCTTTTTGAAAGTCCCTTTGAGGTCGATTTTGGAAAATAATAATCTAGCAACATTTCTATATTAATTCAAAATATCCCATTTGTAAATATAAAACGATTATAATCTTCAATCTTCCCACTCTACCTAACACCTTTATAATAATTCAGAAATTTAAACTTTTTGAAAGTCTTATTCTACCAAAATAAAATATCATTATCGAAACTCGTAAAATCTTGATATTCTCTCTAACTGCATTGCTCAACTGCAAGTAGTTATCCACTCTATCCAAGTTTCGGGACGAAACTTTTCTTAAGGGGGTAGGTTTGTAACACCCCGTGTTATTTTAACACAATATGATAAAAGAATTTAATTCCTCAAATTAAATTCATCCTTTTTCCATATAATAAAAATGCGACTGAAATTTTTCGCCAAATAATACTAAAATTTCCCAAGTACAAATTTAAAAATTTTGAAAAATAAAGTTTGTTGTATTATCTTTAGAATTGAAAAAGAAACACATTTCAAAATTTTATAAAAATCAACACAAAATTTATATCGCCTTTTAAATTTCAAAAATGTTAAGTTATGTTTACTATTCATAAAAATAAATGTAAAACCTTTTATTCATAAAATTCAATTTCGAACATTTTTCATTTTCAAATAAAAAATGAACCCTTATACTTTTCCCGTCTTTGAAATTCGGGTCAACAATTTCAAACACGCAAATCAAAAATCAAACAATCTTATCCTCTTCCATTTTTCTTTTTAATTTTGGAAAAACAAACTTAACATCACATTTAATGAAAATATAATCATTTTGATTTATTTTTAATAAATCATATTATATTAAAAATCTAATTACTATTTCATTTCTATTAAATTAGCTTTTTCTATATTGTCGAAATTTGAAGTCACACTTAATTTAAATTGATAAACTTTTTTACGTTTGAATATAATTCTTTAAATCTATAACATTCAACGAAAAAAAATAAGTATTTCGACTTAGGAAATTTTTATTCAAAATTTCGAGGATTATGATCCGATTTTTGTTTTTAGTACCTTTCGAAAAGTATTTTTATTTTTATCTCCGATTTTATTTCAAAACACTATTTTAAGATCATATCCTTTATTTTGAAACTTTTTGCGAGCGCGCAAATCGAAAATTTCGAAAACGAAAACCGAGCCCGAAATATTTACTTGAACTTTTGACTTGGACTTTTCCAAGTTTATCCTCTTCCATTTTTTCTTACACAAGTCACATGCATTTACTTACACCTTTAAAATTGTCATCATCATTTTAATTTTAGTATTAAAAATTTAATGTTTATACATAATAATAATAATACATACAAAATACAATACTACTACTTTAATACTACCATTTTCATTTCCATCACTTTTAAATATTTTCTTCAATAATAAATAAAATATTTTAGTCTTAGAATTCAAAAGTAGAAATATTTCGAAAAATCGTCAAACGCGCACACATTAACTTTTATCGCTTTTGACGCCCGACTTTTTAAAATTGATTAATTTCGTGAAAAACATTTTAAAAATATCATAGGAACATTTCTAACACCAAATAGTGTCAAAGACTTTATTAACCAATTAGAAATAAGGTGTTCCCTAATCTTATATATACTAAAAGACAGTTTTCGCTGATGTCACACATGCCACATGTCGAATTTCTATGCGTTTTTTTCCCGCCAATTGCATATGCTTACGTCATAATTAACTTAGTAATTAATTATAGAGTAAATTGTTCATTACACCCTTATAAAATCACTTTTTAAAAATTATACCCTTGTATAATTTTTTTTGAAACTTACATACAGAATTTCACTTTTCTTCTAAAATTGCTCCAAAATGAGGTTTCCGGTGAACTAAAACACTCTTTTGGATCGATCAAATTATTTTATTACACAAGACGTTGATTAATGCTGATTTAATTATTCAAATATAAGCAAATAATCGAAAAAAGAAACATTAAAATACTACATAAATTTTATTTTGGAGTAATTTTAGAAGAAAAGTGAAATTTTGTATGTAAGTTTCAAAAAAAAATTATATAAGGGTGTAATTTTCAAAAAGTGATTTTTATAAGGGTGCAATGAACAATTTTCTCTTAATTATAACTAAAAAGAAAATTTAAAATAGATAAAAAGTAAAATAAAATAAATAGATTCTCATTATTTTAGTAAGGAAATAATTGTTGCTAATTTATGTCTATAGTAATTTGGTAAAGCTCTTATTACAAATTTATTTACGGAATATTTCTTACACTAACTTACATCAATTTTTAGTACTCCCTCCGTTTCAGTGAATTGTTTACAGTTTGACTTTTTTGTGAGGGGAAAAAAGTCAAACTGTAAACAAATGACTGAGACAGAGGGAGTACTTTTAATATATGTATATTACACTAAGTTAGGACTTTTAAGCATTTTTTTACTATTAACATAGCTGTCATTCGAAATTAACAATCGTATCATATTCGATTTCATAATCATATCCAAATATATTTATTTATCTACATTAACAACCGTATCATATATATTCGACTTACTTATTTTAATATTTTACTTTTTTTTCCTATAGCAAAATGTACTACTAAGTACCTAGATTTATTATGCAGTATGTCGTCTACAACTCCATTATTAAAATTACAAATATGCATTTTACAACGTTTTTCACTTTTTCTCTTTTATTATTCACATTTATAACATACACATACTATAGAATACTAAATATAATCACTATTCAAAAAAAAATTGTAATAAAAATAAATGTTGGTTTAAATTATACATATAAAAGCAATAAAAAATAAATTTATGCATTTTATTTATTTTAGCTATTTACTGAAGAATTTTTACTTTTCTTCACTATTATACGTCCATTAAAATTTATGAAATTAACTACTCCGTATTATATTAATTATTATATTATTCTTCAGTTAATTTATTAGAATAATATAACATCTATAATAACCGTGCATTTATGCACGGGATCTAAACTAGTTTCTTTTAAATAAAACATTATTTACTAGATAAAACTAACTTTAACCTAATTCATTTAACCTAATTTTTGTACAACTTGTTCCACAAGTTCTAAGGACCAAAATTAGCTCATTATATCTCAAAATGTCGTGGCTATGCTTCCCATTTTCTCTCTTTTATTTTCTTCCATTTTTCATCCAAAAAACCTCTTAAATAAAACCTTAATAATATTTCTAATAAATCATAAGTGTTCTAAGTTCATTAGTGGGTATATTAGGAGCTAATTACTTGGATTATTTGGGTGAATAACTTGGGTAATATGGGTGAAGAAATTCCGATCTAAAATTTATTTTAGATCCTCGACGATTAACATCCAATTTAAGGTGACTAGCTATATCTTGTATTAGACTCTTTTAAAATTAATTTTATTTTTATTATAAGTTTATAAGTATGATTTTTATGTTGAAAAATATTAAACATCATTTTTGTGCACTTGTAGGTTATGTGTTGTATAAATAATGATAATAGATAAATAATGTTTAAAATAGATAAGTTGTAGTATTATGAAATCATGTTTAGTTTAATTATTTTTGAGTACTTTAATTATTGTTCATGTTGTTTTTAAGCTTATATGAGTTTTAGTTGTGTTGAAATTAAATATAAAAATTATGTGAAATATTAACAATGAGTTTAAAGTAAATAAAAATCGAAAACAAATTTATATACAACCTACACTAACTCACGGTTTTCCCTATTTTTTTTTAATAAATTTTTACTTTTAATTTTTGAAAATAATATGTTATGATAAGTTAGGTTAAAATGGTTGTTAATATGTTATAAAAATTAAATTAGGAAAATAAATTGTTAAGTGGAAAATATGCAAAAATGTGTTCTTGATAAACTATGGTGTTCTTAAGTGTTCTTGAGTTGTTCTTGAGTTGTTCATGTGTTCTTCATGTTTATACAAATTTTGATTTATAATGTTTTTATGTTTGTTGTTATTTATTGTTTTTATTTACTAATAAGTAATTATAATACTAAATATATAACTTAAACAATATAAATCATTAAGATTAAAAAGTTAGAAATTTAAAGTGTTGAAAAACACTATTCATAAATATAAATGAAATTTTTAGTAAATTTCATTTTAGTTTAAATCGTTTTAGTATAATTAGAATAATTAAAATATAAAGACTTTAAGCTAAAAACCGATAAAAATCGAAAAATGAAATTTTGAACACCACCATCATCCCTCACGGCATTTCCTTTATTTTTAGGTTAAATTTTGTTTTTATCACTTTTTAGTTTATTGTTAAAATAATTTAATTAGTAGTTAATAAATTGAATTAAGAAAATTAAAAGAAACAAATCAATTTTGACATATATAAAAACCACACGGTATTTCCACTTTAAATGGACTAAATTTAATCAAAATGAAAATATCACTAAGTCACTAAAGTTTATTAGTTAATAGAATTGAATTTTTGTATAAATCGATTTAGTTATAAATGAAATATATTAAACGATAAAAATGATTAACCGTTATAAAAATGAATTAAATCGTGTGCTACTGCCTTTGCAAATATTGGACTGTTGAACTTGGACATACGGACTAAAATGAATCATCCACGATACCTTTATTTTTAAAATGAAAATCGCTAAATTTAGTAAATTGACGACTAAAATTAACTAAGTCTCATTTTAAAATGAATATCATTATCACTTTTTATAAATCGAACTTAACGTTTTTAAAACTAGAATTTTAAAATGAATATCATTATCGCTTTTTACAAACCAAACTTAACGTTTTTAAAACTAGAATTTTAAAATGAATAACATTATCACTTTTTACAAATCGAACTTAACGTTTTTAAAACTAGACTTTTAAAATATTTTCAAAAATCACTAAGTACAAAACGAACTTAACGACTTTGAAACTAGAAATTTATACTTAGCAAATAAAAAGATTTAGTTATATACCTAAAATATCTTAAGTATAAAAATACGTATAAATATAATAATACGTACAAGTATAAGAATACGTATAAGTATAAAAATACATTTAGAATACGAAGTATAAAAATACGAATACGTATTAAAATACGTATAAAATACGAAGTATAAAAATACGAATACGTATAAAAATACGTATAAAATACGGTGAATAGTGAATAGTGAATAGTGAATAGTGAATAGTGAAAAGTGAATAGTGAAATATTGAAAATAATTGAAAATTTTACTAAGTATAGAAAATTGAAAATGAATAAGTAAATAACTTAAGGTGTTTGAAAAACACTTAAATAAAATTGGACATGCTAATAAACGTATCATTATAGAAACTTAAAAATGTTAATAATTAACAACACTTCAAATAATAAACGAATATGTTATGTGATCATATGAAACCGAATACAAATACTTAAACGTTTGACGCTGAGACTATGAGAGTCTAGTCACATGTGATATGTAATATCAAATAAATAATAAACATTGAGTAAGTTAAATAAAAGGTCAAACGCTTGAGCCTCGGATATGAAAACGTCAATCGTGAGTGAAGTGGGGTTAAGATAGTCTTGTAGCGGTCGCCATTGCCGTACAAGATAATGAATATGCCAATGCTTTTGTATCAGGCTTTAGGAAATAGTCGTTTTATCCAGAGTTAAGGTGCTCTATGAATAGCATAGCCTACTCTTAACGTGGATATTAGTGTACATGTACTAGACTAGGGTTTTATTCCCCTATTTCGCTAAAGTTATCAGGGCCACCGTGACAATATGTGCTTATGCGCTTTGCGGTTCTGTCTCCTTACCGTGTTTCGTTCTTAGTGGGCGCGACACTTGCATTCGTTCTTGCCACATGTACAGATCACTTGACGAGATTGTATCTGAAGTCCGAATCATTTCGAACACTAGAAGATGAGATGCAAGTACTATAGTATTCGGCGTGGTTTACGAGTCGAGTAAAGCCGTAGACTACAGAGCTATGGTAGTGAGATGCAAGCTTACTAGAAAGTACAATGGCCTCACCTAATTCGGCCGTGCTCGATGCAGTATGTGTTGTTTGTTGTTTGAATTAAATGAGAACGAGTGTGTACCATCTTCGAAAACTAAAGACCACAAATTTCTGAAGTGAATCGAGTCTGCATGATGTGAATGATACGATATGTATGTTTGTCTGCGATCTGATATCGCTTTGTAATTATGCTGATATGTTGTGACACTATTGCTATGATATTATCTGTTATTGCTTTCATAACTGAATATCATGCTTATATGATTTATCGCTTTAAACCGCATGCTTATTATGACTTATATGTCTATATATGCTATTTGTATTAAGCATGTTTATGTTTTTATCATAACATTATAGTTATAAAGCGATAATAATAAACCAAAGTAATTGAAATCGAGGGTAAGTATGAGCATAGCTAGTCACTGTCCGCTCAGCGGGCACCCCCCATCAGTTTATTGTGCAGGATGATCGTGGACCGTGAGCTGGTTCTTGGACGGGGCCACGAGACGTTTTATTGCTTTATTTTTAGTTGTTTTGAGAGATTGTAATATATAACCTATACTCTTCTAAATTCCGTACTTAGAGTTGATTTATTCAACTCTTGAACGATGTTTGTAATATTTGGGTTTTATGTATAATTAATGATGCTGGTTTAAGACTTAATTAATTTCCGCCTTAGTAATTTAAGTCGACTAAAAATCAGGTCGTTACAGTTGGTATCAAAGCTGACTCGTGACCGTAACATGAATTGCCTAATGCGATTTATGCTTACCTAACGAGAGACACCTGGGCGGTACAAACATATTAATATGTTAACCCGCAAGACTACTAGGATCAAATAATAAATTAGATTTTTCTTTTATTAGATCACTTAAATAAAAACTTGAAATCGCTTTAAAGTGTGAGGATGGGTAGAAACCTTAAGGACCGACTATAGGCTTAGGATATTTAAATAATAAACTACTTCCCTCAAAATAAAATACACTAACTATCGTATGCTTGCTACTTGCTGATGTGACTAACTAAAACTAACAACTATCCTCGGATATAAAATCTAAGTAATAAGTTTAAATCTCGAAGATCGAAGCCTTTAATCAAATTACATGACGACAAGACCTCAAACGCGGCAAATGGACGCATCAAGAACCTTACAGCTGATAAGACGTTCAACATCTCGAGGATTTCTGTCGCAGAGAAGATTCTACAACTTCATCTAATCATACGTTTTAACTAAAATTTTTACTTTGTTCTCTTTTAAAAAAAATTTAACCTCTTTAACATTTCCTCCTAACTCTCTAATTTCTTAAATCTATAATCCCAAATAATTACTTCTCAAATGAACTTTTATTCCTATTCCTTAATCTCGCAAAATGATTTCACTTTTGCTTTTCAAATTCATAAACTCCTTTTAATTTATTCTCAAAAACCTTCAAAATTATTACATTTTAATCTCTTAAAATTCTATCTCTTTTAAAATTTACAAATCTTCGTAAATTTATAATCCCTAATTATCTTCTAAAATTAACTTTCATGTTTCCCTTTTAAAATATCTTTAAATGTTATTCAATTAATCCTTAAAATTTTATTTCGTAACTTTAAATATCTTTGAAATTATTTTGTTTCAAATCGTATATTCTTTACCTTATATACTTTTTGTAATACCCCGTATTTTCGTATCCTATTACGCGAGTTTTATATTTAAGTCAGGTTTTATATTTTAAGTCGAGCTTATACGGGTTCATATTATTTTCTTAAGTAGAGTTTTAAATTATAATAACAATAATGATAATAGTAACAATAATAAGTGTAATATTAAATAGACCCGAAAATAAAAGAACCCTCCCACCCTTCTTCATGTTATTTATTCATTCTCGATCAAAGGGTTTTTTGTCAAACACTACCTTAAGTTTACGCCAAATTGTCAAGAACTACCTTAAGTTTTTTTTTTTGTCAAACACTACCTTAGTTTTGTCAAACTTTGTGAGACACTACCAAAACCTATTTTCCGTCTAAAATTAACGTTTGACCGTCATTGACTGTTAAACCCTTTTATTTTCCGTCTAAAATTAACACAAAGGAACAACATTAACACAAAGGAACAACATTAACTTAGTTGTAAGACCATAATTTTGATCATCTCATCTCATGGCACTCAATTTCTCACCATTTTCCTTGAAAAATTCACTTACTTTCATCTTCAATTCTCCTTTAACAATTGCATTTATAACTTCACTTTCTTCTTCAGCTCATCATAAACAAGTATTTGTATCACCCACCAAAAAGAAAACTTTTTTCCACATTTTCCAACAATGCACTCGTCAAAGGTCTCTTTTTCCGGGCCAACAAGCCCATTCTCAGATGATTATTACCGGCTTTCGACCCTTTGCTTTTTACCAATTGTTTGATTCAAATGTATATTAAATGTTCGCGCTTGGGTTATGCACGCAATGTGTTCGACCAAATGCTTCAACGTGATACTGTGTCTTGGAATTCCATGGTTTGTGGTTATGCTGGGTTGGGTTTGATTATTTGCCACGGGGTTTATTCGATTTGATGCCTGAGAGAGATGTGGTGTCTTGGAATACGTTGATATCGTGTTACTTGCAAAGTGGGGATCACTGGAAATGTGTGAATATATTCTTGGAGATTATGAAGGGAGGAGTGTGCTTTGATCATGCTACATTGGCTATGGTTTTGAAATGCTGTTCATTAATGGAGGATTCTAAATTGGGTCTGCAAATTCATGGAATTGCGGTGAAGTCACCAAAGCGTATTCAATTCCATGCCACAACGGAGCACTCAGTGCTACAATGCCATGTTAGTGGGTTACGTGCAAAGTAACCAAGGTTTTGAAGCGTTACTAATGTTTCAAAGATCCGAGAGCAATCGATCTTTCCTTCGACGAGGTAACTCTGTCCGATTGCCTTGAGTGCACGTCTTTGTGACTAACAATCTATTAACAGGTTATCAACTTCATGGTTTGGTTGTAAAGTATAACTTTCAACACAATGTTTGTGTTGCAAATGCGCTTCTGGATATGTATAACTTTCATGGTTTGGTTGTATAGTATAACTTTCAAAGACCTATTCTCATTAAGAAGTTCATTAATCAAGTGTCTTTGCCAATCAGTTGAGTCTTCATCGACCCACCTAAAGAACTTGCAACCACTCGCTATCCTGTGGCTCGGGATTGTAGAACTTACACGCAACAAATCTTCTCCCCGGATTTTGAAACGTCCACGAGGTTCGATACGCCGCTGGAATTCCACAATGACATTTTTGCATCTTCAATTAAATGGGTAGGAAAAAAAAACAGAGGATAAAAGTGAAGAAGAAATCTGGAAAAATGGGTAAGAAAAAGTGGGAAAGAGGTTTATTAAATAGGAGACTTAAATGGATTAGTAAAAAAAGGGAGGGAAATCATGTAACTTTGGAGGGAAAATTAGAAATATGGAGGAAGAGAAAGCTGGGTTGTTAGGGGTGGAGTAAGGGAGTTGGATTAATAAAAGGGTTTAATAATAACGACGGTCAAACGTCAATTTTAGACGGAAAAATTGGTTTTGGTAGTGTCTCACAAAGTTTCGACAAAACTAAGGTGAGTGTTGTGACAAAAAAAACTTAAGGTAGCTTCGACAATACACAGAACTTGGCCGAAATGTTTGACAAAAACCCTATCGAGAAAACAAAAACAAAACTGGAGACTTAGTCTCCTTCTTCGTCTCTTCGACCTATTTATTTTTATGCTTCTTTCCTCTTTCCTTCTTCGTTCTCATCTACATCATTCATTCATCATCATCGTCATCATCATCATCACAATCGTTAGTCATCTTCATCATCACCACCGTTTTTCTTCATCGTCCTACCTAACCGGTCATCTTCATCGTCGGTCACGATCATCTTCATCATCATTAGGCTTCAATTCATCGATTCCTCGAGTCTTAGCCAAAGTATTTGAGGACATACGGTATAATTCGTGTTTTACACTTTCGATTTTCGTTTTCGTTTAATTTGACCTAGATTTTTGGGGCTTTTGATTTTGAAGCGATTATCACGATTATAAGTGTCGATTAAGTCGTATTTTAGTAGTAATTGATAGTATTGTTGTCATTTGTAGAGTTCGTTACGTATCGGGGGCGGTTTCAGCATGTTTTCTCGCTTTTGATCTCGAGGTTCGCGATTTCTCACTCCGAGGTAAGGGTAAAACCTTAGTTAGTCTTATGTGTTGTAAATTGTGTGTTTGTGTAATATATGAATTGTGTTGAATGTGTGTATGAAGGCAATGGTATGTGTGTATGCAACTGGTAAAGGTGGTGTATGTGAATGTCGGTAAAACCTTTGAACTTGGGCCGTGTAAACCGTGTAGAAAAGGGCTGTTTGACAGTTGTGTATGGCTGATGTGGGGAAACCTGCTGGTTGTTGTGGTGAGGCCTATTTGAGACGGTGTTAGTGAATGTAAGTGGGCATATTAGTATCATGAATGGGGCTACTTCCTTTGTCATTGAAGGCTGCCGGGTTGGGCAAAGTTTGGTCGAGATTTCTACCCTCAATTGGGGGCTGTGCTATGCCGAAGAGCTGCTGGTTGTGTGGCCAAAGAATGCTGGCCGTGTTCTTTTCTGTTTTGCTTTGCTATGTACGAGTTATGTAGGTATGTGTGTATTGTGTATATGAGTTCATGTGGGACCGTATGAGGTCGTGTGGATGTATGTAGGTCACTGAATGACTGTGTATATGTGGATGGAAGTGTGTTGGTATTAGAGTGTAGGGTTGTGTGTGTGCGCTATACCAAGAGTGCTCGTCGTAAAGATAGACTTAAGGCGCGTTGTGGTCTGTCGTAAGTCTGTCAGGCTGCTGTGTGGTTGGCAGCAGGTCGGGCTGTTGTGTTGCGAGTTGTCGAGGTCGTTTTATTTGCTACTGCTGCTGCTTTTATTGGGCTGCTGATGATGTCGTCCTTATTGTACTACTGCTGCTGTTTTCTTTTAGCCTACTACTGCTGCTGATTTATTAGTCTACTGTTGGTGATATTTTAATGCTATTGCTGACCATAGTTGGGTCGGGTGTTAGTCGATTTATTCTTAGGCAATATAAGATATAATTTCGGGTAAGCCCGCGTAGTTATTCACGTATAATTATGAAGGAGGCCTTGGGATATTTAGCCTTGTTTACATGAGACGTAAGGTAAATTAATAAGTTACTAGTTAATACTTATGTTGTGTGCGCTGAGAATCATATTTAATTTGACCTCGTGTCTTTGATGGGTAAATCGTGAGAAGGAATAGACCTTGTCTTACGAAAGAACGATACTAGAATGATTATGGGCCGAGTCAGTTGAGTTAACGTTAAGCCACCATAAAAATGTATTTGTTGAGTATTGTCTTCTTGCCATGACGTTCTGTACTTTGTGATCATGATGAGGTCTGTGTGGCCCGATGTCATGTGGTCTGTGTGACCTAATGCGATGAGGTCTGTGTGGCCCGATGTCGCGATGCGATGAGGTCTGTGTGGCCCGATGTCGCGATACGATGAGGTCTGTGTGGCCCGATGTCGTATTATGATGAGGTCTGTGTGGCCCGATGTCATAGCGTGATGAGGTCTGTGTGGCCCGATGTCACGAGGAGGAGGTGCAGGGTGTTGACGGTATGGTAAGTCCCCTGTGTGGAGGTTACACAGCGGGGTTCTTAACTTGCTTCTGTGCCTTGTTTTGCTGATAATCGTCCGAGTTAGTTACTTGCATTTTCTTTCGGTTTAAGAATAGAGTAACGTGGTTTAAATTACTTACGCGTTTCGGTTTTACCTTAAAGGCTTTTATTTCTTTTGCCTTTCCCGTTCTATGAGTTGGCTTTTGACTAACTAGGTTGTTGTTTGTCTGTTGGCGTCTTCCCCTTAGGTACTCGGACGTGTGCTTGCTGATTGTGGGACGCTTGGAGGGATCACAATAATACTAGTCTTGTGTCTAGTTTGCCACCATAGACGTCTCTTTTGTTTCGCTACTTTACTCAGTTTTGGGGCCTGCGTGCCGTCTTGTTATTGTTACAGTTTTGTGTTTACTCCACCTGTAGCCGAGAGCTACCGCGTTCCTTTTATATATATACATATATCTTGTTTTACTCCAGGTTTTCATGTTTTAGAAACAGGTGTTTGCCCATGGACCCATTCAGTTGGGTCCCGTAACACCCTTATTTAGGTTGGGTCCGCCTTACTTAAATGGGGTGTTACAAAGAAATGTTATCAGAGCTGGCGACTCGATTAAGTGAATCTAAAATGAATCTAAAATGAACCCTAAAGTGAACATAGTGGAGTCGTGTCTTAAAATGAATATAGGAATTAAAATGAACCCCATGGAAATGAGTGGTGATCCAAGCAACACCAGGGTTAAGGAGACGTTCCGAAACCCTGGGTGGGAGACGTCCCTAGAGAGCTTGGTAGCCATGAGTTAAAGTGGTTAACGGGGGGATAAATGCGTCGGGTTGCATTGATATGCTAATGATTGTCTTGCTTGTGTTTGTGTTGTGTAAACATGGAGTATGGAGATATGGTGATGTGATGCGATGAGACTTGTTTAGGCGTGAGGAGTTGGAGTGGAGTTGGGGAGATACAACGATGTTGTGGTGATTTCTTACGGAGTATTATGGAGTTGTGGTGTGGGATGAGTACAAGGAACGTCATGGCAAGAAAACTATTATCAGACAAAGTTATATATGTAATTATAATGGTTGTATATTATGTTGCCCGCCCACCCTCCCTTTAAACCTGCTTTTGCAATGATAATGTTGTTTATACTTGTTGAATTCATGCCTTTATCTACAATTCTGATTCATACTTATTTGTTTGTTTATACCGTCGCATGACTTTTATCATATGCTTTCATATCCGTACTTGTTGCTTATACTTTAATATAACGATGTTGTTTATCCTTGCCTTACAATTGTTTATACTCACGCTATCGTCTATACCAATGTTTCATATATATTGCTTTAATATGCTATCGCGTATTACTATAATCATATGTTTTCGTTTATGCACTGGTTGATTATATCTTATATTATGTTGGATATTGTTGATGGAGGATGGGATTAGGACCTTATGGTCACTGGAGGCACCTTGTGGTGCATTTCGAGGAATTGTGAATTTGTTTGCTGCTAGATATAATTGTATATTGTTGTGGTGAACCCGTAACTTCGTTTTCATTATACTTGATACATTTTTTATTTTTTATTTTTATTTTTTTTTATGTATGGATATATTTTTTTTTCCATGAACATGTCTTGGTATAATATTGGTGGTTGTGGAACTGTTGCATTGCTCTGTATACTTAATGGATCTTCTTCAATTGTAATAATTGAGATGTACATGTTGCATACCGTTATCGATGATTTTGAGTTATGCTGTATGATGATTGTTTAATGCTCAATAGAATGGAAAATGATGAGTATGTCGTATGATTACATGTTGTGGGGTGCCTTGCTATTAGTGAATGTGTGCAGGGTAGTATATACGGGTTGGGTAGCTTTCGTCAAGGCTTATGTTATGCTCTCTATTTGTTGTTGCCTTGTGTGATGAGTCATGTTTCTATTTTATGTGTGTTTGAGTGGCTAAGTTTTGATTAGGCTTGTACAGAGGGTTATATAATGATTTCTTTGTTTAGTGTTGAGTCATTCATAGTTACTTGTTCTACGAGTTGTAAAAAGCGTGATGGGACTTTTTGAGCTAAGTAGGAAGTAGTTTAGAAGTAGTCATGTTAATGCGTTATTATGAGGCTAGAAACGCTGCTACACTACACTACCGTTGTTGTCAAGTACGCAATTAAGCTGCTGTGTAATGGCCCGATATGGAAAAGCCTAGTAGTGATGTTTTGTCACGATCGTGGTTCTCAGAGCAACCGTTAGGTCAGAGTTGGTGATGATTAAAGTTGGCAGAATGAATTGTATTGGATGTTCTGTTGATGTGTGAAATGAAAGATAAGTATATGAATTGTATTTGTATATGACTTATATTTGAGCGAGACTTGTTAATATGTAAGAATTGTCAGTGGTTATGGAGTTTGAAATGATGATGGATGGATATATTGTTGTTATATATTTGGAGAGTAGGGTATATTTGTATTCGTCTTACTGTCGTCTGTTGTAATTGTCATCCTATTCCGCTGTCGTCTGCTAAGTCTGTCGTATTGTGTATTGATGAGTTGTGGGTTTGTATGCTAGTGGGTTATCTTTATGGTTGTTAGGTGAATACTTTGGTTCATTTACATGGTTAGGCAAGTTACAATTAGGTAAGTGGTGATTGTTTGGTGGATGTGTTAATGAGGATGTTGTGCGTTATTGTCGAATACTGAAAAGCTTGATAGTGTCCATATATATCTATGTGAATATTGTGATTGATAGTAGATTACGATATATTAGTTAGCTTCGAGTCGTATAACTCGTATGAGGGTGTACCTAGATAAAGTGAGTATAGAGTTTAATGGGGACGTGTAATATTTAATGCTAATGTTTTTGATCATGTTTACACGTGTATACCTTCACTGAGGGCGTGCGACATAAGTGAAAAAGAATGAAGTCGTGTGAGCTATACGAGTGCATGTCTGAATAGAGTCAAGGGTACGAGTATTAATTGTTGCGAGTAAAATGTTTCAAGAGTACGAGTTATAAAGCTAGTTTAATATAATATTTACAACCATAGAAGTTAGTTAATATATTTATATACTGTATGGGTTATGATGAGTATGTGGAGATTTTGGGACACAAGGATCATAAATAACATGAGGAATGGTTAAAGACGTGAATGTCGGATGAGAGATACGTGCGCTAGGTAGTAGTGAAAGTCGCAGTTTGATGAAGAATAGTTAGTGTATGGTATGGAAATGGGTACGTATGTAGTCACATAGATGATGAGTAATAACAGAACGAGCGTGAAGGTGACAACATCAGCAGTACGAATAGTTCTATTGATAAGAGACGTGGTTTTATTGTTATGAGACATTATGCTGAGGGAACGGATAAACAACTGAATAAGAAATCAACATTACTTGTTTAAAAGGGTATGTGAGCCGTGCAGTAAGAGAAGTGAGTGGAAATTTCAAAGGTCGCAAAGAAAAGAACTTTTAGTATTTGTGTATACAAGACGAGTTATATTTGGAAGCGAGTGAGTGTATTTTCATGATTTTAAGTGTTGATTAACTAGGATTAGTGTATTTGTTATTCTAGTTTGCGTAATTGTAGAGTGTGATGAGTTCGTGGAGGAAGTTGATGAGGATTCTTCACTTTCAAGTGCGATTTTGGGCGCGATTCCTTCAAGATAAGTACGTGAATAGACGTGGTTTGTGTAACGTCAGTGGTGACTATATATGTATGTTGAGTGTGTGTCGTGAGTTATGCCAGCTCTGTCGTGTATGTGTGACCATGTTGATGTCCTTGTTGTATACTCCTACTGCTATTTTGCTCCGACCTGTGATTGCTTACTACTACTGCTTCTTTTGCGTTTCACTATTGTTGTGCTGTGTCGTGCTGTTGTTATCCAGTCAATGTGACCGAGTGTGTTTGTGTGTGGCATGAATTATTTTATTGCTATTATTCTTATACTCTTACTATCGATTAATGTGTGGGGTTTGGTAAGTCAATCAAATATTGTGGGAATTGTGTTCGTGAGTGAGTAATTTGTCTGGTTGTCGAGTTGTGATGGTGTGGTCAAATAGTGTGGGTTTATATTAATTCAGCTTTCCTTTATCAATGTTGTATGATGACGTATCTCGTTATCACCTAATTAATAGTGTTTACATGAAACCGTGAGTACCATAGAATGATGAGGATAGGTAAACGAATAATGTTGCATTGTTGATAGTGATAGATAAAGTACACGATACAAGTAATATGAGAGGGTTCCGTGGAAATAAGAAAAAAAAAAATTGGCCGAAAAAGGGTTACATTTAAAAACGAAGGGATCAGTTAAGGCATATGATTTCTGGATTGGTGAGACACATAATGTGAGTTATGTGGAGTCGTACAAATCGTAGGATGGTATATCGGGATGAAATGTGAATATCGATTTATGAGGACGTATAATAAACATGTATGTTATGATTGAGTTATACACGAGATTTTGGGTATTTGGTGAGAATTTAGATACGAGTGATAAGCTAGATAGATAACTAGTAATGCAACAATTGACATAGGTAGCGAGAAAATTTGGGAAAGTCGATATCAATGAAAAGTTGAGATATGCAAAGGTCTTATCAGATGGGTATGTATTAATGGGTACATGATGAGTGGTACGATGGATTAGTATGGTAAATCAGTATTAATTGAGTATAATTAGTTAGTGACAGAAGTTATTTGGATCAACTGAGGTAACAGAAGTTTGGTAGTGATGTAGAGAGTAGTCTAAGTGACGTAGTAAGAAAGTTGGGAAGTAGAAACACGAGAGAGTATAGAGTTGACGACATAAAGTTGGGTAGTATGTCGATTGTAGCAGATATAAGGATTGAGATTGAGCATGACGATTATGGTAAACCGTATGAGCGTGAGAATTGAATGTCCTAATGGTGTCAGGATATAGGAAACGTTGAGGTGAAAAAGTATTTCGACAAGTTGCGTTGTAACAAGTCATTAGAGCATGTCGTGAGTATAGCATGTTAGAAACTAGAAGAAATGATGTGAATACCAAGTCTTGGGTAAGTGAGTAAGACAACGACCAAAAGTAAAGACGAGAGAATCGAAGATAGATGATTGAACAAACTAGTATGTGAGGATTAGAATGATGGCGGATTAGAAGGATAACATAGGGGGAGATATATAATAATGGGATCGTATCTTTGCTTTCTAAGCTAGTATGTTGAGTTTCTAGTAAGTAGTAGCAGTCAGGTACTAAGGCAATTACAATAAATGAGTAGAGTGACGTATGGTTAGTGTTACGCAAGGTAGATAGTAGTATACAAGCAAAGCCTTGTAATATGCATAGAAATTCAGTGTTTTGTTGATTTCATTTACACTTGTAGTTCAGTTTATATGATGTAGGGTGTCAGGTTGATACATGGAGTGTATGACACAAGTCATAAGGCATGATTGAAATGTTATAGTAGTCCTTTCAAAGAGAGGGAGACAATGTCGCGGATCCAATTTTGTCATGTTTTCTGCTTTTCTTATGTATTTTTATGTATAGTTTCTTCTATGCCACCATTTGTGTTCTATTGTTCGTTTAGAGGTCGTTGAGCCTGGTTGTATGACGGTTAAGCTTGTTCTTGTCATGTTCAGTTAAACTTTTAGAAGTTGCTCGAAATAAGAGAGAATAGTCATGATCCTGTAGATGAGATAATTGATGAAGGAGCGTACCCCAAATTTGTGTGCTTGAGGTATGTAGTTAGTTACGCGGTCGTAACTCTGTTGTTAGGGGGTAGGAAACGCGCGTCTTTCTTTCGTTAGCTCGTTCCTATGATGATGTGTTGTGTGATACTATCTAAGGAGCAATGTTGTGGTCACTAGGTGACATGTTGTGTATGATATTTTGGCCTGTTTTGGTAAATGGGGCGATGTTGGATCGTGACAGTTTGGGGCTGTTGCAATTGATGGTTAGGAATTTCGGGACGAAATTCTTTTAAGGGGGAAAGACTGTAATACCCCGTATTTTCGTATCCTATTACGCGAGTTTTATATTTAAGTCAGGTTTTATATTTTAAGTCGAGCTTATACGGGTTCATATTATTTTCTTAAGTAGAGTTTTAAATTATAATAACAATAATGATAATAGTAACAATAATAAGTGTAATATTAAATAGACCCGAAAATAAAAGAACCCTCCCACCCTTCTTCATGTTATTTATTCATTCTCGATCAAAAGAAGAAAACAAAAACAAAACCGAGACTTAGTCTCCTTCTTCGCCTCTTCGACCTATTTATTTTTATGCTTCTTTCCTCTTTCCTTCTTCGCTCTCATCTACATCATTCATTCATCATCATCGCCATCATCATCATCATCACAATCGTTAGTCATCTTCATCATCACCACCGCTTTTTCTTCATCGCCCTACCTAACCGGTCATCTTCATCGCCGGGTCACGATCATCTTCATCATCATTAGGCTTCAATTCATCGATTCCTCGAGTCTTAGCCAAAGTATTTGAGGACATACGGTATAATTCGTGTTTTACACTTTCGATTTTCGTTTTCGTTCAATTTGACCTAGATTTTTGGGGCTTTTGATTTTGAAGCGATTATCACGATTATAAGTGTCGATTAAGTCGTATTTTAGTAGTAATTGATAGTATTGTTGTCATTTGTAGAGTTCGTTACGTATCGGGGGCGGTTTCAGCATGTTTTCTCGCTTTTGATCTCGAGGTTCGCGATTTCTCACTCCGAGGTAAGGGTAAAACCTTAGTTAGTCTTATGTGTTGTAAATTGTGTGTTTGTGTAATATATGAATTGTGTTGAATGTGTGTATGAAGGCAATGGTATGTGTGTATGCAACTGGTAAAGGTGGTGTATGTGAATGTCGGTAAAACCTTTGAACTTGGGCCGTGTAAACCGTGTAGAAAAGGGCTGTTTGACAGTTGTGTATGGCTGATGTGGGGAAACCTGCTGGTTGTTGTGGTGAGGCCTATTTGAGACGGTGTTAGTGAATGTAAGTGGGCATATTAGTATCATGAATGGGGCTACTTCCTTTGTCATTGAAGGCTGCCGGGTTGGGCAAAGTTTGGTCGAGATTTCTACCCTCAATTGGGGGCTGTGCTATGCCGAAGAGCTGCTGGTTGTGTGGCCAAAGAATGCTGGCCGTGTTCTTTCTGTTTTGCTTTGCTATGTACGAGTTATGTAGGTATGTGTGTATTGTGTATATGAGTTCATGTGGGACCGTATGAGGTCGTGGTGGATGTATGTAGGTCACTGAATGACTGTGTATATGTGGATGGAAGTGTGTTGGTATTAGAGTGTAGGGTTGTGTGTGTGCGCTTATACCAAGAGTGCTCGTCAGAAAGATAGACTTAAGGCGCGTTGTGGTCTGTCGTAAGTCTGTTTGGTCGGGGATTGGGGTTGTTTGAGCTGTGGCCAGGCTGCTGTGTGGTTGGCAGCAGGTCGGGCTGTTGTGTTGCGAGTTGTCGAGGTCGATTAATTTGCTACTGCTGCTGCTTTTATTGGGCTGCTGGTGATGTCGTCCATATTGTACTACTGCTGCTGTTTTCTTTAGCCTACTACTGCTGCTGATTTATTAGTCTACTGTTGGTGATATTTTAATGCTATTGCTGACCATAGTTGGGTCGGGTGTTAGTCGATTTATTCTTAGGCAATATAAGATATAATTTCTGTAAGCCCGCGTAGTTATTCACGTATAATTATGAAGGAGGCCTTGGGATATTTAGCCTTGTTTACATGAGACGTAAGGTAAATTAATAAGTTACTAGTTAATACTTATGTTGTGTGCGCTGAGAATCATATTTAATTTGACCTCGTGTCTTTGATGGGTAAATCGTGAGAAGGAATAGACCTTGTCTTACGAAAGAACGATACTAGAATGATTATGGGCCGAGTCAGTTGAGTTAACGTTAAGCCACCATAAAAATGTATTTGTTGAGTATTGTCTTCTTGCCATGACGTTCTGCACTTTGTGATCATGATGAGGTCTGTGTGGCCCGATGTCATGTGGTCTGTGTGACCTAATGCGATGAGGTCTGCAGTGGTTCGGCAAACGCGATGCGATGAGGTCCGGTGGTGGCCCGATGTCGCGATACGATGAGGTCCTGCGCGTCGGCGATGTCGCGATACGATGAGGTCTGTGCGGGTCGATGTCGACATGATGAGGTCCTGTGGTGGCCCGATGTCATAGCGTGATGAGGTCCAGTGGCCCGCTGTCACGAGGAGGAGGTGCTGGGTGTTGGCGGTATGGTAAGTCCCCTGTGTGGAGGTTACACAGCGGGGTTCTTAACTTGCTTCTGTGCCTTGTTTTGTTGATAATCGTCCGAGTTAGTTACTTGCATTTTCTTTCAGTTTAAGAATAGAGTAACGTGGTTAAATTACTTACGCGTTTCGGTTTTACCTTAAAGGCTTTTATTTCTTTTGCCTTTCCCGTTCTATGAGTTGGCTTTTGACTAACTAGGTTGTTGTTTGTCTGTTGGCGTCTTCCCCTTAGGTACTCGGACGTGTGCTTGCTGATTGTGGGACGCTTGGAGGGATCACAATAATACTAGTCTTGTGTCTAGTTTGCCACCATAGACGTCTCTTTTGTTTCGCTACTTTACTCAGTTTTGGGGCCTGCGTGCCGTCTTGTTATTGTTACAGTTTTGTGTTTACTCCACCTGTAGCCGAGAGCTACCGCGTTCCTTTTATATATATACATATATCTTGTTTTACTCCAGGTTTTCATGTTTTAAACAAAAGTGTTCTTGCCTACTGACCCATTCAGTTGGGTCCCGTAACACCCTTATTTAGGTTGGGTCCGCCCGGCTTAAATGGGGGTGTTACACTTTTGAATTTGATTATTTTCAAATTTTTGAAATTATCAATACGATTTCCAAATTCTCAACCTTTAAAATGAATCTTTAGCTTTTCTTTTGAACTTGATAAATATGTTTAAAATTTTCTTAAGGGGGTAGGACAAAATATGATGATTTAAAATCATTGATTAAAATTATTTAAAATCTTTATTTTCAACCTACTTTAATATTTATATCTATTTCTAAATACAATTGAATTTGCTTTTATTTTAAAACCCTTATAATTTTTATTTAAATTAATTACGTACAAAACTTCTAGGCCCCACCTTTGAAAATTCCTTTGAGGCCGATTTTGGAAAATAATAATCTAAAGAACATTTCTATATTAATTCAAAATATCCCATTTGTAAATATAAAACGATTATAATCTTCAATCTTCCCACTCTACCTAACACCTTTATAATAATTCAGAAATTTAAACTTTTTGAAAGTCTTATTCTACCAAAATAAAATATCATTATCGAAACTCTTAAAATCTTGATATTCTCTCTAACTGCATTGCTCAACTGCAAGTAGTTATCCACTCTATCCAAGCTTTGACGAAACTTTTCTTAAGTGGTAGGCCAGAATAATCCCCGTGTTATTTTAACACAATATGATAAAAGAATTTAATTCCTCAAATTAAATTCATCCTTTTTCCATATAATAAAAATGCGATCAAATTTTTCACAAATAATACTAAAATTTCCTAAGTACAAATTTAAAAATTTTGAAAAATAAAGTTTGTTGTATTATCTTTAGAATTGAAAAAGAAACACATTTCAAAATTTTATAAAAATCAACACAAAATTTATATCGCCTTTCAAATTTCAAAAATGTTAAGTTATGTTTACTATTCATAAAAATAAATGTAAAACCTTTTATTCATAAAATTCAATTTCGAACATTTTTCATTTTCAAATAAAAAATGAACCCTTATACTTTTCCCGTCTTTGAAATTCGGGTCAACAATTTCAAACACGCAAATCAAAAATCAAACAATCTTATCCTCTTCCATTTTTCTTTTTAATTTTGGAAAAGCAAACTTAACATCACATTTAATGAAAATATAATCATTTTGATTTATTTTTAATAAATCATATTATATTAAAAATCTAATTACTATTTCATTTCTATTAAATTAGCTTTTTCTATATTGTCGAAATTTGAAGTCACACTTAATTTAAATTGATAAACTTTTTGACGTTTGAATATAATTCTTTAAATCTATAACATTCAACGAAAAAAAATAAGTATTTCGACTTAGGAAATTTTTATTCAAAATTTCGAGGATTATGATCCGATTTTTGTTTTTAGTACCTTTCGAAAATTATTTTTATTTTTATCTCCGATTTTATTTCAAAACACTATTTTAAGATCATATCCTTTATTTTGAAACTTTTTGCGAGCGCGCAAATCGAAAATTTCGAAAACGAAAACCGAGCCCGAAATATTTACTTGAACTTTTGACTTGGACTTTTCCAAGTTTATCCTCTTCCATTTTTTCTTACACAAGTCACATGCATTTACTTACACCTTTAAAATTGTCATCATCATTTTAATTTTAGTATTAAAAATTTAATGTTTATACATAATAATAATAATAATACATACAAAATACAATACTACTACTTTAATACTACCATTTTCATTTCCATCACTTTTAAATATTTTCTTCAATAATAAATAAAATATTTTAGTCTTAGAATTCAAAAGTAGAAATATTTTGAAAAATCGTCAAACGCGCACACATTAACTTTTATCGCTTTTGACGCCCGACTTTTTAAAACTGATTAATTTCGTGAAAAACATTTTAAAAATATCATAGGAACATTTCTAACACCAAATAGTGTCAAAGACTTTATTAACCAATTAGAAATAAGGTGTTCCCTAATTTCTTTTAAATAAAACATTATTTACTAGATAAAACTAACTTTAACCTAATTCATTTAACCTAATTTTTGTACAACTTGTTCCACAAGTTCTAAGGACCAAAATTAGCTCATTATATCTCAAAATGTCGTGGCTATGCTTCCCATTTTCTCTCTTTTATTTTCTTTCATTTTTCATCCAAAAAACCTCTTAAATAAAACCATAATAATATTTCTAATAAATCATAAGTGTTCTAAGTTCATTAGTGGGTATATTAGGAGCTAATTACTTGGATTATTTGGGTGAATAACTTGGGTAATATGGGTGAAGAAATTCCGATCTAAAATTTATTTTAGATCCTCGACGATTAACATCCAATTTAAGGTGACTAGCTATATCTTGTATTAGTCTCTTTTAAAATTAATTTGATTTTTATTATAAGTTTATAAGTATGATTTTTATGTTGAAAAATATTAAACATCATTTTTGTGCACTTGTAGGTTATGTGTTGTATAAGTAATGATAATAGATAAATAATGTTTAAAATAGATAAGTTGTAGTATTATGAAATCATGTTTAGTTTAATTATTTTTGAGTACTTTAATTATTGTTCATGTTGTTTTTAAGCTTATATGAGTTTTAGTTGTGTTGAAATTAAATATAAAAATTATGTGAAATATTAACAATGAGTTTAAAGTGAATAAAAATCGAAAACAAATTTATATACAACCTACACTAACTCACGGTTTTCCCTATTTTTTTTAATAAATTTTTCCTTTTAATTTTTGAAAATAATATGTTATGATAAGTTAGGTTAAAATGGTTGTTAATATGTTATAAAAATTAAATTAGGAAAATAAATTGTTAAGTGGAAAATATGCAAAAATGTGTTCTTGATAAAGTATGGTGTTCTTAAGTGTTCTTGAGTTGTTCTTGAGTTGTTCATGTGTTCTTCATGTTTATACAAATTTTGATTTATAATGTTTTTATGTTTGTTGTTATTTATTGTTTTTATTTACTAATAAGTAATTATAATACTAAATATATAACTTAAACAATATAAATCATTAAGATTAAAAAGTTAGAAATTTAAAGTGTTGAAAAACACTATTCATAAATATAAATGAAATTTTTAGTAAATTTCATTTTAGTTTAAATCGTTTTAGTATAATTAGAATAATTAAAATATAAAGACTTTAAGCGAAAAACCGATAAAAATCGAAAAATGAAATTTTGAACACCACCATCATCCCTCACGGCATTTCCTTTATTTTTAGGTTAAATTTTGTTTTTATCACTTTTTAGTTTTTTGTTAAAATAATTTAATTAGTAGTTAATAAATTGAATTAAGAAAATTAAAAGAAACAAATCAATTTTGACATATATAAAAACCACACGGTATTTCCACTTTAAATGGACTAAATTTAATCAAAATGAAAATATCACTAAGTCACTAAAGTTTAATAGTTAATAGAATTGAATTTTTGTATAAATCGATTTAGTTATAAATGAAATATATTAAACCGATAAAAATGATTAACCGTTATAAAAATGAATTAAATCGTGTGCTACTGCCTTTGCAAATATTGGACTGTTGAACTTGGACATACGGACTAAAATGAATCATCCACGATACCTTTATTTTTAAAATGAAAATCGCTAGATTTAGTAAATTGACGACTAAAATTAACTAAGTCTCATTTTAAAATGAATATCATTATCACTTTTTATAAATCGAACTTAACGTTTTTAAAACTAGAATTTTAAAATGAATATCATTATCACTTTTTACAAATCAAACTTAACGTTTTTAAAACTAGAATTTTAAAATGAATAACATTATCACTTTTTACAAATCGAACTTAACGTTTTTAAAACTAGACTTTTAAAATATTTTCAAAAATCACTAAGTACAAAACGAACTTAACGACTTTGAAACTAGAAATTTATACTTAGCAAATAAAGAGATTTAGTTATATACCTAAAATATCTTAAGTATAAAAATACGTATAAATATAATAATACGTACAAGTATAAGAATACGTATAAGTATAAAAATACATTTAGAATACGAAGTATAAAAATACGAATACGTATAAAAATACGTATAAAATACGAAGTATAAAAATACGAATACATATAAAAATACGTATAAAATACGGTGAATAGTGAATAGTGAATAGTGAATAGTGAATAGTGAAAAGTGAATAGTGAAATATTGAAAATAATTGAAAATTTTACTAAGTATAGAAAATTGAAAATGAATAAGTAAATAACTTAAGGTGTTTGAAAAACACTTAAATAAAATTGGACATGCTAATAAACGTATCATTATAGAAACTTAAAAATGTTAATAATTAACAACACTTCAAATAATAAACGAATATGTTATGTGATCATATGAAACCGAATACAAATACTTAAACGTTTGACGCCGGCTAGTGAGAGTCTTAAAGAATACGTGATATGTAATATCAAATAAATAATAAACATTGAGTAAGTTAAATAAAAGGTCAAACGCTGAGCCTCGGATATGAAAACGCCAATCGTGAGTGAAGTGGGGTTAAGATAGTCTTGTAGCTACGCCATCATTGCATAAGATAATGAATATGCCAATGCTTTTGTATCAGGCTTTAGGAAATAGTCGTTTTATCCAGAGTTAAGGTGCTCTATGAATAGCATAGCCTACTCTTAACGTGGATATTATGTGCTAGACTAGGGTTTTATTCCCCTATTTCGCTAAAGTTATCAGGGCCACCGTGACATTATGTGCTTATGCGCTTTGCGGTTCTGTCTCCTTGCCGTGTTTCGTTCTTAGTGGGCGCGACACTTGCATTCGTTCTTGCCACATGTACAGATCACTTGACGAGATTGTATCTGAAGTTCGAATCATTTCGAACACTAGAAGATGAGATGCAAGTACTATAGTATTCGGCGTGGTTTACGAGTCGAGTAAGCCGCTGCACTATGGTAGTGAGATGCAAGCGACTAGAGTACAATGGCCAACTCAGTGGTCAGGCTCGTAAGCAGTATGTGTTGTTTGTTGTTTGAATTAAATGAGAACGAGTGTGTACCATCTTCGAAAACTAAAGACCACAAATTTCTGAAGTGAATCGAGTCTGCATGATGTGAATGATACGATATGTATGCTTGTCTGCGATCTGATATCGCTTTGTAATTATGCTGATATGTTGTGACACTATTGCTATGATATTATCTGTTATTGCTTTCATAACTGAATATCATGCTTATATGATTTATCGCTTTAAACCGCATGCTTATTATGACTTATATGTCTCTATATGCTATTTGTATTAAGCATGTTTATGTTTTTATCATAACATTATAGTTATAAAGCGATAATAATAAACCAAAGTAATTGAAATCGAGGGTAAGTATGAGCATTGCTAGTCACTGTCCGCTCAGCGGGCACCCCCCATCAGTTTATTGTATAGGATGATCGTGGACCGTGAGCTGGTTCTTGGACGGGGCCACAAGACGTTTTATTGCTTTATTTTTAGTTGTTTTGAGAGATTGTAATATATAACCTATACTCTTCTAAATTCCGTACTTAGAGTTGATTTATTCAACTCTTGAACGATGTTTGTAATATTTGGGTTTTATGTATAATTAATGACGCTGGTTTAAGACTTAATTAATTTCCGCCTTAGTAATTTAAGTCGACTAAAAACCAGGTCGTTACACGCAGGCTCCGTCAACCCTACTGTCTTGACAGAATGGGTTGAGGAGATGAAGAAGCTATTAGAGCTGAGCAAGACACCGCCTAATGAGAAGGTGAATGTGGTAGCATACTACTTGAAAGGGGAGGCCAATAGCTGGTGGCGCCTGATCAGATCTACTTTCCCCCTAAGGATCTATAATTGGAGCGAGTTCAAGACCCTATTAGAGAACAAGTACTTTGGGGAGGAACTAAGATGGGAAAAAGAGGAAGAGTTCAGGAACCTAAACCAGGGTGATATGTCTCTGCAGGCATACACCGAGTAGTATCAGGAGCTTTCCAAGTTTGCTCCTAGAATAATATCAAACGAGGAGGAGCTCGCAACCCGATATGTAAGGGGCATGTCTAACAGTCTTAGGCAAATCATGAGCGGGTTCAACTGTAAGAACTTTGCTGAGGCTTATGAAAAAGCGACGAGCATCTGGGCATCTATCCAGAAGGGGGAGATTGAGGAGAAAAAGAAGAGGAAAGTTTTCACAGCCCCAGTAGCAAGTACAAGCTATATTCAGAAACCAAACTTCCAACAGAGGAGTTTTCAGAGTCCGAACTTTCAAAACAACAATTTCAACAAGCCGATTTACAACCGTAACAACAACAACTCGAACCGGGGAAGACTGACTTCGAGCGGGAGGAGAACTCCGCCGCCGATTGTACGATCGGACAATTGTTATTTCTGTCACAAAGCTCTACACCCGGGAAAACAATGTAATGGTGCACCGATCTCATGATTTTTATGCAAAGAGGTGGGGCGTAAGTCAAACGTCTGCCCTAAGAAGGGAACGATGGGTAGAGTAAACACGGGACCGCCACCCGCCGTTAGAGTACAGGGACGTGTTTATGTCCTCACCGAGAATGACGACGACGCCGAGGATTGTCTAGACGTAGACGTCGTCACTGGTAAATTTCTGGTTAACTCAATACCTGCCTTCATTTTATTTGATACAGGAGCATCCTTGTCTTTTATCTCGTCAAAATTTTTAACAAAATCCAAACTTACAAAACCGGAACAAATAAACACTAATATATCGTTACCAAATGGTAAAAATATTGCCTGTTCTTCAAAATATAATAATGTACAAATCACAATCCATCACACAAACTTTCTTTCCGACCTCATTTTGTTTGACCTTCCCGAATTCGATATAATCTTGGGAATGGATTGGTTGGCTCGTCATCATGCTTCATTCGAGTGCCGAGATCGAAAAATCACTTTGAAGAATCCTAATGGAACGGTAGTAACTTACCAAAGCACGCCTTCGAGAGAACGAGTACGATTCGTGTCTGCCATGAAAATCCAGAGTATGGGAAGAAAGGGACACCAGGTTTTTTTGTGCAGCATCAACAAAATAGAGGATGAACGAATGATTGAGGATATTCGCGTTGTTAATGAATACCCGGATGTATTCCCTGATGAACTACCAGGCATGCCGCCGGCACGTGACGTAGACTTCTCAATCGACTTGCTGCCAGGCACAGCACCCATCTCTAAGGCACCCTATCGAATGACACCAGTTGAACTTCAAGAGCTCAAGAAACAATTGGAGGAATTAATTGATCTAGGTTTCATCAGACCGAGTGTTTCGCCTTGGGGTGCTCCGATACTCTTTGTTAAGAAAAAGGATGGAAGTATGCGGCTATGCATAGACTACAGGGAACTCAACAAGGTTACAATCAAGAACCGTTATCCTTTGCCAAGGATAGACGACCTTTTCGACCAACTCAAAGGAGCAAGTGTTTTCTTCAAAATTGATTTAAGGTCGGGTTATCATCAGATAGGTGTTCGAAAGGAAGACATACAGAAGACCGCGTTTCGATCAAGATATGGTCACTATGAGTTCAAAGTGATGCCTTTTGGCCTCACCAACGCACCTGCAGTGTTCATGGATCAAATGAACAGAACTTTCCACGAGTATCTTGACATTTGTGTGGTCGTGTTCATAGACGACATCCTAATCTACTCAAAGACTGAGAGAGAACACGAAGAACATCTGCGTATCATTTTAGAAATTTTGAGGAGAGATAAATGGTATGCAAAATTCTCGAAGTGTGAATTTTGGCTAAGCGAAGTGGCATTCTTAGGCCACGTAATTTCGAGAGAAGGGATAATGGTGGACCCAGCAAAGATAGAGGCCGTAAAAGGGTGGGTCGCACCAAAAACCGTCACAGAGGTTCGAAGTTTTCTAGGCTTGGCCGGCTACTATAGGCGGTTCGTACCCGACTTTTCAAAGGTAGCACGCCCAATGACTAAGCTACTGCAGAAGGACTCCAAGTTCTTGTGGAACGAAGACTGTGAAAAGGCGTTCCAAGAACTCAAGACAAGGCTGACTACTGCACCGGTTTTGGCCTTACCAACTGACGGAGATGAATACGAGGTGTATAGCGACGCGTCCTTAAATGGAATGGGGTGTGTCCTGATGCAACAGGGCAAGGTGATCGCTTATGCATCTAGACAACTCAAGGTACATGAAAAGAATTACCCGACGCATGACCTTGAGCTCGCAGCAGTTGTGTTCGCTTTAAAAATCTGGCGACATTATCTTTATGGAGTCAGCATAAAGTTCTACACTGACCACAAGAGTTTAAAGTACATATTCACACAGAAGGAGCTGAATATGAGACAACGGAGGTGGTTAGAACTGATCAAAGATTACAAGATTGAACTGCTTTATCATGAGGGAAAAGCGAATGTCGTGGCCGACGCTTTAAGTCGTAAGACTTCACACTCACTGAACAATATTTGGGAAATCCCATCTGACCTCGTTCAAGACATGAGGAGATTGGAGTTGGACTTGGTACAGTCCGATGATGCTGATTTAAATGCAATGGTAGTGGAACCCCGAGATACTCCATGACATTCGGGCACTACAATGGGAAGACCCTGAGTTAGTAACTATCCGAGAAAGGATTCCAGCAGAAGGAACAGAAGGATTTGAGATTCACCCTGACGGGAGTCTTCGATTCAAGGGGAGATGGTGCATACCTAACAACGAGACGTTAAAGCGCAAAACTCTCGACGAGGCACACAGCACCAGATATTCGGTACATCCTGGATCAGACAAGATGTACCAAGATTTGAAATCGCGATTCTGGTGGATCAAGATGAAAAAGGAGATAGCCGAACACGTGGCTAAATGTTTGATCTGTCAGAAGGTAAAATTCGAACATCAAAGACCGGGAAGACTTCTACAACCATTAGAAATACCACGAGGGAAATGGGACTCAATCTCAATGGACTTTATTATGGGACTACCGAGGACCTCGAGTGGCAAGGACGCAATCTGGGTTATCGTAGATCGGTTAACGAAGTCTGCCCACTTTATTCCGATAAGGGAGACATGGGGACTGGATGATTTGGCAAAGGCCTATGAAAAAGAAGTAATTAGACTCCATGGCGTTCCTATGGATATTATCTCAGATAGAGACGCAAGGTTTACGTCTCATTTCTGGAAGAAACTACAGGAGGCTTTGGGTAGCCAATTGAAAATGAGCACCGCTTTTCACCCAGCTACAGACGGTCAGACCGATCGAACCATTCAAACTTTGGAAGACATGTTGAGGGCTTGCACGATGGAATTCAATGTGAACTGAGAAAAGAGTCTACCATTGATTGAGTTCTCCTACAACAACAGCTATCACGCTAGCCTAAAATGTGCCCCATTTGAAGCTCTATATGGAAGGAAATGTCGAAGTCCAGTTTGTTGGGACGACGCTAGCGACAATGTGGGCACCGGACCACAAGCTATACAGGACCAGATCGAGCACGTTAAGGTCATCCGAGAAAGACTACAAGCAGCTCAAGATCGTCAGAAAAAGTATGCTGACGAACGTCGTAAACCTATTGAATTTCTGGAGGGCGACAAGGTTTTCCTAAAGGTGTCGCCCATAAAAGGAGTAAAAAGATTCGGCTTAGAAGGGAAGCTGAGCCCTAAGTATATTGGACCCTATGAGATACTTGAGCGAATCGGAGAGGTGGTGTATCGACTTGCTCTACCCCCTAACTTGTCAAGGGTACACAACGTCTTTCACGTATCTCAACTACGAAGATATCGATCTGACCCAAGCCACATCGTTACACCCGACGTCATCGCAATTGAGCCAGATTTTTTGTACTCCGAGAGACCGGTGAAAATCTTGGAACGGGAAACCAAGACATTGAGGCAAAAGGCAATACCCCTAGTAAAGGTCCTCTGGAGGGGTCAAAAGACCGAACAAGCGACTTGGGAAACCGAAGCATCAATGAAGAAAAAATACCCGGAGCTGTTTAGTGCAGGTAACCTTAGCAACCTAGTTAACTTTAAGTTTTGGGGACGAAACTTCTTCAAGGGGGGAGGATTGTAACACCCCGTGTTAATTTAAGCTATTTATAATTAGGAAATCAATAATTAGACAATCTCGCTCAAATATTTCCTAAAACAATACACTACAATTTTGCTCGCACCTAAACTAAAACTATTTTGATATACTTCGAATTTGAACTTTATTTTTTTACATATTCGAACTCGATAAATAAAATGATGAATCGACGACAAATTTCTCAACGACAAATTTCGGCACGCAAATCGAGGTCAATTTTGACCTAGTGGCCGACCCACTTAAAGGTGACTAGGTCACCTAATCCTTTTTCAAATATACTTACTCATAATCCAAATCTAACTAAATTAGTTAAGGTTTAATTATTTTGGTTATTACTAACACACCTTATTATATTAATATCAAATTACTATTTCGTTTTGATTTAACTAACACTTTCGCTAAATATCGAAATAATGAGTCACACTTAGTTTAAACTTATAAAATTTTTGACGGAGGATTATAATTATTTAAATCAATAACATTCAACGAAAAAAATAAGTATTTCGATCAAATAAACTTTTATTCAAAGTTGCGAGGATTTAATACCCAATTTTTGTTTTGATTTCTTTTCGAAGTTTATTTTCATTTTTATTTTCGATCTTACTTCGAAACATTATTTTAGAATCATATATTTTATTTCGGGACTTTTCGCGTGCGCGCAAATCAAAAATTTCAAAAACGAAAAATCGGGCCTTTGTCTTGCATGTTGGCCGAGATAATTGACCACCCTTGGTCCATGTTTATCTTCTTCCATTTTTCTTACACAAGCATGCTCCTACATGACTTACACACCTATTCTTCATCATCACTTCTTTAGCTTATTTTAGTTTAATGTTTATACATTTACAATACACAAATACAATACATATACATATTACTACTACTACTTTCATTACACACAAACACTTAATACATTTCACAAAAACCTCTCTAAACAAAACCATTTTATTTCTAAGTAAGAACACTACCTTAGGTGTTCTTCATTTTCATGAGGATCTTCATCTTCCATTCTTATTCTTTTAAATTTCCTAAATTTATTTCACTTTAGTTTATGTTTATAAATTACTCCACTTAATTCACTACTTAGCTAGGATCATTTCTATATAATTTATATTACTACAACACTTATTAAATGAGTTTTAGAAAATTAAAGTAGTGTTCTAAAAATAAACATGTAACAACCTGGTTTTTCGTGACTTTAATTAAACTAAGGCGGAAAATTAATTAAGTCTAAATATTACAAAACCAGCTGTTAATCGTAATAAAACTCTGAAATACATAGTACGAGTTTAGTATAACAGAGTATAAGTTTGATTATATCCTCTCAAAACAGATTTCAAAATAAGGCCTTCAATCCCCTGATAGATCAACGGTCAAGACTCGGGGTACCTGCATTAAACTCTCATCATTTTCCCGCACACTCCTTCGAGTTTCGATACATGCAATTTCTAAAGCAATATGCAGAATAATAATGAATAATAAAATAGGAATAAACAATTAGCAAGGAAAAAGGAAAAACACATAAAGAGATCAAAATGATTCAAACATGAGTATAAATACAATCACATATCATACAACACTCTCACGTAATCATTCTCAGCCAATCGTAATCCAACACTCATAACATCCAATCATCGTACAAAAATCGATCAAACAAGACAAGGAAATACATTCAACATGTGATAACCAATGAATCTTCGTTAGTAAGGCGGAATCATGCAGACCTCATAAGCATCCGCGCAATAGCCATCAGGGCCAACATAACTTGGACATGACTGACAAGCTAGAGATATCTAAGGTAGTAAGGACGGCCATATCCCAAGTCTAATGTATGCATACACCACTATAGATAGGATCGTAGCATACTTGCTATTCAAATATGTATTCACCTAATAATTCGACTACCACCAGAGATCAGGTACCCCAGGGGTGGATTTTCCAATTACCGTAGTATGGGCTCACTGAGATATCAATGATGCCCCATCCCCGAGGTTGTATATCCCGCACCTAAATAATACTTTAGAAAATATTAGATCGCTTTAGCAACACAAGTGAGAGGAGCTAAAGTCCCCATAGACTCGCTACCTCGTTAACTTCAAATTTCAAGAGTCGCGACATGGCGAACAATCCAAGTATTTTATTCAAGTATTTCATTTTCTCAATTTCTTATTTCCTCGTTCATTCAAAAATAGGTGTGCAATTACAGAACTTAAATATATCGTCTAACTTTGTATAATGAAATTCTAGTTCTAGCGCTTCTTCTGATAAACAAGGCACATAGGAAATCCTAATTATTTATTTTGAGTCCGTTCAGAATTTTAAATATTTTTCACTATTCATCATTTACTATTCAATTGTATTTACTATTCATCGTATTTACTATTCATCGATTTACTATTCAAGTCAGATTTACTATTCCTCGTATTTACTATTCCTCGTATTTACTATTCCTCGTATTTACTATTCCTCGTATTTGTATTTTAGTATTTCGTATTTGTACGTATTTTTATACGTAGGCGTATTCTTATACTACGTATTTTATTCGTATTTTTATTAAGTACATGAATTATTGTTATTGAGTACTTTATTCTTATACGTAGTATACTTACATTTTATACCATTTTCATACTTAGGTATTTTGCTAGATTATCAAAATCACTTTTATTTTCTAAGTATAAAATCTTAGTTTTAAAGTCGTTAGGTTCATTTTGTAATTAGTGATCTGAGAAATTATTTTAAATGTAAAACTCTTGCTAAATTTAGTCGTATACTTAACTAAGATTTTAGCGGTTTCCATTTTTAGTGAGGTTGTCGTAGTTCATTTTAAATAGCCCGTATGTCCATATCTAATCTAACCAAAGGTAGTATCACACGGAATGGTTCATTTTCATATATGTAACGTTTATTTTTATCGGTTTCGTTGATTCTTTTTATTAACGATTCCTTTTATAATATAATTTAATCCTAATTACTATTCGACTTTAATGACTAAGTGATAAATTCATTTTGATCAAAATTGACTAAACATAAAGTGAAATACCGTGGCCCTTTTATTATTTTAGTTATTTATTTCTTTTTTTCTATTTTTATTAATAAATCATTTCTTAAACTAATTTAATTACTTAAGTGATAAAAATAAAAGTAACAAATTCATTTTTAGGTCAATTATAGTCCCTAAACCGTGGCCCTCTTACACTTGTAGTATTTTATTTTTGTTTTCTAATTTATCGGTTTTGACTTAAAGTTTTTTTTTATATCTTAATTATTTAAATTATACTAAAGTGTTTTAATTAGTTTATAATTTTCACTAAACATTTTAATCCATTTATGAATAGTGATTTTACTCACTTTATTTTTCTAACTTTTATATTTTGATGATTTAGTCTATTTAACTCATATGACTATTATTGTAATTTTTCACTAATGACTTTAAACTAAAAATAACATAACTTTTTAATTATTTTGAAATCAAACTAGTCACCTAAATAAAGAACACTTGAATGTGTGAAAGACTTTTATATTTTTCATATAAACCCTAATTAGTCTAATTTTTATATGTTTATGAAATTTCTTCAAATTTTTCCTACAAGTCCATTTTAACTAAACTAATCATAATATGTTATTTAGAAAAATTAAAACTAAAAATTTGTCCATAAAATAATGTAAAAAGCCGTGTGTAGTATATGTTGTCTAACATTTTATTTTTTTGATTTTTGTACTTCTAATTCAACAACTAATTTACTTTATATTATTTATACATTTAATATGTGTGACAAACAAATACAAATATTAACATACAAAGTAAAATCATTATACACACAAGAATAACCAAAATACATTCAAGAACACAAATACATTAACACAATCAAATTTCATAACAATTTCATTTTAAATCCTAAACATAAACTAATTATATTTTTATGTCCATTTTATTATGAGTATTTTAAACATGCAATTTACAAAAATTAAAACGAAAAATTTAGTGAAAAATAAGGGAAATGCCGTGTGATATTAGGGTGTTACACAAATATTATTTTTCGATTTTTGTCTCCTAATTTAACATGTGAATACTAGGTGACATAAAACATCATACATGCAATTCAAAAATAATAAAATCAAGTACAGGCGCTTTATCACATAAGTGTGCGGGAAGCACCTTGATTAGGTTAGGTTAGTTGAAATGCTCTTAGCAATTGTCGGGGTCGACAAGGTGATCGAATTGGCTCAAATCGACACTTCCTCCTTGCTCCTCTTCTTTAGTAGATGGGTACATAAAAAAAATGTAAGTAGACAAGTTAGTAATTTGTTTTAAAACTAAACTAACAAAATGAAAATTCAAAGTGTAGTAACACTTTAAATGTTTAGGTGGTAATTTAATTTGTTTATGATTTAGGTTTATGTTCCCATTTATTTGTATGTAAAAAGAGTGAGAGAGTATTAAATATACATAGTGTAGAATGAAGCTAAGTGTTCTAAAGATTTAAAGCAATAAAATGAAAGTGTTAAATAGGAAATGAATTAAGGAGGATGAAAATATTCAAGGGTTACTCAAGGTTGAAGATGGAAGAGCTTGCAAGTTCTTGAGATGAATTTATGATTTAGAAAGAAAATAAACTAAGTGTTGTAGTGTTTTGTGAGGAAGTAAAACCGAGTAGTAGTAGTAGTAAGATGTAGTTTGTGTTTTGTTGTTGTGGTTCACGTATGAAGTAGTAGTAGTAGTATAGTTTGTAATGTTTGCATTTTGTAGTAAGTTAAGAAGTTGGTATGTGAATGTAATTGAGTTTAGGATGTAATAAAGCAAGTCATTTAGTCAAGGCTTAGCATGAGGTAAGAAAATGTAGGGTGGCTTAAGGATTTGATGGAGTAGTAAAATGAGGAAGAAAGTAGAGCCAACCTTGAGCCTTGCACTAAGAATACACTACTCACATGTAGATCAAGTGGGGTTGTTTTCGTTTTCTTAAGTTTTTTCGATTTCTGGCGTGCTTTAAAAGCCTCGACTTTAAATATATAGTCTTAAAATAATATTTAGGAGAAAGGTCGAAAATAAAAATGAAAATAAGAGTCAAAACGAAATCAAAATAAAATTTGAGTACTAGGTCCTCGTAACCTTGAAATAAGATCTTACTTGATCGTAAAATATATTTTTTTTCGTTGAATGTTAATGAAATAAGTCATGATGCTCAGACGCCAAAAAGTTTATCGCTTTGACTTAGTGAGACTCAAAATATCGAGTTTTTGTGGAAGTGTTAGTTAAATGAAAAAGGAATAGTAAGTTGATAATATTATAATATGTTTGTTAGTAATAATCAAAATGATTAAGTCTTAACTAACCTCTGTTAGCTTTAGATTAAGAGTAAGTAGATTTGAAAAAGATTAGATGATTAAATCATCTTAAAGTGGCTCGGCAAATTGGGTCAACATTGACCTCGATTTGCGTGTCGGAATTTGTCGTTGAAAAATTTGTCGAGGATTCATCATTTGATTTATCGAGTTTGAATAAGAAAGAATGAAGTTCAAATTCAAAGTAATTCAAAATGGTTTTAGTTTAGGTGCTAGGAAAGTGTAGTGTGTTGTCTTAAGAAAAATAGTTGAGTTAGATTGTTTAATTATTGATTTCCTAATTATGATTAACTTAAATTAACACGGGGTGTTACAATCCTCCCCCCTTAAAGAAGTTTCGTCCCCGAAACTTAAAGTAATCTAGGTGGTTATGGTTACTACCATTTGAGCATTTCTGGGTATTTTTCCCTCATCGGCGCCTCGGTCTCCCCAGCG
The DNA here is from genome assembly GCA_023091065.1 of Dianthus caryophyllus. Classification (NCBI taxonomy): domain Eukaryota; kingdom Viridiplantae; phylum Streptophyta; class Magnoliopsida; order Caryophyllales; family Caryophyllaceae; genus Dianthus; species Dianthus caryophyllus. Next base: position 221,150 of record JALGRB010000016.1, read on the forward strand.
TTGCACATTCAGGTCTTCTGTCCCCTCAGGAGAACCTTGACCAACCAGATCGACTTGTGTCGTAAGAATTTGGTCTCTCCGCGAGAATTTCCACTGGTTTCTCCGAGTAAAGCATGTTAGGCTCGATGGCAATCACATCGGGCGTAACAATGTGACTCGGGTCAGATCGGTACCTACGTAGTTGAGATACGTGAAAAACGTTGTGCACTTTCGACAAGTTAGGGGGTAGCGCAAGTCGGTACGCCACTTCTCCTATTCGCTCAAGTATCTCGTAGGGTCCAATATACTTTGGGCTTAGCTTCCCTTTTAATCCGAATCGTCTTACCCCTTTCATGGGTGAGACCTTTAAGAAAACCTTATCTCCGCTGTTGAACTCAATGGGTCGACGATGCTCGTTTGCATACTTCTTCTGCCGGTCTTGAGCTGCTTGTAGTCGTTCTCGGATGATCTTGATGTGCTCAATTTGGTCTTGTACGACCTGGGGTCCAGTACCCACATTGTCACTAGCATCATCCCAACACACAGGGCTGCGACATTTTCTCCCGTATAGTGCTTCAAACGGAGCACACCCCAGACTAGCGTGATGACTATTGTTGTATGAGAATTCTACGAGAGGTAAACTCTTTTCCCAGTTCACGTTGAATTCCATCGTGCACGCTCTTAACATGTCCTCCAGTGTCTGGATAGTTCGCCTCTGTCGGCCGTCGATTCTTTGGATGAAAAGCGCGTACTCATCTTTAACTTACTACCCAAAGCCTCTTCAGCTTTACCCAGAATGCGATGTAAACCTTGCGTCTGCATGCGATATGATGTCAGGGGAACGCCATGTAGTCGTATTATCTCCTTCTCGTAAGCTTTGGCTAGTTCTTCCAACCCCCAAGTCTCCTTGATTGGAACAAAATGGGCCGCTTTAGTTAGGCGGTCCACAATGACCCATATTGCATCTTTGCCGCTTGATGTCCTCGGTAGTCCCATTATAAAGTCCATGGATATGGAATCCCACTTTCCTTGAGGAATTTCCAACGGTTGGAGCAGTCCTCCTGGTCTCTGGTGCTCAAATTTTACTTTCTGGCAAATCATACATCTAGCTACGTACTCGGCGATCTCCGCCTTCATCCTTATCCACCAGAAGCGTAATTTCAGGTCTTTGTACATTTTATCTGAGCCGGGATGTACTGAGTAGCGGGTGCTATGTGCCTCATCAAGGATTTTGCGTTTCAAACCTTCATTGTTAGGTATACACCATCTACCATTGAAGCGTAGACTTCCATCGGTGTAGATTTCGAACCCTTCTGTTCCTTCTGATGGAATCTTTTCTCTAATCTCTAACAGAGCCGGGTCTTCCCACTGTAGTACCCGAATGTCATGGTATAAATCTGGTTCGACCGTCATTGCATTTAGATCGGCGTCATCCGATTGTACTAGATCTAAGCTCAGTCTTTTCAGGTCCTGGACGATGTCTGAGGGAATTTCCCAAATGTTGTTCAGAATGTGGGTTGCCTTACGACTCAGTGCGTCAGCAACTACATTAGCCTTGCCTTCGTGGTATAATAATTCGATCTTGTAATCCTTGATTAGTTCTAACCATCTTCGTTGTCTCATATTCAATTCTCGTTGGGTAAAGATGTACTTCAAGCTCTTGTGATCGGTGTAGAATTTGATGCTGACTCCGTAGAGATAATGACGCCAAATCTTTAGTGCAAACACGACCGCTGCAAGTTCAAGGTCGTGAGTTGGGTAATTCCTTTCGTGCACTTTGAGTTGTCTGGATGCGTATGCTATTACTTTCCCTTGTTGCATCAAAACGCAACCCAAACCATTCAGTGATGCGTCACTGTATACTTCGTACTCATCACCATCTGTTGGTAAGGTCAAGGCGGTCTTTGTGGTAAGCCTTGTTTTGAGTTCTTGGAACGCCTTTTCACGATCTTCACTCCATAAGAACTTGGATTCCTTTTGTAGCGACTTAGTCATCAGCGAGCTACTTTTGAGAAATCAGGGACAAATCTCCTATAATAGCCAGCCGACCCTAGGAAGCTTCTGACTTCAGTGACTGTCTTTGGTGCTACCCATTCCTTAACAGCCTCAATCTTTGATGGATCCACCATTACACCTTCCTTGGAAATTACGTGGCCTAGGAACGACACTTGGTCTAGCCAAAATTCACATTTTGAAAATTTAGCATACCATATATGATCCCTCAGAATGCTCAGGATGATGTGTAGGTGTTCTGCGTGTTACGCTTATCCTCGAGTAGATCGAATGTCGTCGATGAACACGACAACGCAGATGTGTCGAGATATTCGTGAAAGGTCCTGTTCATTTGGTCCATAAACGCTGCTGGGGCGTTGGTAAGGCCGAACGGCATTACTTTGAACTCGTAATGTCCGTACCTTGATCTGAAAGCAGTCTTTTGTATATCCTCTTTGCGAACTGCAATCTGATGGTATCCTGACCTTAGGTCAATCTTGGAGAAGACTCCCGCTCCTTTGAAATTTGGTCAAAGAGATCGCTCTATCCTAAGCGAGGATAACGATTCTTGATTGTTACTTTGTTCGATTCTCTATAATCAATGCAGAGTCTCATACTCCCATCCTTCTTCTTAACGAAAAGTCTGCAGATGCTCCCAGGCGAAACACTCGGTCTTATGAATCCTAACTCAATCATTTCCTCCAACTGTTTCTTGAGTTCCTGGAGCTCAACAGGTGCCATCCTGTATGGTGCCTTTGATATAGGTGCCGTGCCTGGTATAAGGTCAATAGAGAATTCGACGTCTCTTGCAGGAGGCATACCCGGTAATACATCTGGAAATACCCCTGGGTATTCGTTCACGATTGGGATGTCTTCAATGCGCAATTTATCTTCAACTTTGGTAATGTTACAAAAATATACTTGGTGTCCCTTTCTCTCCATACTCTGTAGTTTTAAGACGGACACCAGTTTACTTCCCTTTTCCTTTTCAAACACTGATATGATACTTCCTTCCCTTGATTAGTCTTCAGTGTGATTTTCTGATCGTGGCATTTGAACGTTGCATTATGACGAGCCAACCAATTCATACCCAAAATTACATCGAACTCGGGAAGGTCAAACAACACTAGATCCGGCGGAAAGTACGTGTTGTGAATTGTAATCTTTACATTGTTATATCTTGAAGAACAAGAAATGTTTTACCATCGGTAGTGCTATGTTAGCTTTAATCATGTAGGATTTGTGAGTTTGGATTGTTTGATAAACTTTGAGGAGATAAAAGATAAGGAAGCTCCTGTATCGAATAAGATAAAAGCAGTCTGCGAGTTAACGAGAAATTCTGGAAGAACGTCAACATCAATAATATAATATCGGTGCCCTCTTCAGACCGGTCGGGCGTACACGTCCTTGAACCCTAACGGTGGCGGTGGTCCCGCATTTGCTTTGGCGTAGGTACCCTTCTTTGGGCACTCGTTTGACTTGTGCCCCACAACCTTGCGGCAGAAAAACACCATCTTGGTTCCCCGCTGCAACGCTTTCCGGGTGTATTGGTTGCTGCGAAAGCCAGGCTTGATTTACTGGAATGGGCGAGGTCCAGGAAGTTGTTGATTGTTCCTTTACAGCGAAAGTCGTGGGAGGTTGCGATTGTAGTTTTGAGCTCTGATTACAGTTCAGATTCACGGTTGTCCACAGTTACAAAGCGAGGCGGCCAGAACATGGAGATTTATGGATAAAGCGGCACTTGCCCACAGAGGCGTGAGCGTCTTCTTCTTCTTCTTCTCCTCGACTTCCCTCTTACGGATGGGTGCCCAGGATACCACGTTGCCTTTTCGTAGGCTTCGGCGAAGTTCTTACAAATTGAACCCAGCTCATGTTTATCCTCGGTCATTGTCCATTGCCTAAATGCGTAACGAGTTGCGAGTTCCTCCTCATAGTCAATATCTTAGGAGCAAACTTGGAAAGCTCGATATTTTTACTCGTAAGCTTGTGGTGGCATTTCACCCTGGGTTAGATTCCTAAACTCTTCTTCTTTTTCCCACTTCAACTCTTCCCCAAAGTACTTGTTTTCCAACAAGGTCTTAAACTCGCTCCAGTTATAGAGCCTTAGGGGGAATTGGGCTTTGATTAGGCGCCACCAACTATTTGCCTCTCCCTTCAGGTAGTACGCTACTACGTTCACCATTTCGTTAGGTGGTGTCTTACTTAGTTCCAGCAACTTTTCCATTTCCTCGATCCACTCTGTCAAGACCGTGGGGTTGACAGAACCAGAATACGTTTGAGGTCGGTGTTTGGAGAATCTTTCAAAAGCGGACTGATTGTTTCCGCCACCATGATTTTGGTACATATTCTGAGCAATTTTGTAATTGCATCTTGAATCCTTTCCTCCTCGCTTCTTCCTCAAAGAAATGTTGGGCGAAGTTTGGAGTCGACCATGTTGTTTAAGTTGTTTGCATCCATTCTGAAAAATATTAGGTCGTATAAGTTTTGAGTAGTTCCCAAATGAGACACTTTATAGAGTAACAAGATAAAACACATTTCATTGATAATGTAAAAGGGTTACATCCAAAAAGTTACAAAGCCTCCTAATACATTCCCTATGAAATGACCCAAGGTAAGAACTCAATACAAAGTTCAGCAAAATAACATAAAAGTTTAGATACATTCTCAAGAGATATGAAATTGGGTTGAGAATGACAAAAGATTTGTCCTAGGTTCTAAGCAAATTTTGAGTAGTGGTACTCTTTCTCTGAGAAACTGTGCTTATACTTCACAGCATAAGACATGTCGCTCAAACCCAGCTTGAAATCTTCCCAACTAATGTAGCATTCGCCCTCGCGTATAGCTGGGGATCGAAGTCGTAGCCACCAAGCTCTGGCCTCTCCGTCAAGGCAGACAACAGCAAAGTGGGTCTTCCATTCCTCCGGGACCGAGTATTCTTGGAACTTTGCATTCATGTGCCTGGTCCAAGTGTACAAGGTATCTCTATCTCCCTCATAGGCGTCGGGGTCACTCCTCATGAATGCCTCGTGCCAGCGTCGGTCTTCCTCGAAGATCGGCGGAGGTGATCGGGGAGTTCGATGCTCCACGTATGGAGTTTTGAGTGCCCTGGTCTTCCAAATCAATCCTTGAATTCTCCAAGTTGTGCATTTTCTTCCACGCCTTTCTCTGGCGGCCCAGTGCGCAAATGCTTGGGCGACCCTCTTCTGAGCTTTCTCATCTCGGTCTATTTCACGGTCTCCTTGTCGTGCTGAAGTCATATCTGAAATGAGTGGGGGGTATAACTTAGGTGAGATTTGAATTCACATACATGTATGCAGAATTTAAAATGAACGAGTTATGAAAAGCACACGACTTAGTAGCAACATAACGTCTCCATATACCTATGAGTATATGGGTAAAATATTACATCCAAGGAAATATAATACATAAGTTCACAAAACGTTACATCCGAAAGGAAAGTCCATAGCCGTTAAGAAAAAGTGACGACATTAAGGTCGTTCTTAAGATAGTTTAAGGTCGGTTACATATGTTTTACAAGCCGGAGTCGCATGACCCTGAATTATTATTTGCGTGCCTGAAGAGTCTCCCACATCGGCATCTTTCCCAGACTGGAAGTGACTCGACTGGTATTGGAGGATAGAGGTGTTTATATTCTTGATCCATCAGGTTCTCGAGTAATTCCTCGTGCTCCATCCACCCTGGTGGTTGCATCTCCCTCAGAAGTGGGTCTGGGTGACACATGCGACCCATGTGTAGGTCGTAATCCAGAGTAGTTGCCCAACCAGGTTGGAGTCGAGTGCGAATTCAAATGCGGGTGAAAGCTCTCGATCGGCGTCAGGCCTATGCGATGCCCTTTGTGTGGTAGGGTGCGCTTGCCAGGATCCCATTGGCTTCCACGTATTGCTCTATGACGTGGGACTGGCCACTTATATATGCATCCAGTGGCATCATTGGTGGACGTCGTGGTAAATTGTTACGGGAGTAACTGAAGGACGTCATCCTAAGGGCCTTTGTCAAACTAGCGTTAGCCACAGAGCAAATAGCAAGTAAAAGAATCTAACGCTCATCTAACTAGTTTATTATTTATTAGGTCGGTCCTTAAGATTCTACCCTTTCTCCCATTTTAAAATGATCTAAGTTATTATTTTAGCGATCTGGAGATTCCTAGTTTATTATTTGATCCTATCAGTCTATGCCCGACATACGATATGAATATACGGCCCGGTGTCGCCTCGCTATGTGAGATAACTTTAAGTCATTCACGATTTGAAGACGACTTTGATACCAACTGTAACAACCTGGTTTTTCGTGACTTTAATTAAACTAAGGCGGAAAATTAATTAAGTCTAAATATTACAAAACCAGCTGTTAATCGTAATAAAACTCTGAAATACATAGTACGAGTTTAGTATAACAGAGTATAAGTTTGATTATATCCTCTCAAAAGCAGTTTCAAAATAAGGCCTTGATCCACGATAGATCAACGGTCAAGACTCGGGTACTGCATTAAACTCTCATCATTTTCCATGCACTCCTTCGAGTTTCGATACATGCAATTTCTAAAGCAATATGCAGAATAATAATGAATAATAAAATAGGTAAAAACAATTAGCAAGTAAACAGGTAAAACACATAAAGAGATCAAAATGATTCAAACATGAGTATAAATACAATCACATATCATACAACACTCTCACGTAATCATTCTCAGCCAATCGTAATCCAACACTCATAACATCCAATCATCGTACAAAAATCGATCAAACAAGACAAGGAAATACATTCAACATGTGATAACCAATGAATCTTCGTTAGTAGAAGGCTAATCATCACGCAGACCTCATAAGCATCCACAAGAATAGCCATCGGGGCCAACATAACTTGGACATGACTGACAAGCTAGAGATATCTAAGGTAGTAAGGACGGCCATATCCCAAGTCTAATGTATGCATACACCACTATAGATAGGATCGTAGCATACTTGCTATTCAAATATGTATTCACCTAATAATTCGACTACCACCAGAGACGGGTACCCCCGGGTGGGGCTGGATTTTCCACCATTGCAGTAGTATGGGTTCACGGAGATATCAATGATGCCCCATCCACGAGGTTGTATATCCCATAGAAATAATACTTTAGAAAAATATTAGATCGCCTTTAGCAACACAGTGAGGAGCTAAAGTCCCAGCATGAGGCAACTACCTCGTTAACTTCAAATTTGAGAGTCGCGACATGGCGAACAATCCAAGTATTTTATTCAAGTATTTCATTTTCTCAATTTCTTATTTCCTCGTTCATTCAAAAATAGGTGTGATTACGTAACTTAAATATATCGTCTAACTTTGTATAATGAAATTCTAGTTCTAGCAGTTCTTCAGATAAACAAGGCACATAGGAAATCCTAATTATTTATTTTGAGTCCGTTCGTAAATTTTAAATATTTTTCACTATTCATCATTTTACTATTCACTGTATTTACTATTCATCGTATTTACTATTCATCGTATTTACTATTCACCGTATTTACTATTCCTCGTATTTACTATTCCTCGTATTTACTATTCCTCGTATTTACTATTCCTCGTATTTGTATTTTAGTATTTCGTATTTGTACGTATTTTTATACGTAGGCGTATTCTTATACTTCGTATTTTATTCGTATTTTTATTAAGTACATGTATTATTGTTATTGATTACTTTATTCTTATACTTAGTATACTTACATTTTATACCATTTTCATACTTAGGTATTTTGCTAGATTATCAAAATCACTTTTATTTTCTAAGTATAAAATCTTAGTTTTAAAGTCGTTAGGTTCATTTTGTAATTAGTGATTTGAGAATTTATTTTAAATGTAAAACTCGGTTAAATTTAGTCGTATACTTAACTAAGATTTTAGCGGTTTCCATTTTTAGTGAGGTTGTCGTAGTTCATTTTAAATAGCCCGTATGTCCATATCTAATCTAACCAAAGGTAGTATCACACGGAATGGTTCATTTTCATATATGTAACGTTTATTTTTATCGGTTTCGTTGATTCTTTTTATTAACGATTCCTTTTATAATATAATTTAATCCTAATTACTATTCGACTTTAATGACTAAGTGATAAATTCATTTTGATCAAAATTGACTAAACATAAAGTGAAATACCGTGGCCCTTTTATTATTTTAGTTATTTATTTCTTTTTTTCTATTTTTATTAATAAATCATTTCTTAAACTAATTTAATTACTTAAGTGATAAAAATAAAAGTAACAAATTCATTTTTAGGTCAATTATAGTCCCTAAACCGTGGCCCTCTTACACTTGTAGTATTTTATTTTTGTTTTCTAATTTATCGGTTTTGACTTAAAGTTTTTTTTTTTTTTTATATCTTAATTATTTAAATTATACTAAAGTGTTTTAATTAGTTTATAATTTTCACTAAACATTTTAATCCATTTATGAATAGTGATTTTACTCACTTTATTTTTCTAACTTTTATATTTTGATGATTTAGTCTATTTAACTCATATGACTATTATTGTAATTTTTCACTAATGACTTTAAACTAAAAATAACATAACTTTTTTAATTATTTTGAAATCAAACTAGTCACCTAAATAAAGAACACTTGAATGTGTGAAAGACTTTTATATTTTTCATATAAACCCTAATTAGTCTAATTTTTATATGTTTATGAAATTTCTTCAAATTTTTCCTACAAGTCCATTTTAACTAAACTAATCATAATATGTTATTTAGAAAAATTAAAACTAAAAATTTGTCCATAAAATAATGGAAAAACCGTGTGTAGTATATGTTGTCTAACATTTTATTTTTTTGATTTTTGTACTTCTAATTCAACAACTAATTTACTTTATATTATTTATACATTTAATATGTGTGACAAACAAATACAAATATTAACATACAAAGTAAAATCATTATACACACAAGAATAACCAAAATACATTCAAGAACACAAATACATTAACACAATCAAATTTCATAACAATTTCATTTTAAATCCTAAACATAAACTAATTATATTTTTATGTCCATTTTATTATGAGTATTTTAAACATGCAATTTACAAAAATTAAAACGAAAAATTTAGTGAAAAATAAGGGAAATGCCGTGTGATATTAGGGTGTTACACAAATATTATTTTTCGATTTTTGTCTCCTAATTTAACATGTGAATACTAGGTGACATAAAACATCATACATGCAATTCAAAAATAATAAAATCAAGTACGAGGCGCTTATCACATAAGTGTGCGGGAAGCACCTTGATTAGGTTAGGTTAGTTGAAATGCTCTTAGCAATTGTCGGGGTCGACAAGGTGATCGAATTGGCTCAAATCGACACTTCCTCCTTGCTCCTCTTCTTTAGTAGATGGGTACATAAAAAAAATGTAAGTAGACAAGTTAGTAATTTGTTTTAAAACTAAACTAACAAAATGAAAATTCAAAGTGTAGTAACACTTTAAATGTTTAGGTGGTAATTTAATTTGTTTATGATTTAGGTTTATGTTCCCATTTATTTGTATGTAAAAAGAGTGAGAGAGTATTAAATATACATAGTGTAGAATGAAGCTAAGTGTTCTAAAAGATTTAAAGCAATAAAATGAAAGTGTTAAATAGGAAATGAATTAAGGAGGATGAAAATATTCAAGGGTTACTCAAGGTTGAAGATGGAAGAGCTTGCAAGTTCTTGAGATGAATTTATGATTTAGAAAGAAAATAAACTAAGTGTTGTAGTGTTTTGTGAGGAAGTAAAACCGAGTAGTAGTAGTAGTAAGATGTAGTTTGTGTTTTGTTGTTGTGGTTCACGTATGAAGTAGTAGTAGTAGTATAGTTTGTAATGTTTGCATTTTGTAGTAAGTTAAGAAGTTGGTATGTGAATGTAATTGAGTTTAGGATGTAATAAAGCAAGTCATTTAGTCAAGGCTTAGCATGAGGTAAGAAAATGTAGGGTGGCTTAAGGATTTGATGGAGTAGTAAAATGAGGAAGAAAGTAGAGCCAACCTTGAGCCTTGCACTAAGAATACACTACCACATGTAGATCAAGTGGGGTTGTTTTCGTTTTCTTAAGTTTTGTAGATTTACGCGTACGCGAAAAGTCTCGACTTTAAATATATAGTCTTAAAATAATATTTAGGAGAAAGGTCGAAAATAAAAATGAAAATAAGAGTCAAAACGAAATCAAAATAAAATTTGAGTACTAGGTCCTCGTAACCTTGAAATAAGATCTTACTTGATCGAAAAATATATTTTTTTTCGTTGAATGTTAATGAAATAAGTCATTATGCTCAGACGTCAAAAAGTTTATCAGTTTTGACTTAGTGAGACTCAAAATATCGAAGTTTTGTGGAAGTGTTAGTTAAATGAAAAAGGAATAGTAAGTTGATAATATTATAATATGTTTGTTAGTAATAATCAAAATGATTAAGTCTTAACTAACCTCTGTTAGCTTTAGATTAAGAGTAAGTAGATTTGAAAAAGATTAGATGATTAAATCATCTTAAAGTGGCTCGGCAAATTGGGTCAACATTGACCTCGATTTGCGTGTCGGAGAATTAGTTGAAAAATTTGTCGAGGATTCATCATTTGATTTATCGAGTTTGAATAAGAAAGAATGAAGTTCAAATTCAAAGTAATTCAAAATGGTTTTAGTTTAGGTGCTAGGAAAGTGTAGTGTGTTGTCTTAAGAAAAATAGTTGAGTTAGATTGTTTAATTATTGATTTCCTAATTATGATTAACTTAAATTAACACGGGGTGTTACAAAACATTCAAGATCTTCATCTTCTTTAATTAAAATTTCCACTTAGGTTTTCACTATTCACTAAAATAAAATTCTTCATAAGTTGTTTTATTACACTTCCTCTTTTTCCTACTAAATTATAATGAACATAAATCATAAAATAAATTAAAACTATACTTCATCTAAAATAAACTAATTATAAAAACATTAGTCTTAGTATTATTTTAGTAGAAGCTTGTACTAACTTAGCTAATTTTCTTGTATGTACTCTTTAACCTAAAGACGAAGAGCCAAGTGACGGGGTGGATTTAAGCATTTTCAACAATATAGTTGACCCGGATAATTGCTAGAAAGATCATACCGAGCTAAATTAAGGTGTCCCCGCACACTAGTTTTAATTTTGTAAATCGCATGCTATAAATGTTTATGTGTTATGTTTATTGTGTTATGATCACCTAACCTCATATGTTAAATTAGGAGACAAAAATCGAAAAATAAAATTGTGTGCTCACCTTAAATTTCACACGGCATTCCCCATTTATTTTGCTTAATTTTTCCTTTTAATTTTTGTTATTTATATGTTAAAAAGACTATGTTAAATGAGTACTATAAATGTTGTTCATATGTTGATGCCCTTTGCCTTGTATTTCATTTTGTTATTAGGTGTTATGTACTTGAAATGATTTACTTTTATTTGTTAATGTTTTATTATGAATTTCACTCATGTTAAATACATATATAATATAAAGGAAATTAGTTATTGAATTAGAAGTATAAAAATCAAAAATAAAATTTGTGAAATGTTACTTCAAGGGCCACGGTTTTCCCTTATATTTTTGACCTATTTTTAGTTTTAATTTTTGTAAATAATAGGTTATGTTAGTTTAGATTAATTAGTGTTGTTAGTAAAATTTGAGAAAATTAAATGATAATATAAAAATTTGAATTAAAAGTGTTCTTAAGAAAATCATAAGTGTTCTTCATTGTTAAGTTAGTTTAATTTATAATTTTTATAAAGTTTCATTTAATTCTTGTTTTATTTCACTAATGAATAAATACAATACTGAATATATAAGTTAAATAAACTAAATCTTTAAGATATAAAAATTAGAAATATAAAGTGTCACAAATCACTATTCATAAATGAAATAAGATGTTTAGTGAAAATTGTAAACTAGTTAAATCACTTCAGTATAATTTAAATAATTAGTATATAAAAACTTTAAGTCAAAAACCGATAAATTAGAAAACGAAAATGAATTGTACAAGTACAATATGGGCTACGGCTTTAGGACTCATTTTAGACCTAAAGTGAATTTGTCACTTTTTATTTTTATCACTTAAGTAATTTAATTAGTTAAAGTGATGAATTATAATAAAAACAAGAAAAAGAAATAAATAGATAATACAATTAGGGGCCACGGTTTTTCTATTAAAAATGGGTCAATTTGGATCAAAATGAATTTGTCACTTAGTCATTAAAGATGAATAGTAATTAGGATTATATTAAATTGTATAATAAATCGTTAATAAAAAGAATCAACGAAACCGATAAAAATGATGTTACATATATTAAAATGAACAAATTCGAGTGCTACTACCTTTGCTTAAATTTGGATATGGACATACGGACTAGTTAAAATGAACTACGACGATATCGCTAAAAATGGAAACCGTTAAAATATTAGGTAAGTATATTGTAACAACCTGGTTTTTCGTGACTTTAATTAAACTAAGGCGGAAAATTAATTAAGTCTATATATTACAAAACCAGCTGTTATCGTATTACAAACTCTATATACATAATATGAGTTTAAGATAAACAGAGTTATTTGATTACAATCCCTCAAAAAGGAGTACAAAATAAAGGTAAACTCTCCCCAGCATTCAATAGCGTTGGTCTCGGGGTACCTGCGTTTTTATATATTATCATTTTCCCGCAACACTCTTTCGACACATGCAATTCTAAAACATATACATTATATAAAGGAAATAAATAAATAAAAACAAATAGCAATTAGGCATGTAACACATAAGGAAAGCATGATGATTCAAACATGAGTATAAATCCATTCACGTAACATATCAACACTCATAGATAATCATTCTCAATAAATCGCATTCCAATACTCAACCAAGTCATTCAGACAATCATCAAACAAACAAGACAAGGAAATACATTCAAACATATGTTAACTAAAGAATGTTCATTAGCGAGGCGGAAGCATGCAGACGTAATTTCGCAATAGTAGACAGGGCCAAACAGATTGGACGTGTCTGACACACTACTCTATACAATGGGCGAGGGCCAAACAGATTGGACGTGGCTGACATACTAGACGTCCGCGCAATAGCGGTCAGGGCCGAACAAAGCGGACGTGTCTGAACAGGCTAAGGATACCTAAAGCGATAAGGACAGCCAAATCCCGAGTCTAATGTATGCATACACCACTATAGATAGGTTCGTATCATACTCGCCCTCGAGTAAGTAGTCACCTAATAATACGACTATCACCTTAGACGGGTACCCCCGGGTGGGGCTGGAGTTTCCAATTACCGTAGTATGGGCTCACGGAGATATCAATCATGCCCCATCCCTGAGGTTGTATATCCCGCACCGAAATAATACTTTATAAAAATATTAGATCGCCTTTAGCAACTCTGGGAGGAGCTAAAGTCCCCATAGAACTACCTCATTAACCGAATTCAAGAGTCGCGACATGGCGAACAATCCAAGTATTTTATTTTCTCAATTTCTTATTTCTCGTTCATTCAAAATAGGTGGCAATTACAGAACTTAAATATATCGTCTAACTTTGTATAATGAAATTTTAGTTCTAGCGATTCTTCGATAAACAAAACACATAGAAACACTTAATGATTTATTTAGAGTCCGTTCGTAAACTTTAAATATTTTCACTATTCATTATTTTACTATTCACCGCATTTACTATTCGTCGTATTTACTATTCATCGCATGTTACTATTCATCGTATTTTTATTCGTATTCGTATTTTAAGTATTTAAGTATTTGTAATGCGTATTTTTATACGTATCGTGATTCTTATACTTCGTATTTATACGTATTTTTATACGTACATGTATTTTATATTTATTAGTATTTTGTCCATGCTTAGTATATATTTTTTTAATACTTAGTATCCTTTATGTTTATGATATTTTACTTAAGTACAAAAATCTAGTTTTATTTTCTAAGTATAGAATTCTAGTTTCAAAGTCGTTAGGTTCGTTTTGTACTTTAGCGATTTTTGAAAATATTTAAAAGTCCAGTTTTAAAAACGTTAAGTTCATTTTGTATTTAGTGATTTTGAAATATATTTTAATCAAAGTTGTTAAGTTCATTTGTACTTAGTGATTTTAAATGATATTTCAAAAGTAAAACTCGGTTAAATTTAGTCGTATACTTAACTAAAATTTAAGCGGTTTCAAATTTTAGCGAGGTTGTCGTAGTTCATTTTAAATAGTCCGTATCTCCACATCCAAGTTTAAGCATAGGTAGTAACACTCGAGATGGCTCATTTTAATACGTGTAACGTTTATTTTAATCGGTTTCGTTGATTCTTTTTATTAACGATTCATTTTACAATTTAATATAATCCTAATTACAAATCAAATTTAGTGACTAAGTGACAAATTCATTTTGATTAAAATTGACCCAATTTAAATAGGAAAACCGTGGTCTTTATTTATATTAGCTATTTGTTTCTTTTTTTGTTTTTATTAATAATTCATTACTTTAACTAATTTAATTACTTAAGTGATAAAAATAAAAAGTGACAAAATCATTTTTGGTCCCAAAATGAGTCTAGGGCCGTGGCCTCTATTCACTTAGTCTTTTATTTTTCGTTTCCTAATTTATCGGTTTTTGACTTAAGGTTTTTATATAATAATTATTTAAATTATAATAAAGTGGTCTAACTAGTTTACGATTTTAACTAATTATTTTATTTCATTTATGAATAGTGTTTTTGTGACACTTTATTTTTCCAACTTTTATAATTTAGTGATTTAGTCTATTCAACTTATATATTCATTATTAAAACTTTTCAATAATGACTTTAAACAATAATAAAATAAAACTTATATTTATTATGAATCAAATTAGTCCTTTATGTGAAGAACACCATGAATATGTGATGAATCCAATTATTTTTCATATGAACATTTTTAACTCAAATTTTTATATTATCGTTTTATTTTCTCAAATTTTTATGGTATGTCTAATTAACCTAGACTAATCATAATATGTTATTTAGAAAAATTAAAACTAAAAATTGGTCCAAAATATTTAGTAAAACCGTGTATAAGGTATATGTTCACTATTTTTATTTTTTTGATTTTTATACTTCTAATTCAATAACTAATTTACTTAATATTACTTATGTATTTAACATATGTAAAAATCATATACAAACATTAACATACAAAAGTAAAAATCATTTCAAACAAAAATAATAACATTTCTTCAAGAACACACATACTTTAAAAACAATCAAATTTCATAACAATTTCATTTTAAGTCCTAAACACAAACTAATTATATTTTCATATACATCTTATACTTAGTATTTTAAGCATGCAATTTACAAAAATTAAAACGAAAAATTAAGTGAGAAAAATAAGGGTGGCCGTGTGGTTTTTTTAACACTACACAAATTTTATTTTTTTGATTTTTGCCTTGTAATTAATCATGCAATATCTATGTGACCTACTAATTCATACACACACTCAAACATAACATATAATCAAACAAGTGTAAGTGCTTAGCAATTATAGTGTGCGGGAGCACCTTAGGTTAGGTTCAAGAGCGAAAAGATTAACAGTTGTCGGGATCAATGATATGATCAAACTGGCTCAAGTCGACACCACCACCTTGCTCCTCGTCTTTGGTTAGGATGGGTACATAAGAATGAAATAAACAAGTTAGTAAATTTATTTAGCTAGCTAAACTATACTAACAAAAATTAAGTGTAGTATTGTTTTTAGGTTTAGGTGATGTTTAAATTTTAAGTGATTTTGATTTATGTTCATATTTTAATTGTATGTAAAAAGAGTATGTAAATACTAAATATAAATGGTGAGGAGTTTATTTAAGTGTGCTAATTAATTTGAGCAAATAAAATGAAAGATTAAGGAAGAAAAAGAATTAAAGAGGATGGATATTATGAAGTGTTCTTGAGCTTGCACATAAACAAGCTTACTTGTTCTTGAGTTGAGTTTATTAGAGAGAAAATGACTTAGAGAATTTCTTTGTGTTTTGTGTGTGTGTTGTACGTATGAATGTAGTAGTAGTAGTGTAGTTGTAATTTTTGTATTATGTAGTATGTCTTTAAGTATTAATAATGTTTAATCTTTAATTAAAATAGGCTATAATGTGATGATGAATTAATGTAGGTTGTAAGAAGGATTAGACTTGGTAGTAAAGGAGACATGGTGGTGTAAGAGAAAGGAAGAAAAAATAGAAGGAGATAATGTTGACCAAAGGCCAAAATTTCGGCCAACATGCATGCATACAAGTTCCGATTTTCGTTTTTGAAATTTTCGATTTGCAGACGTCTGTGAAAGTCTCGAAATGAAATATATAGTCTTAAAATGATGGTTCGAAGTAAGATCAAAAATAAAAATGAAGAAAAACGTTGAAGGGTGATCAAAACAAAAATTGGCTTTAGGATCCTCGAAACTTTGAAATAAAATCTTATTTGATCGAAACACTTATTTTTTTTTTGTTGAAAATTATCGAATTAAATCATTATACTCAAACGTCAAAAATTTTACCGGTTTAGGCTTAGTGTAACTCAATATATCGAGTTTTAGTGAAAGTGTTAGTTAAATCAAAATGAAATAGTAATTTGATATTATTATTATATGTTTTGTTAGTAATAATCAAAATGATTAAGCTTAACTAGTTTTTAATTAGATTAGGATTATGAGTAAGTATATTTAAGAAAAGATTAGGTGACTTAATCACCATTAGGTGGCTTGGTCTTTTAGTCAATGTTTGACCTCGATTTGCGTGCCAAAATTTGTCGTTGAGAAATTTGTCGTAGGTGTTTCATTTGATTTATCGAGTTTGAATATGTAAAAAATAAAGTTCAAATTTGAAGTATATCAAAATAGTTTTAAATCAGGTGCGAGCAAAGTTGTAGCGCATTGTGTTAGAAAAATATTGAGCGAGATTGTTGAATTAATGATTTGCGCAATTATAATAGGCTTAACTTGACATGGAGTGTTACATGTTTAGCGAAAAAAATTCAGTCGCATTTTTATTATAAGGAAAAAGGTTGAATTTAATTTAAGGAATTAAATTCTTTCATAATATTTTGCTATAAAAAACACGGGGTGTTACATATATGACTAAATTTAACCGAGTTTTACTTTTAAAATAATATTTCAAATCACTAAATACAAAACGAACTTAGATAGTGTTTGGCAATGGTCATTTCATTTGTAAATCCTCATTTCGAATATGGAATGTGAAATTTTGTATTTGTAAATGACATGGGGTGGGGGTGGGATTTGAAATTATCAAATTTATGCTTAGATGAGAATAGGCTTGGATTTTCCACAAATCCAAATCCAAATCTTTGCAACTTTCCCAAACATGTCATTTGTATCAAATCCACATTTCCAAATGAAATACCCATATCCAAACACACTCTTAACGACTTTAAAATTAGAAATTTGTACTTAGAAAATAAAAAGTTTGGTTTTGTAATTAAGTAGAATATCTTAAGTATAAAAATACGTATAAATTATAAAAATACGTACAAAAATAAAAATATATACAAGTATAGAAATACGTACAAGTATAAAAATACATTAGAAATCTGACAGTATAAAAATCTGATCACGATATAAAAATCATAAAATCTGAGATTATAAAAATCATACGTATAAAAATACGTATAAAATCGATGAATAGTAAAATCGATGAATAGTAAAATAATGAATAGTGAAAATATTTAAACTTCTGAAACGGACTCAAAATAAATATTTAAGTTTTACATGTGCTTAGTTTACAAGAAGCTGTTAGAACTAAAATTTCATTATACAAGTTATAGATATCAACTAATATGAGTTCACACTTGAGTAATATAAGAATGAGAAAATGAGAAGAGAAGTAAGTGTTAAATACTCGGGTGTCTGCGATGTTAAACGCTATAGGGTCAGGGTTGGTAAGGTAGCCGCATATGGGGACACTATCATCGCTATTTGGTGCTAGTGGTAATCTAATGACTCTCTGATTAAGTTATTTAGCGTGATTTTTAAGCCCAGGTAGTGATTCGTTCACGGGCCCATATAAGGTAATTGGAAAATGACCATTCCCATCCGGGGAATCTGTCGTAGTGTAATAGTCGCACCAATAGGGTGGTGTATGCATACAAAAGACAAGGGATTGATCCTCCTTATTACTTGCTTGATATCTTTAGCATTTAAAGTCCGTTGATGTGACCGGCACGCTATCGCGCGTTAACGTCTTATTGGTGTTAATGCATGTTTCCATCCTTACTGGTTTGTTGGCTCATGGTGGGTTCCATCTTAGATTATCCATGTTACGTTGGATATTAGGTAGTTATTATGTCCGCTACTTAGTGTTTGACCTGATGTACGAGTCTGAGTAACTAGTGCACTTCGATAGAGAATCATATGGGTGATTTACTATGAGAGTACACAAGCCGCTCTCTAGTCAAGACTCGCGAGTTTTATGTTACTATATGAATATAATTGAAAAGGGTCGACTACCCCGAATATGAATGAATTGATAATGTTTGTCCTCCATGTTATGAATTGAGATGATCTGATGATTTAATTGCCATGCTCAATGAATTGTTTTGTGTTATGCTTTATGAAATGCATTATTGTATGTATATTTGTGTTGCTTAGTATGTGCGGGGCTGAAAAAGCTAATACGGGACCACCTCAGGTACCCCGAGACTTGATTGTTGATCTACACAAGGGGATTGAAGGCCTTATGTTATATTTTGAGAGAATGTAATCGATTAAACTCTGTTTTATCTATGACTCTTATTATGTATAATGAGTTGTAAAATGATGACAGCTGGTTCTGTAATATATAGACTTAATTAATATTTTCGCCTTAGTTTAATTAAAGTCACGAAAAACCAGGTTGTTACATTGAGGAGCCCTCCCTACAACCATGGCCCTCTCATTATTCCCCGCAGGAAATCTATTTTGAAACGCAGGCCTCTGAAAGTTTGGCCTCTGCTGGTTCGGACGTTGGTAAGTCGGCTTCTGGATATAGCTCGACTGTGACACGGAAGGCATAAACACCTTCTTCTTCTTCTTCTTCTTCTTCTTCTTCTTCTCTTCAGCCTCCTCCAACTTTATGGAAGCCCATACACTGCACGCACGTTCATATGCTGCAGCAAAAGTGGTGTAGGTGTTGCTGCTCAAATAAGTACGCATACTTGCGGACATATTGCGCAGGTACCTCTGTGTCATGGCCCTCTCGTTGGGAGCGACAGCAGCCCCAAATTTGGCCAGTTGTTGAAATTTCTCAGTGTATTCCTGGAGTGTCATGTCTCCCATCTTAAGACCTATGAACTCCTCCTCCTTTTGACACCGGAGCTCATACCCAAAGTATCGCTCCTTGATCTTCGTTTTGAACTCGTGCCACGTGAACGTAGTGTCAGGTTCGTTGGCCCTGATCACGTTCCACCAATCATTCGCCTCGCCTTTCAAGTAGTAGGCGGCGATGTTGACCCTATCCTCCGGAGGTGTCCTGTTCAGGTCCATCAGCTTTTTCATCTCTTCTAGCCAGTTCGTGAGATCGATAGGGTTACTTGAACCCGAGTACACTTGTGGTCGGTGACGTGAGAATCGGTCGAACACGCTTGGCTGATGTTGGCGGTTGGCATTGTCCGTGGCTATTTCAGCCAGACGGATTAAAGATTCTTCAGCCAGGACTTGTCTTTCCTGAGCAGTCATCTGAGGAGCAGCCATTCTGAAAGATTTAAGACGTGAAGGAAAGAATTAGCATCGCGAGATGTTAGAAGACATGCTCATCATTGATAGAATTTATTCGAAATAAATGCGATGACAACAATTATGCAAGTAAGCACAGAAGTTAGATATTTCATTTCATTGAAATGTAAATGCTGGTTACATCGGTTTTGGATAGCAAAATGCATCTAGTACATTTCCTAGGAAGATAACAAAAGATAGAAAGTAGGGACAACGACTCCTAGGAGTGCTATACATGATCTCTTAGGTTAGATGGTTAAAATCTAGAGATTACAAAATGTTGTCCGTACTATTAGGTTACTAGATCATCCAGGTTTTAACCCGAAGGTGCGAATTCATCATCGCTGATCTCCTCTGCCTCCTGGAAGGTGTCTCCCTCAGAAATGGCTCGGACTGCAAGCCTGATGTAACACTTGAAGAATTTTCATTCATGGAAATTTCCTCCCAAGGCGGTAGCCGGGGCACGGACTCTCGTCCACCACAAGAATGGTTCCCCAGTGATGTACTCCTCCACTAAGCGTATCTTCCACTCCTCGCGAATTCCTGCAATGGAAAATCTTGCCTCCATCCCCTGAATCCAGTGTACACAGTCGTAGCGATCTCCCGCGAAGTGACATGGCTGACTCTGCTGGAAGGCTGCGTAAGCCTGTGCTCTCGCTGGGGTGTCTACCCCGTACATAGGTGCCACAGGGTGCGTCGGCATCTGAACTCTCAATGCGCTTGTCTTCCAATGTCCATTTTGCGCCATCTATATAAAGGTTTTAAAGAAACGAGTCAAACAACAAAGTATTGTTTCGACGAAAATAAAACGGCTCTTAAATGGGATCTTTAAGGCAAACAAGTTTGACAAGTTTAGAGAGTAAAAATTTCGATAGGTTCAGGGATTTATTTTAAAGTAAAAGGTTATGGTTTTACTAGGTGGCTTAAACCGCGTAGTCTGGTACTCCTTCGATGCTTCAAATCTTCGAGAATTAAGTTTATTATTTCGATTTTATATCCGAGGATAGTTGTTAGTTTTAGTTAGTCACATCAGCAAATAGCAAGCATACGATAGTTAGTGTATTTTATTTAGAGGGAAGTAGTTTGTTTATTTAAAAAATCCTTAGCCTATGGTCGGTCCTTAAGGTTTCTACCCATCCTCACACTTTAAAGCGATTTAAAGTTATTATTTAAGCGATCTAATTAAAGAAAAATCTAGTTTATTATTTGATCCTAGTAGTCTTGCGGGTTAACATATTAATATGTTTGTACCGCCCAGGTGTCTCTCGTTAGGTAAGCATAAATCGCATTAGGCAATTCATGTTACGGTCACGAGTCAGCTCTGATACCAACTGTAACAACCTGGTTTTTAGTCGACTTTAATTACTAAGACGGAAATTAATTAAGTCTTAAACCAGCGTCATTAATTATACATAAACCCAAATATTACAAACATCGTTCAAGAGTTGAATAAAACAACACTAAATACGGAAATTAAAAGAGTATAGATTATATATTACAATCTCTCGAAAACAACTAAAAGTAAGGCATTCAAACGTCTCGTGGCCCCGTCCAAAATCCAGCTCTCGGTCCACGGTGATCCTGCACAATAAACTGATGGGGGGTGCCCGCTGAGCGGACAGTGACTAGCTATGCTCGTACTTACCCTCGATTTCAATTACTTTGGTTTATTACTATCGCTTTATAATTATAATATTATGATAAAAATATAAACATGGTTAATACAAATAGCATATAAAGACATATAGTCATAATAAGCATGCGGTTTAAAGCGATAAATCATATAAGCATGATATTCAGTTATGAAGGCAAATAACATATAATATCATAGCAATAGTATCACAATAATTGAATAGGATTACAACGCGATATCAGATCGCAAACAGACGTACATATAGAATCATTCACATCATGCAGACTCGATTCACTTCAGAAATTTGTGGTCTTTAGTTTTCAAAGATGATACACACTCATTCTCAATTAATCATACAACAGACAACACATCGCCTACGAGCGCGACCCTTTGAGTAGGCCATTGTACTCTAGTCGCTTGCATCTCACTACCATAGTGCAGCGGCTTACTCGACTCGTAAACCACGCCGAATACTATAGTACTTGCATCTCATCTTCTAGTGTTCGAAATGATTCGAACTTCAGATACAATCTCGTCTAGTAATCTTTACGCAGGGCAAGAATGAATGCAAGTGTCGCGCCCACTAAGAACGAAACACCGCAAGGAGACAGAACCGCATAATCGACCTGAATCCACAAGGTCACGGGTGCCCTGTTACCTCTAGCGAAATAGGGGAATAAAACCCTAGTTTAGTATGCATACACAAATATTCACTTTAAGAATGGGCTATGCTATTCATAGAGCACCTTAACTCTGAATAAAACGACTATTTCCTAGAGACTGACCCAAAAGAGTTGGCATATTCATTATTGTAACAACCTGGTTTTTAGTCGACTTTAATTACTAAGGCGGAAATTAATTAAGTCTTAAACCAGCGTTATTAATTATACAATAAAACCCAAATATTACAACCTCGTTCAAGAGTTGCATAAAACAACTCTAGATACGGAAATTTAAAGGAGTAGCGTTATATATATTACATATCTCTCAAGAGTAACAAAAGTAAAGCATAAAAACGTCTCGTGGCCCCATCCAAAATCCAGCTCCTGGTCCACGAACGTCCTGCACAATAAACTATTGGGGGGATGCCCGCTGAGCGGACAGTGACTAGCTATGCTCATACTTACCCTCGATTTCAATTACTTTGGTTTAATATTATCACTTTATAAACATAACATTATGATAAAAACATAAACATGCTTATTACATATAGCATATAGAGACATAAGTCATAATAAGCATGCGGTTTAAAGCGATAAATCATATAAGCATGATATTCAATTAGGAAGGCAAATAGCATATAATAGCATAGCAATAGTATCACAATAATTCAATGGTATTACAAGGCGATATCGGATCGCAATCAAACATACATACCGTAACATTCACATCATGCAGACTCGATTCAATTCAGAAAGTTGTGGTCTTTAGTTTTCGAAGATGGTACACACTCGTTCTCATTTAAATCAAACAACACACAACACATACTGCTTACGAGCCTGACCACTGAGTAGGCCCTTGTACTCTGATCGATTGCATCTCACTTCCATAGTGCAAAGGCTTACTCGACTCGTAAACCACGCCGAATACTATAATACTTGCATCTCATCCTCTAGTGTTCGAAATGATTCGAACTTCAGATACAATCTCGTCAAGTAATCTTTACGCAGGGTAAGAACGAATGCTAGTGTCGCGCCCACTAAGAACGAAACACGGCAAGGAGACCACCGCTATAATCGCCCAAAATCGACGCAGATGCCCTGTTAACTTTAGCGAAATAGGGAATAAAACCCTAGTCTAGTACATGTACACTAGTATCCAATTTAAGAATGGGCTATGCTAATCATAGAGCACCTTAACTCGGGATAAAGCGACTATTTCCTAAAGCCCGAGACAAAAGCCTTGGCATATTCAATTATCTTGTCCGTGATGGCGTACCGCCACAAGACTATCTTAACCCCACTTCACTCACGATTGACGTTCCCTTATCTGAGGCCCAAGCTTGACCTTTTATTTAAACATACTCATGATTTATTATTTATTTGATATTACATATCACATGTTTCTAGACTCTCCTAGTATCAGCGTCAAACGTTTTATTTGAAGTGTAGGTTTCATATGATCACATAACACATTCGTTCATTATTTGAAGTGTGGTTAGTTATTAACGTTTTCAAGTTTTCTAAAATGTTACGTTTATTAGTATGTTCAATCTTATTTAAGTGTTTTCATACACTTTAAGTTATTTATTTATTCATTTTTCAATTTTCTATACTTAGTAAAATTTTCAATTATTTTCAATATTTTACTATTCACTTTTCACTATTCACCGTATTTACTATTCATCGTATTTTACTATTCATCGTATTTACTATTCATCGTATTCACTATTCATCGTATTTAACTATTCATCGTATTTAACTATTCATCGTATTTATACGCATCTTTATACTTAGATATTTTAGTATAATACTAAACTTGTTTTTATTTCCTAAGTATAGATTTTTAGTTTCAAAGTCGTTAGGTTCGTTTTGTACTTAGGCGATTTTTGAAAATATTCTAAAGTCTAGTTTTAAAAATGTTAAGTTCGGTTTGTATTTAGTCATTTATGAAAATATTCGAAAATCATAGTTTTAAAAACGTTAAGTTCATTTTGTATTTAGTCATTTATGAAAATATTCTAAAATTCTAGTTTTAAAAACGTTAAGTTCATTTTATAAAAGGTGATCAGTGATATTTATTTTAAAACGAGACTCGGTTAAATTTAGTCGTCTATTAATTTAAGTTAGTGATAGTATCGTGGATGATTCATTTAAGTCCGTAAGTCCAAGATCAACAGTCCAAATAGCAAAGGCAGTAACACACGATTTAGTTCATTTTTATAACGGTTACATATTTTTATCGGTTTATAATATTTTGTTTATAACTAAATCGATTTATACAAAAATTCAATTCTAACTACTATTTAACTTTAGTGACTTAGTGATAATTTCATTTTAGTCAAATTTAGTCCTTTTTATTCAAGTATGTCGTGTGACTTATATATATAATTAAATTCATTTATTTCTTTTAATTTCTTAATTCTAACTTATTAACTACTAATTAAATTATTTTAACAATTAAACTAAAAAGTGATAAAAGTAAATTTTAACCTAAAAATGGTGAAAATGCCGTGAGTAGGTAGTAGTAGTTTCCAAATTTTCATTTTTCGATTTTATCGGTTTTTAGCTTAAAGTCTTTATATTTTAATTATTCTAATTATACTAAAACGGTTTAAACTATAATGAAATTTACTAACAATTTATTTATAATTATGAATAGTGTTTTTCAACACTTTAAATTTCTAACTTTTTAATCTAAATGATTTATAATGTTTTAGTTGATTTATAGTATAATACTAACAATATATATAAACAATAACTAAACATAAACATAAATTATTAACAAACATAAATTAAAATAAGATCAAAATGGGTAATAAAGATGAACATCAACATGGAGAAAATAAGAACACTCATGAAGATCTTAATAAAACTCAAGAACACTAATTTCGATTTTAATAACTTATAATTTATTTTCCTAATTTAATTCTTTTCACATAGTAACATCCATTTTAACTAACTTAATCTAACATATTATTTACAAAAATTAAAAGTGAAAATTTATTTAAAAAATTAAAGAAAACCGTGTGTATGTATATATTTTTATAAATTTTCATTTTTCGATTTTAATCACTTTAAACTCATTTTTAATATTTCACATAATTTTTATATAACATTACTACTTAAATAAAACATAACTAAACATAAAAATCATATGAACATAAATTAAAAATGCTTAAAATTAATTTAACTAAACATAGAACAAAATTACTACAATAATCTATTTAGTATATTATTTAGTTATTATCATTTTATTATACAACACCTAAACACACAAGTACATATAAGTGATGTTTAACATATTTAACATAATTTTCATACTCATAAAATTATAATAACAAAACAAATTAATTTACTAAAAAGATAATATAAGACATAGTTAGTCACCTTAATTAAGATGTTAAACGTCGGGATCTAAAATAAATTTTAGATCGGAATTTCTTCACCCATATTACCCATATACTTCACCCATAAAATCCAAAAGTTAGCTCCTAATATACCCACTAATTAACTAGAACACTTATGATTTATTAGAAATATTATTAAGGTTTTTATTTTAGAGGTTTTTGGAAAGAAATGGATGAAAATGAAAGAAAAATAAATGGAGGAAATGAAGAGGAAAGCTACGGCATTTGTGGGGATGACAAAGTGATTTTGGTGCACTTGTGAAATTGTAATATAAGTTAGACATAGATTAGGTGATAAGGTTTAGATTTTTGTTTTATTTAAAGTTTAATTAATATGTAAATAAGACAACATCATCACATTAAGCCTCATAAGTCCTCATTACTATTTGGGGTAGTAATTGTCCCTTAGATATTTTTAAAAAGTTTTTACGAAATAAATCGGGTTTAAAAAGTCGGGCGTCAAAAGCGATAAAAGTTAATGTGTGCGCGTTTGACAATTTTTCGAAATATCTCTACTTTAATATTTTAAGACTAAAATATTTTATTTATTACTTGAGAAAATATTTAAAAGTTGAGGAACGTCGATGAATTTTCAAAACGAAAGTTTTAGTTAAAAGTGATTTTAAACGATCGTAAGAAATATAATTTCTATAGAAATTGAATTACGCGATTACATTTCATTTTATTTTAGAAATGCATTTTAAAATGATTTTATGAAATAATGAAAATGTTGTGTGAAAATGAAATGGTAGTAGTAAATGTATTAGTAATGTATTGTGTAAGTTTTAGTTTAATAATTAGAAAGTAATGTTTTATTAAAACATAATAGCATGATGATGGATTATAGTGTGTGTAAGAGAAGTGATGTTGTAGGTGTAATTTAGGGTGGCTTGACTAATGAGAAGTGAAGGGATGAAAAAATGGTCATGGAGAGCATAGGGTGGCCAGGCCATGTGAGCTCACATGTGGCTCGATTTTTAGTTTTTGGAATTTCGATTCTGTGTCTGAAAAGTCTTGAAATAAAATATATGATTCTAAAATAATGTTTAGAAGTAAGATTGAAAATAAAAATGAAAATAAAACTCGAAGTGTGATTAAAATAAAAATTGGGCTTTGGCTCCTCGAATTTTGATTAAAAATTTACTAGTCCGAAATATATATTTTTTTGGATGAAAGTTAATGATTTAAATAATTATAATCAAACGTCAAAAAGTTTATCAGTTTAGATTAAGTATAACTTCAAATATCGACAATTTAGAAAAAGCTAGTTTAATGTAAATGAAATAGTAATTAGATTTTAATATAATATGATTTATTAAAAATTAATCAAAATGATTATATTTTTAAAAGTTAGATGTGAAGTTTGCTTTTCCAAAATGGAAGAGGATAAGATATTTGATTTTTAATTTGCGTGTTTGAAATTGTTGACCCGAATTTCAGAGACGGGAAAAGTATAAGTGTTCATTTTTATAAAATTTTGAAATGTGTTTCTTTTTTCAATTCAAGATAATAGGACAAACTTTATTTTTCAAAATTTTTAAATTTGTACTTAGGAAAATTTAATATCATTTGGCGAAAAAATTTTAGGCAGCATTTTTATAATAAAGAAAAAGGATGAATTTAATTTAAGGAATTAAATTCTTTTATCAAATTGTGTTAAAATAACACGATTATTCTGAGCCTACTACCCCTTAAGAAAAAGTTTAGATCCAGAAACTTGAATAGAGTGGATAACTACTCATGATTGGGCAAAGCGATTAGAGAGGATATCAAAATTTCACAAATTTCGATAATGACATTTTATTTTGGTAGGATAAGACTTTTCAAAAAGTTTGAATTTCTAATTATTATAAAGGTGTTAGATAGAGTAGAAGATTAAAAGATATAAACATTTTATATTTGTAAATAGAATATTTTGAATTAATACTGAAATGTTGCTAGATTGTCATTTTCTAAAATCGACTTCAAAGAGATTTTCAACAAGGTGGGGCCTAGAAGTTTTATGCAGGAATTAATTTAAATTAAAATTATAAGGGTTTTAAAATAAAACAAATTATAATTTTATTTGAAATTAAATATATAGTTTAAAGTTGGTTGAAATAAAGATTGTAAACAATTTTAATCAATGATTTTAAATCATCATATTTTGTCCTACCCCCTTAAGAAATTTTAAACATATTTATCAAATTCAAGAAAAAAAGCTAAAGATTCATTTTAAAGGTTGAGAATTTGAAAAAGGTATTGATAAGATGAAAATTTTAAAAATGATTAAATTTGATACTATATAAGGTAAAGAATATATGATTTAAAACATAGTAATTTCAAAGGTATCTAAAATTACTAAATAAAATTTTAGAATTAAATGAATAAGTTTAAAAGATATTTTAAAGGAAAAACATGAAGGTTATTTTTAGAAGATAATCACTAATTATAAACTTACAAAAATTTGTAATTTTAAAAGAGGTAAATGTTTAAGAGATTAAAATGTAATAAAGTTTGAAAGTTTTTGAGATTACAATTTAAGAACTTGACAAGCAAAAATAAAATCATTTTGCGAGATTAAGGAATAGGAATGAAAGTTCATTTTTAAGAAGTGGTTAGTAAGAATTATAGGTTTTGGAAATTAGAAATTTAGAAGTAAAGGTTTGAGAGGTTGAAAATCTTTTAAGAGAGAACGAAATAAAAATTTGAGTTAAAGAGGATAATTAGATGGAGTAGTAGAATTTCCTTTCTGCGATAGGAATCTTCGAGATCTTGAACGTCTCATCAGTAGTAGGGTTCTTGATGCGTCCATTTGTTGCGCTTGAGATCTTGTCGTCATGTATTTGATCAATGGCTTCGATCTTCGAGTATTAAACTTATTACTTAGATTTTATATCCGAGGATAGTTGTTAGTTTTAGTTAGTCACATCAGCAAGTAGCAAGCATACGATAGTTAGTGTATTTTATTTTGAGGGAAGTAGTTGTTATTTAAAAGTACTAAGCCTATGGTCGGTCCTTATGGTTTCTACCCATCCTCACACTTTAAAGCGAATTCAAGTCATTATTTAAGTGATCTAATAAAAAAAAATCTAATTTATTATTTGATCCTATAAGTCTATGCCTGACATACAATATGAATGTCTGGCCCAGGTGTCTCTCGTTAGGTAAGCATAAATCGCATTAGGCAATTCATGTTACTGATTCTGAGACACTCGATACCAATCAGAACAACCTGGTTTTTAGTCGACTTTAATTACTAAGGCGGAAATTAATTAAGTCTTAAACCAGCGTTATTAATTATACAATAAAACCCAAATATTACAACCTCGTTCAAGAGTTGCATAAAACAACTCTAGATACGGAAATTTAAAGGAGTAGCGTTATATATATTACATATCTCTCAAGAGTAACAAAAGTAAAGCATAAAAACGTCTCGTGGCCCCATCCAAAATCCAGCTCCTGGTCCACGAACGTCCTGCACAATAAACTATTGGGGGGATGCCTTGAAGACAGTGACTAGCTATGCTCATACTTACCCTCGATTTCAATTACTTTGGTTTAATATTATCGCTTTATAAACATAACATTATGATAAAAACATAAACATGCTTATTACATATAGCATATAGAGACATAAGTCATAATAAGCATGCGGTTTAAAGCGATAAATCATATAAGCATGATATTCAATTAGGAAGGCAAATAGCATATAATAGCATAGCAATAGTATCACAATAATTCAATGGTATTACAAGGCGATATCGGATCGCAATCAAACATACATATCGTAACATTCACATCATGCAGACTCGATTCAATTCAGAAAGTTGTGGTCTTTAGTTTTCAAAGATGGTACACACTCGTTCTCATTTAAATCAAACAACACACAACACATACTGCTTACGAGCCTGACCACTGAGTAGGCCCTTGTACTCTGATCGATTGCATCTCACTTCCATAGTGCAGAGGCTTACTCGACTCGTAAACCACGCCGAATACTATAATACTTGCATCTCATGCTCTAGTGTTGAAATGATTCGAACTTGGATACAATCTCGTCAAGTAATCTTTACGCAGGTAAGAACGAATGCTAGTGTCGCGCCCACTAAGAACTAAACACTGCAAGGAGACCACCGCTATAATCGCCCAAATCGACACGGATGCCTGTTAACTTTAGCGAAATAGGGAATAAAACCCTAGTCTAGTACATGTACACTAGTATCCAATTTAAGAATGGGCTATGCTAATCATAGAGCACCTTAACTCGGGATAAAGCGACTATTACCTAAAGACTGAGACAAAAGCCTTGGCATATACAATTATCTTGTCCCAAGAATGGCGACCGCCACAAGACTATCTTAACCCCACTTCACTCACGATTGACGTTCCCTTATCTGAGGCCCAAGCTTGACCTTTTATTTAAACATACTCATGATTTATTATTTATTTGATATTACATATCACATGTTTCTAGACTCTCCTAGTATCAGCGTCAAACGTTTTATTTGAAGTGTAGGTTTCATATGATCACATAACACATTCGTTCATTATTTGAAGTGTGGTTAGTTATTAACGTTTTCAAGTTTTCTAAAATGTTACGTTTATTAGAATGTTCAATCTTATTTAAGTGTTTTCATACACTTTAAGTTATTTATTTATTCATTTTTCAATTTTCTATACTTAGTAAAATTTTCAATTATTTTCAATATTTTACTATTCACTTTTCACTATTCACCGTATTTACTATTCATCGTATTTTACTATTCATCGTATTTACTATTCATCGTATTCACTATTCATCGTATTTAACTATTCATCGTATTTAACTATTCATCGTATTTATACGCATCTTTATACTTAGATATTTTAGTATAATACTAAACTTGTTTTTATTTCCTAAGTATAGATTTTTAGTTTCAAAGTCGTTAGGTTCGTTTTGTACTTAGGCGATTTTTGAAAATATTCTAAAGTCTAGTTTTAAAAATGTTAAGTTCGGTTTGTATTTAGTCATTTATGAAAATATTCGAAAATCATAGTTTTAAAAACGTTAAGTTCATTTTGTATTTAGTCATTTATGAAAATATTCTAAAATTCTAGTTTTAAAAACGTTAAGTTCATTTTATAAAAGGTGATCGATTGATATTTATTTTAAAAGCGAGACTCGGTTAAATTTAGTAAATCTATTAATTTAAGTTAGTGATAGTATCGTGGATGATTCATTTAAGTCCGTAAGTCCAAGATCAACAGTCCAAATAGCAAAGGCAGTAACACACGATTTAGTTCATTTTTATAACGGTTACATATTTTTATCGGTTTATAATATTTTGTTTATAACTAAATCGATTTATACAAAAATTCAATTCTAACTACTATTTAACTTTAGTGACTTAGTGATAATTTCATTTTAGTCAAATTTAGTCCTTTTTATTCAAGTATGTCGTGTGACTTATATATATAATTAAATTCATTTATTTCTTTTAATTTCTTAATTCTAACTTATTAACTACTAATTAAATTATTTTAACAAATAAACTAAAAGTGATAAAAGTAAATTTTAACCTAAAAATGGTGAAAATGCAGTGAGTAGGTAGTAGTAGTTCCCAAAGTTTGATTTTTCGACTTTATCGGTTTTTAGCTTAAAGTCTTTATATTTTAATTATTCTAATTATACTAAAACGGTTTAAACTATAATGAAATTTACTAACAATTTATTTATAATTATGAATAGTGTTTTTCAACACTTTAAATTTCTAACTTTTTAATCTAAATGATTTATAATGTTTTAGTTGATTTATAGTATAATACTAACAATATATATAAACAATAACTAAACATAAACATAAATTATTAACAAACATAAATTAAAAATAAGATCAAAATGGGTAATAAAGATGAACATCAACATGGAGAAAATAAGAACACTCATGAAGATCTTAATAAAACTCAAGAACACTAATTTCGATTTTAATAACTTATAATTTATTTTCCTAATTTAATTCTTTTTCACATAGTAACATCCATTTTAACTAACTTAATCTAACATATTATTTACAAAAATTAAAAGTGAAAATTTATTTAAAAAATTAAAGAAAACCGGGTGAATGTATATATTTTTATAAATTTTCTCTTTTCGATTTTAATCACTTTAAACTCATTTTTAATATTTCACATAATTTTTATATAACATTACTACTTAAATAAAACATAACTAAACATAAAAATCATATGAACATAAATTAAAAATGCTTAAAATTAATTTAACTAAACATAGAACAAAATTACTACAATAATCTATTTAGTATATTATTTAGTTATTATCATTTTATTATACAACACCTAAACACACAAGTACATATAAGTGATGTTTAACATATTTAACATAATTTTCATACTCATAAAATTATAATAACAAAACAAATTAATTTACTAAAAGATAATATAAGACATAGTTAGTCACCTTAATTAAGATGTTAAGCATTAGGGATCTAAAATAAATTTTAGATCGGAATTTCTTCACCCATATTACCCATATACTTCACCCATAAAATCCAAAAGTTAGCTCCTAATATACCCACTAATTAACTAGAACACTTATGATTTATTAGAAATATCATTAAGGTTTTTTTTTATTTTAGAGGTTTTGGAAAGAAATGGATGAAAATGAAAGAAAAATAAATGGAGGAAATGAAGAGGAAAGCTACGGCATTTGTGGGGATGACAAAGTGATTTTGGTGCACTTGTGAAATTGTAATATAAGTTAGACATAAATTAGGTGATAAGGTTTATATTTTTGTTTTATTTAAAGTTTAATTAATATGTAAATAAGACAACATCATCACATTAAGCCTCATAAGTCCTCTTTACTATTTGGGGTAGTAATTGTCCCCTAGATATTTTTAAAAAGTTTTTACGAAATAAATCGGGTTTAAAAAGTCGGGCGTCAAAAGCGATAAAAGTTAATGTGTGCGCGTTTGACAATTTTTCGAAATATCTCTACTTTAATATTTTAAGACTAAAATATTTTATTTATTACTTGAGAAAATATTTAAAAGTTGAGGAACGTCGATGAATTTTCAAAACGAAAGTTTTAGTTAAAAGTGATTTTAAACGATCGTAAGAAATATAATTTCTATAGAAATTGAATTACGCGATTACATTTCATTTTATTTTAGAAATGCATTTTAAAATGATTTTATGAAATAATGAAAATGTTGTGTGAAAATGAAATGGTAGTAGTAAATGTATTAGTAATGTATTGTGTAAGTTTTAGTTTAATAATTAGAAAGTAATGTTTTATTAAAACATAATAGCATGATGATGGATTATAGTGTGTGTAAGAGAAGTGATGTTGTAGGTGTAATTTAGGGTGGCTTGACTAATGAGAAGTGAAGGGTTGAAAAATTGGTCATGGTGAGCATAGGGTGGCCGGCCATGTGAGCTCACATGTGGCTCGATTTTCGTTTTCGGAAATTTCGATTTACGCGTACGCGAAAAGTCTTGAAATAAAATATATGATTCTAAAATAATGTTTAGAAGTAAGATTGAAAATAAAAATGAAAATAAAACTCGAAGTGTGATTAAAATAAAAATTGGGCTTTGGCTCCTCGAATTTTGATTAAAAATTTACTAGTCCGAAATATATATTTTTTTGGATGAAAGTTAATGATTTAAATAATTATAATCAAACGTCAAAAAGTTTATCAGTTTAGATTAAGTATAACTTCAAATATCGACAATTTAGAAAAAGCTAGTTTAATGTAAATGAAATAGTAATTAGATTTTAATATAATATGATTTATTAAAAATTAATCAAAATGATTATATTTTTAAAAGTTAGATGTGAAGTTTGCTTTTCCAAAATGGAAGAGGATAAGATATTTGATTTTTAATTTGCGTGTTTGAAATTGTTGACCCGAATTTCAGAGACGGGAAAAGTATAAGTGTTCATTTTTATAAAATTTTGAAATGTGTTTCTTTTTCAATTCTGAAGATAATAGGACAAACTTTATTTTTCAAAATTTTTAAATTTGTACTTAGGAAAATTTAATATCATTTGGCGAAAAAATTTTAGACGCATTTTTATAATAAAGAAAAAGGATGAATTTAATTTAAGGAATTAAATTCTTTTATCAAATTGTGTTAAAATAACACTGGTGTTCTGAAACCTACTCCTTAAGAAAAGTTTAGATCCAAACTTGGATAGAGTGGATAGCTACTCGAAGTTAGGCAAGGCAGTTAGAGAGAATAACAAAATTTTACTAGTTTCGATAATGACATTTTTGTTTTGGTAGAATAAGACTTTTCACAATGTTTGCATTTTTGAATTATTATAAAGGTGTTAGATAGAGTGGGAAGATTGTAGGATATAAACATCTTTTTATTTATAAATAGAATATTTTGAATTAATATAGAAATATTGCTATATTATCATTTCTAAAATCGACTTTAAAGGGATTTTAAAAAAGGTGGGGCCTAGAATATTTGTATGGAATTAATTTAAATTAAATTTATAAGTGTTTTAAAATAAAACAAATTATAATTTTATTTGAAATTAAATATATAGTTTAAAGTTGTTTGAAATAATGATTTCAAATAATTTTAATCAATGATTTTAAACCATAATATTTTGTCCTACCCCCTTAAGAAACTTTTAAACGTATTTACTAAGTTCAAGTATAAAAGGTAAAAATTTATTTTAAAGGTTGAGAATTTAAAAAAGGTATTGATAAGTTGAAAATTTTGAAAATGATTAAATTCGATACTATATAACGTAAAGAATATATGATTTAAAACATAGTAATTTCAAAGGTATCTAAAATTACTAAATAAAATTTTAGAATTAAATGAATAAGTTTAAAAGATATTTTAAAGGAAAAACATGAAGGTTATTTTTAGAAGATAATCACTAATTATAAACTTACAAAAATTTGTAATTTTAAAAGAGGTAAATGTTTAAGAGATTAAAATGTAATAAAGTTTGAAAGTTTTTGAGATTACAATTTAAGAACTTGACAAGCAAAAATAAAATCATTTTGCGAGATTAAGGAATAGGAATGAAAGTTCATTTTTAAGAAGTGGTTAGTAAGAATTATAGGTTTTGGAAATTAGAAATTTAGAAGTAAAGGTTTGAGAGGTTGAAAATCTTTTAAGAGAGAACGAAATAAAAATTTGAGTTAAAGAGGATAATTAGATGGAGTA
Organism: Dianthus caryophyllus; assembly: GCA_023091065.1. Lineage (NCBI taxonomy): Eukaryota > Viridiplantae > Streptophyta > Magnoliopsida > Caryophyllales > Caryophyllaceae > Dianthus > Dianthus caryophyllus. Next base: position 255,764 of record JALGRB010000016.1, read on the forward strand.
GTAGAATTTCCTTTCTGCGATAGGAATCTTCGAGATCTTGAACGTCTCATCAGTAGTAGGGTTCTTGATGCGTCCATTTGTTGCGCTTGAGATCTTGTCGTCATGTATTTGATCAATGGCTTCGATCTTCGAGTATTAAACTTATTACTTAGATTTTATATCCGAGGATAGTTGTTAGTTTTAGTTAGTCACATCAGCAAGTAGCAAGCATACGATAGTTAGTGTATTTTATTTTGAGGGAAGTAGTTGTTATTTAAAAGTACTAAGCCTATGGTCATCCTTATGGTTTCTACCCATCCTCACACTTTAAAGCGAATTCAAGTCATTATTTAAGTGATCTAATAAAAAAATCTAATTTATTATTTGATCCTATAAGTCTATGCTGACATACAATATGAATGTCCGCCCGTGTGTCTCTCGTTAGGTAAGCATAAATCGCATTAGGCAATTCATGTTACTGATTCTGAGACAATTCACGATAACCAATCAGAATAACCTGGTTTTTAGTCGAGCTTTAATTACTAAGGCGGAAATTAATTAAGTCTTAAACCAAATAAGTATTAATTATACAATAAAACCCAAATATTACAACCTCGTTCAAGAGTTGCATAAAACAACTCTAGATACGGAAATTTAAAGGAGTAGCGTTATATATATTACATATCTCTCAAGAGTAACAAAAGTAAAGCATAAAAACGTCTCGTGGCCCATCCAAAACCCAGCTCGTGGTCGACGAACGTCCTGCACAATAAACTATTGGGGGGATGCCCGCTGAGCGGACAGTGACTAGCTATGCTCATACTTACCCTCGATTTCAATTACTTTGGTTTAATATTATCGCTTTATAAACATAACATTATGATAAAAACATAAACATGCTTATTACATATAGCATATAGAGACATAAGTCATAATAAGCATGCGGTTTAAAGCGATAAATCATATAAGCATGATATTGATTAGGAAGGCAAATAGCATATAATAGCATAGCAATAGTATCACAATAATTCAATGGTATTACAAGGCGATATCGGATCGCAATCAAACATACATATCGTAACATTCACATCATGCAGACTCGATTCAATTCAGAAAGTTGTGGTCTTTAGTTTTCAAAGATGGTACACACTCGTTCTCATTTAAATCAAACAACACACAACACATACTGCTTACGAGCCTGACCACTGAGTAGGCCCTTGTACTCTGATCGATTGCATCTCACTTCCATAGTGCAGAGGCTTACTCGACTCGTAAACCACGCCGAATACTATAATACTTGCATCTCATCCTCTAGTGTTCGAAATGATTCGAACTTCAGATACAATCTCGTCAAGTAATCTTTACGCAGGGTAAGAACGAATGCTAGTGTCGCGCCCACTAAGAACGAAACACGGCAAGGAGACCACCGCTATAATCGCCCAAATCGGCACGGATGCCCTGTTAACTTTAGCGAAATAGGGGAATAAAACCCTAGTCTAGTACATGTACACTAGTATCCAATTTAAGAATGGGCTATGCTAATCATAGCACCTTAACTCGAGGATAAAGCGATTATTTCCTAAAGCACGAGACAAAGCCTTGGCATATTCAATTATCTTGTCCGTGATGGCGACCGCCACAAGACTATCTTAACCCCACTTCACTCACGATTGGCGTTCCTTATCCGAGGCCCGAGCTTGACCTTTTATTTAAACATACTCATGATTTATTATTTATTTGATATTACATATCACATGTTTCTAGACTCTCCTAGTATCGTCAAGCGTTTTATTTGAAGTGTAGGTTTCATATGATCACATAACACATTCTTTCATTATTTGAAGTGTGGTTAGTTATTAACGTTTACAAGTTTTCTAAAATGTTACGTTTATTAGAATGTTCAATCTTATTTAAGTGTTTTCATACACTTTAAGTTATTTATTTATTCATTTTTCAATTTTTCTATACTTAGTAAAATTTTCAATTATTTTCAATATTTTACTATTCACTTTTCACTATTCATAGTATTTACTATTCATCGTATTTTACTATTCATCGTATTTACTATTCATCGTATTCACTATTCATCGTATTTAACTATTCATCGTATTTAACTATTCATCGTGTTATACGCATCTTTATACTTAGATATTTTAGTATAATACTAAACTTGTTTTTATTTCCTAAGTATAGATTTTTAGTTTCAAAGTCGTTAGGTTCGTTTTTGTACTTAGCGATTTTTGAAAATATTCTAAAGTCTAGTTTTAAAAATGTTAAGTTCGGTTTGTATTTAGTCATTTATGAAAATATTCGAAAATCATAGTTTTAAAAACGTAAAGTTCATTTTGTATTTAGTCATTTATGAAAATATTCTAAAATTCTAGATTTAAAAACGTTAAGGTCATTTTATAAAAGGTGATCGGTGATATTTATTTTAAAAGCGAGACTCGGTTAAATTTAAGTAAATCTATTAATTTAAGTTAGTGATAGTATCGTGGATGATTCATTTAAGTCCGTAAGTCCAAGATCAACAAATTCAAATAGCAAAGGCGATAACACGATTTAGTTCATTTTTATAACGGTTACATATTTTTATCGGTTTATAATATTTTGTTTATAACTAAATCGATTTATACAAAAATTCAATTCTAACTACTATTTAACTTTAGTGACTTAGTGATAATTTCATTTTAGTCAAATTTAGTCCTTTTTATTCAAGTATGTCGTGTGACTTATATATATAATTAAATTCATTTATTTCTTTTAATTTCTTAATTCTAACTTATTAACTACTAATTAAATTATTTTAACAATTAAACTAAAAAGTGATAAAAGTAAATTTTAACCTAAAAATGGTGAAAATGCCGTGAGTAGGTAGTAGTAGTTTCCAAATTTTCATTTTTCGATTTTATCGGTTTTAAGCTTAAAGTCTTTATATTTTAATTATTCTAATTATACTAAAACGGTTTAAACTATAATGAAATTTACTAACAATTTATTTATAATTATGAATAGTGTTTTTCAACACTTTAAATTTCTAACTTTTTAATCTAAATGATTTATAATGTTTTAGTTGATTTATAGTATAATACTAACAATATATATAAACAATAACTAAACATAAACATAAATTATTAACAAACATAAATTAAAATAAGATCAAAATGGGTAATAAAGATGAACATCAACATGGAGAAAATAAGAACACTCATGAAGATCTTAATAAAACTCAAGAACACTAATTTCGATTTTAATAACTTATAATTTATTTTCCTAATTTAATTCTTTTCACATAGTAACATCCATTTTAACTAACTTAATCTAACATATTATTTACAAAAATTAAAAGTGAAAATTTATTTAAAAAATTAAAGAAAACCGTGTGTATGTATATATTTTTATAAATTTTCATTTTTCGATTTTAATCACTTTAAACTCATTTTTAATATTTCACATAATTTTTATATAACATTACTACTTAAATAAAACATAACTAAACATAAAAATCATATGAACATAAATTAAAAATGCTTAAAATTAATTTAACTAAACATAGAACAAAATTACTACAATAATCTATTTAGTATATTATTTAGTTATTATCATTTTATTATACAACACCTAAACACACAAGTACATATAAGTGATGTTTAACATATTTAACATAATTTTCATACTCATAAAATTATAATAACAAAACAAATTAATTTACTAAAAAGATAATATAAGACATAGTTAGTCACCTTAATTAGGATGTTAAACGTCGGGATCTAAAATAAATTTTAGATCGGAATTTCTTCACCCATATTACCCATATACTTCACCCATAAAATCCAAAAGTTAGCTCCTAATATACCCACTAATTAACTAGAACACTTATGATTTATTAGAAATATTATTAAGGTTTTTATTTTAGAGGTTTTTGGAAAGAAATGGATGAAAATGAAAGAAAAATAAATGGAGGAAATGAAGAGGAAAGCTACGGCATTTGTGGGGATGACAAAGTGATTTTGGTGCACTTGTGAAATTGTAATATAAGTTAGACATAGATTAGGTGATAAGGTTTAGATTTTTGTTTTATTTAAAGTTTAATTAATATGTAAATAAGACAACATCATCACATTAAGCCTCATAAGTCCTCATTACTATTTGGGGTAGTAATTGTCCCCTAGATATTTTTAAAAAGTTTTTACGAAATAAATCGGGTTTAAAAAGTCGGGCGTCAAAAGCGATAAAAGTTAATGTGCTAAGGCGTTTGACAATTTTTCGAAATATCTCTACTTTAATATTTTAAGACTAAAATATTTTATTTATTACTTGAGAAAATATTTAAAAGTTGAGGAACGTCGATGAATTTTCAAAACGAAAGTTTTAGTTAAAAGTGATTTTAAACGATCGTAGAAATATAATTTCTATAGAAATTGAATTACGCGATTACACTTCATTTTATTTTAGAAATGCATTTTAAGATGATTTTATGAAATAATGAAAATGTTGTGTGAAAATGAAATGGTAGTAGTAAATGTATTAGTAATGTATTGTGTAAGTTTTAGTTTAATAATTAGAAAGTAATGTTTTATTAAAACATAATAGCATGATGATGGATTATAGTGTGTGTAAGAGAAGTGATGTTAGGTGTAATTTAGGGTGGCTTGACTAATGAGAAGTGAAGGGTTGAAAAATTGGTCATGGTGAGCATAGGGTGGTTTACCATGTGAGCTCACATGTGGCTCGATTTTCGTTTTTCTGAAATTTCGATTTCTGGCGTCTGTGAAAGTCTTGAAATAAAATATATGATTCTAAAATAATGTTTAGAAGTAAGATTGAAAATAAAAATGAAAATAAAACTCAAGTGTGATTAAAATAAAAATTGGGCTTTGGCTCCTCGAATTTTGATTAAAAATTTACTAGTCCGAAATATATATTTTTTTGGATGAAAGTTAATGATTTAAATAATTATAATCAAACGTCAAAAAGTTTATCAGTTTAGATTAAGTATAACTTCAAATATCGACAATTTAGAAAAAGCTAGTTTAATGTAAATGAAATAGTAATTAGATTTTAATATAATATGATTTATTAAAAATTAATCAAAATGATTATATTTTTAAAAGTTAGATGTGAAGTTTGCTTTTCCAAAATGGAAGAGGATAAGATATTTGATTTTTAATTTGCGTGTTTGAAATTGTTGACCCGAATTTCAGAGACGGGAAAAGTATAAGTGTTCATTTTTATAAAATTTTGAAATGTGTTTCTTTTTCAATTCTGAAGATAATAGGACAAACTTTATTTTTCAAAATTTTTAAATTTGTACTTAGGAAAATTTAATATCATTTGGCGAAAAAATTTTAGACGCATTTTTATAATAAAGAAAAAGGATGAATTTAATTTAAGGAATTAAATTCTTTTATCAAATTGTGTTAAAATAACACGGGGTGTTACAAACCTACCCCCTTAAGAAAAGTTTCGTCCCGAAACTTGAATAGAGTGGATAACTACTCGCAGTTGGGCAAAGCAGTTAGAGAGGATATCAAAATTTCACAAATTTCGATAATGACATTTTATTTTGGTAGGATAAGACTTTTCAAAAAGTTTGAATTTCTGAATTATTATAAAGGTGTTAGATAGAGTGAGAAGATTAAAAGATATAAACATTTTATATTTGTAAATAGAATATTTTGAATTAATACAGAAATGTTGCTAGATTGTCATTTTCTAAAATCGACTTCAAAGAGATTTTCAACAAGGTGGGGCCTAGAAGTTTTTGTACGGAATTAATTTAAATTAAAATTATAAGGGTTTTAAAATAAAACAAATTATAATTTTATTTGAAATTAAATATATAGTTTAAAGTTGGTTGAAATAAAGATTGTAAACAATTTTAATCAATGATTTTAAATCATCATATTTTGTCCTACCCCCTTAAGAAATTTTAAACATATTTATCAAATTCAAGAAAAAAGCTAAAGATTCATTTTAAAGGTTGAGAATTTGAAAAAGGTATTGATAAGATGAAAATTTTAAAAATGATTAAATTTGATACTATATAAGGTAAAGAATATATGATTTAAAACATAGTAATTTCAAAGGTATCTAAAATTACTAAATAAAATTTTAGAATTAAATGAATAAGTTTAAAAGATATTTTAAAGGAAAAACATGAAGGTTATTTTTAGAAGATAATCACTAATTATAAACTTACAAAAATTTGTAATTTTAAAAGAGGTAAATGTTTAAGAGATTAAAATGTAATAAAGTTTGAAAGTTTTTGAGATTACAATTTAAGAACTTGACAAGCAAAAATAAAATCATTTTGCGAGATTAAGGAATAGGAATGAAAGTTCATTTTTAAGAAGTGGTTAGTAAGAATTATAGGTTTTGGAAATTAGAAATTTAGAAGTAAAGGTTTGAGAGGTTGAAAATCTTTTAAGAGAGAACGAAATAAAAATTTGAGTTAAAGAGGATAATTAGATGGAGTAGTAGAATTTCCTTTCTGCGATAGGAATCTTCGAGATCTTGAACGTCTCATCAGTAGTAGGGTTCTTGATGCGTCCATTTGTTGCGCTTGAGATCTTGTCGTCATGTATTTGATCAATGGCTTCGATCTTCGAGTATTAAACTTATTACTTAGATTTTATATCCGAGGATAGTTGTTAGTTTTAGTTAGTCACATCAGCAAGTAGCAAGCACGATAGTTAGTGTATTTTATTTTGAGGGAAGTAGTTGTTATTTAAAAGTACTAAGCCTATGGTCGGTCCTTATGGTTTCTACCCATCCTCACACTTTAAAGCGAATTCAAGTCATTATTTAAGTGATCTAATAAAAAAAAATCTAATTTATTATTTGATCCTATAAGTCTATGCCTGACATACAATATGAATGTCTGGCCCAGGTGTCTCTCGTTAGGGAAGCATAAATCGCATTAGGCAATTCATGTTACTGAGAGGCGACTCACGATACTGCTTGTAACAACTTTGGTTTTTAGTCGACTTTAATTACTAAGGCGGAAATTAATTAAGTCTTAAACCAGCGTTATTAATTATACAATAAAACCCAAATATTACAACCTCGTTCAAGAGTTGCATAAAACAACTCTAGATACGGAAATTTAAAGGAGTAGCGTTATATATATTACATATCTCTCAAGAGTAACAAAAGTAAAGCATAAAAACGTCTCGTGGCCCCATCCAAAATCCAGCTCCTGGTCCACGAACGTCCTGCACAATAAACTATTGGGGGGATGCCCGCTGAGCGGACAGTGACTAGCTATGCTCATACTTACCCTCGATTTCAATGTAACACCCCGTGTTTTTATAGCAAAATATTATGAAAGAATTTAATTCCTTAAATTAAATTCAACCTTTCTCCTCATAATAAAAATGCGACTGAATTTTTTTCGCTAAACTTGTAACACTCCATGTCAAGTTAAGCCTATTTATGATTGCGCAAATCATTAATTAAGCAATCTCGCTCAAGATTTTTCTAAAACATTGCGCTACAACTTTTCTCGCACCTGAATTAAAACCATTTTGAAATACTTCGAATTTGAACTTTATTTTTACATATTCAAACTCGATAAATCAAACGATGAATCCTCGACAAATTTCTCAACGACAAATTTTGGCACGCAAATCGAGGTCAAACTTAGACTAAATGGCCAAGCCATCTAAGTGTGATTAAGTCACCTAATCTTTTCTTAAATATACTTACTCATAATCCAAATCTAATTAAAAATGTTTAAGCTTAATCATTTTGATTTTTACTAACAAAACATATTATAATAATATAAAATTACTATTCCTTTTTGATTTAACTAACACATTCACTAAGACTCGATATAACGAGCCACACTTATTCAAAACTGATAAACTTTTTGACGTTTGAGCATTATGATTTATTTCAATAACATTCAACGAAAAAAATATATAATTCGAGCAAATAAGATTTTATTTCAAAGTTTCGAGGATTCTAGACCCAATTTTTGTTTTGAATTCTCTTCTACGTTTTTCTTCATTTTAAATTTTGATCTTACTTCGAACCATCTTTTTAAGACTATATATTTTATTTCGAGACTTTCACAAGGTACAAGAAATCGAAAAATTTCAAAAACAAAAATCGAGCCCACTTGATCACTACCTTGGCCGAAATTTTGGACCTCTATGGTCTTCACTTATCCTCTTCCATTTCTCTTCTCTTCTCTTACACTTTTGCATGCTTGACTTTGCTTTCTCTTACACAAAACCTAACACTTACCATCCTACTTAATTACATCATCACTTAGTAGCTTTTGTTTTTAATTTAAATGATAATACAACTAAATATTCTAATGCATTCACACATTGCATATTATTACAAAAACAAAACACAACTAGTACTACTACTACATTTACACGTACAACACAAACACACAAACACCAAATATTTTCTAAGTCTTTTCCTCTCTAAATAATTCAATACTAGTAAGCATACTTATTCAAGCTCAAGAACACTACAATCTTCATCCTCTTTAATTCCTTTCTTTCCTTAAACTTTCATTCTAGTTGTTAAATTTATTAGAGCACATAAATAAATCCTCACCATTTATTTTTAGCACTCACTTCTTCTTTTCTACATATATTTAAAATTGAACATAAATTGAAATCATAAAAACTTAAAACATCACCTAAAATAAAATACTACAACACTTTAAATTTTAGTATAACTAGTTTAGTTCTAAAATAAGTTACTAACTTTCTTATCTTTATTTTTATGTACTAATCCTAACCAAAGACGAGGAGCAAGGTGGTGAAGTCGACTTGAGCCAATTTGACCATATTGTGGATCCCGACAATTGCTAAACAATTTGCTCTTAACCTAATTAAGGTGCTCCCGCACACTATAATTGCTAAGCACCTACACTTGCTTGATTATATGTTATGTGTATCACATAGTATTGCATGATTAATTACAAGGCAAAAATCAAAAAAAATAAAAATGGTGTAGCTTATAAAAACCATTCGGCCACCCTTATTTTTCTCACTTAATTTTTCGTTTTAATTTTTGTTAATCACATGCTTAAAATACTTGTAATAGAATGTATATGAAAATATAATTAGTTTATGTTTAGGACTTGAAATGAATTTGTTATGAATTTAAATGTGTTAAAATGTTTTATTGTGTTCTTGAAGTATTGTTGTTGTTCTTGTGTTACAATGATTTTACTTGTGTTAGATTACATTTAGTTATGTTTTTCACTCATGACTAAATATATAAATGATATAGAATAAATTAGTTATTGAATTATAAGTATAAAAATCAAAGAATAAAATTTAGGACATACATATATTATACACTAGCTTTGTCCTTGTTTTTGGACCAATTTTTAGTTTTAATTTTTCTAAATAACATATTATGATTAGTTTAGTTAAATTAGACTTGTATGGAAAATTTGAGAAAATTATATAAACATATGAAAATTTGACTAAATAATGTTCATATTAAAAGCATTAGTGTTCTTCACATATTCATGTGATCTTCATGTAGATGACTAATTTTGATTCATAAATTTTGTAAAGTTAAAGTTAAAAGTTGTTTTAATCCATTAATGAATAAATACAATACTAATTATATAAGTTAAATAAGCTAAATCTTTATAATGAAAAAGTTAGAAAATTAAAGTGAGTAAAATCACTATTCATAAATGAAATAAAATATTTAGTGAAAATCGTAAACTAACTAAGTCACTTTAGTATGATTTAGAAAATTAGTATATAAAAACTTTAAGTCAAAAACCGATTAAATTAGAGAACAAAATAAAAATGGATAATTATAGAAGGGCCACGGTTTAGGGTTAAATTTTGGACCTAAAATGATTTTGTCACTTTTTATTTTTATCACTTAAGTAATTAAATTAGTTAAAGTAATGAATTATTAATAAAGAACAAAAAAAGAAATAAATAGCTAAATGAATAAAGGCTCACGGTTTTACCATTAAAATTGGACCAATTTTGATCAAAATGAATTTGTCACTTAGTCACTAAATTTGATTAGTCATTAGGTTTATATTTTGTTGTATAATGAATCATTAATAAAAAGAATCAACAAAACCGGTTAAAATAAACGTTACATGTATTAAAAATTTAACAACGTCATGTCGCGTGTTACTACCTTTGCTTAAACTGGATGTGGTGATATGGACTATTTAAAATGAACTACGACAACCTCGCTAAAATTTGAAACCGCTTAAATTTTAGCTAAGTATACGACTAAATCTAAACCGAGTTTTACTTTTGGAATGTCATTTAAATCACCAAGTATAAAATGAACTTAACAATTTGATTTAAAATATATTTCAAAATGACTAAGTACAAAATGAACTTAACGACTTTAAAACTAGGAATTTATACTTAGAAAATAAATGAGTTAGTTTTATTTTTAGAAATATCTTAAGTATAAGAATACGAATAAAATACTAAGTATAAATATACGAATAAAATACTAAGTATAAATATACGAATAAAATACTAAGTATAAAAATACGTATAAAATACGAGGAATAGTAAAATACGATGAATAGTAAATACGATGAATAGTAAATACAATGAATAGTAAAAACGATGAATAGTAGATACGTGAATAGTAAAAATATTTAAAATTTACGATTGGACTCCAAATAAATTATTTAAACTTTCTATGTGTTCCGCTTTACAAGAATGTTAGAATTAAAATTTCATTATACAAGTTCGACGATACTAATTAATATGAATTATCACTTGAGTATATATGAATGAGAAAGCGATAAAGAGAGTACTTGTTAAATACTTCACAGATTATGCTGTCATGTTCATGAATCTATTATGCCATCGTTGTAGCGAAATAAGATACGGGACACTTTGGCACCCTATGAATCACAGCAGTAATCTAATGACTCTCTCGATCTTTATTTAACGTGACTCTCGCCCTATGAATCGAGTTAGTTCACGGGCCCATATGAGGTAATTGGAAAATGACCATTCCCTCTAACTGTCAGAAGTAGTGTAATAGTCGTGCACTAGGGTAGTGTATCATCGTTAGACAAGGGATTTGGTCAGTCCTTATTACCTACTTGATATCTTTACCTTGAATGACTGACCAGTTGAATGTTTAGGCCCTTCACCTGCGCGGGCCTTGCTTTTGTAAGGTTTTGCATGTTTCCATCCTAACTTGTTGTGGCTCATGGGACAACGTATGATAGATTATCCATGTTGTATTGAATATTAGGTAGTTATCACGCACGCTACTTAGTGTTTGATTTGATGTGACGCATTAGCCGAGTTAGCTTGCACTTTGATAGAAGATTATATGGGTAATTATCTACGAGAAGACACGAGCCACTCAGAATCAAGACTCGCGAGTATATGTTGCTATATGAATAATTGAAAAGGGTCGACTACCCCGAACGTGAATGAAATGATAATGATTTGCCTATATGATTATGAATCGAGAATAATTATCGATGATTGTTTTATGGTTATATTATTTGACGATGCTCATGTTTGAATCACCATGATTCCTCTTATGTGTTGTTTAAACGCTGCTATTTGTTTTTACTTATTTATATTATGTATTTCACATGTTTTAGAATTACATGTGTCGAAAGAGTGTTCTTGGAAAATGATAATGGTTAAACGCAGTGCACTTTGAGACCAACGCTATTGAATCTTTGGGGAGAGTTACCTTACTTATTTTATGCGCTGAGAGAACGTAATCGAATATCTCGCTTTATCTTAAACTCAGACATGTATACAGAGTTTTATGGCGATAACAATTTGGTTTTGTAATATATAGACTTAATTAATTTTCCGCCTTAGTTTAATTAAAGTCACGAAAAACCAGGTTATTCTGAGATCGATCTGTCTTGACCGCGAATGACTTAAAGTTATCTCATCTAGCGAGGCAGCCGCAGACATACATATTAATATATATGTCAGGCATAGACTTATAGGATCAAATAATGAATTAGAAATCCTAGATCGCTAAAATAATTGTAACACCCCGTGTTTTTATTAATACTAATTAGTTATTTTAACAAAATTTTTAAATTAAAATTTATATTTTATTCAATTACTTTAAAAACGCGGCTGAAAAATTTCGTTCGAATAAACTTTCTCAAGATATTTCTAATTAAACTTTCTCGATTTCTATATTAATCTGTATTATATTTTTAATTTATAAAATACTTGTCAAGCTAAAACGTTACTTTTGCTATAATATTATTAGACTTTATAAATTTGCGCTACATTTTAAAAATCCTCACTTTCATAAAATTTACTCTTTATAAAATTATTCTTTCAAATAAGCAGACCGTTTGAAAATCTGTGAGACCGTAATAAGATTTGTAACTGACAACTTTTATACTTTTATATTTTCGAACTATAGATTTTATAACAAGAATAGTGGATTTAAAATTTAAAACAAATAATTTAAGACATAATATATTTTATAAATTAATTAAGTTTTATAAATAAGAGTAAATAAAACGGAGCAAACAAAATCAAACAGACTCACATAATAATACGAGTAACATGGCAGACAACACGCCGAAAGTACTGCAGCCGAAAGCAACAAACAATGATATAATAATAATAATATAATAATAATAATAATATAATAATAAATATAATAACAATACTAATACTATAACTACGTACACATAACATCAACAACATAACATACACACGAACAAAACAACGACATACAACTACGCAGCCAGCAAACCGACGGCAACCACCACGGCCGCCCTGTCTGCTGCCGCCTCGAGCCACCACGTCGGCCACCCTCCTCGGCCGTCCCCTTCCTCTGCTCTCTCTCCTTCCTCCCTCCATTTTCGAACCACCACGAACCACCGTCTCCCTCACCGTCATGCCCAGCCTCACCGCCGCCATGACCGCCACCACGAACCTCCTCTGCCGCCTCACCGTCTCCCTCTTTCTCCCCTGTTTTCTGTTCTTCTTTCTCGGCCAAGACCACCACCGTACGCCACCACCATGGCCATGCTCAGACCACCAGCACCACCGCCATGTCACCACCGTGAGCCACCTGCCATGGCTGCCTCCTTCTTCCTCGGCCTCCCCTGGTCTCTTCCTCTCTTTCTCGGCCCTGCTCTTTTGTCCCCTGTTTTCGGCCAGCCTCACCGGAGTAAAACTCCGGTCATCATCATCCTTAGTTCATCCTCTTCTCTATCTCGACTATCAATGGTGAGTGTAACCTCTCTCACTTGTTAGTTTTCCTTATTTTTGCTTCCTTCATATTACTCACTATCTAGCTTGTCCCACCGGCAAACGCCCTCGCCGGAGTTGAACTCGACATTAGCCCGACCACCATGGCCACATCTCGGCCTCTCTCTTTTCGCCTCCCCTGTTTTGATCGGTGCTCGTCACCACCGTGGCTTGGCCCTGCCCACCGTGGCCTTGCCCTGCTCTACTTGCCGTCGTATTTTTATCGTCGGTAAGTTAAACCGTTTTCAGTCCATAAATTTATCATCGAATATTTTGCCGACTTTAACCCCTACGTGTTGTTCATTGCCGAGGACGTGGCCGACTCGTGCTTGGCGCCCCTGCCTCTGTCGAGTTGGGTCGGACCAGATATGTCGTGCTTTGGAAACCAGTTAAATCAGGTTTTATTGGAGTCACTACGCTCGCAAAGCCAAATTTAGGTGACTGATTTCTTCCTCAAAATCTCTAACATATTAACGTTTTGGTTTACTTTAAATTAATCTGTTATTAAAAGTGAAATAGTTATGCATTAAGCACTTATACCTCCCGCAATTTTATTTAATAACTTTGTATTTAATCGCCATAGTATTTAAATTGAGTGTTAATTTTGGTTATAGTATAATGTTGAATTGATTTGTGAAATATGATATTTATATGATTTAGTGATAATATGTTTTGGGTGAAAAATGTGTTCTTTGAATTAATGTTGAATTTAATTGTAATATTATCATGTTAAAATTATTTGTTATGTATAAATTAAAATATATATAAAGTATAAGTATTACAAATATAAAATAAGACTAAAAATATTACTAAAATAACTAAAGTAAATAAATTAAACTAATATATAATATTTATGGAAATAAAGAATTTATCTATTTAAAAATGTTTAAATAAAACACAACTAAAAATTATGAGTTAAATAAAAAGAGTATTAAGTTTATATTAGTATTAAATAAATTTAAAAGTAAAAATATAAATTAAGTTACTCACATTAAAGTTTCTAAAATAAATAATTATATAAAAAGTCATATATCACAATTAATATAAAGATTACTTTATTAAAACTTTAAAGTTTACAATGAACTTAAAATATACTAAATAAGTATTTAGTTAAAATAATAATAAGAAATTGGGCACTTTAAGATTTAAAATGAATCTAAGTAAAACTATTACTAAATAAAGCTAAAAATTAGAATTACAAATAAGAATTAACAAAAAAGGTAAATTGTTAAAATCATATAAAGATCGACTAAAAATTTACTAAGTATAGCTATACAAAAATGATGAATAATATATTTATATATATAAATACAAAACCTAACTAAGTTTTTGAATTATAAAGTTTTTGACATTTTTAAAAGTTATAAATAACTAAGTGAATTAAACTTAAGTGAATATTACTAAAATTTAAATATTAATAATTTCACGATCGAATTATTAAATCACCTAATACGACCACGTAAGAGTTACATAAATAAAAATCGTATTAAGGAATTAGGCCACCTAAATGAATAGTTCCTAAATGTCCTTATATTATATTTTATTAAACATACTAAATTTTACTAAGTACCATCACGATGTTTTTACAAGTTAAAATAAATGTTAAAACTACTAAAACGCTAAACACTTTTCAATTTAAATAAAAAGGATGAAATAAATGTGACTTAGAATAAAATTCAATTATTTATAATACTAATCACTAATCTATCTTAAGTACTTAAAGTTTAATTGAAACTTAATCAAACTTATAAATAAAATGAACTATTATTATTTACTAAAATATAAAATACTAATACATTACAAGTATAATAAAATACATTAGAAGTATAAACTATAAAAATACGTGATAAAGTATGAAGATACGATACGTATAAAAATACGTGACAAAATAATGAATAGTAAAAATATTTAAATTTACGAACTGACTCAAAATAAATATTTAAGTTTTTCCTATGTGTTATGCTTACAAGAACTCTAGAACTAATATTTCATTATACAAAGTTCGACGATATTATTTAAGTTTGAAATTGTCGCTTGATTTGAATAAACGAGGAAATAAGAAATTGAGAAAAGCAACTACTTGATAAATACTTGGATTGTTTTGCCATGTTGCGACTCTTGTTTTCGAAGTTAATGAGGTAGCGATCTATGGGGACTTTAGCTCCTCCCTGTGTTGCTAAAGCGATCTAATATTTTTCTAAAGTATTATTTAAACGGGATATACAACCTCGGGGATGGGGCATCATTGATATCTCCGTGAGCCCATACTACGGTAATTGGAAAATCCAACCACCCGGAAATGCCTCTGGTGATAGTCGTATTATTAGGTGACTACTTACTCGAGGGCGAGTATGATCTGAACCTATCTATAGTGGTGTATGCATACATTAGACAAGGGATTGAATCGTCCTTATTACCTTATATATCTTTAAGCCCTGGCAATACGTCCAAGTTATGTGGCCTCGCCATCATCGCGGATTATGTCTGCATGCTTCCGCCTTACTAACGAAGACTCATTTGTTATCACATGATGGATGTATTTTCCTTGTTTTGTTTGATTATTGTCTGAATGGTTTGGTTTCCTGAATGTTGAGATACGACTTATCGGTAATGATTATTTATGAGTGTTATGCGTTATGTGAGTGGATTTATACTCGTGTTTGAATCATCATGATTTCCTTGTATGTTTTTGCTTGCAGTTGCAATGTGTTTTATTTAATTATTTTCTATATTCTACATTACGTTTATGAATCGCATGTTGTATGAGATTTAAATATCTATATGTGAAGCGATATTATATGCTATTTGTCCAATTTTATTAACATAAGGTGACTCTTTGGAGTTATACGCGTTTAGTCTTTGCCAAGTTACTTTTAATCATAGGTTAAATAAACCAAAGCGTGGTTTAGAGGTTGTTGGTTAGAAACGATACTTCCGCCTCCCGGCGGGAGATCCTCCTATTTTGTGTTTTTGTCTCCGTTGCAGGCAATTCTCGAGACTCAGGATTATCGGGACGATTGGGATGTTTCATTTGTTTTCTTTGAGAGATTGTAACATATATTTGTATCCTATGCCATTTGAATGTAATTTAATTAACATCCGGCATGTATTAGACTTAATTAATTTTCCGCCTTAGTTTAATTAAGTCACGAAAAACCGGGTTGTTACAGTTGGTATCAAAGCTGTCTTGCGACCGTGAATAACTTAAAGTTATTTCATCTAGCGAGACGACACCTGGACCAGACATACATATTAATATATATGTCAGGCATAGACTTATAGGATCAAATAATGAATTAGAAATCTTAGATCGCTAAAATAATAAATTAGATCGCTTTAACGTGTGAGAATGGGTAGAAATATTAAGGATTGACCGACTGACCTAGACTTTAGGTTCTCGACCGTCATTCAACCTCGATAGATTTTTATTTCTCTTTTCTTGCCTGCTAAGTGCTCTGTGACTAATCTTTTTGGCTAACAAGTCCCTTATACTAATTTTGCTAACAATTGAGACGTCTAATCGAAGACAAACGACAAGAACTCAAGCACTTGCAAATGGACGCATCAAGAGTCGAACGATCTGAAGCAATGCTCTGGACCTTGAAGAAATCTATGGTTTAGAAGACCCCTATAACTTTCCTCAACATCCATAATCATCTCTTTCTAACTTATTCAAAAAGAAAATTTTAATCGATCTATTTAAATTATTTTCTTCTTTTGAAATAAAACTTTCCTAACTTATACTCTTATAATGACTTCATAAAATAAATTTTTGTCTCTTTTATCTTCTCGCAAATATAAGACTTGAAGACAAGACCTGAAGCGCATGTAGGAAGACGTATCAACAAATCATGCTACCCAAGACAATTTTCAAGACGTCGAAGATTTCATTAGCATTGAGGATTTCTACAACCATATCGAAATCGTTCTTTAAATATCATCATCATTTCAACGCTTTCAATTTTCAGACTCATAATCATAAATTTCCTGATATTTAATCTCCTCATAATTTTAGTGTTTCGTTTTACATTTTAAATCCCCTACCAAAAAGGAGTTAACTCAATAATTTTACAACCTCGTAAAAATTTTAACTCTTTAGAAACTGTTGATTTCCTAATTCAAATAATTTCTCATAACTGACCTCTTAAAATGATTTTCATCTCTTTCTTTTAGTCTCGTAAAATTTTATTACCCTTACTTTCACATTTCGCAAACTCTTTATCCTTCAAATTTAAATATTTTAACTTGATTAGTTATCAAAATCTTAGTCTTACTATCTCATTTTAAATTTTTAACCTCATAAATTTCTAACTACCTTCTAAAATTTACCTCTGTATTTTAACTTAAAAAGTCCTCGAAAATTATTCGCTTGCTTCGTAAAATTTTTATTTCGTAATTTGAAATATCTTTGATATTTGATTGTCTTAAATTGCTTATTCTTATTTCTTACACTCTTGAACATTATTACTTTTCAACTTCGAAAATTTGATATTACCTTGTGAATTTTCATACGTTTATTCACTAAATTGGATTTCCATAGTTTTCATTTTCTTCATAAATTCCTTATTCTTAATTTTAGATACTTAAAAAGTTATTATTTGTTTCAACCTCCTTTTCTTTAAATTTTAAATACCTTTTAAAACTTGTCCTATCCATTACAAACACCTCTCGTCAAAAATATATATGTATATCATTTATCATTTATTTCAATCCCTTAATATAAATTTTCGAATCTTATCCTAAATATGATTTATAACATTTCTGATTCATCTAATAACATTATAATAATAATTTTAAGAAAGTGAGCTATATCAACAAGGTTATTCATAATATTCTAAAATTTTATTTAATCATTCAACGATAACCTATATTTTCTTAATTTCATTAAGGCTCATATTTTCCTTATGATCACTACGATTTTTACATATTTTTCCTAAATGCCGTTTTCCTAAGGCTATATATCTTATGTATGTGATCATTAAAAGTAACAATAATAATATTATATAGATACGCTTAAAACTTCTTAAGGGGGTAGGACAATAATTCGATTATATCACAATCCTAATTAGATATTAAAATCCTTTATTTCAACCTATTTTAAGGTTAACATTTATTTTCAAATTTAAATAAATTGTTTTAATTCTTAAAACGCTTATTATTTTTTATTTAATTTGATTCCGTACAAAACTTCTAGGCCCTACCTTTTTGAAAACCTCTTTCTCGCTGATTTTAAAAACGACGATGCAGCAACATTTTGATGTTAATTCGAGAAAGAATTATTTATATTTTAATATTATTAAATTCTTCAATAATTCCTTTTGATAAAATCTTGCTCAATTAAAAGTCTCATGTTTATATTCAATTTCCAAAAGTATCGATGTTTTCACTAACTGTCTAATTCTATCTCGACAGTTATCCATCCTATTCAAGTTTCGGGGACGAAACTTTTCTTAAGGGGGTAGGATTGTAACACCCCGTGTTTTTATTAATACTAATTAGTTATTTTAACAAAATTTTTAAATTAAAATTTATATTTTATTCAATTACTTTAAA
Source organism: Dianthus caryophyllus (assembly GCA_023091065.1). Classification (NCBI taxonomy): domain Eukaryota; kingdom Viridiplantae; phylum Streptophyta; class Magnoliopsida; order Caryophyllales; family Caryophyllaceae; genus Dianthus; species Dianthus caryophyllus. Next base: position 274,531 of record JALGRB010000016.1, read on the forward strand.
AACGCGGCTGAAAAATTTCGTTCGAATAAACTTTCTCAAGATATTTCTAATTAAACTTTCTCGATTTCTATATTAATCTGTATTATATTTTTAATTTATAAAATACTTGTCAGTAAAACGCATTACTTTGTTACCATTATTAGACTTTATAAATTTGCGCTACATTTTAAAAATCCTCACTTTCATAAAATTTACTCTTTATAAAATTATTAACTTTCGAATAAGCGAGGCCAGTTTGAAAATCGTAGGCCAGTAATAAGATTTAGAATCGACAACTTTTATACTTTTATATTTTCGAACTATAGATTTTATAACAAGAATAGTGGATTTAAAATTTAAAACAAATAATTTAAGACATAATATATTTTATAAATTAATTAAGTTTTATAAATAAGAGTAAATAAAACGGAGCAAACAAAATCAAACAGACTCACATAATAATACGAGTAACATGGCAGACAACACGCCGAAAGTACTGCAGCCGAAAGCAACAAACAATGATATAATAATAATAATATAATAATAATAATAATATAATAATAAATATAATAACAATACTAATACTATAACTACGTACACATAACATCAACAACATAACATACACACGAACAAAACAACGACATACAACTACGCAGCCAGCAAACCGACGGCAACCACCACGGCCGCCCTGTCTGCTGCCGCCTCGAGCCACCACGTCGGCCACCCTCCTCGGCCGTCCCCTTCCTCTGCTCTCTCTCCTTCCTCCCTCCATTTTCGAACCACCACGAACCACCGTCTCCCTCACCGTCATGCCCAGCCTCACCGCCGCCATGACCGCCACCACGAACCTCCTCTGCCGCCTCACCGTCTCCCTCTTTCTCCCCTGTTTTCTGTTCTTCTTTCTCGGCCAAGACCACCACCGTACGCCACCACCATGGCCATGCTCAGACCACCAGCACCACCGCCATGTCACCACCGTGAGCCACCTGCCATGGCTGCCTCCTTCTTCCTCGGCCTCCCCTGGTCTCTTCCTCTCTTTCTCGGCCCTGCTCTTTTGTCCCCTGTTTTCGGCCAGCCTCACCGGAGTAAAACTCCGGTCATCATCATCCTTAGTTCATCCTCTTCTCTATCTCGACTATCAATGGTGAGTGTAACCTCTCTCACTTGTTAGTTTTCCTTATTTTTGCTTCCTTCATATTACTCACTATCTAGCTTGTCCCACCGGAAAACGCCCTCGCCGGAGTTGAACTCGACATTAGCACGACCACCATGGCCACAACTCGGCCTCTCTCTTTTCGCCTCCCCTGTTTTGATCGGTGCACGTCACCACCGTGGCTTGGCCCTGCCCACCATGGCCATGCCCTGCTCTACTTGCCGTCGTATTTTTATCGTCGGTAAGTTAAACCGTTTTCAGTCCATAAATTATCGTCGAATATTTTGCCGACTTTAACCCCTACGTGTTGTTCGTTGCCGAGGACGTGACCGACTCGAGCTTGACGCCCCTGCCTCTGTCGAGTTGGGTCGGACCAGAATTGTCGTGCCTTGGAAATCATTTAAATCGGGTTTTATTGGAGTCCTCTGTTCGTGAGCCAAATTTAGGTGACTCGATTTCTTCCTCAAAATCTCTAACATATTAACGTTTTGGTTTTACTTTAAATTAATCTGTTATTAAAAGTGAGCTAGTTATGCATTAGGCACTTATACCTCCCGTACCATTTTATTTAATAACTTTGTATGAATCGCTATAGTATGAAATTGAGTGTTAATTTTGGTTATAGTATAATGTTGAATTGATTTGTGAAATATGATATTTATATGATTTAGTGATAATATGTTTTGGGTGAAAAATGTGTTGCTGAATTAATGTTGATTTTAATTGTAATATTATCATGTTAAAATTATTTGTTATGTATAAATTAAAATATATATAAAGTATAAGTATTACAAATATAAAATAAGACTAAAAATATTACTAAAATAACTAAAGTAAATAAATTAAACTAATATAAAATATTTATGGAAATAAAGTATTTATCGGCGCTAAAAATGTTTAAATAAAACACAACTAAAAATTATGAGTTAAATAAAAAGAGTATTAAGTTTATATTAGTATTAAATAAATTTAAAAGTAAAAATATAAATTAAGTTACTCACATTAAAGTTTCTAAAATAAATAATTATATAAAAAGTCATATATCACAATTAATATAAAGATTACTTTATTAAAACTTTAAAGTTTACAATGAACTTAAAATATACTAAATAAGTATTTAGTTAAAATAATAATAAGAAATTGGGCACTTTAAGATTTAAAATGAATCTAAGTAAAACTATTACTAAATAAAGCTAAAAATTAGAATTACAAATAAGAATTAACAAAAAAGGTAAATTGTTAAAATCATATAAAGATCGACTAAAAATTTACTAAGTATAGCTATACAAAAATGATGAATAATATATTTATATATATAAATACAAAACCTAACTAAGTTTTTGAATTATAAAGTTTTTGACATTTTTAAAAGTTATAAATAACTAAGTGAATTAAACTTAAGTGAATATTACTAAAATTTAAATATTAATAATTTCACGATCGAATTATTAAATCACCTAATACGACCACGTAAGAGTTACATAAATAAAAATCGTATTAAGGAATTAGGCCACCTAAATGAATAGTTCCTAAATGTCCTTATATTATATTTTATTAAACATACTAAATTTTACTAAGTACCATCACGATGTTTTTACAAGTTAAAATAAATGTTAAAACTACTAAAACGCTAAACACTTTTCAATTTAAATAAAAAGGATGAAATAAATGTGACTTAGAATAAAATTCAATTATTTATAATACTAATCACTAATCTATCTTAAGTACTTAAAGTTTAATTGAAACTTAATCAAACTTATAAATAAAATGAACTATTATTATTTACTAAAATATAAAATACTAATACGTACAAGTATAATAAAATACGTAGAAGTATAAACTATAAAAATACGTACAAAGTATGAAGATACGCATACGTATAAAAATACGTACAAAATAATGAATAGTAAAAATATTTAAATTTACGAACGGACTCAAAATAAATATTTAAGTTTTTCCTATGTGTTATGCTTACTCAAGAATCTATAGAACTAATATTTCATTATACAAAGTTAAGCGATATTATTTAAGTTTAAATTGTCACTTGATTTGAATAAACGAGGAAATAAGAAATTGAGAAAACGAACTACTTGATAAATACTTGGATTGTTTGCCATGTTGCGACTCTTGTTTTCGAAGTTAATGAGGTAGCCGTCTATGGGGACTTTAGCTCCCTCCCTGTGTTGCTAAAGGCGATCTAATATTTTTCTAAAGTATTATTTCGGTGCGGGATATACAACCTCAGGGATGGGGCATCATTGATATCTCCGTGAGACCATACTACGGTAATTGGAAAATCCAGCCTGGGTGCCGCCTCTGGTGATAGTCGTATTATTAGGTGACTACTACTTACTCGGGCTGAGTATGATCTGAACCTATCTATAGTGGTGTATGCATACATTGCATGAGGATTGAATCGTCCTTATTACCTTAGATATCTTTAAGCCTGGCAGTCATGTCCAAGTTATGTTGGCCCTGCCGGCTACTGCGCGGATTATGTCTGCATGCTTCCGCCTTACTAACGAAGACTCATTTGTTATCACATGATGGATGTATTTTCCTTGTTTTGTTTGATTATTGTCTGAATGGTTTGGTTTCCTGAATGTTGAGATACGACTTATTGAGAATGATTATTTATGAGTGTTGTACGTTATGTGAGTGGATTTATACTCGTGTTTGAATCATCATGATTTCCTTGTATGTTTTTGCTTGCCTGGTTGCAATGTGTTTTATTTAATTATTTTCTATATTCTACATTACGTTTTATGAACTGCATGTTGTATGAGATTTAAATATCTATATGTGAGAACTGATATTATATGCTATTTGTCCAATTTTATTAACATAAGGTGACTACTGGAGTTATCTGGCGTTTAGTCTTTGCCAAGTTACTTTTAATCATAGGTTAAATAAACCAAAACTGTGGTTTAGAGGTTGTTGGTTAGAACAGTCACTTCCCGCCTCTGAGCGGGAGATCCTCCTATTTTGTGTTTTTGTCTCCGTTGCAGGCAATTCTCGAGACTCAGGATTATCGGGACGATTGGGATGTTTCATTTGTTTTCTTTGAGAGATTGTAACATATATTTGTATCCTATGCCATTTGAATGTAATTTAATTAACATCCGGCATGTATTAGACTTAATTAATTTTCCGCCTTAGTTTAATTAAGTCACGAAAAACCGGGTTGTTACAATAATAACATAGATCACTTTAAAGGTGAGAAAGGGTAGAATCTTAAGGACCGACCTAATAATAATAAACTAGTTAGACGAGCGATAGAATATTAGCTTATTATAGTTCTTTTACTTGCTAAGTGCTCTATGACTGATCTTTTTGACTAACAAGTCTTTTATACTAACGATACCTAAAAATCGAGACGTATAAATCGAAGACGAGACGACAAGGACTCAAGCACTTGCAAATGGACGCATCAAGAGTTGAACCATCTGAAGCGACGCTCTGGACATTGAAGATATCAATTGATTTGAAGATCTCTATAACTTTCTCAAACATCCATATTCATCTCTTCCTAACTTATTCAAAAAGAAAATTTTAATCGATCTACTAAAATTATTTTCTTCTTTTTAAATAAAATTTTTCTTTACTTATACTTCTATAATGACTTCATAGAATGGATTTTTATCTCTTTTCATTTCCTCGCAAATATAAGATTTGAAGACAAGAACAGAAGCGCATGCGAGGAGACGTATCAAGAATCACGCTATCCAAGACAATTTTCAAGACGTCGAAGATTTCTTTAGCATTGAAGATTTCTAAAGCTATATCAAAATCGACCTCTAATGATCACCATCATTTCAACGTTTATAAATTTTCAGATTTCCTAATCAAATTCCTAATATTTAATCTCACTCGATTATTTTTCAACCTTCTAAACTTATTGACTCCTTTTAAAACTTCTAACTTCCTAAATCAATAATTCTTAACAATTGTCTTCTCAATAAATTTTCATCTCTTCCTTTAATCTCGTAAAAAAAAAAAAATTAATTATTATATCATTTTTGTTTTCGAATTTCATAAACTCCTTAATCTTTATACTCTACCTTCGAACTTGATTACTTCGTTCTTTTGACCCCTTACAATTAATTTTAGTTTCTAAAATTTCTAATCTTGAAATCTATCTATAATACTTACTAATTGAATTCATAAAGTTAATTTTCATTTGTTCACTTCAATCTCAAATAAAAATGACTTTATATCTCCTTTGTAATTTGCTAACTTTTTATTCAACCTCTTAAACGTATTTCCTTGTTATAAAATGTTTGAACTCTTAAATTATAATTTCTCACAAGTACTTATTAACCTTATACGATGAAGTTTCGTCTATTGCCTTCATTTCAAATTCTTTTCTTTATATTTTAAATAGCTTTTGAACTTGTCCTATCTATTACATATTTATCTCTCGTCAAAATATACATACATATATCATATTTTCTCTTTATATAACCCCTTATTATAAATTTGAATCATATCCTAAATATGATTTATAACATTTCTGTTTCACCTAATAACATTATAATAATAAATTTTATGAAAATGGGCTATATCAACAAGGTTATCCATAATTTTCTAAAATTTTATTCAACGATAACCTGAATTTCCTTAATTTCATTAAAGCTCATATTTTAATTATGATCACGACGACTTTTACATAATTTCCCTAAATGCCGTTTTCCTAAGGCTATATTTCATATAGACGTGATCATTAAAAATAACAAAAATAATATTATGTATATACGTTTAAAACTTCTTAAGGGGGTAGGACTATAATTTGATTTTATTAAAGTCCAATTTAAATCTTAAAATTTCCTATTTCAACCTATTTTAAGGTTAACATTTTATTTTCAAATTTAAATAAGTTGTTTTAATTCCTAAAACGCTTATTATTTTTATTTAATTTGATTCCGTACAAAACTTCTAGACCCTACCTTTTTGTGAACCTCTTTCATGTCAATTTCAGAAATAACATTCTAGTAACATTTCTATACTTATTTAAATACCTCATTTATAAAACAAGCGCGATTTTATTCTCCAATATTTCCCTCTATCCGACGCTTCGATATTAATTTGAAAACTCAACTTTTCAACAAGTCTTATTCCAATAAAACCAAATATTAATATCCAAACTTGTAAAATCTCAATATTCTCTTTAACTGCCTTGTTTAACCTCGAGCAGTTATCCACTCTTTACAAGTTTCGGGGACGAAACTTTTCTTAAGGGGGTAGGATCAGAACACCTGCGTGTTTTTATATAGTAATATTATGAAAGAATTTAATTCCTTAAATTAAATTCAACCTTTCTCCTCATAATAAAAATGCGACTGAATTTTTTTCGCTAAACTTGTAACACTCCATGTCAAGTTAAGCCTATTTATGATTGCGCAAATCATTAATTAAGCAATCTCGCTCAAGATTTTTCTAAAACATTGCGCTACAACTTTTCTCGCACCTGAATTAAAACCATTTTGAAATACTTCGAATTTGAACTTTATTTTTACATATTCAAACTCGATAAATCAAACGATGAATCCTCGACAAATTTCTCAACGACAAATTTTGGCACGCAAATCGAGGTCAAACTTAGACTAAATGGCCAAGCCATCTAAGTGTGATTAAGTCACCTAATCTTTTCTTAAATATACTTACTCATAATCCAAATCTAATTAAAAATGTTTAAGCTTAATCATTTTGATTTTTACTAACAAAACATATTATAATAATATAAAATTACTATTCCTTTTTGATTTAACTAACACATTCACTAAGACTCGATATAACGAGCCACACTTATTCAAAACTGATAAACTTTTTGACGTTTGAGCATTATGATTTATTTCAATAACATTCAACGAAAAAAAATATATAATTCGAGCAAATAAGATTTTATTTCAAAGTTTCGAGGATTCTAGACCCAATTTTTGTTTTGAATTCTCTTCTACGTTTTTCTTCATTTTAAATTTTGATCTTACTTCGAACCATCTTTTTAAGACTATATATTTTATTTCGAGACTTTTCGCGTGCGCGCAAATCGAAAATTTCAAAAACAAAAATCGAGCCCACTTGATCACTACCTTGGCCGAAATTTTGGACCTCTATGGTCTTCACTTATCCTCTTCCATTTCTCTTCTCTTCTCTTACACTTTTGCATGCTTGACTTTGCTTTCTCTTACACAAAACCTAACACTTACCATCCTACTTAATTACATCATCACTTAGTAGCTTTTGTTTTTAATTTAAATGATAATACAACTAAATATTCTAATGCATTCACACATTGCATATTATTACAAAAACAAAACACAACTAGTACTACTACTACATTTACACGTACAACACAACACACAAACACCAAATATTTTCTAAGTCTTTTCCTCTCTAAATAATTCAATACTAGTAAGCATACTTATTCAAGCTCAAGAACACTACAATCTTCATCCTCTTTAATTCCTTTCTTTCCTTAAACTTTCATTCTAGTTGTTAAATTTATTAGAGCACATAAATAAATCCTCACCATTTATTTTTAGCACTCACTTCTTCTTTTCTACATATATTTAAAATTGAACATAAATTGAAATCATAAAAACTTAAAACATCACCTAAAATAAAATACTACAACACTTTAAATTTTAGTATAACTAGTTTAGTTCTAAAATAAGTTACTAACTTTCTTATCTTTATTTTTATGTACTAATCCTAACCAAAGACGAGGAGCAAGGTGGTGAAGTCGACTTTGAGCCAATTTGACCATATTGTGGATCCCGACAATTGCTAAACAATTTGCTCTTAACTCTAATTAAGGTGCTCCCAAGACACTATAATTGCTAAGCACCTACACTTGCTTGATTATATGTTATGTGTATCACATAGTATTGCATGATTAATTACAAGGGGCAAAAATCAAAAAAAAAATAAAAATGGTGTAGCTTATAAAAACCATTCTACCACCCTTATTTTTCTCACTTAATTTTTCGCTTTAATTTTTGTTAATCACATGCTTAAAATACTTGTAATAGAATGTATATGAAAATATAATTAGTTTATGTTTAGGACTTGAAATGAATTTGTTATGAATTTAAATGTGTTAAAATGTTTTATTGTGTTCTTGAAGTATTGTTGTTGTTCTTGTGTTACAATGATTTTACTTGTGTTAGATTACATTTAGTTATGTTTTTCACTCATGACTAAATATATAAATGATATAGAATAAATTAGTTATTGAATTATAAGTATAAAAATCAAAGAATAAAATTTAGGACATACATATATTATACACGGTTTTGTCCTTGTTTTTGGACCAATTTTTAGTTTTAATTTTTCTAAATAACATATTATGATTAGTTTAGTTAAATTAGACTTGTATGGAAAATTTGAGAAAATTATATAAACATATGAAAATTTGACTAAATAATGTTCATATTAAAAGCATTAGTGTTCTTCACATATTCATGTGATCTTCATGTAGATGACTAATTTTGATTCATAAATTTTGTAAAGTTAAAGTTAAAAGTTGTTTTAATCCATTAATGAATAAATACAATACTAATTATATAAGTTAAATAAGCTAAATCTTTATAATGAAAAAGTTAGAAAATTAAAGTGAGTAAAATCACTATTCATAAATGAAATAAAATATTTAGTGAAAATCGTAAACTAACTAAGTCACTTTAGTATGATTTAGAAAATTAGTATATAAAAACTTTAAGTCAAAAACCGATTAAATTAGAGAACAAAATAAAAATGGATAATTATAGAAGGGCCACGGTTTAGGGTTAAATTTTGGACCTAAAATGATTTTGTCACTTTTTATTTTTATCACTTAAGTAATTAAATTAGTTAAAGTAATGAATTATTAATAAAGAACAAAAAAAGAAATAAATAGCTAAATGAATAAAGGCTCACGGTTTTACCATTAAAATTGGACCAATTTTGATCAAAATGAATTTGTCACTTAGTCACTAAATTTGATTAGTCATTAGGTTTATATTTTGTTGTATAATGAATCATTAATAAAAAGAATCAACAAAACCGGTTAAAATAAACGTTACATGTATTAAAAATGAACAATGTCGCGTGTTACTACCTTTGCTTAAACTGGATGTGGTGATATGGACTATTTAAAATGAACTACGACAACCTCGCTAAAATTTGAAACCGCTTAAATTTTAGCTAAGTATACGACTAAATCTAAACCGAGTTTTACTTTTGGAATGTCATTTAAATCACCAAGTATAAAATGAACTTAACAATTTGATTTAAAATATATTTCAAAATGACTAAGTACAAAATGAACTTAACGACTTTAAAACTAGGAATTTATACTTAGAAAATAAATGAGTTAGTTTTATTTTTAGAAATATCTTAAGTATAAGAATACGAATAAAATACTAAGTATAAATATACGAATAAAATACTAAGTATAAATATACTAATAAAATACTAAGTATAATAATACGTATAAATACGAGGATTAGTAAAATACGATGAATAGTAAATACGATGATTAGTAAATTCAATGATTAGTAAAAACGATGAATAGTAGATCCGTGAATAGTATAAATATTTAAAATTTACGATTGGATTCCAAATAAATTATTTAAACTTTCTATGTGTTCCGTTTACTCAAGAATCATAGAATTAAAATTTCATTATACAAGTTCGACGATACTAATTAATATGAATTATCACTTGAGTATATATGAATGAGAAAACGATAAAGAGAGTACTTGTTAAATACTCAGTGTCTATGTCATGTTGAATCTATTATGCCATCGTTAGAAAGGTAGCCGCATATGGGGACACTTGGCACCCTATGAATTGCCAGTGGTAATCTAATGACTCTCTCAGTCTTTATTTAACGTGGCTCTCGCCCTATGAATCGAGTTCGCTCACTGCCCATATGAGGTAATTGAAAATGACCATTCCCACCCTGGAACTGTCAGAGTGTAATAGTCGCACCACTAGGGTAGTGTATGCATACATTAGACAAGGATTTGGCCGCCCTTATTACCTACTTGATATCTTTAGCTTGAATGACTTGACCGCTTGAATGTTTCCGCCTTCACCTGCAAGCAGCCTTGCTTTTGTAAGGTTTTGCATGTTTCCATCCTAACTTGTTGTGGCTCATAGGACAACGTATGATAGATTATCCATGTTGTATTGAATATTAGGTAGTTATCACGTACGCTACCTAGAGTTTGTTTTGATGTGACGAGTCTGAGCAATAGTGCACTTTGATAGAAGATTATATGGGTAATTATCTATGAGAGTACACGAGCCACTCTGTAGTCAAGACTCGCGAGTATATGTTGCTATATGAATAATTGAAAAGGGTCGACTACCCCGAATGTGAATGAAATGATAATGATTTGCCTATATGATTATGAATTGAGAATAATTATCGATGATTGTTTTATGGTTATATTATTTGACGCATGCTCATGTTTGAATCACCATGATTCCTCTTATGTGTTGTTTAAACGCTTGCTATTTGTTTTTACTTATTTATATTATGTATTTCACATGTTTTAGAATTACATGTGTCGAAAGAGTGTTGCGGGAAAATGATAATGGTTAAACGCAGGTACCCCGAGACCAACGCTATTGAATGCTGGGGAGAGTTACCTTACTTATTTTGTACGCTTTTGAGAGAATGTAATCGAATATCTCTGCTTTATCTTAAACTCGTATTATGTATACAGAGTTTTATGACGATAACAGCTGGTTTTGTAATATATAGACTTAATTAATTTTCCGCCTTAGTTTAATTAAAGTCACGAAAAACCAGGTTGTTACATTCAATTACTTTGGTTTAATATTATCGCTTTATAAACATAACATTATGATAAAAACATAAACATGCTTATTACATATAGCATATAGAGACATAAGTCATAATAAGCATGCGGTTTAAAGCGATAAATCATATAAGCATGATATTCAATTAGGAAGGCAAATAGCATATAATAGCATAGCAATAGTATCACAATAATTCAATGGTATTACAAGGCGATATCGGATCGCAATCAAACATACATATCGTAACATTCACATCATGCAGACTCGATTCAATTCAGAAAGTTGTGGTCTTTAGTTTTCAAAGATGGTACACACTCGTTCTCATTTAAATCAAACAACACACAACACATTCTGCTTACGAGCCTGACCACTGAGTAGGCCCTTGTACTGATCGATCAGATCTTACTTCCATAGTGCGCAGGCTTACTCGACTCGTAAACCACGCCGAATACTATAATACTTGCATCTCATCCTCTAGTGTTCGAAATGATTCGAACTTCGGGATACAATCTCGTCAAGTAATCTTTACGCTGCAGGTAAGAACGAATGCTAGTGTCGCTACCCACTCAAGAACTAAACACTGCAGCGAGACCACCGCTATAATCGCCCAACCCAAGACGGATGCCCTGTTAACTTTAGCGAAATAGGGAATAAAACCCTAGTCTAGTACATGTACACTAGTATCCAATTTAAGAATGGGCTATGCTAATCATAGAGACCTTAACTCGTGATAAAACGACTATTTCCTAAAGCCTGAGACAAAAGCCTTGGCATATTCAATTATCTTGTCCCAGAATGGCGACCGCCACAAGACTATCTTAACCCCACTTCACTCACGATCGACGCTCCCTTATCCGAGGCCCAAGCTTGACCTTTTATTTAAACATACTCATGATTTATTATTTATTTGATATTACATATCACATGTTTCTAGACTCTCCTAAGATCGCCACAAACGCTTTATTTGAAGTGTAGGTTTCATATGATCACATAACACATCTGCTCATTATTTGAAGTGTGGTTAGTTATTAACGTTTTCAAGTTTTCTAAAATGTTACGTTTATTAGAATGTTCAATCTTATTTAAGTGTTTTCATACACTTTAAGTTATTTATTTATTCATTTTTCAATTTTCTATACTTAGTAAAATTTTCAATTATTTTCAATATTTTACTATTCACTTTTCACTATTCACCGTATTTACTATTCATCGTATTTTACTATTCATCGTATTTACTATTCATCGTATTCACTATTCATCGTATTTAACTATTCATCGTATTTAACTATTCATCGAATTTATACGCAACTTTATACTTAGATATTTTAGGATAAAACTAAACTTGTTTTATTTCCTAAGTATAGGTTTTTAGTTTCAAAGTCGTTAGGTTCGTTTTGTACTTAGGCGATTTTTGAAAATATTCTAAAGTCTAGTTTTAAAAATGTTAAGTTCGGTTTGTATTTAGTCATTTATGAAAATATTCGAAAATCATAGTTTTAAAAACGTTAAGTTCATTTTGTATTTAGTCATTTATGAAAATATTCTAAAATTCTAGTTTTAAAAACGTTAAGTTCATTTTATAAAAGGTGATCAAATGATATTTATTTTAAAACGAGACTCTAAATTTAGTCGCCTATTAATTTAAGTTAGTGATAGTATCGTGGATGATTCATTTAAGTCCTGTAAGTCCAAGATCAACAAATCCAAATAAAGAAAGGCAAGAATAACACGATTTAGTTCATTTTATACTTGATTTACATATTTTTATCGGTTTATAATATTTTGTTTATAACTAAATCGATTTATACAAAAATTCAATTCTAACTACTATTTAACTTTAGTGACTTAGTGATAATTTCATTTTAGTCAAATTTAGTCCTTTTATTCAAGTATGTCGTGTGACTTATATATATAATTAAATTCATTTATTTCTTTTTAATTTCTTAATTCTAACTTATTAACTACTAATTAAATTATTTTAACAATTAAACTAAAAAGTGATAAAAGTAAATTTTAACCTAAAAATGGTGAAAATGCCGTGAGTAGGTAGTAGTAGTTTCCAAATTTTCATTTTTCGATTTTATCGGTTTTTAGCTTAAAGTCTTTATATTTTAATTATTCTAATTATACTAAAACGGTTTAAACTATAATGAAATTTACTAACAATTTATTTATAATTATGAATAGTGTTTTTCAACACTTTAAATTTCTAACTTTTTAATCTAAATGATTTATAATGTTTTAGTTGATTTATAGTATAATACTAACAATATATATAAACAATAACTAAACATAAACATAAATTATTAACAAACATAAATTAAAATAAGATCAAAATGGGTAATAAAGATGAACATCAACATGGAGAAAATAAGAACACTCATGAAGATCTTAATAAAACTCAAGAACACTAATTTCGATTTTAATAACTTATAATTTATTTTCCTAATTTAATTCTTTTCACATAGTAACATCCATTTTAACTAACTTAATCTAACATATTATTTACAAAAATTAAAAGTGAAAATTTATTTAAAAAATTAAAGAAAACCGTGTATGTATATATTTTTATAAATTTTCATTTTTCATTTTAATCACTTTAAACTCATTTTTAATATTTCACATAATTTTTATATAACATTACTACTTAAATAAAACATAACTAAACATAAAAATCATATGAACATAAATTAAAAATGCTTAAAATTAATTTAACTAAACATAGAACAAAATTACTACAATAATCTATTTAGTATATTATTTAGTTATTATCATTTTATTATACAACACCTAAACACACAAGTACATATAAGTGATGTTTAACATATTTAACATAATTTTCATACTCATAAAATTATAATAACAAAACAAATTAATTTACTAAAAAGATAATATAAGACATAGTTAGTCACCTTAATTAGGATGTTAACGCATTGGGATCTAAAATAAATTTTAGATCGAATTTCTTCACCCATATTACCCATATACTTCACCCATAAAATCCAAAAGTTAGCTCCTAATATACCCACTAATTAACTAGAACACTTATGATTTATTAGAAATATTATTAAGGTTTTTATTTTAGAGGTTTTTGGAAAGAAATGGATGAAAATGAAAGAAAAATAAATGGAGGAAATGAAGAGGAAAGCTACGGCATTTGTGGGGATGACAAAGTGATTTTGGTGCACTTGTGAAATTGTAATATAAGTTAGACATAGATTAGGTGATAAGGTTTAGATTTTTGTTTTATTTAAAGTTTAATTAATATGTAAATAAGACAACATCATCACATTAAGCCTCATAAGTCCTCATTACTATTTGGGGTAGTAATTGTCCCCTAGATATTTTTAAAAGTTTTTACTTAAATAAATCGGGTTTAAAAAGTCTCAAGGCGTCAAAAGCGATAAAAGTTAATGTGCACAAGCGTTTGACAATTTTTCGAAATATCTCTACTTTAATATTTTAAGACTAAAATATTTTATTTATTACTTGAGAAAATATTTAAAAGTTGAGGAACGTCGATGAATTTTCAAAACGAAAGTTTTAGTTAAAAGTGATTTTAAACGATCGTAAGAAATATAATTTCTATAGAAATTGAATTACGCGATTACATTTCATTTTATTTTAGAAATGCATTTTAAAATGATTTTATGAAATAATGAAAATGTTGTGTGAAAATGAAATGGTAGTAGTAAATGTATTAGTAATGTATTGTGTAAGTTTTAGTTTAATAATTAGAAAGTAATGTTTTATTAAAACATAATAGCATGATGATGGATTATAGTGTGTGTAAGAGAAGTGATGTTGTAGGTGTAATTTAGGGTGGCTTGACTAATGAGAAGTGAAGGGTTGAAAAATTGGTCATGGTGAGCATAGGTGGCCGGCCATGTGAGCTCACATGTGGCTCGATTTTCGTTTTCGGAAATTTCGATTTACGCGTACGCGAAAAGTCTTGAAATAAAATATATGATTCTAAAATAATGTTTAGAAGTAAGATTGAAAATAAAAATGAAAATAAAACTCGAAGTGTGATTAAAATAAAAATTGGGCTTTGGCTCCTCGAATTTTGATTAAAAATTTACTAGTCCGAAATATATATTTTTTTGGATGAAAGTTAATGATTTAAATAATTATAATCAAACGTCAAAAAGTTTATCAGTTTAGATTAAGTATAACTTCAAATATCGACAATTTAGAAAAAGCTAGTTTAATGTAAATGAAATAGTAATTAGATTTTAATATAATATGATTTATTAAAAATTAATCAAAATGATTATATTTTTAAAAGTTAGATGTGAAGTTTGCTTTTCCAAAATGGAAGAGGATAAGATATTTGATTTTTAATTTGCGTGTTTGAAATTGTTGACCCGAATTTCGTAGACTGAAAAGTATAAGTGTTCATTTTTATAAAATTTTGAAATGTGTTTCTTTTTCAATTCTGAAGATAATAGGACAAACTTTATTTTTCAAAATTTTTAAATTTGTACTTAGGAAAATTTAATATCATTTGGCGAAAAAATTTTAGACGCATTTTTATAATAAAGAAAAAGGATGAATTTAATTTAAGGAATTAAATTCTTTTATCAAATTGTGTTAAAATAACACGGGGTGTTACAATTATCTTGTACGGCTTTGGCTATACGACTTAAGGCGTAACGGCATGGGCAGGATGCTAAGCAATAATTCTGCCGGCTTAAACCACACTATTCGATATAGCCAACGCTAGAGACCGAGATAGTGGTATCCGCACAAGACTATCTTAACCCAACTTCACTTACGATTGACGTTTTCATATCGGAGGCTCAAGCGTTTGACCCGTTATTTAACTTACTCAATATTCATTATTTATTTGATATTACATATCTCATGTTACTAGACTCTCCTAGTCTCATCGTCAAACGTTTAAGTATTTTATTTTCGGTTTCATATTATCACATAACACGTTCGTTTATTATTTGAAGTGTTGTTAATTATTAACGTTTTTAAGTTTCTATATTGAAACGTTTATTAGTATGTCCAATTTTATTTAAGTGTTTTTCAAAACACTTTAAGTTATTTACTTATTCATTTTAAATTTTTCTATACTTCGTAAAATTTTCATTCATTTCCAATATTTCAAATTTTGAAAATTGAAATATCTTTGAATCTTGAGACGTAACTTGTTTTACAAGTTTCGTAAATTTTTCCCTATTCATCAATCACTATTCACTTAGGTTATTATTCATCAATCACTATTCATCGTATTTTATACGTATTTTTATACGTATTCGTATTTTTATACTCCGTATTTTATACGTATTCGTATTTTTATACTTCGTATTTTATACGTATTTTTATACTTATACGTATTCTTATATTTTGTATTTCTACGTATTTTTATACTTATACGTATTCTTATATTTATACGTATTTTTATACTTAAGATATTTTAGGTGTAAAACTAAACCTTTTTATTTACTAAGTGTAATTTTCTAGTTTCGAAGTCGTTAAGTTCGTTTTGTATTTAGTGATTTGAAATATTATTTTAAAAGTAAAACTCGGTTAAGTTTAGTCATATACTTAACTAAAATTTTAAATTCAAGCTTCTTATTTTGTTAGCGATGTTGTCGTAGTTCATTTAAATAGTCAGTATGTCCAAATCCAACAAATTCAATATTTGCAAAGGCAGTAGCACACGATTTAATTCATTTTTATAACGGTTACTCATTTTTATCGGTTTAATATATTTCATTTATAACTAAATCGATTTATACTCAAATTCAATTCTACTAACTATTAAATTTTAGTGAGTTAGTGATATTTTCATTTTGATCAAATTTAGCCCATTTATAATGGAAATGTCGTGTGATATGGTATATGTTATAATTCTTTTTATTTCTTTTAATTTCTTAATTCTAACTTATTAATTAATAATTAAATTATTTTAACAATAAACTAAAAAGTGATAAAAATAATTTTTAACCCAAAATACATGGGAATGCCGTGAGGTTTCATGGTGGTGTTCTAATTTTTGTTTTTTCGATTTTATCGGTTTTTAGCTTAAAGTCTTTATATTTTAATTATTCTAATTATACTAAAACGATTTAAACTAAAATGAAATCTTACTAAAAATTTCATTAGCCTAAAATTTGAGCTAAAATATAAAGTGGAATTTTCTAAATGTTTTTCTAAATGTTTAAGTTGATTTATGTAATAGTACTAACATAATATAAAACAATAACTAAACATAAACACAAATTATAAACAAACATAAAATAAAACAAAATCAAAGTGAACATAAATGATGAACACACATGAAGATTTCAAGAACACACATGAACATCAAAAATAACTCAAGAACACCAATTTCATTTTTAACAACTTATAATTTATTTTCCAAATTTATTTTTTTTCACATGATAACATCCATTTTAACCTAACTTAATCCAACATATTATTTACAAAAATTAAAAGTGAAAATTTATAAAAAAAAAATAAGGGAATGTCGTGAAGAACACACACACACATACAATTTTTATTTTTGATTTTTAATCACTTTAAACTCATTGTTAATATTTCACATAATTTTTATATATGATTACTACTTAACTAAAACATAATTAAACATAAAAATCATATGAACAATAATTAAAAATGCTCAAAATTAATTTAACCTAACACATGAACTGTTGATACCCGTATCCGTCGATATGGAAATTTTTAGAGAACCCGACAAACACCATATGATGATAGGACAACTTGTATTTCGTGTCATTTATCTGAGTTCGTTTTACGATGTAAGCCGGACGCCGTCGACAAAATGTTTTATTAATTTAAATGATATTTAAATTAATGATTAACAAGGTAAATTTATTTCTGTCAAAATTTATTTGCTGCAAGTATTTTATTGAAAATAAAGTATTTCGATTTGAAAAATCATTTTAAGTAATTCGATTTGAAAAATCGCTTTTATAAGTTTGATATTTGACTTGAAAAGTCGTTTCTCGTGCTTTTAAAACATTTTATTAAATCGTATTCGATGAATTCGTTTTCTTAACAGCAAGTTTTAAAACTCGTTTTAAGCCCAATTTTAAGAGCGATTTTGAGCCCGTTTTAACACGAATTTCGAGGCCTCTTTTACCCACACTCTTCCCCACATACCCGAGCTTAAGCCAGCCCAAAACCACATCCTAAACCCACCATAACCAGCCAAAGCGAAGCCAAACATAGAGCTGATCCGCAGCAGCTCGTAAGCCCAAAATCAGCCGTTATTTGACCCGAAACCGACTCCTATTTGCCTACCCATGACCCATACCCGTATCCTAACTATCCTACCCATATAACCTTGCCTTGCCACTCAAGAAAAGCCCCTACAAAGCCCTAAACCGACCTTGGACAGCAGCAGCCCGAAAACAGAGCAAGAGGTGCTCTTTTCCTCCTTAAACCCTACCTTTTGACCTTATATATACACACCATCCACAAGCCTTCATGACAGACGAAATATACAGCATACATACACCATAACAAGTCACAAGAAAGCCCTGAAAAAGCCTCAAAGGAGTCGGGATAGTCGTATGAAAAACAGAGCAGAAATTTTCTGATTTTCGTGCAACTATCACGACTTCTACCCTATTTTTCGTGTTGAAAACACCATAGTCACTATGATTTGTTTACATAGTCTTAAAGTTCACTTTACCACGATTCTAAAACATCTTTCGGTTCGAAATTTCGTTGAGAAACGAATAAGTTACAAGCTTTTGAAAATCGCTGTCAGTTTTGCTCAAACTTACGGATTACAAATTGTTTTCGTCGACGACGGCCCCTTGGGATAAAATCTTACAATCGATTACGACTCGGATATTTGGTCAACGATACATGTAAGTTGAGGGTGCAAAATACTTTTTCTATTTTGTTAATTTATCGTTTTTTTTATTGTTTTATAGCCTCTGTCGTTTTTTATTACTCTCTGTCGCTCGCTTGTTTATCATCGTAGTTATTGTATTTTATCGTTCGTTTTAGGCTTATGTTTTTAGCATGATTTCGATATGAATATGTGAATATGTCATGCCTCTTGTTCACCTAGAATACGTGTTCAATTTCGTTGCGTAGTATGAATTGAAAGCTCTCTGTTAGATTGGTTCAGTTTTGGCTCGTTGCTTGTCTGTGTAATCTGGTCCTACTCACGTTATTCACGTAGTTGTCTGAATATTGGTCTTTCACGTTTGTTTTAGTTTTGTAACTCGCGTTTTTTTTACTTTAGGCTAGCTTTCGATGATTTTGATCTGTTGCTTAGTATTGGTTTCGCAAATCCGCCTCGTTAATCATGCAAGAGTCATACGTGGTTATTGTCTGCTGTCTTTTCTGTTTCGCTCGCTTAATCCTCAATTGTGTAGTATGTTAACGTATGAATTAGAACCTCATGTGTCGTGTTTATTTAGTTATGTTATGCGTTCGTGTTTGTTCGTGTTTTGGTCGCTTTTGATTATTTAAGCCCTGGTATACTTGTTCGTATATGTGTGCACTCGTGTTACCTGTTTCGCTTGTTATGCGCCTGTTTGTGTGTTTGTTAGCTGGTTCTCGGTTGCATCAGGGTCATTCACGTATGTTAGTATGGGTTAGTTAGTTGTATATACTACTAAGCTGCACGTTTGTTTGTGTTAATGAGTTGCCTCTTTTTGTTGAATTGTTGGAATTATTAGTTTCTCCACTAGCAGCATCCATGATTATTTATGTGTGTTTGTGTGCTTATGTATTTGCCTTTGGCCTTTAGTTAGTGCATGTCTGTTTGTCATTCCATTACGTTAGTGTGCAGAGTTTGGTTATGTTAGTCGCTTACGCTTGTTCACGTATTAGTCATATTTGATCATTTATTATTTATTATTTTTCTGCCGCTAACGTTTGTTAATCTTTCTTATGCTGTCGGTGAGTATTTCTGCTTCCTTCCCTTTGTTTGCTAGAATAGTAAATGAACCCCTGTTAAGCAACTTCGACGAAATTATGTGTGCATTAAACGACGTAGAATGGATATATTTTTGTTTAGGATTAAAACGTTGTTTGCATATCCGCATACGTATTCATAATAGCCATGGTTTTATTTAGTAGAGACCGTTATTGTAACGGGCGGGGTTAGGCGTTAAAATTAATGAAATTCTTTTAAAACTTCCTAACACGTAAATTCACACGAACCCATTTTCTCTAAAATTGGTTTCTAAATTCCACCTAAAAATTTAGTGGCGACTCTTTTCAAATTAAAAATATTTTTGAAATAAAACATCGCGTGGATCAAATTCCCTTGTCCACATGAACATATTACTACAACATAACTATTATCAATATTTACTTATTTATTATCATTTTATTATACTCCACATAACATACGAGCACATATCAATGATGTTTAACATATATTTAACATAATAATCATACTTATAAAAACATAATAAAAATCAAATTAATTTACAAAGAGGTTAAAACAAGATATAGCTAGTCACCTTGATTTGGCAAAGTTATTGATTATCGGGATCGATTATATTATCAAGGTCAAGCTCTTCACCCAAAAACCCGTCTTCACCTTCAAATAAAACCCGTAAATAATAAGCTTCAAATACCCACTAATTAACTAATTAATACTAGAGATTATTAGAATAATATTTAGGATTTTATTTATGAGGTTTTTGTAATAAAATGGAAGAAAAATAAAGAGAGAAATGAAAGAAGAAGTGCACGTCCAAATGAGGGAGCCAAGGTGATGTTTTTGCACTTAGAAAATAAATGAGGATGTTGTGAATGAATTTGATTAAGTGTTTATGTATTGTATTTTGTATTTAGAAAGTATAAACTTTAAATTTAAATAACACAATACAAGTGATGATGAATTGTGTAAGTGTGTAAGTAGTGAATGATGGTTGAGTAAAAGAAAGAAAAATGGAAGAGGATTAGCTTGTATAAGAGGCAAGTAGGTCGGCCTACATACAACACAAGTGGCCCGATTTTCGTTTTTGAAATTTTCGATTTGCGCGCACGCGAAAAGTCTCGAAATAAATTATATGATCTTAAAATAGTGTTTTAAAATAAGATCGAAAATAAAAATGAAAATAAACTTCGAAAGGAAAGCAAAACAAAAATTGGGTTTAAAACCCTCGAAACTTTGAATAAAAATTTATTAGGTCGAATGTAACAACCCGGTTTTTCGTGACTTTAATTAAACTAAGGCGGAAAATTAATTATGTCTATTTATTACAAAACCAGCTGTTATCGTATTACAAACTCCATATACATAATATGAGTTTAAGATAAACAGAGTGTATGTTCGATTATAAATCTCTCCAAAACAACGGAGTACAAAATAAGGTAAACCATCCCCAGCATTTGATAACATAAGTCCTCGGGGTACCTGCATTTGATCCCATAATTAGTGTTTTCTCCCCCACACATACTAAGCAACATCAAATAAATCATGTAGTATAGCAACTCTAAACGTATTCGATATACACAACAAATAAATAAAACAAATAGCAAGCAGCAAAGAAACACGTAAGGTAGTCATGATGATTCAAAACATGAGTATAAATCAAATAACATATCGTGCAACACTCATAGACAATCATGCTCAAAAGTCGACTCAATACTCAGGCAACCAAGTCATTCGGACAATAATCAATCAAACAAGGAAATGCATTCAACATGTGATAACAAATGAGTCTTCGTTAGTAAAGGCTAAGCATGCACGTAAATCGCGCTATAGTAGATAAAAATAACATAACTTGGACATGGTCGACATACTAGACGTCCACAATAGCCAAGCAGAGGCCAACATAACTTGGACATGGTCGACAGGCTAAGGATACCTAAGGTAATAAGGACAAATAAATCCCCTTGTCTAATGTATGCATACACCATCTAATCGAGGATCATACGTATTCGCTATTCAAAAGGTATCACCGACGAAAAATACGACTATCACCTTAGACGGGTACCCCCGGGCGGGGCTGGTTTTTCCAATTACCATCTATGGGCCCACGGAAATATCAATGTTGCCCAATCCCTGAGGTTGTATATACCGTGCCGAATAGAAATCTTAAGATCGTTATAAGCCTTGGGCAACTCTGGGAGGGAGCCCAAGTCCCCATAGACAGCTACCTCATTAACTTCGAATTTCAAGAGTCGCAACATGGTGAACAATCCTAGTATTTTATTCAAGTAGCTTGTTTTCTCAAATTCTTATTTTCTCGCTCACATGTAACAAAATGACAATTTCAGAACTTAATTATATCAGTTTAACTTGTATAATGAAATTTTAATTCTAGCAACTCTTCGTATAAACTAAGCACATAGAAAACTTAAATATTTATTTTGAGTTCGCTCAGATACTTTAAATATTTTCACTATTCATTATTTTACTTTTAAATATTAATTCGATTACTTAGTTTACTTTAAAATGATTTATTTCTAATAACTTAAATATTTTATTAATTCAAGTGTAAGTATTTTATTTGATTAAGTTAAATGATTTAGTTAGTTTAAATTTCAACTTAAGTATGTTTACAATTAGTGATATAAATATTCCAAGTTTCGTTTAATATAATAATTATTTGATATTTTCATAGTCAATATAACTAATGAAGGTGTTTAGTTACATAATATTCATAACATTTATTTTAACATTAGAAATATTACTTAAATGATATTTAACAAATTTTAGTATTCTTGATAAAATATAATTAGCTGACATTTAGTTAAATTTCTTTAGATGGTTTAATTTCTCAATACGACTTCGTATTATAATTTTTCTTTACTTATTCGATTTAGGTGAAAAGATGATTTGATCGTAAAATCTCATTTGAGTTTATATAACTTAGAATCTTTTCTACATTATTTTTATGAAACCATTTGTGTGTTTTTATAATGTGTTACGTTTTATATCTTTAATTTATATTATACGAGTTACAATTATTTGGCGAGTCTCTCTATTTAAGTTAAGCTATTAGTTCTAGTGATGAATATTCAATTGTGAACATCATTTTTTATTATATGCCTATTAGGTTATTTATATATTTTCTTTTCATTTGGGCTTTTACACTTTACAAATAAACACCTGAATCGATTTTATAAATTTATTTTTTGTTTTAACATTTTATATGTTAATCCAATTATATATTTTTAACATTAGTTTCTTGATTTCATTTTTATTATTTAAGACTTTGCTTAACTTCATTTTATTTTCAACATACTTTCATTTACTTGTGTAGTTTGTTTTATGTTCATTGTATTTAGAGTATAGTTAAGTTTTGCATTCATATTAAAATATTATGTATAAAATTATAAGATTATACTTCGTAAATTTTTAGTGGCTATTAATTATTATTAACATGATCTTATTTTCTTAAATCGGTTTACTAATGTAAAATCTTATTTCCTTAAATCGATTTATAATACTTTCCAAATATTTATTTAGTGATTAGTAATATTTAAAATTCATTCAATTTATTATTTACTTAACTCGTCTTAGTAATATTTTAGAGATAGTTTGTACTAATTATATTTATTTAATTCTATAATTAATATACACATAACAATTAGTAATTTTCAATATCACATTTTAACACAACAAAATCACTATAAACATTTTAACACCATATTACACAAAATCAATTTATCAATTTAACACATATAATAACTAAAATAACACACATCAAAATTCACAAAATCACATAAATTATTTATATAACACATGAACACAAAAGTTATATATTCTAAATACGTAAATTAAACTAGTGTGCGGGGGCACCTTATGTTAGCTCTCGATGCAATTTCCTTAGCTAAATGCGGCTCCATGATTTTGTCGACCCATGACCCAAAACTCCACCCGTTTCCTCAGAGACCCAAGAGTGACATCGTAAATGTTGGCCACGACAACTAAACGCACTAGCAAATTCAAAGACATGAAGTGGGAATAAGAAGTAATGTCAAGTCGACATTAATTTATGAAGTAAAGTACGAATAGATGAATATACACAAATCGACAGGGACTCACTATACCGAATAAAGGCGGTAGCCGACGAGTGACTGAACACCATGGTAGTCCACGGTGGTGAGGTAAAAGGGGCAGACCACAAGACACGATGGTGTGTCAAATTTGATCAGAGAGCAGGGAGGACGAGGGACAGAGAACAAAGGACCTTGGTGGCGAAGCGGACTCCGGTGACAGCTCCGGTGGTCGGAAATTTGGGACAGAAAAGAGGAGATGCAGGGAGAAAGAAAAACTGAATTAAAATGGGTGAATTCAAATGACGATAATTTAATGGATAAAACGATTTAACCGACGACACTTACCGACGATTAGGATACGACGCATAGCAAAGCAAGGCCACGGGGAGCAGTCCGGTGGTTCACTGCGGCGCAGGCGAGAGGGCGAGGCGCAGAGAGAGAGGCGGGGAGAAGAGCAGGGGAGGCCGGTGGTGACGGTCGACGGCGGTGGCCGTGGGTCACGCCGCCATGGAGATGGTGGCGTGACTGCCGCTTCGCTGCTCAACTCCGGCATCGTAATCGAAACTGAAAAGAGGAAACAGAACAGGGGAGAGAGAGGGTGGCTCGAGAGTGACAACAAGGCGGCGGCCATGGTGGTGGTGAAAGACGGTGGTGGTCATGCGGTGATGACCACCGTGGTGGTGGTGTTGTTTGTTGATGTTGCCGGTGCCGTTGGGTGGTTGTTGTTGCCGTTTGTTGTTGCTGTTGTTTGTTTTGTTTTTATTATTATTATTATTATTATTATTATTATTATTATTATTATTATTATTATTATTATTATTATTATTATTGCTTGTTGAAGCTATTGTTTTTGTTGTTGTTGGTTTTAATGGGGGACTTTTAAAAGAAGGGGAAGAAGAGAGAAGGAGGAGCTAATCAGTTAGAATGAAAAAAGAAATGAGGGAGATAGATTGAGTGTGTAGAGTAAGATAAAAAAAAAAAAAAAAAATATCTCAATTTACTTGGTGAGGTGTATCATGTATGTCGACATGTGAGAGAGTATACATGGGTCTGTTTGATTTGTTTGCTCCGTTTTATTTACTCTTATTTACAAACTTTTATATTTTATAAAATATAATATACTTTAAATTATTCGTTTTAAATTTTAGTTCTATGATTAGTATTATAAAATTTATATTTTGAGATATAAAATGTATAAAAATTGTCAACTATAAATTTTATTACGGTCTCACATATTTTCAAACGGTTAGTTTATTTGTAAGATGGATTTCGATAAAATTATATTTTATTCGAGTAATAGTAATTTTTAAGTTAAAATGAAACTTTATAAATTTTAATAAAAGTAGTTGAATCAAAGTTTTCGTTTGACAAGTATTTTAGACTTAAAAATATAATACAAGTTAATATAAAGTTAATAAAGTTTAAC
This sequence comes from Dianthus caryophyllus, assembly GCA_023091065.1. Classification (NCBI taxonomy): domain Eukaryota; kingdom Viridiplantae; phylum Streptophyta; class Magnoliopsida; order Caryophyllales; family Caryophyllaceae; genus Dianthus; species Dianthus caryophyllus. Next base: position 299,868 of record JALGRB010000016.1, read on the forward strand.
TAGAAATATCGTGAGAATGCTTATTCGAACGAAATTTTTCAGTCGCATTTTCAAGACAAAGGAATAAAAGTTAAATTATAAAAATTTTAATTTAAGAACTTTGTTAAAATAATTAATTAGTATTAATAAAAACACGGGGTGTTACAATCCTACCCTCTTAAGAAAAGTTTCGTCCCCGAAACTTGGATAGAGTGGATAACTGCTCGAGGTTAAACAGCAGTTGGAAAAAAAACCTTGATGTTTTCGGAATTGGAATATTAATATTGCTTTTGATTGGGCTTGAATTTTCTAAAAAGGATAGATTGATGAACTTAATAATTTTAATACAAATAATTCTTTTTCGAATTAATATCTAAATGTTGCTGCATTAACATTTTCAAAATCTGCGCGAAAGACGTTTTCAAAAAGGTAGGGCCTAGAAGTTTTGTACGGAATTAAATTAAATTAAAAATAATAAACGTTTTAGGAATAAAAATAATTTATTTAAATTTGAAAATAAATTTAACCTTAAAATAGGTTGAAATAAAGAATTTTAAGATTTAAATAGGACTTTAATATAATCAAATTATAGTCCTAACCCCTTAAGAAATTTAAAACTTATATACATAATATTATTTTTGTTACCTTTAATGATCACATGTATATGAAATATAGCCTTAGGAAAAATGGCAATTAGGGAAAATATGTAAAAGTCGTAGTGATCATAAGGAAAATATGAGCCTTAATGAAATTAAAGAAATATAGATTATCGTTGAATGATTAAATAAAATTTTAGAGAATTACGGATAACCTTTTTAATATAGCTCTTTTTCTTAAAATTATTATTATAATGTTATTAGGTGAAATAGAAGTGTTATAAATCATATTTATGATAAGATTCGAAATTTATAGTAAGGGGTTATATAAAAAGAACAAGAAAATAATAAATGTATGTATACTTCGAAGAGGGATAATTGTAATTGACAGGACAAGTTCAAAAGGTCTTTAAAATATAAAGAAAAGAGGTCGAAACAACTAAGTTTTAAAAAGTATCGAAAATTAAGAAGTAAGGAATTTATGAAGGGAATTGAAAATATAAAATCCAATTTAATGATTAATACATAGAAAATTATAAGTTTTAAAACAGATGAAAATTTACAAAAAGGTGACAATAGGTTTAGGAGGTTGGAAAATAATAAAGTTCAAAACTGTATGAAATGAGAATAAGTAAGTTATGACGATTAAATTTCAATTATATTTCAAATTACGAAATAAAAATCTTAAGTAAACAAAGGAATAATTTTCGAAGATGTTTTTAAGACGAAATACGAAGGTAAATTTTCGAAGGTAGTTAGAAATTATAACTTTACGATTTTAAATATTTAAAATGAGATTGTAAGACTAAGAATTTGAAAGACAATCAAGTTAAAAATATTTAAAATTAAAGGATGAGTAGTTTAGAACAATTAAGTTTACAAGTTTAAAGATTTTTTATTAACAGATAAAGAGTTTTCAAAATTGAAAGAAAACAATGAAACTTCATCGTACGAGATTAATAATTACGCTGTAGAAATTATTATTAAAGAGTTCAAGAATTTTTACGACAAGGGAATAGGTTGTGGAGGTTGAATAAAAAGTTAACGGAATTATAAAGAAAAGAAAAAAATCATTTTTCAAGATTAAATAGAACAAATGAAAATTATCTTTACGAAATCAATTGGTAGGTATTATAGACTTCGAGATTAGAAATTTTTTTTTGAAGATAATAATAATTGTACGAGAGCGAAAATACGAAGTAAAGTTTGAAAGTTTTTGAATATAAAGATTAATGAGTTTACGAAATTCGAAAGCAAAGGTGATAATGTTTTTAGGAGATTAAAGAGAAGAGATGATAATTAACTAAGAAGTCAATTATTAGGAATTATTGTCTTAGGAAGTTAGAAGTTTTAAAAGGAGTCAATAAGTTTAGAAGGTTGAAAAATAATCGAATCCACAAGTCTTTAAAAAGAGCAAGGGGTTAACGATTAAAGAAGGAAACTAAAATTCATTTTTAAACGAATAAATATTAGGAATTTTAAGATTAGGAGATTTATAATTCGAGGTTAGTTGAAAAGATAACGCTAACTAAGGATTGATTGTTAATATAGTTGTAGACGTCTTCAAAGCAACAAAATTTTCAAATCTTGAATGTCTTCTCACATTGTAAAGTTTTTGTCGCGTCCATTTGTTGCGCTTGACTTCTTGTCGTCTAGTCTTCAATTTATACGTCTCGATTTTTTTTGTAACGTTAGTATAAGAGACTTGTTAGCCAAAAAGTTTAGTCATAGAGCACTTAGCAGGCAAGAAAAGAGAAATAAAATCTATCGAGGTTGAATGACGGTCGAAGATTCTAAAATCTAGGTCAGTCGGTCAATCCTTAATATTTCTACCCAATCTCACATTAAAAGTGATTTACGTTAAAATTTAGCGATCTAAGATTTCTAATTTATTATTTGATCCTATAAGTCTACGCCTGACATACGATATGAATGTCTGGCCCAGGTGTCGTCTCGCTAGATGAGATAACTTTAAGTTATTCACGGTCGCAAGACAGCTCTAATACCAACTGTAACAACCCGGTTTTTCGTGACTTTAATTAAACTAAGGCGGAAAATTAATTAAGTCTATTTATTACAAAACCAGCTGTTATCGTATTACAAACTCCATATACATAATATGAGTTTAAGATAAACAGAGTGTATGTTCGATTATAAATCTCTCCAAAACAACGGAGTACAAAATAAGGTAAACCATCCCCAGCATTTGATAACATAAGTCCTCGGGGTACCTGCATTTGATCCCATAATTAGTGTTTTCTCCCCCACACATACTAAGCAACATCAAATAAATCATGTAGTATAGCAACTCTAAACGTATTCGATATACACAACAAATAAATAAAACAAATAGCAAGCAGGCAGTAAAACACGTAAGGTAGTCATGATGATTCAAAACATGAGTATAAATCAAATAACATATCGTGCAACACTCATAGACAATCATGCTCAAAAGTCGTACTCCAATACTCAGGCAACCAAGTCATTCAGACAATAATCAATCAAACAAGGAAATGCATTCAACATGTGATAACAAATGAGTCTTCGTTAGTAAGGCGGAAGCATGCAGACGTAAATCGCGCTATAGTAGACAGGGCCAACATAACTTGGACATGGCTGACATACTAGACGTCCGCAAGAATAGCCGACAGTGGCCAACATAACTTGGACATGGTCGATGGCTAAGGATACCTAAGGTAATAAGGACAGCTAAATCCCTTGTCTAATGTATGCATACACCATCTAATCGAGGATCATACGTATTCGCTATTCAAAAGGTATCACCGACGAAAAATACGACTATCACCTTAGACGGGTACCCCCGGGTGGGGCTGGTTTTTCCAATTACCATCTATGGGCCCACGGAAATATCAATGTTGCCCCATCCCTGAGGTTGTATATACTGTGCCGAATAGCAATCTTAAGATCGTTATAAGCCTTGGGCAACTCTGGGAGGGAGCCCAAGTCCCCATAGACAGCTACCTCATTAACTTCGAATTTCAAGAGTCGCAACATGGTGAACAATCCTAGTATTTTATTCAAGTAGCTTGTTTTCTCAAATTCTTATTTTCTCGTTCACATGTAACAAAATGACAATTCTGTAACTTAATTATATCGTCGAACTTGTATAATGAAATTTTAATTCTAGCAGTTCTTCAGATAAACGGAAGCACTTAGAAAACTTAAATATTTATTTTGAGTTCGTTCGTATACTTTAAATATTTTCACTATTCATTATTTTACTTTTAAAAATTAATTCTCGTTACTTAGTTTACTTTAAAATGATTTATTTCGAATAACTTAAATATTTTATTAATTCAAGTGTAAGTATTTTATTTGATTAAGTTAAATGATTTAGTTCTGGGTAAATTTCAACTTAAGTATGTTTACAATTAGTGATATAAATATTCCAAGTTTCGTTTAATATAATAATTATTTGATATTTTCATAGTCAATATAACTAATGAAGGTGTTTAGTTACATAATATTCATAACATTTATTTTAACATTAGAAATATTACTTAAATGATATTTAACAAATTTTAGTATTCTTGATAAAATATAATTAGCTGACATTTAGTTAAATTTCTTTAGATGGTTTAATTTCTCAATACGACTTCGTATTATAATTTTTCTTCACTTATTCGATTTAGGTGAAAAGATGATTTGATCGTAAAATCTCATTTGAGTTTATATAACTTAGAATCTTTTCTACATTATTTTTATGAAACCTTTTGTGTGTTTTTATAATGTGTTACGTTTTATATCTTTAATTTATATTATACGAGTTACAATTATTTGGCGAGTCTCTCTATTTAAGTTAAGCTATTAGTTCTAGTGATGAATATTCAATTGTGAACATCATTTTTTATTATATGCCTATTAGGTTATTTATATATTTTCTTTTCATTTGGGCTTTTACACTTTACAAATAAACACCTGAATCGATTTTATAAATTTATTTTTAGTTTTAACATTTTATATGTTAATCCAATTATATATTTTTAACATTAGTTTCTTGATTTCATTTTTATTATTTAAGACTTTGCTTAACTTCATTTTATTTTCAACATATTTTCATTTACTTGTGTAGTTTGTTTTATGTTCATTGTATTTAGAGTATAGTTAAGTTTTGCATTCATATTAAAATATTATGTATAAAATTATAAGATTATACTGTGAAATTTTTAGTGGCTATTAATTATTATTAACATGATCTTATTTTCTTAAATCGGTTTACTAATGTAAAATCTTATTTCCTTAAATCGATTTATAATACTTTCCAAATATTTATTTAGTGATTAGTAATATTTAAAATTCATTCAATTTATTATTTACTTAACTCGTCTTAGTAATATTTTAGAGATAGTTTGTACTAATTATATTTATTTAATTCTATAATTAATATACACATAACAATTAGTAATTTTCAATATCACATTTTAACACAACAAAATCACTATAAACATTTTAACACCATATTACACAAAATCAATTTAACACATATAATAACTAAAATAACACACATCAAAATTCACAAAATCACATAAATTATTTATATAACACATGAACACAAAAGTTATATATTCTAAATACGTAAATTAAACTAGTGTGCGGGGGCACCTTATGTTAGCTCGGTACGAATTTCCTTAGCTCGTCTGGCTCCATGATTTTGTCGACCCATGACCCAAAACTGACCCGTTTCCTCGTAGACCCAAGAGTGACATCGTAAATGTTGGCCACGACAACGAAACGCACTAGCAAATTCAGCACATGAAGTGGGAATAAGAAGTAATGTCAAGTCGACATTAATTTATGAAGTAAAGTACGAATAGATGAATATACACAAATCGACAGGGACTCACTATACCGAATAAAGGCGGTAGCCGACGAGTGACTGAACACCATGGTAGTCCACGGTGGTGAGGTAAAAGGGGCAGACCACAAGACACGATGGTGTGTCAAATTTGATCAGAGAGCAGGGAGGACGAGGGACAGAGAACAAAGGACCTTGGTGGCGAAGCGGACTCCGGTGACAGCTCCGGTGGTCGGAAATTTGGGACAGAAAAGAGGAGATGCAGGGAGAAAGAAAAACTGAATTAAAATGGGTGAATTCAAATGACGATAATTTAATGGATAAAACGATTTAACCGACGACACTTACCGACGATTAGGATACGACGCATAGCAAAGCAAGGCCACGGGGAGCAGGCCCGGTGGTTCACGGTGGCAGAGAAGGAGAGGGCAGAGGCGAGAGAGAGAGGCAGGGGAGAAGAGCAGGGGAGGCCGGTGGTGGTGGCGACGGTCGACGCGGGCCGTGGTCACGCCATGGAGATGGTGGCAGGTGACGGTGCTTCGCTAGGCTCAACTCCGGCATCGTAATCGAAACCGAAAAGAGGAAACAGAACAGGGGAGAGAGAGGGTGGCTCGAGAGTGACAACAAGGCGGCGGCCATGGTGGTGGTGAGCACGGTGGTGGCTGTACGGTGATGACCACCGTGGTGGTGGTGTTGTTTGTTGATGTTGCCGGTGCCGTTGGGTGGTTGTTGTTGCTGTTGTTTATTATTATTATTATTATTATTATTATTATTATTATTATTATTATTATTATTATTATTATTAATATTATTATTATTATTATTATTATTATTATTATTATTATTATTATTATTATTATTATTATTATTATTATTATTTTTATTATTATTTTTATTATTATTATTATTATTATTATTATTATTATTATTATTATTATTATTATTATTATTATTATTATTATTATTATTATTATTGCTTGTTGAAGCTATTGTTTTTGTTGTTGTTGGTTTTAATGGGGGACTTTTAAAAGAAGGGGAAGAAGAGAGAAGGAGGAGCTAATCAGTTAGAATGAAAAAAGAAATGAGGGAGATAGATTGAGTGTGTAGAGTAAGATAAAAAAAAAAAAAATATCTCAATTTACTTGGTGAGGTGTATCATGTATGTCGACATGTGAGAGAGTATACATGGGTCTGTTTGATTTGTTTGCTCCGTTTTATTTACTCTTATTTACAAACTTTTATATTTTATAAAATATAATATACTTTAAATTATTCGTTTTAAATTTTAGTTCTATGATTAGTATTATAAAATTTATATTTTGAGATATAAAATGTATAAAAATTGTCAACTATAAATTTTATTACGGTCTCACATATTTTAAACGGTTAGTTTATTTGTAAGATGCATTTCGATAAAATTATATTTTATTCGAGTAATAGTAATTTTTAAGTTAAAATGAAACTTTATAAATTTTAATAAAAGTAGTTGAATCAAAGTTTTCGTTTGACAAGTATTTTAGACTTAAAAATATAATACAAGTTAATATAAAGTTAATAAAGTTTAACTAGAAATATCGTGAGAATGCTTATTCGAACGAAATTTTTCAGTCGCATTTTCAAGACAAAGGAATAAAAGTTAAATTATAAAAATTTTAATTTAAGAACTTTGTTAAAATAATTAATTAGTATTAATAAAAACACGAGGTGTTACATCGAAATACTTAATTTTTTCATTGAATGTTAACGATTTAAATAATTATAAACAACCGTCAAAAAGTTTATCAGTTTAAATTAAGTGTGACTTAATATTTCGACATTTTGCGAAAGTGCTAGTTAAATAGAATCGAAATAGTAATAGATATTAAGAAAATATGATTTTATAAATAATAATCAAAATGATTATTCTTTTTAACCAAATTAGTTTCTTTGGAATTATTCTTTAACTCATTTAGTTTCATTTTAAGTTTTTCCATTATGGGTAATTAAAATTGGATGAGGATAATGGGTGACTTAGTCACTTGTGTGGTTCGGCCTTGTGGGCCCATTTTGGCCTCGTTTTGCGCGTCGAAATTTGTCGTTGAAAAATTTGTCGTTGATTCTTCATTTTATTTATCAAGTTCAAATATGTAAAAATAAAGTTCACATTCGATATATTTAAAAATAGTTTTAGTTTAGTTGCGATAAAAATTTTTGTGCATCTTGTTAGGAAAATAATTGGATTAGATTGTCTACTTATCGATTCCTAATTATAATTAGCTTAAATTAACACGGGGTGTTACAAAAAAGACATAGCCGGATTGGGATTTCAGATCATCCCCATCGGTTTGGAAACTTGCGTCCGTGTAACCCTTTACACGCAACTCAGGTTCTCCTCCAAACACAAGAAACGAATCCTTAGTTCTTCTCAAGTACTTAAGGATGTTCTTCACGGCTGTCCAGTGACTCTCATAGGGATTGGCTTGATACCGACTCGTCATGCTTAAAGCGAACGCGACATCGGGACAAGTGCACATCATAGCATACATGATTGATCCTACAGCGGAAGCATAAGGGATCATCTTCATGCGTTCAATATCCTCGGGTGTCGAGGGACATTGAGATTTTCTCAATGTTATTCCTACACCCATGGGTAGAAAGCCTCTCTTGGAGTCTTTCGTATTGAATCTATCAAGAATCTTATCAATATAAGTTTCTTGACTCAATGCTAGTATCCTTTTGGATCTATCTCTATAGATCCGGATACCCAAGATGCGTTGTGCCTCTCCCAAGTCATTCATTTGGAAGTGATTTCCCAATTTTTCCTTTACCGAGTTCAAACTTGGAATATCATTTCCAATGAGTAGTATGTCATCCACATACAATACAAGAAAGGTTACCTTGCTCCCACTAAACTTCATGTATAAACAAGGTTCCTCGGCACTTCGAGTAAAACCATTTTGTTTTATAACATGATCGAATCTATGATTCCAACTCCTTGATGCTTGTGTAAGACCATAGATGGATCTCTTAAGCTTGCAAACTTTCTTAGGGTTGGATGTATCCACAAAACCTTCGGGTTGTGTCATGTACACTTCCTTTTCTAGAATCCCATTCAAGAAGGCGGTTTTGACATCCATTTGCCATATTTCATAATCATGAAATGCGGCAACCGCTAATATTATCCTAATGGATCGAAGCATTGCAACTGGAACAAAGGTTTCATCATAATGAATACCTTGGACTTGTGTAAAGCCCTTTGCCACCAATCTAGCTTTGTAAACATCTACATGTTTATATATGCCGAGTTTGATTTTAAAAATCCATTTACATTGAAGGGGTCTCACTCCTTCAGGTAAATCCACCAAGTCCCATACTAGGTTCTCGTACATAGAATCCATTTCGGATTTCATGGCCTCAAGCCATTGCGTGGAGTTGGGACTACTAATGGCTGCCTTGTAGGTTGTGGGTTCGTTGCTTTCTAAGAGCAACAAATTACCCTCTTCCTCAATGTTACCGAGGTAACGGTCAGGTTGGTGACTTATTCTTCCTGACCTCCTAGGGACTATAACCGTTTCAGAAGAGGAAGGAACGTTTTCCTCATTCTCCTGCTCGGTTTGTGGCTTTTGAACTTCGTCAAGTTCAAATTTTCTCCCACTCTGTCTTTTAGAAATATATTCATTTTCTAGAAAGACAGCATCACGAGCCACAAACACTTTGTTCTCGTGAGGGTTGTAGAAGTAATAGCCACGAGTTTCCTTAGGATAACCTACAAAAAGACATTTGTCAGACCTTGGTGCGAGTTTATCGTCAGACTTTTTCTGAACGAAAGCCTCACATCCCCAAATTCTCATGAATGACAAATAGGGGACCTTCCCCGTCCATATCTCTTATGGAGTCTTATTGGCCGCTTTAGTCGGACTTCGATTTAGTGAGAATACGGCAGACAGTAGTGCAAAGCCCCAAAATGATCCAGGAAGCTCACTTTGACTCATCATGGACCGAACCATATCTAATAAGGCTCGGTTTCTCCTTTCTGCAACACCATTCAACTGTGGTGTGCCCGGAGGAGTCTATTGTGATACTATACCACAAATCTTAAGATGTGAATCAAACTCATTACTTAGATATTCGCCACCATGATCCGATCGTAGTGCTTTTATCTTTTTATCCAATTGGTTTTCAACTTCATTTTGAAATTCTTTAAATTTCTCAAAAGCATCACTTTTATGCCTTATTAAGTAGACATAACCATATCTACTTAAGTCATCGGTAAAAGTAATGAAGTAATGATATCCTCCTCTAGCGGTGATGTTTAGTGGACCACATACATCGGTATGTATGAGTCCTAAAACCTTACTCGCTCGTGTCCCTTTACCACTAAAGGGTGCACGAGTCATCTTGCCTAAGAGGCAAGTGATACACGTTATTTATATAGACTTTATGCCCCCGGTTCAGTCGCATTTAGCTGTATTTACTTGTGATCATTACTAGTTTTATGAGCTATTTGTTATATTTCTCGATACTGCTGCCTTTTATTTACATTTTGCAGGTTTTGGTGGATTTGAGCCAAAACCCGGGACAATTGGAGCATTACGAGAACCAAGCCGATAAGACCAAGTTTGAGCGCGCACAAGAGCTCGGGACATGAGCCAAGGACCAAAAGGAAGAAAGGCATACGAGTTGTAAAGGCCCAAAAGCAAGGAGTGAAGTGAATTGGGCCTAAGACTAAAGCAAGCAAGCCGGCCCAAAAGTGAGTGGTCGTGCCTGGCTGGCTTATCACGGCCACGGCTCTGACGCTTTATTCTCCGGATTTTATTTTAATTCGTGTTTGAACTTTAGGAGGATATAAATAGGACCCTTAGGTCGAGAGTTATGTTTTATGCTTTATTTTTAGATTAAAACTTAGGTTAAGCTTTTTAGTTTTACTGCTTACATTCTCTTTTACAATACTCAACTCGATTTAGTTTAAGTCTTCAAGATTATTACTTTGCAATTCAGGATTCCATCCAGGTTTAATTTTAATTGTTATTTTCATCATGTTTATTCTACTTGATTGTTTTGTTTGCCCTTTAATCATGTCTAGCTAATCTCCCAATTAGGGTTTAGGGGAATTTGTGATATTTGGTCCAGGAACATGTTTTAGGATTAAACTGGTTGAATAAATTGTACACTTGATTTCTTTCTACGCGTTTTATGTCAATTAAATTAGGATTATTTCGCCTGATCAACGATTTGTCTGAGTTTAATTGAACCTGAGTAAGTTTTAATTTAAGATCGAAAGCCGAGTTAAAACTAGACTTACGCGAGACTGATAAGTTGAATTTAGTAAGTTGCGAGAGCCCGCTAAATTTGCTTAAGGCTAAAATTGACTCGAGAGAGCGTTTTATAAACCTAGTCATTTGCACAGTTTATCTTTTCCTTCTTATTAACTTGCGTTCCTGAATCATTGTCATAATGAACCTGATACCCTAATCTTTCCTCTTATATATTTCTGTTTATCTGCATATTATCTGCTTCTAGTTTATAGTTCAAAACAAACTCCTTTTCACACCCCTGAGTTAGACCTGTTTTCACCGACTTTAACTTAAAACTGCGCTGTTTCTCTGTGGATACGATCCTGCTTGCCACTAGCTGCTGTTAGTTGTTTGCTAGGTTTATTTTGATATTGGCGATACGACTTAGCCGTGTCAATTTTGGCGCCGTTGCCGGGGAAACGGCTTTGCTAGTTTTAGTTTTTATCAGTTGTTACAGGTTTTCCTCTCTTGTCTCAAGAAACCTAGTTCCTTGAGACCGTTTCTTATCGTTTGCTTGTAATTTTGTTTATGCACAGGTCACCTACAGGTTTAGTTCCATTTGAGCCTGAACCTGAGCGAGCATTTCACAGGCTACGTAAGGAAGCACGTAAATTAATAGATCTTGATTTTGAGGAAGCGTCGCATTCGGAGTCTAGTGCAGCGCAATCGTCCTACGAAGAGGACACACCACTTATTACTCCAGTTTCTTCTCCGCCGCGCGTGACTATGCCTAAACTAGCTGATCACTCGCTTCCTAAGACGGAATCCATACCTAATGGATTCACGATGCCCGCTACTCTGCAAGGCAACTTTGAGATCCGCCCCGCCTTTCTTACTTTGGTGGAGCGGAACCAGTTCGGAGGCTATCCTACGGAGGATCCTGGTCGACATATGCAGGTTTTTACGGACTATTGTTCGACTATCAAGCAGGCCGGGATCACGCAGGAGCAAATAAGGGAGATGCTGTTCCCTTTTTCTTTAAAGGATCGAGCTCGTGAGTGGATCACGGACCTCGACAAGCTAGCTGCGGGTATCACAGATTGGAGGAGTTTAGCTCTGGCGTTCTATGCAAAGTTTTATCCTCCAGAGCGCACCAACCAAATGCGGAGTCAGATTCAGGGCTTTAAACAGACATATGATGAGTCCTTGGCTGAAGCGTGGGAGCGGTACAAGAAGTTGATAAGGGATTGTCCTCACCATGGCCTTAACGACTGGTTGGTAATCATGACCTTTTATAATGGTCTTTATGCGGAGAGTAGAGCGATTCTTGATTCTGCTGCAGAAGGTCGCTTTGCCAACAATGTAGATGATGATAAAGCTTGGGCATTAATTGAGGAGATGACGATCCATTCATCTCAGTTTGGCAAGCCGAGGGGGAATTCACGGTCTGCTCATAATGACCGTGATAAGGAGAGCATTAGCGCGCTCACAAGTCAGTTCTTGTGGCGACCGCAGCATTAGTATGATGAATGGGGTGGTTCTTCCGGTGCTCATGTAAATGCTATTGCGTGGCACGACTTGGGTTATTCTATCGGTATCTTTGCGCCCAGGAGCAGGTTTATGCTTATCAATCTTACAACCAAAACCTGCCCTACCAAAACCAACCGGGTTACGACCGATCACTCCTATCGTACCGTAACCAAAATATCCTTAACCCAACCACCCAACCACCTCAAAACGCTCCCTACATCTCCCCTCACAAGAACTTCCAAGCGCCCCCACCTAACTACCAAAAACCACCCTTCATTCCACCTCAAACTGCGCAGGTACCCGATCCCTTGACCGAGACTAAGGCCATGATGTTGCAAATGCAACAACTAATGATGAGTCTGCAGAAGACGCAGGAGGCTATGCTAGGCCAAATGCAAAAGGATGGGCAGGCTAAGGATGCAGCAATTAAGAATTTGGAGAATCAAGTGGCTCAGCTCGCCACTTCACAAGCTTCGCGACAGCCTGATTATCTACCATCGCAAGGTAATCCTCCTAACCCTCCTCCCGATACAGCATGCGCTATTACATTGAGGAGCGGTACATTTTACGATGAACCGAGGCAACAGCAAATGCCGCAGCTGGCCGACTGGCAGCCGGCCGTCTAACCTACTGGACTCTCATGAGGAAAGATGATTTGGGTGTTACTTCGGGTGTCCCTGTCGCCACTCCAACGCCCCCGATTCAGATTAAGCTACCTTTTCCGGGTCGAGTGCAAGCTGCAGGGGAGGCCAAGTTCAAGAGGTTCGTGGACGTCATAAAAGCTCTTTAGGTAAATGTCCCTTTTCTTGATCTCGTGACTCAAATCCTCGCCAGACGCTAAGTTTTGAAGAAGCCTTAGCTCGTAAGCGTACGCTAGATGATGTCTCGACCGTGGCTTTTGTGGGGGAGGCTAGTACTCGGCTGCAGGGTAGTAAGCCCCCTAAGCTCAGTGACCCGGGCACCTTTTCTATCCCCTGCTCCATTGGTAAGTTTGTGGTCCGAAATGCTTTATGTGACCTTGGAGCGAGTGTGAGTGTCCTACCCTACTCTTTGTACCAAAAGATGAACTTGTCAGCTTTGGGACCCACTCACATTACCTTGCAAATGGCTGACCGGTCTGTTAAGCGTCCCTTAGGTATACTGCAAGATGTCCCCGTACAGGTAGGAAAGTTCTTTATCCCTGTGGACTTTGTAGTACTTGATATGCCCGAGGATGTCCACATTCCCATCATTTTAGGGAGACCCTTCCTGCACACTGCTGGTGCAGTTATTGACGTGGGCAATAAGACTTTAGCTTTTACGGTGGGGGGGTGAAAAGCAAACTTTTACGCACTCTGATACCCCGCGGTCACCCATGCGTCTAGAGTCGGTTTGTTCTGTTAATGTTATACCTCCGTCTCACTCTACTGGAGACACTTTGGAGGTCGTTTCTGTTGTCTCCCCGTGTGCAGGTTCTTTACAGGATGGCTGCAAGGTTGGTTTGGGGGAGAGGAAATTGCTGAAAACCGACCTTTACGACGCAAGCAATGGAGATAGAGGACCTACGGTTCAGCCGATTGAAGCACAAGGGCGATTTGGAGAGCCATTTCGTGACCGAGGACCGACGATGATGGACTATGCTGCGCTACCTCGAGAGGGAGGAGTTCTATGGCGAACGGATCTTTGTCAAGCCACGAGTGAAGTCATCGGCTAATGGCCAACGACCTTGGCCTAATTATACTTGATTGTGGAGCTTTGAAGAGTCGTGCGGGACTATAAACCAGCGCTTCCGGGAGGCAACCCGATGACGTTGTATTTTATTTGCACTTGTACTTTGGTTTGTTGACATTTTCTGGTTTTATTTTGAGCGCGTGAGGACGAGGGTTTTATATGTGATTTTAGCGCGCAGGTACTTTCGGACTTTTGTCCTTAGTATTTTTGAGAAGACGCTACGAGGATGCATCCCAGCCGGTCGACCGGCAGCCGGGCTCAGACCGGCACCGTAGCTGAAATTTGAAGCAGAAGGAAAAGAGCGAAAAAATCGAAAAAAAACCTGGGAGCCGGCCCGTAGCCGGTCCTGGGACCGGCCTCATGCACGCTTTTTCTGCTTTCGTTTCTTCTTGCGTGCTATCTGTCAAGTACTTCGTCGTTGGACTGATTTGGTCGCATATTTGTGGATTCTAAGCCGCACTCCATGATTGACTTCGGTTTGGGGGAGCTCTGACTTTATAATGTGAGCACTCTTTACCCCTTTTTACCCTCTTTTCTCGTCTTTGTTTTCCTTACCCCGTATGTTAAGTGTCCTCCTCTGCTTTTGTGGTTATGCTGTTTTCCACATTGAGGACAATGTGTGATTTGGTTTGGGGGAGGGAAGCACTTTCGCGCTTATTAGTTTAGTTGCATTTTATTTCGTGTGCATTTATTATGAAAACCCAAAAAAATTGAAAAATTCAAAAAATTACAAAAATACGAGTCTTTTTGGTCTGTTTTGTCACGTTTGGAGAATTGATTAGTACGCTTATTTTGATCTTTAGCATCTCCGAGTCGAAAATTTATCGTCATAGCTTGCACTATATGTTTGTTTCCTATTAATAGATTGCGAGTCTCAAACGCTAGCCCACTTGTATTTGCTTAATTCTTATCGCTTTTCGTTTGTTTACTTTCGACTTTGACATTCGAGCTTGGCAATGGTTTGTGGAATGTTTGGTTTGTTGGTCTGCGGTATGATTGGAAAGATATTTATTTGTTGGAGCAATGCTTCGATGCTTTCGGAGGGGACTCATTGATTTGAGTAACCACAGTGGCCATGAATTTGGTTGCGACCGAAAGTATGAGCAATGACATAACCCTTAAGGAAATATGTGTACCCGAGCGCGATCTTTACCGAGTGAATGTCTAGCTAAACGGTACTACATACGAGGGATGCTCTACATTGCGCGAAAAAGAAAGAAAAAAAAGAAAAAGAAGAAAAAAATGGAATGATGCGGAAAGTATTGGTTGATGGAAAGTGGTACGTTCGGTTGGCCTTGCTTGAATTGAAAATGTCGTCAGTTTACTTTTGCGAAAGCGTTAGAGGCTAGTGGTATAATGTGGTGTGAATGGTTGAGACTTGTGCTCTATTTCCGGTGAAATAGGCTATGGTTGCTTAGTTTATGTGCATAGGTCGTCCACTTTGAGATACTAACGTGATTAGTTCGTGTCACTTTGATTTTCTCCGATGCTGTTTGCTTGAGGACAAGCAAAGGTTTGGTTTGGGGGAGTTTGATACACGTTATTTATATAGACTTTATGCCCCCGGTTCAGTCGCATTTAGCGGTATTTACTTGTGATCATTACTAGTTTTATGAGCTATTTGTTATATTTCTCGATACTGCTGCCTTTTATTTACATTTTGCAGGTTTTGGTGGTTTTGAGCCAAAACCCGGGACAATTGGAGCATTACGAGAACCGAGCCGATAAGACCAAGCTCGAGCGCGCACAAGAGCTCGGGACACGAGCCAAAGACCAAAAGGAAGAGAGGCATACGAGTTGTAAAGGCCCAAAAGCAAGGAGTGAAGTGAATTGGGCCTAAGACCAAAGCAAGCAAGCCGGCCCAAAAGTGAGGGTCAGCCTGTCTAGAATGCAATGGCACGCACGGCCCGACGCTTTATTCTCCGGATTTTATTTTAATTCGTGTTTGAACTTTAGGAGGATATAAATAGGACCCTTATGTCGAGAGTTATGTTTTATGCTTTATTTTTAGATTAAAACTTAGGTTAAGCTTTTTAGTTTTACTGCTTACATTCTCTTTTACAATACTCAACTCGATTTAGTTTAAGTCTTCAAGATTATTACTTTGCAATTCAGGATTCCATCCAGGTTTAATTTTAATTGTTATTTTCATCATGTTTATTCTACTTGATTGTTTTGTTTGCCCTTTAATCATGTCTAGCTAATCTCCCAATTAGGGTTTAGGGGAATTTGTGATATTTGGTCCAGGAACATGTTTTAGGATTTGTAGATACCCGTATCCGTACCCCCCAAAAAAAGCAAACCCGATGACGAAAAGGACTTTTTATGCATGTTTTAAATAAGACGAAACGGTACGTAAGTGTCTAAAACATTTTAGTCATTTTTGACGTATTAATTTGAATTTGCATATTTCGTAAAAATGAATATTAATTTAGTCATTTTAAATCGTAAGTCGACACAATACGCACGAGCACGACACAAAGACGCCTCACAAAATGGCCCAAGAATACGAATACAACCCACACACACAAAAACGGCCCAAAACACGCAAGAAGGCCCAAGCACCCGAAGCGGACCAAAACGCGTCCCGGGTCACATTCTTACAAAACAAAATCCCACAAAGTCGTAAAATAATGCATTACAATATTATTTTATTCCGAGCCAAGATCGAAAAACACGACGAAAAACCGAAACACGAAACACGAAACACGAAAACCGAGCTAAACAAAAATCAACTTATTACCAAGTTGATTAATCAACTTGTACAAAGCTGATCAAAGGCCTCAAATGTCAATCAAGTTGCTCGACAAACAGGCTACGACTTACACACCTACGATAACGTAATACGGAGCTGCAAATTTGTCGAACAAGGAGAAAATCGCGTAACATCGGCGATTTTCAGGTAAATCGCCAGTCTTCTGGCGATTTTCTGCTCCTCCTCTGACATTCTGGCGATTTTTTGTACAATCGCTGGTTCTCTGGCGATTTTCTGATCAATTAGGCATAAAACACGAAACATTTGCTATAAATAGCAGCCCTTGTACGACCACAAAACACAACAATTACATCAATTCTTCATTTAATCATCTATCAACATTCAATAACAACAACTCACTTACAATCAATTCAATTCAATATAATACTAATACACATATATAAAGCCTCTCGCACTTATAAATTTCCACTCTAAACCGTCTTTGCATTCCAAGGTAAAGAAATTTTACCTTCCGATTGGACGTTTGAGACTTATAGGGTTACTTTAACCCACCCCGATATTGGCATTAACGAACTCGTATTCGCAATACGATTGTAGTAATTCGAATCAAATGATTCGTCTAAACCCCGCCAATATCGCATAAATGAATGACTCAAAATCACTAAATTAAGCACCCACTTTTACATTATGCAAATTCTCGATTCATGCATTAAATTACGACTAAAACACGGATTCGACATTTAACTGTACCGTTTCATATAGTCTTTTAAACATGCAAAGCCGAGGGTTTTACAAAATCTTAGAATTGAACACAAGTCGGAGAATAACGTTTAGTTATTAATTCAAATACAATGAATTAGTAATTTTACGTATATTTCCTATAGCAAATCGTCATAGCTTTGACGGCTTACATTTATTTTACATATTTATCGAGTCATATATTTGCATTTGTACGTAGCGTGCTATTAGCCCAAATATCGAAATTAAAGCATTTGTTTTCAAATTAGTAAAGACTACTTTTACGTAGGCTTTTTGATTACAGTTTTCATAATACATTTTGTCAAAACTTTCAAAAAGTAACCTCACTCCGAATCCTCTCTGGTTTCACAATAACCTCAGACGGATAGGTATCGACGCACCTTGAAATCTGAGACACCCGTGTCTTATATTTTAAGACGCGTTGAATAGGTTCCAAATTCCTTTAATATTTGGTGGCGACTCCAAAAATACATTTCAAAAGAATTTTTATATTTCTTTTTTACATGCAATGACATTCCCCCTTCTAAACAAAAGAACGCTCGAGCGAGCTGAGCAAAGCAACCAAAAAGGCGAAGCTCAGCGCCCGCGAGCTTCTTGCAAAATTCATTTTTCCCGCGCCGTGCATTCCGCCCCATGACACGAGGGCGGGCGCGAGCGGGGCGTCGAGAAGGGATCACCCCAAGTCCGGTATCCTCAGTTGGCGACTCCGCTGGGGTCGAGCATTTTTTTTTTTTATTATTTTGAAAACTAAACTTTTCATTTTATTTTAAAAAAAAAACATAAAGAAGTGAAACTTGAAACTTTGAAAACATTTCTGCTTTCGATATTTGGGCAATAGTACGTTTGAGTCGAATCCTCCTGATTCATAACCACACCCTGCGAGGGACGGCCCCAAGTAAGAACTCGTTTCCTAAGCGAGTATACTCTGGATACGCCGATCTCTCACCCTTCCACGATCACAAGTATGGTATCCGTACAAGTGAATCGTAGCAGTCAAACTCGAACGCTCTAGACCCCGTATTGAATCCACACTGATGTGTGTGATCTTGCGGATAACTCTACACAAACGCTATGGAATGACCGGAAGGAACCTTACCCTGAAAGCCAAAAACCCGCGTCTATACGTACAAATCCAAAGCTATAGCACCCTCGCTATGGTCGTCTTCCAAACAAAATGCATGCAAAAACATTTTCATATAGCATTATACTTTCAAAAGACGTCTATTTTGAAAGTACATTTTTCAAACATTTTTTAAAAAGGCATACTTTTAAGCATACAGTCAGGGTCATTGACCTATAGTCAACTGAACCTGACTAACATTACACCACGATATTCAAAACCGATCGGAAATAATCACTACATTTCCGATCCTTTACAAAACATAAATGCATTATACGACTGACGTATCGTCATAATACATTTATTGCAAAAAACATTTCGCAAAGCAAAACCCGAAAATGTCAACTCATTTCGGATATTTCAATTAAGCAAACACTTTTACATTTTTGAGATAGCCCTAGGTCGAGTGACTTGCTAGTCACCCTGACTTAAACAAACTATCTCTCTCAAAAATAAACAAAACGCGGACTCGTTCAAATACGAATCCGTTGATTTACATGTCAGGTTGGATGACTTATCGTCATTACAACTCGACCCCCTGTGTCACACGTAAAAGGCGAACAACAGCTGCTTTTTGCCCAATTTAACATCCTCTGATCGACTAGCCTATCGCTACTTCGGTCTGACTCCTTTTTACATCACGACCTAACGATAAACCCCTGGCAACATACCGCTAACTTGGGTTGATAAGGTTGTGATCATACAGAACTTTTATTTTCATCGAGATTAGGGACGCGCCAACGCATCCTTACCTCAAAAAGCTTCCCGTGTCTTTTAAGCTAAAAACACGAGTCGAGTCCCGCACACGCTTTCACACTTTTTACTTTTTTTTACAAATGCGGTTTTTCTTTGAATCTTTATTTTCTTTCGGAGGTCACTGAGGTTTAAAACTCTGCAGGTCCATCCCCTAAAAAGTCATGGATACGCGACGTACTAAAGACCGTCATCTGAACCCTCCGCCACCTCCAAAGAAACGTACCTACAACAGATCAAAGCCTAGAACAACCATGGCACTTAACAGTGAAGAGAATGCCGGAGGAATCCCTACTCCTCCCCGTCGATGAATTCTGCAGAACATGTTCAACAGCTCAACAGCAAGATCCTTAGCCTCACTGCTGCAATCGAACAGATGGCCACTATGCAGAAACTCGAGGCCGAGAAAAATGCCAAGTACCTTCTTTGAAGAGGTGAACGAATGCCAAAGAATTCGCTCAATGGAAGAACGCCTCACTAACTCAAAAGGGTATTCCATTTATGAGGAAATCAACACGTCCGAAAAGTGTCAAGTCTTTACCGCCGATAAGCTCTCACTCAGCGATCTCCCCATCTTCAAGGGTCATGAAAGTCCGCTTGTACACATCAAGGATTTCAAGGCTAAAATGGCCGTCATGGGCGTCGATCCCTCGGCCTGGGCTACTCTATTCCCACATTCTTTGGATGCACAACCTAGAGCCTGGTTCTATGCCTTGGACCCACACAAGATTACTACTTTCAAAGAAATCACAGTCCAGTTCGACAATCAGTATCATGACAATAACGATACTCAAGTCTCGCTACGTACCCTGGAGGTTCTGTCACAAAAGGACAATGAAGGCTTCAGTGAACACCTCACGCGTTGGAAGAAACTCAGTGCCCAGATATCTAACCGTCCCAAGGACGCAGAACTGATTACCAAGTTCATTAATAATCTCACCCCTGCATACCAGCAGCATTTGCGCTACGGCAACTTTGACAATTTCTCTTCACTCAGCGCTGTGGGTGAATTAGTCGAAGACGATCTCCGCAAAGAAAAACTAACCAAGGCTACAGGCCGAGGTTATCAGGGCAGCTCATCATGAGCCGTCACGAAAGCAGAACCAGTCCACTGCATCAACGCCCTGGAAGCACTAGCGGCCTCCCCAACTTACACAACGCCAACAAAATACACTGCGCCTCCTACTAAGGCATCATACTCATCTGCAGGCCAGACTTCGTCAAAGCCACGACGGAGTTTTGACCCGATCTACATGACTTACTCTAAAGCATTACAGAGACTTGTGAGCCGAAACGTGCTTCAACTCCTGGGACCTACTAGCGAGCCCCCTTAGGATAAAAAGCCCAAATCATGGGATCAGAATGCGTACTGTGAGTTCCACAGAGGAAAAGGACATGACACTGAGCAATGCTTCCGTTTAAAGAACATAATCCAAGATTTCATCGATGACAATACCATCGAGAAGCCTACTCCAGATCCTAAACCCTCGAACCAGCTCAATCCTCTGCACACCCATGCCATCTTCGTGGGTACACACCCCATCCTCGACTGCTCTCACCTGATCGTCTCAAAAGACCACGAAATCAATGGCATCTGGGACAGTTCTGATGAGGAGGACAATCACACGCATAACAATCTGGGTTACCTATTCGCTTTAAGAAGAAGAAGAAGAAGAGGAAGATCGAGAACCCACAGGATATACGGAAAATGCCCCACAAATACCCAATCGGGTTGTCGATAGTGACGATGAGATAGCCTACTTAACTCGCTCCGGCCGTCTACACAGAGCCTCGCCGAGTCTCTTTGGAACCCCTGTGTTTTCCGTCAAAACCACTAGCCAAGACAAAAACAACGGCGTAGTCATAAGCGAGGCTACAACACCGCCTACAATGACTACACCATCACCTCAAGTAGCTACACCTCCGCCTGCAGCTACTACACCTGTTCAATCGCACACTGACATGGCATCGTCAAGCGCCACTCCAAAGACTGCGTGCACTGAAATCGAGATTCAATTCAAAAACAGCTCCTAAAAACAAAAGCAGATATCTCAATCTGGCAGCTCTTAAGGGAATCATTGGGACACCGTGAAGCTCTCTACCGAGCTTTGCAGGTCACCCCTATTACAACAGAGATGTCGCCTGAAAAACTAATCAGCCACATCACCCGTGAATGGCAAGCTAGCGCCATCACTTTCTCTGACAAAGACCTCCCGCCATTCGGAGGCACTCACAACCTAGCACTCTACATTAACGTAGAATGCCATGGCATGACACTACCTGTTGTCCTCATCGACAACGGATCTGCAGTCAACGTCCTGCCCCTAGAAACAGCTAAAAAGCTAGGAATCAAGGAAAATGACTTCATCCCCTGTGCAGACGGCGTCAGGGCTTACGACGGTACCCGCCGCAGCATAAAAGGGACCATCTCTTTTCCTATCATGACAGGACCTGTCATAAGGGAAACTGAATTCCAGATAATCGACATACCCCCGGCATACAACATGTTATTGGGTAGACCCTGGATCCACGCCACTAAAGCCGTCACTTCAAGCTTGCACCAAAAAGTCAAGCTTCCCCTGGACGATGAAGTCATCACTATCCACGCATCAAACTTTCGAGCTTCCCTGCAGCAGCAAAAGCTCGATAATGACACTGCAAGAATAAGCACCGAAACCCCGGACATCACCTGTGGTTTTGATTTCGACTTTGACATCTGCACATTGACTCGCGAGGGGGAAATTACAGCACTCTATGTAAAGGATAACGACAACAAATGGCCTACCATGGGCCTAGGTTATGTGCCATGGTCCTACGAAGTTACCCGTGGGGAACAAGCATTCAATGACCGTAAGAGAGGTCGTGACTTTCGCATAGAGCCATATCACATATTCACAGACAAATACTTCGTCAAAGAGGGCGCAAGCAAGATGCCCAAGGACTACTTCTCTTGTACCATTGCAGGGATTGAACTCGTTTCTGACATCCTGCGCAACCACAGCTTTAACCCCACCGACCTGATTGTCCCGTTTGAGGAGAAGACGCACGACGGATGGTCAAAAACCCTTAAATGGACTGACGAGCAGGGTCGTACTTTCAAAATCACTACGGGAGAAGGCTACACTTTCGAAAACTCTGACTCAGGAGAAAGCGAAGGAGAGAACCCTGACGACAAATCCATCATAGAGTTTAGGCCCCCGCGTCGTCACTTCAAGTCTTTCACCCCAACTAAGCCTCCGGGCTATATTCCCGATGTGATAGACATAGACAAAGAACTAGAGTCTCTAAGGTTATCTAAATCTCCTCTGTCTGAGCTATCTTCAAGTGTAACTGCTTTCGAAAACAATAATAACAACGTTTCTGGTTACTACTTGCCTTGTTTTCCTCTAAAAACTGCATTTTCCAATACTTGCAATAACGCTAAACAAAACGGCATTGCATTACATAAATACATTGTAAACATCGTTTCAAAACCCGAGCAGGACCCCATCATTGAGGACACGACAATCATTGATGTGGGAACACCCGAAGAACCCCGAAAACTACAGCTGGGGGCTTCCTTGAGCATGGAAGAAAAAACTGTGTACACCGAATTACTCACAGAATTCAAAGACGTCTTTGCTTGGTCCTACAAGGATATGCCTGGCATTGATCGCGAAATAGCAGAACACCGCATCCCACTCAAACCAGGTGTCAAACCTATTAAGCAAAAACTACGCCGCATTAAACCAGAATGGTCTCTCATGGTCAAAGAAGAAATCGAAAAGCAACTACAAGCAGGCTTGATCCAAGTCATCGAATATTCAGATTGGGTATCAAACATGGTCCCAGTCATGAAGAAAAACGGAAAGATACGAGTATGTGCAGACTTTCGTGACCTTAACAAGGCTTGCCCAAAAGATGATTTCCCATTGCCCCACATGGACATACTTGTAGACAACACGGCCGACCACGCGTTATTGTCATTCATGGATGGGTATGCAGGTTACAACCAAATCAAAATGGCAACAGATGACATGTCTAAGACCACCTTTGTGACACCCTGGGGCACGTACTGCTATACTGTCATGCCTTTCGGGCTCATTAACGCCGGCGCCACTTATCAACGTACCGCAACTACTCTGCTACATGACATGATGCATAAAGAAGTAGAGGTCTATGTTGACGACATGATTGTGAAATCAAAGCAAAGGGAAGATCACATCACCAACCTTCGTAAGTTCTTCACCAGAATCAGACAATACAAAATGCGCCTCAACCCACAGAAATGCACTTTCGGGGTTACATCAGGCAAGTTGTTGGGTCACATCGTAAGCCAACGAGGAATCGAGATCGACCCTGTCAAAATCAAAGCAATACTGGAGATGAAACCTCCAAGCAACATTGATGAGATCAGGAGTTTCTTGGGACAAGTCCAATACATTTCTCGGTTCATTAGCAAGCTCACAATGGTCTGCGAACCAATTTTCAAGAAGCTAAAAAAGGAAGAACACACAAAATGGGACGACAACTGTCAACAAGCATTCGACAAAGTCAAAACCCTACTTACCAATCCACATTACGATGCCACCCCAGAAAGATCTACCTCTTTCGCTCTACCTAACGACTACACCAAACGCCATGGGCGCCATGCTCGCTCAGGAAGTTAACAACGAAGAAAGAGCAATTTACTACATTAGCAAGAAGTTCCAAGACTACGAGACTCGCTACGAACCTGTGGAGAAAAGCTGCCTCGCTCTAGTCTGGGCCACCAAAAAGCTTAGACATTACCTCCTCGCTCACACAACCAGGGTATACTCCCTAATGGATCCACTCAAGTACTTATTTGAAAAACCAGTACTAAACGGCCGCATGGCCAGATGGACGCTACTGCTAGCAGAATATGAGCTCAAATACTTACCTTTGAAAGTCATTAAGGGAAGAGCTGTTTCAGACTTTCTCTGTAACACCCCGTGTTATTTTAACACAATTTGATAAAAGAATTTAATTCCTTAAATTAAATTCATCCTTTTTCCATATAATAAAAATGCGACTGAAATTTTTTCGCCAAATAATATTAAATTTTTCTAAGTACAAATTTAAAAATTTTGAAAAAATAAAGTTTGTTCTATTATCTTCAGAATTGAAAAAGAAACACATTTCAAAATTTTATAAAACTGAACACTTATACTTTTCCCGTCTTTGAAATTCGGGTCAACAATTTCAAACACGCAAATCAAAAATCAAATAATCAACATCAACTTTTTGAAAACCAACCTCACGTCATTTTTTTAATCAAAATGTAGTCATTTTGATTATTTTCAATAAACGATTATATATTAATATATAATTACTATTCCTTTTCTATTAAACTAGCTTTTTTCTAAAATGTCGAAATTCTAAGTTATACTTAATTTAAACTGATAAACTTTTTGACGTTTGTTTATAATTATTTAAATCTATAACATTCAACGAAAAAAATAAGTATTTCGACCTAGGAAATTTTTATTCAAAATTTCAAGGATTAAAACCCGATATTTATATTTAGTACCTTTTAAAAATTAGTTTTATTTTTATTTCCGATTTTATTTCAAAACACTATTTTAAGATCATATCTTTTATTTCGAGACCTTTCGCGATCGCGCAAATCGAAAATTTCGAGAAACGAAAATCGAGCCCGAAATTTTGACTTTTGACTTTTCTTAGTCAAATTTTATCCTCTTCCATATTTTCTTACACACATTTAATTTCTCTTACACATATAATTTATCATCATTACTTCTATTTTTGTATTTAAATTTAAAGATTATACTTAATAATAATACATAAATACAAATTTAAAACTACTACTTTAATATTACCATTTTCATTTCCGTCACTTTTAAAATTTTTCTAAAGTAATAAATAAAATATTTTAGTCTTAAAATATTAAAGTAGAGATATTTCAAAAATTGTCAAACGCGCAACCTTTAACTTTTATCGCTTTTGACGCCCGACTTTTTAAACCCGATTTATTTCGTAAAAAACTTTTTAAAAATATCATAGGAACATTTTTAATGCCAAATAGTGTCAAAGACTTTCTTAGCCAATTAAAATCAAGATGTTCCCTAATTTCATTTTTAATTAAACTTTAAATTAAATAAAAACCTTACTTAACCTAATTTGTATACAACTTATCCTCATTATTTTTGGAGAGCAAAAATCACTTTGTACTCCCTCATGTATGTCGTATACACTTCCTCCATTTTCTCCCATTTTATTTCTTTCTTTTTCTTCCATTTTATTACAAAAACCTCTTAAATAAAAACCTTGATAATATTTCTAATAAATCATAAGTGTTCTAGTTAATTAGTGGGTATATTAGGAGCTAACTTATGGATTATTTTTGGGTGAAGAACTTGGGTTATGGGTGAAGAATTTATCCGATCTAAAATTTATTTTAGATCCCCGACGATTAACATCCTAATTAAGGTGACTAGCCTTGTCTTATATTATCCTTTTAGTAAATTAATTTGTTTTGTTATTATGATTTTATGAATATGAAAATTATGTTAAATATGTTAAACATCACATATGTGCACTTAAATGATTTGATGTTGTGTAAATAATGATAATAGTTTAGTTGTAGTAATATATTCATATGTGTAGATAATTTATTTTTGAGCATTTTTAATTTAAGTTCATATGATTTTTATGTTTAGTTATGTTTTATTTGAATAATAATCATATATAAAAATTATGTGAAATATTAAAGATGAGTTTAAAGTGATTAAAAATGAAAAATAAAAATTATATGTTCATGTATATATATCACGGTTTTTCCCTTTTATTTTAATATATTTTCACTTTTAATTTTTGTAAATTATATGTAGTGTTAAGTTAGTATAAAATAGATGTTCCTATGAAAAAAAAAAAAAAAACTAAATTAGGAAAACAAATTATAAATTATTAAAATCGAAATTAGTGTTCTTGAGTTGTTCTTGAGTTCTTCATGTGTGTTCTTGATTTGTTCATGTTGATGTTCATACTTGTTACTCATTTTGATTTCATTTTAATTTATGTTTGTTAATAATTTATGTTTATGTTTAGTTATTGTTTTATATATCACTTAGTATTATACTATAAATCAACTAAAACATTATAAATCATTTAGATTAAAAAGTTAGAAAATTAAAGTGTTGAAAAACACTATTCATAAATATAAATGAAATTGTTAGTAAATTTCATTTTAGTATAAATCGTTTTAGTTTAATTAGAATAATTAAAATATAAAGACTTTAAGTTAAAAACCGATAAAATCGAAAAATGAAAATTTAGAACATCACCTAGCTTGCTCACGGCATTTACATGTTTTTAGGGTTAAATTTTGCTTTTATCACTTTTTAGTTTATTGTTAAAATAATTTATTTATTAGTTAATAAGTTAGAATTAAGAAATTAAAAGAAATAAATCAATTTTGATATATATATATAACCACACGGCATTTGTGTATTAAATTGACTAAATTTGATCAAAATGAAATTATCACTAAGTCACTAAAGTTTAATAATTATTAGAATTGAAATATTGTATAAATCGAGTTAGTTATAAATGAAATGTTATAAACCGATAAAAATATGTAACCGTTATAAAAATGAACTAAATCGTGTGCTACCGCCTTTGCATATTGGACTGTTGAACTTGGACTTATTGACTAAAATGAATCATCCACGTTACTATTATTTTAAAAATGGAAATCGCTAAATTTAGTCAATAGACGACTAAAATAACTAAGTTTCATTTTAAAATGAATATCATTGTCACTTTTTACAAATTGAACTTAACATTTTTAAAACTAGAATATTAAAATAAATATCATTATGACTTTTTACAAAACGAACTTAACGTTTTTAAAACTAGATTTTAAACTTAGTAACTAAGTCACAATTTTAGATATTTTAGATATTTTTAGATATTTTTAGATATTTTTAGATATTTTAGATATTTTAGATATTTTTAGATATTTTTAGATATTTTTAGATATTTTAGATATTTTAGATATTTTAGATATTTTTAGATATTTTTAAATATCTAGATATTTTCAAAAAAAAATCTTGAATAGTGAATAGTGAAATATTGAAAATAATTGAAATTTTTACTAAGTATAGAAAATTGAAAATGAATAAGTAAATGACTTAAAGTGTTTTGAAAAACGCTTAAATAAAATTGGATATACTAATAAACACATCATTATAGAAACTTAAAAATGTTAATAATTAACAAACACATCAAATAATAAACGAATATGTTATGTGATCATATGAAACCTACAATTCAAATTAAACGTTTGACGATGAGACTAGGAGAGTCTAGTAACATGTGATATGTAATACCAAATAAATAATGAATATTGAGTAAGTTAAATAAAAGGTCAAGCTTGGGCCTCAGATAAGGGAACGTCAATCGTGAGTGAAGTGGGGTTTAAGATAGTCTTGTCGCTACGCCATTCTTGGGACAAGATAATTGAATATGCCATGGTTTTGCCACAGCTTTAGGAAATAGTCGTTTTATCTGGAGTTAAGGTGCTCTACGAATAGCGTGGCCCATTCTTAACGTGGATACTAATGTACATGTACTAGACTAGGGTTTTATTCCCCTATTTCGCTAAAGTTACCAGGGCCACCGTGACATTATGTGCTTATGCGCTTTGCGGGTCGGTCTCCTTGCCGTGTATCGTTCTTTGCGGGCGCGACACTTGCATTCGCTCTTACCTGCGTAAAGATTACTTGGCGAGATTGTATCCAAGTTCGAATCATTTCGAACACTAGAGGATGAGATGCAAGTATTATAGTATTCGGCGTGGTTTACGAGTCGAGTAAGCCTCTGCACTATGGAAGTGAGATGCAATCGATCAGAGTACAAGAGCCTACTCAGTGGTCAGGCTCGTAAGCAGTATGTGTTGTGTGTTGTTTGATTAAATGAGAACGAGTGTGTACCATCTTCGAAAATTAAAGACCACAACTTTCTGAAATGAATCGAGTCTGTATGATGATTATGATACATTATATATGTTTGTATGCGATCTGATATCGCTTTGTAATCCTGTTGTATATTGTGACACTATTGCTATGCTATTATCTGTTATTTGCCTTCCTAATTGAATATCATGCTTATATGATTTATCGCTTTTAACCACATGCTTATTATGACATATATGTCTTTACATGCTAATTGTATTAAGCATGTTTATGTTTTATCATAATGTCATGTTTATAAAGCGATAATATTAAACCAAAGTAATTGAAATCGAGGGTAAGTATGAGCATAGCTAGTCCTTTGTCAACCGCCAATGTGCATCCCCCATCGATTTATTGTGCGGTGACGATCGTGGACCGAGAGTGGATTTTTGGACTCGGGCCACGAGACGTGTTTATGCTTTATTTCTAGTTGTTTTTGAGAGATTTGTAATATATAACACTTTACTCTTCTAAATTCCGTACTTAGAGTTGTTTTATTCAACTCTTGAACGATGTTTGTAATATTCGGGTTTTATGTAAATTTAATGACGCTGGCTTAAGACTTAATTAATTTCCGCCTTAGTAATTAAAGTCGACGAAAAACCAGGTTGTTACAGTTGGTATCAGAGCCGACTCGTGACCGTAACATGAATTGCCTAATGCGATTTATGCTTACCTAACGAGAGACACCTGGGCCAGACATTCATATTGTATGTCAGGCATAGACTTATAGGATCAAATAATATATTAGAAATCTTAGATCGCTAAAATAATAACTTGAAATCGCTTTAAAGTGTGAGGATGGGTAGAAACCTTAAGGACCGACCATAGGCTAAGGATTTTTAAATAACGAATTACTTCCCTCAAAATAAAATACACTAACTATCGTATGCTTGCTACTTGCTGATGTGACTAACTAAAATTAACAACTATCCTCGGATATAAAATCTTTGTATAATTTTAATTCTCGAAGATCGAAGCCTTTAAATCAAATACATGACGACAAGATCCCAGGCGCAACAAATGGACACATCAAGGACCTTACAACTGATAAGACGTTCAACATCTCGAAGAATTCTGTCGCGGAGAAGATTTCTACAACTTCATTTAACTGTCCTCTTTAACTAAAATTTTTATTTCGTTCTCATTTAAAAATTTTAACCTCTTAAACCTTTCCCTTCTAACTCTCTAATTTCCTAAACCTATAATTTCTAATAACTATTTCTCAAATGAACTTTCATTCTTCTTCCTTAATCTCGCAAAATGATTTTATTTTTGCATGTCAATTCCTTAAACTTCTTTTGATTGATTCTCAAAAACCTTCAAATTTTATTACATTTTAAACCTCTTAAACTTACCATCTCTTTTAAAATTTATAAGATCTTGAAAATTTATAAATTCTAATTATACTCTAAAATGAACTTTCATGTTTTCCCTTTTAACACATATTTGAAACTTATTCAATTGATTCTTAAAATTTATTTCTCAATTTTCAGTATCTTTGAAAATGTTTTGTTTTTAATTGTATATTCTTTACCTTATACTATCGAATTTGATTATTTTCAAATTTTGCAACTTATCAATACCTTTAGCAAATTTCTAACCTCAAATGAATTTTTATCTTTTCTACTTAAAGCTAGTAAATATATGTTTAAAATTTTCTTAAGGGGGTAGGACAAAATATGATGTTTTAAAAATCATTGATTAAACTTTAAAATTCAAAATCATTATTTTCAACCAATTTTAAACTATATCTTTAACTTCAAATAAAATTAAAATTTGTTTTATTTTAAAACCCTTATAATTTTAATTTAAAGTAATTCCGTACAAAAACTTCTAAGCCCCACCTTTTTGAAAATCCCTTTGAAGTCGATTTCGAAAATGTTAATCTAGCAATATTTTTATATTAATTCAAAGTATCCGATTTATAAATATAAAACTTTTATATCCTCCAATCTTTTCCACTCTATCTAAAACCTTTATAATATTTCAGAAATTCAAACTTTTTGAAAGTTCTTACTCTATCAAAATAAAGTGTTATTATCGAAACTTGTTAAAACTTGTTATCCTCTCTAACTGTCTTGTTTAACCTCGAGCAGTTATCCAATCTATTCAAGTTTCGGGACGAAACTTTTCTTAAGGGGGTAGGTTTGTAACACCCCGTGTTATTTTAACACAATTTGATAAAAGAATTTAATTCCTTAAATTAAATTCATCCTTTTTCCATATAATAAAAATGCGACTGAAATTTTTTCGCCAAATAATATTAAATTTTTCTAAGTACAAATTTAAAAATTTTGAAAAAATAAAGTTTGTTCTATTATCTTCAGAATTGAAAAAGAAACACATTTCAAAATTTTATAAAACTGAACACTTATACTTTTCCCGTCTTTGAAATTCGGGTCAACAATTTCAAACACGCAAATCAAAAATCAAATAATCAACATCAACTTTTTGAAAACCAACCTCACGTCATTTTTTTAATCAAAATGTAGTCATTTTGATTATTTTCAATAAACGATTATATATTAATATATAATTACTATTCCTTTTCTATTAAACTAGCTTTTTTTCTAAAATGTCGAAATTCTAAGTTATACTTAATTTAAACTGATAAATTTTTGACGTTTGTTTATAATTATTTAAATCTATAACATTCAACGAAAAAAATAAGTATTTCGACCTAGGAAATTTTTATTCAAAATTTCAAGGATTAAAACCCGATATTTATATTTAGTACCTTTTAAAAATTAGTTTTATTTTTATTTCCGATTTTATTTCAAAACACTATTTTAAGATCATATCTTTTATTTCGAGACCTTTCGCGATCGCGCAAATCGAAAATTTCGAGAAACGAAAATCGAGCCCGAAATTTTGACTTTTGACTTTTCTTAGTCAAATTTTATCCTCTTCCATATTTTCTTACACACATTTAATTTCTCTTACACATATAATTTATCATCATTACTTCTATTTTTGTATTTAAATTTAAAGATTATACTTAATAATAATACATAAATACAAATTTAAAACTACTACTTTAATATTACCATTTTCATTTCCGTCACTTTTAAAATTTTTCTAAAGTAATAAATAAAATATTTTAGTCTTAAAATATTAAAGTAGAGATATTTCAAAAATTGTCAAACGCGCAACCTTTAACTTTTATCGCTTTTGACGCCCGACTTTTTAAACCCGATTTATTTCGTAAAAAACTTTTTAAAAATATCATAGGAACATTTTTAATGCCAAATAGTGTCAAAGACTTTCTTAGCCAATTAAAATCAAGATGTTCCCTAATTTCATTTTTAATTAAACTTTAAATTAAATAAAAACCTTACTTAACCTAATTTGTATACAACTTATCCTCATTATTTTTGGAGAGCAAAAATCACTTTGTACTCCCTCATGTATGTCGTATACACTTCCTCCATTTTCTCCCATTTTATTTCTTTCTTTTTCTTCCATTTTATTACAAAAACCTCTTAAATAAAAACCTTAATAATATTTCTAATAAATCATAAGTGTTCTAGTTAATTAGTGGGTATATTAGGAGCTAACTTATGGATTATTTTTGGGTGAAGAACTTGGGTTATGGGTGAAGAATTTATCCGATCTAAAATTTATTTTAGATCCCCGACGATTAACATCCTAATTAAGGTGACTAGCCTTGTCTTATATTATCCTTTTAGTAAATTAATTTGTTTTGTTATTATGATTTTATGAATATGAAAATTATGTTAAATATGTTAAACATCACATATGTGCACTTAAATGATTTGATGTTGTGTAAATAATGATAATAGTTTAGTTGTAGTAATATATTCATATGTGTAGATAATTTATTTTTGAGCATTTTTAATTTAAGTTCATATGATTTTTATGTTTAGTTATGTTTTATTTGAATAATAATCATATATAAAAATTATGTGAAATATTAAAGATGAGTTTAAAGTGATTAAAAATGAAAAATAAAAATTATATGTTCATGTATATATATCACGGTTTTTCCCTTTTATTTTAATATATTTTCACTTTTAATTTTTGTAAATTATATGTAGTGTTAAGTTAGTATAAAATAGATGTTCCTATGAAAAAAAAAAAAACTAAATTAGGAAAACAAATTATAAATTATTAAAATCGAAATTAGTGTTCTTGAGTTGTTCTTGAGTTCTTCATGTGTGTTCTTGATTTGTTCATGTTGATGTTCATACTTGTTACTCATTTTGATTTCATTTTAATTTATGTTTGTTAATAATTTATGTTTATGTTTAGTTATTGTTTTATATATCACTTAGTATTATACTATAAATCAACTAAAACATTATAAATCATTTAGATTAAAAAGTTAGAAAATTAAAGTGTTGAAAAACACTATTCATAAATATAAATGAAATTGTTAGTAAATTTCATTTTAGTATAAATCGTTTTAGTTTAATTAGAATAATTAAAATATAAAGACTTTAAGTTAAAAACCGATAAAATCGAAAAATAAAAATTTAGAACATCACCTAGCTTGCTCACGGCATTTACATGTTTTTAGGGTTAAATTTTTCTTTTATCACTTTTTAGTTTATTGTTAAAATAATTTATTTATTAGTTAATAAGTTAGAATTAAGAAATTAAAAGAAATAAATCAATTTTGATATATATATATAACCACACGGCATTTGTGTATT
Source organism: Dianthus caryophyllus (assembly GCA_023091065.1). Lineage (NCBI taxonomy): Eukaryota > Viridiplantae > Streptophyta > Magnoliopsida > Caryophyllales > Caryophyllaceae > Dianthus > Dianthus caryophyllus. Next base: position 332,714 of record JALGRB010000016.1, read on the forward strand.
AAATTGACTAAATTTGATCAAAATGAAATTATCACTAAGTCACTAAAGTTTAATAATTATTAGAATTGAAATATTGTATAAATCGAGTTAGTTATAAATGAAATGTTATAAACCGATAAAAATATGTAACCGTTATAAAAATGAACTAAATCGTGTGCTACCGCCTTTGCATATTGGACTGTTGAACTTGGACTTATGGACTAAAATGAATCATCCACGTTACTATTATTTTAAAAATGGAAATCGCTAAATTTAGTCAATAGACGACTAAAATAACTAAGTTTCATTTTAAAATGAATATCATTAATACTTTTACAAATTGAACTTAACATTTTTAAAACTAGAATATTAAAATAAATATCATTATGACTTTTTACAAAACGAACTTAACGTTTTTAAAACTAGATTTTAAACTTAGTAACTAAGTCACAATTTTAGATATTTTAGATATTTTTAGATATTTTTAGATATTTTTAGATATTTTAGATATTTTAGATATTTTTAGATATTTTTAGATATTTTTAGATATTTTAGATATTTTAGATATTTTAGATATTTTAGATATTTTTAGATATTTTTAAATATCTAGATATTTTCAAAAAAAAATCTTGAATAGTGAATAGTGAAATATTGAAAATAATTGAAAATTTTACTAAGTATAGAAAATTGAAAATGAATAAGTAAATGACTTAAAGTGTTTTGAAAAACGCTTAAATAAAATTGGATATACTAATAAACACATCATTATAGAAACTTAAAAATGTTAATAATTAACAAACACATCAAATAATAAACGAATATGTTATGTGATCATATGAAACCTACAATTCAAATTAAACGTTTGACGATGAGACTAGGAGAGTCTAGTAACATGTGATATGTAATACCAAATAAATAATGAATATTGAGTAAGTTAAATAAAAGGTCAAGCTTGGGCCTCAGATAAGGGAACGTCAATCGTGAGTGAAGTGGGGTTTAAGATAGTCTTGTCGCGGTCGCCATTGCCGGACAAGATAATTGAATATGCCATGGTTTTTGCCACAGGCTTTAGGAAATAGTCGTTTTATCTGGAGTTAAGGTGCTCTACGAATAGCGTGGCCCATTCTTAACGTGGATACTAATGTACATGTACTAGACTAGGGTTTTATTCCCCTATTTCGCTAAAGTTACCAGGGCCACCGTGACATTATGTGCTTATGCGCTTTGCGGTTCTGTCTCCTTGCCGTGTTTCGTTCTTAGTGGGCGCGACACTTGCATTCGCTCTTACCCTGCGTAAAGATTACTTGACGAGATTGTATCTGAAGTTCAAATCATTTCGAACACTAGAGGATGAGATGCAAGTATTATAGTATTCGGCGTGGTTTACGAGTCGAGTAAGCCTCTGCACTATGGAAGTGAGATGCAATCGATCAGAGTACAAGGGCCTACTCAAAGGGTCAGCTCGTAGTTAAAGATGTGTTGTGTGTTGTTTGATTAAATGAGAGCAGTGTGTACCATCTTCGAAAATTAAAGACCACAACTTTCGAAATGAATCAGTCCGTATGATGATTATGATACATTATATATGTTTGTATGCGATCCGATATCGCTTTGTAATCTGTTGTATATTGTGACACTATTGCTATGCTATTATCTGTTATTTGCCTTCCTAATTGAATATCATGCTTATATGATTTATCGCTTTTAACCACATGCTTATTATGACATATATGTCTTTACATGCTAATTGTATTAAGCATGTTTATGTTTTATCATAATGTCATGTTTATAAAGCGATAATATTAAACCAAAGTAATTGAAATCGAGGGTAAGTATGAGCATAGCTAGTCACTTTGTCGCTCAATGAGCATCCCCCATCGATTTATTGTGCGGTGACGATCGTGGACCAGGAGGCTGGATTTTGGACTGAGCCACGAGACGTGTTTATGCTTTATTTCTAGTTGTTTTTGAGAGATTTGTAATATATAACACTTTACTCTTCTAAATTCCGTACTTAGAGTTGTTTTATTCAACTCTTGAACGATGTTTGTAATATTCGGGTTTTATGTAAATTTAATGACGCTGGTTTAAGACTTAATTAATTTCCGCCTTAGTAATTAAAGTCGACGAAAAACCAGGTTGTTACATTCTCGCAGAGAATGCCATCATTGAACAACCTAAAATTGACACAACATCATTCCCTGATGATGGAATTTTCGCTGTCGAAACTGAGTACTGGCAACTCTACTTCGATGGAGCCTCGAACTACCGCGGCTATGGCGTGGGAATACTTCTAATATCTCCCAATGGCGATCACACACCCATCTCAATCAAGCTCGACTTTAACGTCACCAACAATGCCGCAGAATATGAGGCTTGCATATACGGCCTACAAGCAGCCATGGCCCTCAACATAAAACACCTCAGGGTACACTGATGTGTCTTATATTTATATATATATTATAGCCCCTGTCGTCTGCGTTTCTTTGCGTTTCTTGTGCTTTTGATTGCGTTTCAGCTCCTATTTCTCTCCGTTTTGGCACTGCTGCGTTTTTGTGTCTATATTGCAGGTAAACGCGCATATTTGGAGTTTAGGAGGCTTGTCGAGAGGTTTCGTAAAGTTTCGCAAAGTTTCGTGAAGTTCCGAGTTGGTTTCGTCGCGTTTTGCTTGCGCGCGAGCCTCGTTTCAACCAATGAAGGCCTCTCGGGACCATGGGACCGAGTATGGAGCTCACGTGATCGTCCTAGACCCCGTCCCTACCCTTTGGGATGAGCCATGCCATGTCCCTAGACCTTGGGACAACGTACGAGAAGTTAGAAGCAAAAACAAGGAAATTTGGCTAAGTACAAAAAGAAGGAAATTGAGCATGTGGCCTGAAACCTACGGGACCATAGTGTCCCGACCGGGACAACCCAAATTTTGGCGCCGTTGCCGGGGAATTTAGCGTAAGCAAGGATTTGGCGCAGTTGCCGGGGAGACGGCTTTGTTTTCTGTTGTTATTTGGTTCTTTTCTCATTGTTACTCTTTTGTCTCAAGGAACCTCAATTCCTTGAGGCCGTTACTTACGTCTACTCTAGTGATTGTGCATGCCCAGGCAAACGCGTACGTCTCAAAAAGGTTTAGCAATCGAATTTGACCCGGAACCGGAGCGTACATTTTTGAGGCGCAAGAACTTATTGAAAGACTTGGAGGCTACTTCCTCTTCTACTTCACCCGATAAAGAAGCTCAAGCCACACCCGAAACAAAGAGAATGGTGAAGCTATCGGATCACTCAAGGCCAACCGCCGCTCAAGTTCCGAGGGGCAATGCTATGCCTACTATTGCGGCGAACAACTTCGAGGTGAAACCCGCCTTCATAAACTTGATCGAGCGGAGTCAATTCGGGGGGAGTCCCGGTGAGGACCCTAACCTTCACATCCAAAATTTCTGCGATTATTGCTCGACTATAAAGCAAACGGGGGTAACGCAAGATCAAATTAGGGAGATGCTCTTCCCGTTTTCACTCCGTGACAAAGCCAAGTTGTGGCTTAACTCCTTAAATCGGGTTGCGCTTGCTATCGTCGATTGGAACTCCCTAGTGTTGGCTTTCTATCAAAAGTACTTCCCTCCGGAGAAGACCGCAATGTTGAGGAGCCAAATTACTAGTTTCCGACAACGAGGAGATGAGTCTCTCTTTGATGCGTGGGAACGCTACAAAGACCTCCAACGTCAATGCCCACATCATGGCATGGACAAATGGTTCATAGTTATGCAATTCTACAACGGTCTTTACAATGAATCGCGCCAAGTCCTAGACTCCGCCGCTAATGGGAGGTTCGATAACATCGATGTGGAGGAGGCCATTGAAACGATCGAGGCCATGGCTATCCACAATGCGCAATACGGGAGTTCTCGAAACGTCCCTCGAGTCGGAGGCAAGAACGATGATGTGGTGGCTATGCTTTCGGCTAAGATGGATGCTATGACCGCCATGATGATGAGTCAAATGCAAGCGGGTAGTAGTTCTTCAAATGCGGGTGGTCAAATGGTAGCAGCTATGCATACCTCTAGTGATCCGACTTGTGGCTCATGTGGAGCATCCGGACACTCATCCATGGAATGCCGAGGTATGAACTCTCAACCTAATATACACCATGTGCATGCTTTTCAATCACAAAACAGCCCCTACTCGAACTACTACAATGAAGGCTATAGGAATCATCCGAACCTTTCCTACAAGAGTCAAAACGTCTTGAATCCTTCACCACAACAACCACAATACAATCCTCCACAAAATTTCAGCCCACAATACAACAACCAACGACCTTACAACCCTCCGGGCTTCAGTCGCCCCAATTTTCAACAATCAAATGCACCACCGCCCGTTGCTCCCGCTCCGGTCCCCGATCCAATGAGTACAATGCAAGCCATGATGATGCAAATGGCTAAGAATCAAGAAACGATGATGGCTCAAATGCAAAAGAGCGATCAAGCGAAAGATGCGGCCATCAAGATGCTTAAGACGCAAGTGGCTCAACTTGCCTCCTCTAATCCTCAAAGGAAGCCGGCTAATCTTCCTTCACAAGGGTCACAACCACATGATACCGTTAATGCTATTTCCTTGAGAAGTGGCACGAGCTATGATGGTCCCCAAATGCCTACGGTGGTAAGTGAGGTAGACCCTCCCCTTTTTCCTAACGGTTTTAGTGCTTTTAGTGATAATGGTGCAGGTACGAGCCAAGGAGCGAGCACGAGTGGAGCCGGGCAAGGGAGTGTGGCCGTGGGGCCCACTAATGGGCAGGCCGTGGGTGATAGTGATGGAGGGGCGTAGGAAGGGCCAAGGAAGCAAGGTGGCCGAGAAGGAGAAAGAGAAGGAGAAGGAGCAGAGCGCAGCTAAGCCTGTCGAGCCGCCAATTCAAATCAAGCTGCCATTCCCGAGCCGAGTGGTAAAGTCAAAGCTTGATTCTCAATTCGGTAAGTTCATGGAGGTGGTGAAGGACTTGAAGGTAATCAGACCTTTCTTGAACTTGTTACTCAAGTCCCTGCTTACGCTAAATTCCTCAAAGACATACTTACTCGCAAGAGATCGTTTAGCGAGGTCGAGATCGTTGCTTTCTTCTTGAATGCGCAAATGGCGCTTTACAAAACCAGTCTCCTCCTAAGCTAAAGGATCCAGGTAGCTTCTCCATACCTTGCACTATTGGTACCGTTGCTATTTCTAACGCTCTTTGTGATCTCGGTGCAAGTGTAAGCGTCATGCCGTACTCGGTGTGCGAGAAGCTTAACATGGGACCCTTGAAAGTAACAAACATCACGCTCCAAATGGCGGATCGTTCTGTCAAACGCCCCTTGGGTGTCTTGGAGGACGTTCCCGTCAAGGTTGGTAAGTTTTTCATTCCCGTCGATTTCATCGTTCTTGACATGGCCGAGGACTCCCAAATTCCTATTATATTGGGTCGGCCTTTCTTGCACACTGCAGGTGCTATAATTGACGTCAAGAACGGCAAATTGACTTTGGATGTAGGAGGTGATAAAATCACTTTTAATCTGTCACACGCTTTAAAGCGTCCTATGTTGGAGGAGCATGTCTTTGCTTTAGATGTTGTTGATGATTGCGTGGACGAATACTTACCTCAAGTCCTCGAGAGGGACCCTCTTGAGGCCGTGCTTTGTTGTGACATGCTTGCAGGTACCTACGGGAGGAAGGAAGCGGGTAAGGATGTGATCAAAGACTCTGCTGCTGCGCATGTTGATGGAGTTTGTTATGCTGATTTTGGCCGAGCTGATTTGGGCCGAGTAGATGGAGTAGATGATGATGATGATGGAGACGACGAAGAGGATGATGGAAGCGGGGTCGTTTATGACGAGGCCCATGGTTGGTGGTACTTCCCGTACCCTGCTGCGCCCCCAGTTTAAAGCTGGTTTGGGGGAATGTTTTGCTTGTAAATAAATTGTATGTACTTTGCTTTCTTTTGAGACTTCTTTTTATCGTTTTATCCTCCTTATTTTAAGGTCCCTGTGTTGATGTGCTTTAGGACACATTGGGGACAATGTGTCGTCTGGTTTGGGGGGAGGAACGCTTTGCTATTTGTTCTGCTTTATTTCTGCATTTTCTTTTCGTTTTTCATTTTTCAAAAAAAACTCAAAAATCCAAAAAAAATCAAAATTTCAGAAAATTTCAAAAAAATCAGAAAATTCTCAAAAAATCCAAAAATACGTATCCCGAGCGTTGTTTGCGAGCTTGTTTTTACCTTATTCTTTCCCGGCATCCCTTCCCTTGTTTGCTTTGAGCTTTGGCATGTTTTATATTGTTGGTTTAGCACTTTCGGGGATGTTGAGACGTGCTTGCAGATGATGGCGTGCTTTTACTTTATTGGCTTTATCATTCACGGACTATAGCTACTTATATTGTGAGGTTTTTAGCCTCCTGCGGCCGGTTCATCTATCCCGGTCCCCGTGCTTTATTGTGAGTAGTTCTCCTCGTGGGGTACGTAATATCAACGCGCATAAGTGTGGCCCCTATCCCGTGTTTCCCACGTTTTTGTCACTTGTTATCGCATATGAGGCTTTAGTTGATTGCTTATTATTCACCTTGATCATACATTGCTTTTATCCTCTCTTATTTGATCCTTATACCCTTATTCACTTGAGTTTGCTAGCTACATGCCCAAATAGCCTATCCTAGCCCAGCTAGTTATCGCTTTGCTTACTCTTGTGCTTGTCCTTCGGGTTTTGATCATGCTTCGGCTTGCTGATGCCGTTTGCTTGAGAGTGTTGGTGAATTGAGTCGGGATTGCTGTTTCCCCGACCTTTTATGAGGTATTTTCCGCAACTATACTTATGAGTGTGCTCTTTGCTCAAGAAAAAAAAAACAAAAATCTGAAAAATCAAACACAACACAAAAATACAAAAAGAAAGAAAATGTATGCACAAAAATGTAAGAGTTGTTGTTGTTTTGATGAGTGAGCACTTGTGATTGATTGCTATGTTGCGTGGATGTGTAAAGGAGACCGATTTGCTGTTTTCGGTCCATGTTTCATGAGAGTTGGGTTTCATTTTGGTTGGACGAGCACTTGGGTAGTACGAGTGGTTTCTAGTGGCTTAGCTCCACGATTCCATAATCATTTGCTCCACCTTATCACCCTTATCCTCTCTTTGGCCTTTACACCCTCATTTCCTATGTAAGCCCTCATGTTTGCTTCGTTTTTGTGACATTATTTGTGTACGGGAATGCGAGATTTGGTCCACATTAGATTGCGGGCGTGCTTCCACAAGTTGAGTAGGTGAGTGTCATCACATTTATCACCTTGTCTATCATGTGTGTTAGAGTGGAAACCGCGAGAGGTCCGTGATTTGATTGCTAGAGAGCCTTTGTTTAAGCCATGCTATTCATTCTGCGCCGTCTTGTAATTCTCATCCGTTAGCTTGCTATTTCCTTATGTCCCACGTTGCTTCGGGATTGATCGTCATTAGCTCAAGCTACTTGCGGTTTGGTGTTTGTTTGGGGAAGTATTCTTTTGCTCGCTTTGTCCTCTATTTTCTGTCGTGCTTGGTTGCTTGAGGACAAGCAACGGTTCGGTTTGGGGGAGTTTGATGTGTCTTATATTTATATATATATTATAGCCCCTGTCGTCTGCGTTTCTTTGCGTTTCTTGTGCTTTTGATTGCGTTTCAGCTCCTATTTCTCTCCGTTTTGGCACTGCTGCGTTTTTGTGTCTATATTGCAGGTAAACGCGCATATTTGGAGTTTAGGAGGCTTGTCGAGAGGTTTCGTAAAGTTTCGCAAAGTTTCGTGAAGTTCCGAGTTGGTTTCGTCGCGTTTTGCTTGCGCGCGAGCCTCGTTTCAACCAATGAAGGCCTCTCGGGACCATGGGACCGAGTATGGAGCTCACGTGATCGTCCTAGACCCCGTCCCTACCCTTTGGGATGAGCCATGCCATGTCCCTAGACCTTGGGACAACGTACGAGAAGTTAGAAGCAAAAACAAGGAAATTTGGCTAAGTACAAAAAGAAGGAAATTGAGCATGTGGCCTGAAACGTACGGGACCATAGTGTCCCGGTCGGGATGAAGCTTGTCCCGGTCGGGATGAGGGTTGTCCCGGTCGGGATCACTTGCCCACAGCTGAGACTCTTCGTTGGCTCGAAATAGATCGTCTATTTGAGGCCCTTTTTGATCATATTTTCGTTCAGACTTTCTACAGCACTTTTAGAACACTTTGAAGTTTATTCTCAAGAAAACTTAGGTTTAAATAATTTCATCTCTTGCATTTTCAATTCCCGTCTCGGATTACTCTAGTTTGATCGTATACTTGGGTTTTGTTGTTGAATTCATCTACTTCTACTTGCAATTTTCTGATTGGTTTTGGTATTTTCTTCTCCCTCTTGTTTGTCAATTCATTATATATTGTTCTTAATCATGTTTTCATCTATTTCAATTGCTTTGATCGTCGTTCCCGTCATGTGTGAGTAGTTCTTATTCTAGGGAAGAAGGGGGAATCATGGGTGTTTGCTTGGTTTGATTTTTGATGATGCTTTGAGTTAGGTTTTCGCGCTCGCTTTGATTATCTCGTTTTGTATGCGTTTGTTGATCCTCTGGCCAAGGGTTTGTGAGCGTTTGTCACCCTTAAACTTAAGATCGAAAGCCTAGTTTAGGGTAGGACACGAGACCAATCATTAGGACCCTCACTTGTAAGTTGCGAGAGCCCGCATTTGAGACCTAGAGGAGCTTAAGACCGAGAGGCCTAGCTTATCCTTAACGAGAGCGATTTCCTACTCATTTCTGTCACCATCCTTCATCCTAGCTTTGCCCTTGCTAACCCCGATTCCCTAGACCTTTTTCCCTAAGTTTAAACCCCTCTTTCCTTCGCTTTAGTGTTTAGTAAATCAACCTTCTTGAACCGAGACTAGAATCGCTAAAAATAACCAACTTAGACGACCATCTCCCTATGGATTACGATACCCGACTTACCCTTGCTACCCGTTAGAGTTCGTTCGGATTACTTTTGATTAGAAGACGCGACTAAATCCTATCATACACGGAGACCCCTTCCTAATCATAAATCAAGTAACAGGAGCATGGAAAATCATGAACGAAACCCTAGCAAAATACCAAGCAAAAATACAAGTACTCCTGACAGAATTTGACTGCATAGAATTCTATCACCTCCCAAGGGAAGAAAATCAATTTGCCGACGCGCTGTCAAAGCTCTCATCACTCCTCAACATGCCGCCAAATGTTGACACACTACCCATTATCGTCGAAAGACGTGGTGAACCCGCATACATCCACACCATTGACATCGACGAAGCTGAGCACACAGAACCATGGTACCAAGCCATACTCAACTACAAAACAAGCAATTCTTACCTACCTAACAATCGACAAAGCGAGGTAAAGAGAGCCATTAGACTTCTTGCATCCCAATTGCACTAGAAATGGGGCGATTACTCAAAAAGACACCACAGGGCACCTTACTCATGTGTGTCGACTACAAGAAAGGGCAGAAATCATCGCCCAAGTACGATGGCGAATCGCGCCCACACATGAACGCAAGAGCCCTATGCAAGCAAATCCTACGACTTGGATGATATTGGACGACCATGGAAGCAGACTGCATTCAGTACGTCAAACACTGCCATAATTGTCAGATATTCAGCAACGTACAACACGTACCTCCCTCACCCCTCTACAGCCTCACGTCTCCATGGCCTTTCTCAACCTGGGGCAATGACGTGATAGGCAAGGTCCATCCCATCTGAGCAGAGGACACCGCCGCACTAGTGGCGATCGACTATTTCACGAAATGGGTAGAAGCGGCGTCGCCGCACTCGGCTACCAAAGGAAGTCGCCAAATTCATACAAACAAACATCATATGCCGATACGGCATACCGCACGAGTTTATAAGCGATCAAGGTTCACACTTTCAAGGCGAGGCAGAGGCCATACTTGCCAAGTACAGCATACAACATCACAAATCCTCTCCTTACCGACCCCAAACCAATGGAGCCGTGGAAGCAACAAACAAAACGGTAGTCACTATCCTCGAGAAGATGATTGACAGTTGTCGGGACTGGCCCAACAAAATTCCTTACGCACTTTGGGGATATCGTACCACCATCCGCACACCCACAGGCATGACGCCTTATTTCCTCACCTACGGCATGGAAGCTGTACAACCAGTGGAGATAGAAATGCAATCCTTACAAATACTAATGGAAAGTAGCATCCCAGAAGCAGAGTGGGCCCGCGAGCGCTATGAGCAACTCATGCTCCTAGACGAACGTCGGCTAAACTCTTTAAGTATTGTACGGATGTACCAAGCACGACTACAAAGAGCATTCAACAAGCGAGTTCGACCACGAAACATCAAAGTAGGGGATCTCGTTTTGAAATCGGTACGTGCGCCACTTCCTGTCGACCCACGAGGAAAGTTCAAACCTAACTGGGCCGGACCTTACCTCGTCAAAGAAATCTACACAGGCGGAGCGGTCAGACTAACTGACCTAGACGGTCAAGAATTTAACCTAGCAACCAACCTCGATCAGCTGAAGAAATACTACCCCTGAAACGCTTGCAATGTATTTATAACATGCGCATAAACATAATTCCACGGGCCGGCATGCCCCTAAACGTGCACACCTACCACAAAAGGCATAAACACAATTCCTTGGGCCAGCAGGCCCCCAAGCATGCATTTTCTACAAGAAATTAACGGACCAGCATGTCCTTAAACGTGCTTTCACGAAAACACAATTCCGAACTACGCCGGCTTGATTCCATTTATATGGATACGTAGGCAGCTTTTTCAAAAGCACAGCCGACATTCAACACAAAATCACATACTCAAAACGTCTCAAGAGTATGGCAAACATATCAGGATTCAAAACACAAAACACGCATGTCTCTAACCTTAAAAGAAACAAGGCAAGTTACACAAAAGAGATTTTTGTTTTATTATGCTGGAAAGGGAAACATTTACATTTGGATTTTGCAAATTGGGAGCACGAACATTACACTACTAGCACACACGACACCTACAAGCATTACATGATCCCGGCATTACCTTCGGGTTTAGGGAATACAAAAACAAACAAACAACTAACAACAAGCATTCAGATAACATTCTTCGGCTGAGAGGAGAACTCAACCCATATGAGGAGCACCATCACTACCATCCTGGCCTGGAGCATTAACCATGATGAAGCCGAGATGACTAAGCTCCGCCTCCATGGACGGTACGCTTCCAGAACTCCAACTTCCCCGACATCCACGACCAAAACGCACTGGGTGGAAGGCAGACATCGGCGGCGGCTCATTTTGCTCTATAGCTCGAAGGCGGGCCCTCTGGCGAGTAGTTGTGGCCGTAGTCCACCGGATATACGACCTCGAAACCCTCACCGCGGGCTTGATCCCTGCCACCTGCCACCGGGGACGCAGAGCCCATCCTCGCGACCATGCATCAGTGATCTGGTTATTAAGTACGACCAAATCTTGGATCGTGGTATCCTGCCCTGGGATAAACTGGGCGTAGCCCATTTGCCTTCTCACCCTCAGCGGGTGAATGAACACTCCAATGTCAAAACCGCATAACATGACCCCGGAAGGACCATCGCCAACTGCACTGCCCGTCACCGAGGTAACCTCCCACCATGGCACAACCCAACGAATAGCCGACGCCCTCACAAAGGTGGAAAAGTAGTCACGAGGACGGCCATTGGGACCCATCCACCTCAGGCCCCGACTGGTTACGCCTGCCGCCGTGTAGGATACACCGTAAGGGATGGCTCCAAGTACGCTCAAACGTTCCATCAGCCAAACCTGAAAAATGACGGGACAACCACGATAAGCACGCACTCTATTACATGCCCGATCATCTAGGCCTAAGATCGTCTCCGCAAGGATCAACGCCGCAGGGTTGTACCCCATCTCCATCTGCTGCACGACGCAGACCAAACGCGCCTCGCCAAACCCCATCGCGTCCACTGAATCGGGGAACATGAAACAGTGCACAAGGCAAAGGGCCAAAGCCCTCCTGCGAGCAACAGCGCCAATGCTCCCATCATCATAATTCATAAACTTTTGACAGAGTCGGATCATATTCAAGCGCCCATCCAGGAACAAGTCCTCCGTCTCGGGCCTCGTCATCTTAAGGAAGTTTTGCATATTCCTTTGATAACCAAGCTCCTGACGAACACACAGAGAGTCACAGTGCGGGTCCAACCTCCGATGGCAGCAAACTCCTCGACCAGGGGGCAAACCTCCCCGTCAGGGAAGCGAAATACGTGGTATGCCAAGTCCCAGTAGTGCAGACAGGCATCCAGAAACTCCGGCTCCATCCGAACCTGCCTTAAGCCTAGGAATATGCCCAAGCCACAGCCCCTGAGGTTCCTCTTCTCGATACCCGATAGCATAGCACACCACATCCTCACAAGTCCCTCCAAATGCTCCATTACTCACAAAAGGGAAAGCGCTCTGCACAATACTATGAATACTATTATAATACGAGTAATGAAGTTGCAAGTTAAAACGTAATATGAAGTATGGTTGGAGAGATGGATGAATGAACTAACGCAAGCATCCTTCTTATAGGCAACGTCTTCAAGAGGCAACAACACAACATGTAATCGCTAGTGAACCAGCGATTAACCAAAAAATCAAAACAAAAAGCCAAAAACAACCCAAAAATCGCCAGAAAACTGGCGATTTACACAAAAATCGCCAGTTGACTGGCGATTTTCACATAAATCGCCTGTTTTCTGGCGATTTTTGTGAGAATCGCTGGTATACAGGCGATTTTCTATGCTTTTCCGACAGATTTGACGCGACGACTGCACACCGCCTTGCAGCCTATGAGTTGCAGAAAGTTTTTCACAGCCTACGCACCGCTGTTTTTACTTTTTACGGCGCATTATCGATTACGTTTCCGATACCCGGCTTTACGTCGTATTGGGTCATTTTGTGATCGACTCTCGACTAATGTTTTGCACATACGCTTCACAAAATTCAACCGTCTCATTTCGCAAGCTTACGTTAAAGCACGACGTTCTTAATTCACATTTTACGAACGTCAAAAACACCTTTTACGGTCTCACAAAATTCAATCGTCATTTTTCGCAAGCTTACGTTAAAGCACGACGTTCTTAATTCACATTTTTACGAACGTCAAAAACACCTTTTACGGTCTCACAAAATTCAATCGCCATTTTTCGCAAGCCTACGTACAAGCACGACATTTTTAATTAACATTTTTATGAGCGTCAAAAGCGTCTTTTACGGACTCAAAATATTTTCTTTAAAAGGCATGTTTTATAAAACATCTTTACGTATGCATGTGCTTACTACAAGTAAGCCTATCTCAATCGAGATTTGTGTTCTTTTTACGATTAACCGTTTAATGCAGGAACACTACATAAGCAAGCCGCGAGGGCTTCAAACGCAAACGATAATGCAAGCGGTCATACTACAAAACGAGGCAAAATAACCGACAAGACTTATGACACCGCACGCAGGATCATCAGTTATGAAAGCTACGCCAACAAGGGCGATTACCATAGTCCACAAGTTAACCTGCAACATGACCAAAGCACGCATACAAGATCGCGGAGCATACTCGCGTCACGCCATGGCCACAAGTCAACGTCATAAGACTCCTGCAAAGTACGACCATACAAAATGCCAAATCACGGACACAAGGTCACAGGGCTTTCTCGCGTCAAGCCGCAGCCATAAAATCAACCTGATACGAGATCCTACATGTCCAAATACGTACAAATACAATTATAAAATAAGACAAATCCATAAAATAAGCCTACAATCCTAGCATACATCCCAAATCAAGTGGCTTGATCTCGACGACTGAGCTCATGCGCGCGAATCAACTGAGCACGATAACCACTAGCTCTCGCCACGCCAGAGCTCGAATTCCGCCGCAGACGTGCCTCCTCACCCTAGCCCGCCTAGCTCTATCCGACTACATGATCGCACCGCAAATCGACACGCATTCTCGACCTTGCAAAGCGCGACCGCTTTCTCATTAAAAGCCACACGCCACCGGTTAGCTACCCTCCATAAATTCTTGTAGACATCCAGGGTCACCTGCAAACAAATACGGCCTTCATATGCTCAAACTGGGGGCTATAATCAAAAGCAGCTTCATTTCAAGTTTGACTAACGATTTTAGGACAAAATCTAACTCAAACTGGAAGCTATAATCAAAAGCAGCTTCATTTCAAGTTTGACTAACGATTTTAGGACAAAATCTAACTCAAACTGGAGGCTATAATCAAAAGCAGCTTCATTTCAAGTTTGACTAACGATTTTAGGACAAAATCTAACTCAAGCTGGGGGCTATAATCAAAAGCAGCTTCATTTCAAGTTTGACTAACGATTTTAGGACAAAATCTAACTCAATCAAGCTGGGGGCTATAATCAAAAGCAGCTTCATTTCAAGTTTGACTAACGATTTTAGGACAAAATCTAACTCAATCAAGCTGGGGGCTATAATCAAAAGCAGCTTCATTTCAAGTTTGACTAACGATTTTAGGACAAAATCTAACTCAAACTGGGGGCTATAATCAAAAGCAGCTTCATTTCAAGTTTGACTAACGATTTTAGGACAAAATCTAACTCAAACTGGGGGCTATAATCAAAAGCAGCTTCATTTCAAGTTTGACTAACGATTTTAGGACAAAATCTAACTCAAATCTGGGCTATAATCAAAAGCGACTTCATTTCAAGTTTGACTAACGATTTTAAGACAAAATCTAACTCAAATCGGGCTATAATCAAAAGCGACTTCATTTCAAGTTTGACTAACGATTTTAGGACAAAATCTAACTCAAATCAATAATCAAAAGCGACTTCATTTCAAGTCCGACTAACGATTTTAGGACAAAATCTAACTCAAATCTGGGTAATCAAAAGCGACTTCATTTCAAGTCCGACTAACGATTTTAGGACAAAATCTAACTCAGGTCAAAGTAATCAAAAGCAGCTTCATTTCAAGTCTGACTAACGATTTTAGGACAAAATCTAACTCAAACTGGGGGCTACAATCAAAAGCAGCTTCATTTCAAGTTTGACTAAAGATTTTAGGACAAAATCTAACTCAAACTGGGGGCTACAATCAAAAGCAGCTTCATTTCAAGTTTGACTAACGATTTTAGGACAAAATCTAACTCAAACTGGGTGCTATAATCAAAAGCAGCTTCAACAAAGCTTGACTAATGATTTTAGGACAAAATCTTACTCAAGCTGGGGGCTATATACCACATAACACGCAAGCATAGAAGACGAGTCATACCTGCTTCACCCGAGGGCTCCAACTATCCATGCCAGCGTCGATCACCGCAGATAAATCGCGGGGGCCTCGAATGCCGACATCCATCATCATGCTCAAAATCCAGACGCTCATAGAAAGGAGGAGGCTGAACCTCAAGGTCAGGATCACGTGGCTACAAAATACAAAAATCACGATCAATTTTTGCTTTTTAAACAAGTAATATACACAAGCAAACGCAAAAACAACAGCAAACCTCAATAACAGCAGGCGCCAAAGCAAGACGTGCCCAAGACGGGTAGTCCTCATCTAGCCTCAACAGGGACTCCGACTCACCCTCGTGATATACGTCGCGGCGAATTTCAAAGATCCTGCCGTCTGTCATTTAAAAGGACCTTAGGAGGGGCCACAGACACAACAAACTCGCCCTTAGCGGTCTGTGCTGACAGACGCTCGCCTAAAACCAGTACGAATCATACTGAGTCGCAATGTACAACCTCTGTGTATCGCGAAGAGCAAAGCGAGTCGCAATCGACGCAGGCACATCCGCATAATCTGCCCAAGGATTACGAACAAACTACAGAAACAAAAAATGAATCAAGACCTGCAACCACAATCAAAGCAGGAACACAAAGTATAAAAAGGAATACAGACTCCTTTTACCTTATCAACGGTCATCCTGTTGAACCGCACTCGAGCATCCTCATAAGTCAGGCGAATACCCCTCCTGTCTGCCGTCGCATAAGCATGGAAAGCAGGATACTTCGCCTTCACGGCAAACTCGTCAGGAAGCAGCGACGGAAAATGAGCATAACACCAGGACTACATAAAAACAGAAAATACATCACCAAAGGAAGGAATAACAGCAGCAAAGCTATAAGACATCACAAAAAGGAGATAGCAAAACAAACATACCTCCATCAGCAGGCCAGGGCCAACCAAGGACGGTTGAGACCCATCATCGATTCGATCAGGACAAACCGCGTCCCTGCAAAATCGAATCAAGAGACCCATGGCAGGAGTAACCCAGTCAAAATCGCCCAATCTAGACAAATCCCTCAGCGCCATTAAGACGGCAATGATCGCCCGCTCTCCTTTATCTCCAAAGTGAGTGGGCGCCGAAACCACCATAGCCACAACCGAGCGTTACGCTCATGACTAACTTCGCCACCGCTTCTTTCCTTGCCTTTAAAATAATCATCAAACCATGATGTCCGAGGTCGAAAAAGTGTGCCCTCGTCCTCGCACACCTAATACCGCCCCAGATCAAACGAACAACCGTAGGGCTCGAGATAGCGGGGCGTGCTCGTCCCACTCAATCACCTCTCCGTGGGAAGCCTCAAACAACCGCAAGAGACGAGAAAGTAATGCCAACCTCGTACCCTGGCATATGGAACGTGTTAGTGGTGTCCCGTAACTGCCTAGCAATGCTCGGCTACGTAAAGGTGCGACCACGTTCTTCTTGCGCACTTCCTTCCACTTTGTCACCAACGGACCAAAGGTCAGGCCGAGGATTATTTTCTCGTGACTCAGAGACAACTTCTTGTTAAAAGCATCAATGACAAAGATTTAAACCTGAGAAGGTCCTCATATTACCCACTCGAAGCCAACCTCACCCGGTAGACAAATGCTCCAATGTGTTCCAAACTAAGCTTACACCATCCCAATCCTTGGCAACCTTCGCCACGCCTCGGGCCATGAGGAAACGATGGCCTCAAGCCCACTTTCATCAACCACGCCCATGAACATATTCCCAAGAAGAATGGCCCAAAGATCGGCACCACTCACCACCTACAAATACCGCGACCTCACCCTCAGAACCCCTCATCAAAGACCACCGCAACCTCACCTCCAACTACAACCTCACCAGATCATCCACGACTGCTCGTCATCCCGCTCTCCTCGGACTCAGGATCACTCTCAAAGGCACCTCAAGACGGCGAGAGGACCACGCCTCGGTTTATCAACAAAGAAGATCACCTCCTCCTCAAGATCGCCGAACTCACCTCACCGAAAAGCCGCTACTACCCTCACCTCGCCACAACTACCACCACTTTAGCAAAGACGACGACTACGCGTCCGAACACCACCCTCGACACTGCTAGCAACATCGGCTACCTTGCGCTTCCTACTAGGCCTATCATTCTTGCGTCCATCCCCACGACCTTTACCTCGACCCTTCCCGGCAGACACCAGTGGCTCAGGAACCCCACGTCCGCGCCCGGCACCTTGTGAAGACCCGGAACCAGCTCCACGCTCACCAATGGGAGACCTAGGCCGCTCGGAAGAACCCCCACGCCCACCAATCTAACGCATAGGTAACTCTATGGTCGGCTCCACATGAGCCCCAGTCACATCTGCAACGCGTCCTGCATCACCCACAGAAGCCCCTGTCGGCTCCACGGTAGTGCTATGCTCGCTAATAGAAGGCATAGAAGACTCTGGAACAGCCCCCTGTACCTCATTCCCTGGCGTCAAAGCAGGAGGAGTCTTGAACAAATCAGACTGAGACGGACCCTCAGAAGTCGCTAAATGATGACGCAGCTCAGAAATTGGAGTAAGCTCCTCCCCTGTAGCACTAAAATCGATGCTCTGGATAACATCCTGCATAGCGCTGGCCGTAGGTATCACGATCTCAGGGTCACCTGCATAGATTCAAGAAACACTCTTAAGCAACGCAGTCATATGATATGACAAAATACAATTCGGTCAAGGCAAATTCACAACCAGCAGAAAAATGCACATATACAAAGGCAACAGGAAAGCAAGCTTCAGGCCTATCTTTGACAAAAAAGGCTAAAAAGGAACAGAAACACAAAAATGCGTGTTTCGTAACACAGATGCAATATCTACAGAACAAGGATGCACAAAGAACAGAGAAAAATCAAGCAAAACGGCAAAAATTGAGCCTCAGGCCTATCTTTGACAGAAAAGGCTAAAAAGAAGCAGAGACACGAAAATACATATTTTATGACACCTACACAATGTACACGGCATGCACGTTCAAGACCAAAGAGCAAGGATACGCAAAAGCAAAGAAGAAGCAGAGGAAACAGCAAAAAAGCAAGTTTAGGCCTATTTTGACAGACAAGGCCAAAAGCAACGCACGAATACAGAAATGCGTATATTATGACACGTATACGATATATATGTCATACACGGCCGATACAAAGAGCTAGAAAGCACAAAATGACAAAGAAACCAAGCAAAACAACAGAAAATACGCTTTAGGCTTATTTTTGACAGATAAGGCTAAAACAACGCAGAGACACAGAAACGCCCATTGCATGACACGTATACGACATACAAGCCATAATAAACACCTACAAAAAGTTTCGTACAGAAATCATGCCCCGAACACATCGACTGAATAGCTTTTGTAAAACGCACGCAAGCTACAAAAACGGTCTTTTCATGACCTTTCCTTGACCAAAGAGGCCCTAGCTCCCCACGAAACAACATCCTAGCCAACCCAAACAACACGCGTGACAACACATCCAAGACTTGAAGCGCAAAAAGCAAGAAAAACGGTTTCAAGAAGCCTAGCTCGACTACACAAAAACGCTCCAAAACGCTCCAAAACACCTCCAAAAGACGCGTGATCAGCAAGAATGAGCAAACCGTACACCATACAAGTCATCATGACCCAAGACAAAAATGTTCGACAAGTTTCGGAACCGTAAATTTCGACCCAAGAAACCGTCCCCACACAAAAACACACGAAAGTTACAGATTTGCAAACCGCTTTTCGCACACAAGACACCCATAGCCTCATCATTAGCATACAACGACGTTTCAAGAACAACAAGGCCATCCGAAGTCGTCTCACACGTTAAAAACAGAGCACAAACCCCTAAAAATCACCCCTCTACACGGTTTTTCACCCAAAAAACCCGCTTTTCACGCCCATTTCAACGAAACAAATTCACCTACGCATTATACTACTAATGGGTAGCCTACACTGAAGTTCTGAGCACGTTTCGAGACAAAAACGAAAAATGACCAAAATGCCCTTGACCATATGCACGAAAATCATCCCCAAAAGTCGGGTTTTTCACATACAATCATCAACAATAGCAAGACAAGCTTCTTACTACTCTCAAGTATCGATTTCAAGCAACAATGATAGCGAAATTCGAATCATGCAAGACGGTTTAACATAAACCCTAGAAAACGAATTTTCAGTTAAAACCGACTCAAACCAACTTCAAAACTCGAAATAGCAACTTGATTGAGTGCATACCTTGGTCCATTGCGAATCGTAGGAGGCGGAATCACGGATTTTGGTTGAAAAATCGCTGAGAACAAGCTTTTCGATTTGGATGTGTTTGTGTGTTTTGTTTTCGGCTGCCCTGCTCTTTCTCCTTCCCGTGTTTTTGAACAAAAAAGCACACACACACACCAAATCGCCAGAGGTCTGGCGATTAAGTGGTAAGGCACGGGTCAATTTTTAGTTTGGGCTGGTTATTACGGTCCATTACGCTATTAATTCACTTTTTTATGCGCTACTACGATAAAAACACGAGAATACACACGTTCGTTACAAGCCGAGAGCCCAAATTTTACAAAATAACAACACATATGCACTCTTTACGAGTTACAAATCAAAATACGTATACTCCTCACGAGTTAAATACGTATATTTTTCAAAACAAACACACTTTTTACAAGTTACAAAATCAAAATACGTGTATTTCCCACAAGTTAAATACGTATGTTTTTCAAAACAAATATACTCTTTACGAGTCACAAAATCAAAATACGTATATTTCCCACAAGTTAAATACGTATCTTTTTCAAAACAAGTACACTCTTTACGAATTACAAATCAAAATACGTATACTCCTCACGAGTTAAATACGTATATTTTTCAAAACAAATACACTCTTTACGAATCACAAAATCAAAAATACGTATACTCCTCACGAGTTCAATACGTATATTTTTCAAAACAAATACACTCTTTACGAGTCGCAAAATCAAAAATACGTATACTCCTCACGAGTTCAATACGTATATTTTTCAAAACAAACACACTCTTTACGAGTCAAAATAAAAAAAAAAAAAAAAAAAAAAATTCATCAAAAATACGTATACTCCTCACGAGTTAAATACGTATGTTTTTCAAAACAAATACACTCTTCACGAGTTACAAATCAAAATACGTATACTCCTCACGAGTTAAATGCGTATATTTTTCAAAAACAAAAACACTCTTTACAAGTTACAAATCAAAACACGTATACTCCTCACGAGTTGAATACGTATATGTTTCAAATACACATAAAGCAAAATACACACTTTCATTCAAATCAAAACGCAGATACACAAGCGAACACGCAGCAGACACGCAAGACGCAGGAGATGGCCAAGCTACAAAACGCCACTGAATCACATCCAAACAACACCAGGCCGGCAAGCCCTAAAACATGCAGGACCGTCATGTCCCTAAACATGCCGTCCCTCCCCGCATTCCCGACACTAAGTCCTCGTCTCTCCCCGAGACACATACTTAGCGTCGCCAGGTAGTATCGAGACTGTAATGGTCCGGATACTATCTTCTAAGTTTGACTAGCGCTTTAGTCCAAGCTCAGCCAAACTGGGGGCTCTGTAGATACCCGTATCCGTACCCCCCAAAAAAAGCAAACCCGATGACGAAAAGGACTTTTTATGCATGTTTTAAATAAGACGAAACGGTACGTAAGTGTCTAAAACATTTTAGTCATTTTTGACGTATTAATTTGAATTTGCATATTTCGTAAAAATGAATATTAATTTAGTCATTTTAAATCGTAAGTCGACACAATACGCACGAGCACGACACAAAGACGCCTCACAAAATGGCCCAAGAATACGAATACAACCCACACACACAAAAACAGCCCAAAACACGCAAGAAGGCCCAAGCACCCGAAGCGGACCAAAACGCGTCCCGGGTCACATTCTTACAAAACAAAATCCCACAAAGTCGTAAAATAATGCATTACAATATTATTTTATTCCGAGCCAAGATCGAAAAACACGACGAAAAACCGAAACACGAAACACGAAACACGAAAACCGAGCTAAACAAAAATCAACTTATTACCAAGTTGATTAATCAACTTCTACAAAGCTGATCAAAGGCCTCAAATGTCAATCAAGTTGCTCGACAAACAGGCTACGACTTACACACCTATGATAACGTGTCACGAGTCGCAAATTTGTCGAACAAAGGGAGAAAATCGCCGTAACATGGCGATTTTTGTAAATCGCCAGTCTTCTGGCGATTTTCTGCTCCTCCTCTGACATTCTGGCGATTTTTTGTACAATCGCTGGTTCTCTGGCGATTTTCTGATCAATTAGGCATAAAACACGAAGCATTTGCTATAAATAGCAGCCCTTATACGATCACAAAACACAACAATTACATCGATTCTTCATTTTAATCATCTATCAACATTCAATAACAACAACTCACTTACAATCAATTCAATTCAATATAATACTAATACACATATAAAAAGCCTCTCGCACTTATAAATTTCCACTCTAAAACCGTCTTTGCATTTCAAGGTAAAAAAATTTTACCTTCCAATTGGACGTTTGCGACTTATAGGGTTACTTTAACCCACCCCGGTATTGGCATTAACGAACTCGTATTCGCAATACGATTGTAGTAATTCGAATCAAATGATTCGTCTAAACCCCGCCAATATCGCATAAATGAATGACTCAAAATCACTAAATTAAGCACCCACTTTTACATTATGCAAATTCTCGATTCATGCATTAAATTACGACTAAAACACGGATTCGACATTTAACTGTACCGTTTCATATAGTCTTTTAAACATGCAAAACCGAGGGTTTTACAAAATCTTAGAATTGAACACAAGTCGGAGAATAACGTTTAGTTATTAATTCAAATACAATGAATTAGTAATTTTACGTATATTTCCTATAGCAAATCGTCATAGCTTTGACGGCTTACATTTATTTTACATATTTATCGAGTCATATATTTGCATTTGTACGTAGCGTCCTATTAGCCCAAATATCGAAATTAAAGCATTTGTTTTCAAATTAGTAAAGACTACTTTTACGTAGGCTTTTTTATTACAGTTTTCATAATACATTTTGTCAAAACTTTCAAAAAGTAACCTCACTCCGAATCCTCTCTGGTTTCACAATAACCTCAGACGGATAGGTATCGACGCACCTTGAAATCTGAGACACCCGTGTCTTATATTTTAAGACGCGTTGAATAGGTTCCAAATTCCTTTAATATTTGGTGGCGACTCCAAAAATACATTTCAAAAGCATTTTTATATTTCTTTTTTACATGCAATGACATTCCCCCTTCTAAACAAAAGAACGCTCGAGCGAGCTGAGCAAAGCAACCAAAAAGGCGAAGCTCAGCGCCCGCGAGCTTCTTGCAAAATTCATTTTTCCCGCGCCGTGCATTCCGCCCCATGACACGAGGGCGGGCGCGAGCGGGGCGTCGAGAAGGGATCACCCCAAGTCCGGTATCCTCAGGATTAAACTGGTTGAATAAATTGTGCACTTGATTTCTTTCTACGCGTTTTATGTCAATTGAATTAGGATTATTTCGCCTGATCAACGATTTGTCTGAGTTTAATTGAACCTGAGTAAGTTTTAATTTAAGATCGAAAGCCGAGTTAAAACTAGACTTACGCGAGACTGATAAGTTGAATTTAGTAAGTTGCGAGAGCCCGCTAAATTTGCTTAAGGCTAAAATTGACTCGAGAGAGCGTTTTATAAACCTAGTCATTTGCACAGTTTATCTTTTCCTTCTTATTAACTTGCGTTCCTGAATCATTGTCATAATGAACCTGATACCCTAATCTTTCCTCTTATATATTTCTGTTTATCTGCTTATTATATGCTTCTAGTTTATAGTTTAAAACAAACTCCTTTTCACACCCCTGAGTTAGACCTGTTTTCACCGACTTTAACTTAAAACTCCGCTGTTTCTCTGTGGATACGATCCTGCTTGCCACTAGCTGCTGTTAGTTATTTGTTAGGTTTATTTTGATATTGGCGATACGACTTAGCCGTGTCAGCAAGACTCGCATGTACCATATGATTCAAAGTCAAATGGTTTGAGAACCTTGGTCTCAACAAGTCTCTTTATGCGTCTATCGTTTATGTGACCTAAACGACAATGCCAAAGGTAGGATTCGTTTGATTCATTTGTTTTGAGCTTCTTGTTCTCTACGTGATAAACATCATTGACATCATTTAAAACATAAATACCTCCGATTGAAATGGCTTCACCATAAACCATATCGTTAAATGAAAAAGTACATCGATTGTCCTTAATCATAAAACAAAAGCCTTCCGCATCTAATACGGAAACGAAGATAATGTTCTTGGTTAAATTTGGTACAAAATAACAGTTATTCAAATACAACTCTAAACCACTAGCTAGAGTGAGTACATAAGTTCCCACGGAAATGGCCGCTACTCTAGCTCCATTGCCCATGCGGAGATCTACATCACCCTTGGCTAGTGCTCGCACGTTTCTCAGCCCCTGCAAATGATTACAAAGGTGAGATCCACATCCGGTATCCAATACCCATGTAGAAATGCAAGCATGATTGATGTCTATCATATAGAGATTAGAAGGAACAATACCTTTGGATGTCGCACATCCATGTTTCTTTTCCTTCTTGTACTTGGGACAATTGCGCTTCCAATGACCCACCTCGCCACAAAAGTTGCAAGTGTCATTTAGTGGTTTACCTTTGTTAACCTTGGGTTTAGGCTTATTTGGAACATTTTCCACAATAGCCTTCCCCTTGCCTTTCTTGGGATGAGCCTTCTTGGCTATCTTCCCTTTCTTAACCCCTAGACTCATGTTCTTCATTTTTAATGGAAAGAACATCTCTCTTCTCTATCTCATTCACTTCCATATCTCTCTCGGCTTGCACCAAGAGAGCATGAAGTTCATGGTAACTCTTATCCATGTTGTTCATGTTGTAGTTCACTCGAAAATGAGCAAACTTATTAGGAAGTGAGTGGAGAATACGGTTAATCGCGAGCGCTTTAGGAATAGTACACTCTTGACGCTCAAGAGTGTCTATGTACTCAATCATCTTGAGCACATGGGGACCAACTTTTTGCCCCTTTTCAAGCTTAGCATCGAAAAACCGTACCGCGGCTTCATAAAGCCTAATTTGCGGTGCCTTAGAGAACATCGTTGTCACTCTAGTGAATATCTCATATGCACTTTTGTGAGTAACGAAACGAAGTTTGAGAGTAGGTGACATTGACCAAATCAATACATTTTTCATGTCATTGTCCACCTTTAGGTTCTCATCGTAGGCGGCTCGTGCCGCCGCGGTGGCCCTAAGTCCGGGTTCGGCGGGAGGTTGCTCGGTAAGGTACTTAAACACATTGTCGGATTGAGCGGCGCCCCTTATAGTCGAATCCCATTCAACAAAGTTGCTACCGTCATCTTTTAGGATACACTTATCCATCACGGTTCTCAACCATGAGTCTTT
The DNA here is from genome assembly GCA_023091065.1 of Dianthus caryophyllus. Lineage (NCBI taxonomy): Eukaryota > Viridiplantae > Streptophyta > Magnoliopsida > Caryophyllales > Caryophyllaceae > Dianthus > Dianthus caryophyllus. Next base: position 357,462 of record JALGRB010000016.1, read on the forward strand.
ACCCAAAACGGGTACGGGAGTTGATGTTGCCATTGCGTTTTGAAAATGATTCTACAACGATTTAGAGGAAATATATAAGCATTCATTGTATTTAATAACATTTAAATTCATTTAAATGCCCATTTATATAATGATCTCCCACGAAATTATATAAATGATTCCAAGACTCGCTTCTAGATAAAATTAGACATCTCATGTTTCCTTTTATGTAAAAACGATAAGTCAACACTTGAATAGTTCTACACTAGAACTCTCTGTTGATGATTTTCTTTAAAATGCATCCTTTAGCCCCAAATAACTCTTATTTGGTTGAGTTCAAACCAATTTAGCATGTGACTTCCTCTCACTACTTACCCATGGTAACGAGGTTCCACGTTGCGGAGGTCCTTATGAACATGGGGTTCATAGTTGCTACAATCGGAAAGGCTTAACCTCAATTCATTTTAATAATGTGCGTGATCTTGTCAATTTAGTCATAAAATTCTTTATAAGTGAACTAATTTAAGAAATGTGACTTAAATCGACAATCATAGTGGGAGGTACGTAGCATGCATGGCGATTTTGGCATGATAACGATCAAACAATCAAGCACACAAGCATAAACACAAGCACAAATCCTAGTATGGCCACCAAGAAATTAAAATTACGAGTTACAAATTGGAAACCAACTCCTTTGATCCCTCTTTAAATGGACTTCTTCCATGGCTCCTTCTTGTGTGCTTTAGAACTCTTCTAAGGTACCATCACGATCTATCGCCGGTCTTCGGTTTACAAATAGTTACAATTTAAATTTACAAATGAATACATAGCAACCCTATTATACATTTATAAATGAAATAAACTAATTAAAATTACAAACCGGCGATACGAGATCGCAATAAATTACATGCCAACCGATATTCCCCTTCATTGCGGGTAATATCGGCAAAAATAAAGCAAACTATGGCCATACTGGGTAAAAGAATAAACATTCAAACAACATTCATTCATCCAAACATGCAAACATAATGCTTATGAATAAAACATGCCAAAATCGCCCTAAAACTTTAATCGATTTACAATTTTAAATCTTGGTCTCATATTTTATCGATTAATCTCATATTAATCAATAATGCTTAAAATACCTTTTAAGCATGAATAAAAACTTTTAAACTGATTTTCAACACCCAAAATTAGTCTTCACTAATTCATGCTGATTTTAGTTCATTATAGTGGTCATTTTGCTAATTACTTTAACTTTAATCATAACCATTTATGAATAAATCATTAAAATACATTATAATATATAATAAAACCATTTTTATTTTGGAAAACTTTTGTACATTCTGGAACACTTCCAGGATGTCAAAAATGCAAAGCTTGCTCAAAAACTTTTACGAATGATTTTTATATGTTTTGGCAAAAAATTTACCAAAGCTTAATTTATTGTGTTGGGGTTAAAGCGACCTTATCGTATGCCAAACTAAGAATTGTAAACGAAAACTTAAGGAAAAGAAATGACGAGAACGAAATGAGACACAAAGGTTTTTTGGTTACGCGGAAAACCCGATGTGGGAAACGACCGCGGGGGGAAGCTCTTGTCCCACCAACTATCCACTATTCAAAGAAGGGTTACAAGATTTTGGTGCTAAAGCACGTTATTTAGTACAATACTCGCTGAATAATGCTAAGTGTTTGCTGGAAAAGTGTGTTTGGAGTGCTTAGTTTGTTGTAGTCTAGTTGTAGAATGTGGAATATGGAATGCCGCTTCCTCGAACCCTAGCTGGCCTTTTATAGTGGTAACCTTGCTGATTTTTCTCCCCTTTCTTCTCCTTTCTTAGCCGTTATTATTCCCTCATTAATTGGCTTGACTTGCTCCTCCATTATAACGCCTCCCCCTTTCTCGCAACTTCCCTTGACTATCCGTTATAATTGGGATAAATCCGTTGGTGGGACTCCTGAGGGACCTGGCTGTCCAGGGTCCTGTCTTGGATCCTGCCCAGGGTCCTAAAATGTTCAGGGTCCTGGGCTAGGTGGGGCTCCTGGAGGGTCTTGCATGGTTAGGGTTCTGCGCCGCCTGGATCCTCGAAATACTCTAGATCTTGCCCAGGGTCCTGTGATGCTCAGGGCCCTGAGCGAGGTACCACTGCTGACAGGGCCCAAACTGGGCCGGAAAATTTGGGCCCAACATTTGCCCCCAAAATTTCTCGCCAGAGGTCTCGAATGAAATAAATTTTCATTCCCAGATTGCCTTGCGTGACTCCCCCATATTTCAACTTTGGATGTACTTCGGCTGCTTCAATTTTGTTCGTGCTTGATACTTGGTGGATGGGCGGACTGCTTTTCTTTTCCTTTCTTGGGTAGGCGTCAATGACATAGAGCGGATGATGCTGATATGGTGTAAGAGCTGCTGCAAGTATTTAGGTCGTTCTTGATGCCCCCGACTATATGGGCCAGGGACAGCTGAGGCGCCTGCCGAGGATGCTGTAGCGATTGAGGGACCTGAAACAGAGGAAACAATACCGCAAGGGTGAAAGCGACAATGTAAACACGGATCAGCTAAGAATACCTAGCTACTGCAACTCGAAACATGTGAATAATCTATCAAGCTTATTAGGCGAATTTTCCCTTCCTGCTAAACATATGGCCCCGATAACGAGGATTCTGGTGACGAGGAGCCTGCCGCATCTGCTGAGGATGCTTCCACTTTGGATGCCTCGGCTAAGGTACCTGATAAACAGGAATAGCTTACTGCGACGCTGTAATCAATCGGTTAGTTTAAGACTTGAGTTCAGAACTGTTATTTTGGGGTAGCGTACCTTGCTTTGACGCTTGTACTTTAACATTATCTTTTGCTTGACATATGCGCTCAGGGTCCTTTGCTGCAAGGGACCTTGAGTATGACGATGGAAAGTCATGGTGGCCAACCATGCTTTTGATTACGTTCGTTTGTATCGCGCGCGTTCATTCTGTATGCATGCTTTTAGAGTCGACTTAGTGTCGGCCTGGAATCTGAGATGTCCAAGTGGGGTCATGTTTATCCCCGATGCCGAGCCTTGTCTGGTGACTGTGGTGGTACTGGAATCTGAGATGTCCGGAACGGGGCGCTCATTCGTTCCCTATCGCCACGCGCACGACTTCCTCTCAAGGAGGGTATTTACGTAGAGGCGCCCCTTGTGACCCCAGGGGTCGATACCTTGTGAAGGAATGTAGCTTCGGAAGCTCTTCAGAACGAACTCAAATATTTTTGTATATAAAAATGAGTTTTAAATAATTTTCCTTTTTTTTAAAAAAAAAAAAAGATAAAGGGTTTTTAACAAATCACAAATGCAAATCGTAGAAACACTTTTAGAACGGTTCAAACGCGGATTAAAGAATTTTCACGAAAGAATAATCAACAAAACCTGCCGAGGGTACCTCAGAATGATGAGGTCGTGCCAGGATCCTGAGAGTACATCAGGGTCCTTAGGTCTCAGGATCCTCGGGGTTTCTCAGCAGCGAAGCGCAAAACAACTTTCAAAACAATTGAAAGGGTAAGTTAAAGGTTTTTAAGGAAGCACATAAGAAAAATTTGCAACCTAGGAAGAGAATGAAAACCTTTAAAGCGGAAAAAACAACATATGGATTAAAAAATAAAACGAATAAACCTATTGAGGACATAACGTTGAGGTGGGCGCCGAGGCCCTCAAAATGAAACACCGTTTTCAGGTGCAGTACCAAGCTGGCGAGTAGTAATCTTGTTGCATGTCCTTGCCCCCTGCATGGCTTCCGCATTTATGAATGTGGAGGCCATGCAAAACGGCTAAAAGAGTGCTGGGAGGGGCCTGACAGGAACCTGAGCCTTATTGGAAGGAGGATCTGTCGTATGGCTTGGACCGTCCAACTTTCCTGTCTGGTTGAGCTTTTCTGCTAACATGCTTGATTTCATCGGAGTCTCTCCATGCTTTCTCGTCTTCCTCCAACCTTATGGAGGCCAACGCTTTGGCTTGTACTTCTTCAAAGGTTAAGCAAGGGTACTTAGTCAACTCCTGGTACAACTCTGAATCCTGGTGAAGGCCTTGACGGAAAGCCTCAATGGCGGTCGCTACGTCACAATTGGGGATCGAGATCTTTTCTTTGTTGAATCTATTGAGGAAATCTACGGTAGGTTCCTCGGCCTCCCTGCTCCGAGCGATGCAATTCGCTAGTCCGCTTCTCGGGTTTTTCTGCCGCATGCGACTGCTGCTGGAACAAGTTGACCAGGTCCGCAAATGAGGTGGTGATCTGTTGGGAGGTTGACGAACCACTCGAGCGGCCCGGTTAGAGTGGAGCCAAAACCTTTACACATGCAAACCTCTTTTAAGGACCCTATGGCCGTGACCACCATCATCTTCTCGCTTGTACGGTTCACATGGTCACGAGGATCTGAGGTCCGTCGTCTGCAGCGTCATGGTAGGAAGAGGTGAAAGCCCGGAACATTAGTATGCGAGATCTTTGTCATGAAAAGCGAATCGGCATAATGTCTGCTCTGCTCTCTCTCCGGCTGGGCATCCTTGGGATCCTGGCGATCATGCTCTGAGCTCCTGCATTTCTTTGCTCCTGGCTGTTGAGCCAAATGCTGCCAGGGCCCTGGCGTCATGATGGCCGGAGTGCGAGCAGTGATCTGGCGATCCTGGCCCGATCCGTGAATCTCCTTCCAGGTTCCGCCTAGAGTTCTGCCAAGAAAGGTGGATTAGACCCGAATAAGTTCTTTGGTCAAGAGGCTACGAGCTTAGGCTGGCTGGGTCAAGAGTGAGAGAGGTGTCGATGGTGATGCCTCCAGGGTCTGAATGTTGAGAAGGGCCGGGTTCACTCCTCCAAGATCCTGTTGGGTCACCGGCTCTGAGGACCCTTCTCTATCTTTGGGCCTGCACCTCCATGGCCGCTCCTGGGAGTCTTTGCTCCGATGTCCCCTCGTTGGACCTTGGACTCCGAGCTGCAGCCTCTGGCGGTTTCCTCGCCACCTCTGCGTACTTGATCCATAACTGCGGGACGGCGACTCCATGCCCCTCGCGAGGGTGTGGAGCGGATCCTGGTCGTGCGCTAGCAACTGAGGGCCTCTGTGGACCCTGGCGGCCATTCGAGGGCATTCAGAATCCTCCGGTCTTTGGTGGCGGCGTTCTCTGACGCCGAAGAAGGTGTCCTAGAGACTCCTGCGGGCCAGCGACCCGCGGGTGTAGGGGACCTCGTGACACGTCCTGGCTGGGTAGTGGGCACCATCCTAGTTGCGGGCCCAGGCGATTGAGGACCCCGAGGCCGTCGGCCGAAGAGCGTCTGCGACACCGCCGCCGGTCTTGTTGCTTGATCCTTGATTGTCGTTGCTCGACATGATTGCTAGATGAAGGGATGAATCTGGCTACAAAGATGATCGCAATTCCCCACAGACGGTGCCAAATGTTTTGGCAAAAAATTTACCAAAGCTTAATTTATTGTGTTGAGGTTAAAGCGACCTTATCGTATGCCAAACTAAGAATTGTAAATGAAAACTTAAGGAAAAGAAATGACGAGAACGAAATGAGACACAAAGGTTTTTTGGTTACGCGGAAAACCCGATGTGGGAAACGACCGCGGGGGGAAGCTCTTGTCCCACCAACTATCCACTATTCAAAGAAGGGTTACAAGATTTTGGTGCTAAAGCACGTTATTTAGTACAATACTCGCTGAATAATGCTAAGTGTTTGCTGGAAAAGTGTGTTTGGAGTGCTTAGTTTGTTGTAGTCTAGTTGTAGAATGTGGAATATGGAATGCCGCTTCCTCGAACCCTAGCTGGCCTTTTATAGTGGTAACCTTGCTGATTTTTCTCCCCTTTCTTCTCCTTTCTTAGCCGTTATTATTCCCTCATTAATTGGCTTGACTTGCTCCTCCATTATAACGCCTCCCCCTTTCTCGCAACTTCCCTTGACTATCTGTTATAATTGGGATAAATCCGTTGGTGGGACTCCTGAGGGACCTGGCTGTCCAGGGTCCTGTCCTGGATCCTGCCCAGGGTCCTAAAATATTCAGGGTCCTGGGCTAGGTGGGGCTTCTGGAGGGTCTTGCATGGTTAGGGTTCTGCGCCGCCTGGATCCTCGAAATACTCTAGATCTTGCCCAGGGTCCCGTGATGCTCAGGACCCTGAGCAAGGTACCACTGCTGACAGGGCCCAAACTGGGCCGGAAAATTTGGGCCCAACATTATAACAATAAACATACGATTTCATCGATTTTATCTCATAAAATCAATAAAACCTTCAAAATAGTGAGTAAAAATGCCAAATTTATAGCTTAGCATCCAAAAAACATATAAAAACATTGGTATAAATTTCATGTCCAGAAAACAACGTTTACTATATTGTCGACATTAAAGTTAATTATATACCGATTGTTATCAAATAAATGAATAAATATTTAAAACTCAAAATATAAATTTGAAAATTTACATGCAGACATTATAAATTACATTTGTCACTCTGTATAAATTTCGAGACCAGATTCCAACTATAACTATTTATAGTTATTATTTTAGCCAAAAACACCCTTTTTGACTCGGTTTTGTATAAAAATCATTATAATTAGCGAAATAATTCCAAAAATTACGAAATTTGACCAGAAGCTAAATGAGACCAGTAAATTTGCATGCTATAAAAATCTCGTGTTAAAACAATTTTTAACACTATTTTCGTATTTTATCATATTTATTCTCAATAAATATATAAAAACTCCCAAAATGAACAAAATAAATTTGTAACTACAAGCTAGCTTTGATACCACTTGTTAGGTTCCGATAACCTCTATACTAATCCAATATTAGTATAAATCAAATTACTCTAATTTGATTAGCTAGATCTATGTGGTTACAATTTATTTTGTAGCTTAAGTTTATAGAAATTTATACCTTCACTTAAGGAATAAAATGGGCACAAATACGAGAACTCCTTTCTCGATTTGTTTCTTGAGCTTATAGTTTAGGATGATCCTCCAAAACCCGAGTTTCCAAAATAGGAAACCTCCTTCTTGTTGCACCCAAGAAGTACTCCAAAACGACTAATGATTTTGAGCTAGAAATCACTAGTAGACACATGATAATATGTATTTTATTATTACTAAGACTTAGTAGTATAAGCAATATTATTTGTGAATTTTAGAGAGATTTTAGGAAGAGTTAGAGAGTGAAAAATGCTTGCTTGCAAATGACTTCTCTATACTCTCATTTATAAGCAAAAAGTTGAACAAAATCACACTTGATAGCCGGCCAAGGGAGAGAGGAAAGGAGAGTGTTGAGCATGCTATTTTTGATAAGAACAATTACCTCCAACATAATCATGATGTTTAGCTTGCACAACAAAAACCAAGAGCATAAGACAAACCAAATAAGACAAGAAGGAATCTTCCTCCTTCTCCTCATTTGGACGGTCCAAATAGGGTCCTTTGGGTCTTATTTGTTTTTCAATATTTGTCCCACAAATACTTATAATTTATCACTTAATCATCTAATATGATAAAGTATAAATTATCAAATTAAACTCTTAACTCTCCTTTAATATATATGTACACTTACATACACATTAAAATTGCACTAATACTAATCTCATTAGTCAATTAGTACACAATTAGTGAATTAACGATTAATCACTAATTCTCGTCTCCTCTATTAATTTTATCGATATAAAATTAATCATTCGAGTTCCTAACTCGATTTCTCTCTAAATTAACTCACTGACTAACTATATTAGTCATTTTATCAAGTTACTAATCTAATTGTATCTCATACAATTAATTAGCTTATTTATTTGGAGCACGTTCCTATAGGTGTGACTCAAAGGGATCAATTGATTACCGCCGTCTCACGACAATAACGTCAAACTCTAGTCAGCCAACCGTTATTGATTTACGTTAATCAATTGACAATAATTCAGGATTATCCCCATGTATTCCTTAATTAAGATTTATTAAGTAATCGCACTATTTGTGGAGGACACATACTCCAACAAAACTCTCTCACAAGTCTCACGCATACAAATCCTTGAATTCTTCATTTTCTTGTGTTGAATTCTCCCTCTTTGTAGCGAAGCGCTGCCAGTTTCCTAGTTTGAGACAGGTAGGTCTTAATCCTAGCTTGGATTAAGGTTTTTCTTTACTTCTTTAGACTTACAAGGGTCTACATTAGTCCCACCCAACTTTGGTACGCAAGTCTGCTTTTCATAAGGCGGCCATGCAGCTCGAATACGCACCCTATTCGTAACACCCTTCCAAAGTCGCATAAGCAACTGACCCCCTTTAAAATAAACCAATTGGACTTTATTTTAAGTTATACATCTAGCAAATACTCATCTTGCATTTAATCACTTAACAATGAATTCGTCACTAGCATAACCGTTTTCGTTAACAAGTTTAAGCATGCTTAACTGAGAGTTTTAAACAATCTCTTCTGCATATGCATTTGCATCCTTTTTACAACTTAACTCACACTTGTACGTAGCGAATTACTTAAGCTCACATGTCATGCTTAGCATTGTTCTCAAGCTTAGTAGAGGCTATCTTTGATAGGCTTTTCCAAAAGATCTTTCATAAAACATTAATTGAACTAATCTTTAGAAGAGTACCCTCACCCGAATCTGGTTTCACAATAGCCTTAGACGGATAGGTGTCGACGTGCCTTGAACTCTAAGACGTGTCTTTGTGCTAGGGACACGAAGACGGGTTCTAAATTTCCCTCATAATTTAGTGGCGACTCCAAATTAGTTTTAAAAGGTTTTTCAGACTTAATCTTTTTCAACTTTTGACGCCCCTTAGCCTGATGTCGAGTGGTCCCTTAAACCCCGGTACCTACAGTTGGCGACTCCGCTGGGGATAGGTTTTATTTTTAAAACTAAAACTAGCATTTTCTTTTAAAAATAAAAACGAGTCTCGAACACTTGAGAACAATCATTATATGTGAGCTAAGCATATTCGTTAGAGTCGAATACAGTGGATTCAAAAGCACAAACACCCTCGAGAGGTGGTTCCAATACGTTTGCTTGTCCATTCGATAAAGCATGTACAGGACTAACTTTCCTCTCACCCCTCCACGGCTTGCTGTAGCGAATTGGTTTGATTGCCCCAGGGCTTACTTCGTATCCTACACATTTTACCTTGTGGGCGAAGGGCTTAAAACATCTGCCAAAGCGTACTCAAACTAGTTGGAGGCGTATGAGACTTGACCAAACATCCAAGAGTCATACGTACAAATGCGAGGCTGTACAATACAGCCTTTTTCAAAATTCATTTGCATTGCATATCTTCGAAAAGTCGCTTAAAGTTTTTCAAAGATATAAATCAATCTAACAACTAACATCTAACACTTTTCAAACAAAATAATCGCGGGTTTTTGAAATAAACATTTTTCAAAATTCCTTTTACAAAACTAGCAAAACCTGAGTCAAGGTTCCAAACCCGAACTCGCGGACTTTATTCTTTGGGTCTCGCGGCTCAAATCTTTTTTAACATCTTCGACTAGATTAAGCTAACCGCTTTTGAGTTGAATCCTTTTCGCACATCCAACTTTAGCCGACGACAACATACCGTCACTTTGGCTAAGTGGATGCAAAGCAAACAAAACATTTTAACATCGAGGCGAGTTGCGCGCACGCATTCTCATCTCAAAAACACTCCTAGTTCAAACATTTTCGAAAACTTCCTTCTATTTCGAGCTTAAAAGAATCTTTTCAAATGAAAAGAGCTAAACGAATGCATAAATAAACGTGTCAATCGAGTTTGTCATTAATGCACTACATTCGAATGTAGGTTTCAACTGGATACTCGCCGCACCAAGAACCGAGTCATCATCCCTCCCAACAAACGAACCTAGACCCGCAAAATGGCTAGCAATGATGATGTTAGCGCACTCCGTGAACAAGTCACCAAGCTGACAAACGATCACAATCTCCTTACTAACCCACCATAAGACCGAGGTGGATCGTATGGAGCATAGAATCAAGGACGAGGCGGATAAACACGCCAAGAAGCTCCAAGCTATGGAGAAGCGCTTCTGCACCCCAGGAGGCTACTCCATACACAAAGAAAACGAGAACATTCCGCAGAACATTAAGGACGAGCTACCTAGCAAGCTCGCCCATAGTGACCTTCCGATTTTTCAAGGTCACGAGAGCCCAATCACTCACATTAGGGCTTTCAAATCACAAATGGGTATCAAAGGGGTCGAGGCAAAACATTGGTCATCGCTCTTCCCGCACTCTCTCGCGGCCATACCCAAGACGTGGTTCTACTCGATAGACCCACAACGTCTCTTTACATTTGAAGACATCACGGTCGAATTCGACCACTAATATCGAGACAACGACGACACCCAAGTCTCGATCCGCACCCTTAAAGTCCTATCGCAAAAGGACAACGAAGGATTCACTGAGTACCTTACAAGGTGGATGAAGCTTTGTGCACAAATCCCAAACCGTCCACGCGAGGATGAACTTGTGCCTAAATTTGTCAATAACTTGCTACCCATTTACCAATTCTACATGCGGTATAGCAACATACAAACCTTCAAGCAACTCACCAAGGTCGGTACTTAAATCGAGGATGACCTTAGAATTGGAACCATGGCCAAGTACACCGGCCATGCATATCAAGGGAGCTCGTCCAAGTCGACACCTGCGGCTAAGGGCGACGAAAATCGCACCATTGGCAATCTTGACTCATTTGCCACTTCTACCTCTACTTCCTTCAAGCCTAGGAGGAATTTCGACACTCTTTACATGTCTTACACTAAGGTATTCAAGAGGTTGGTCGATAAAAACTACTTGCAACCTATTGGGCCTACTAGCGAGCCGCCCGAGGACAAGAAGCCTAAGTCGTGGGACCCCAACGCCTTCTATGCATACCACCGAGGCAAAGGGCACGATACTGAAGACACCTTCAAGCTGAAGCATGCTATCCAAGATCTTATTGATCAAGGAAAGCTTGACAAACCAACCGCCAATGGCAAGCCGTCCAACAAGGACAATCCCTTGGCTAACCACACAATCTTTGTGGGCACCATCCCCGTCATTGATTGCTCATACCTCATTACACCTGCCGACAACCAAATCAACGCTATCTCTCTTGACCGTCCAATCATGGAGAGTAACGTTCAAAACGACGGCGAAGGCTTTACCGAGTTCCTTGCTAGATGGAAGGAGCTAAATGCACACCTCGTAAGTACTCGTGCACGAAAATGAGATCATACATGATCTCATCGAGGACTTACACCCAGTATACCAAACCCATGTTCGGTATGCTAACATACGCAACTTTCAACACCTCGTCAACATTGCCACCCAAATTGAGGACGACCTAAACGCGTTCAACAACAAGCAAGTCAATGGCGTGTGGTACTCTAGTAGTAAGAGTGAGGGTGAATGGCCACCACCTAACAAGGCCGTCACCCAAATCTACAACACAAGCAACTCTTCCTCCACCCCTTCTAAGAACAACAAGAAGGGTAAGAACAAGAACAAGAGAGGTAAGAAAAAGGGCAACAAGCCCCAAAACAAAAGCGACAAGGTCGAGCCTGAGACCAAGGACGAGGTTTCACACCTCACTCGCTCTGGGCGACCTTACCAAAACATCTTCACGGATGCCTATGCAAAGGAGGCCACTGCCGCCGACAAGGGCAAAGCCGTGGTCCAAGAGGACGCACCATCAACCTCGATGGTCCTACCGCCTAACACGAGTGAGACACTTCAAAAGCAACTCGTTCGCACTAAGGCCGACGTTTCTATTTGGGCTCTCCTACGAGACTCCGCCGAACATAGGAACGCATTCATTCGCACTCTACAAATAGCAAGTGCGGATGCAGACATTTCACCTGACCAAATGGTCAATCACGTTACAAGGGATTGGCTCGCAGGGGCCATTACTTTTTCTGATAACGAATTCACAACATTTGGCGCTAATCACAACTTAGCACTCTACATTAGCGCCGAATGTAGAAAGAAAACTCTACCCGTGACCCTAATTGACAATGGGTCCGCGGTAAATGTTCTACCCTTGTCGACCGCGCGCCGCCTAGAGCTAAACGACGAGGACTTCAAATCGAGCACCGAAAGGGTCAAAGCCTTCGATGGGACCAAACGTAGCGTGAAAGGGACAATCTCCCTTCATGTACGCACCGGCCCTATAGAACGAAAGGTCGATTTTCATTTTATCGACATGACACTGTCCTACAATATGCTCTTAGGAAGACCGTGGATTCACGCAGTGCGAGCCGAGACATCCACACTACACCAAAAGGTTAAGCTACCTCTAAACAACGAGGTCATAACCATCAACGCATCCAATTTCTGCGCTCTCCTCGATGCACCCAATGAGTGTAACGCCGCGGAAATTACGAACGAGGAGGACGAGGAGCCTTGCGGCTTTGACTTCGAAATAGGCGCCATCGCAAGCGCACCTATTCGAACCTATAAGCCTTTTGAAACTAAAGACAACCATAGCCTTTGGCCCACCATGGGTCTAGGCTACAAACCAAAACAAGGCGACCTCGAGGAAATGTCCAAAGAGGTCAAGAAGCGCAAGTTCGCGCGCAAGCTAAAACTCAAACCTTACTCGTTTGACATGAGTGAGTACTTTGTCTCAGGTGGAAGGCACGACCCAAACGCCTCCACGAAGTCTCAAGAACACTGCTTCGCTAGTGAAGGCGAACATCCCTTCACTAACAAAACCAACGAGGACTTGGTCTCGTCTATCATCCGAGACCGATGCTTCAATCCCGACGAACTCATCACCGACGTCGCCTAGAAAACCTTAAATGGGTGGTACAAAACCCTCAAGTGGACCGACGCGCAGGGCCATAAATATCAACTCATCACGGGAGAAGGACCTCTCTTTGAGAAGATAACCTCGCGAAACGGTGAAGACTCAAGCGAGGACGACTCAAGCAAGACCGACACTGAAGACGAAGAAGAAGAAATTCTTTTAGGCTCCAATGTCGTAGGCGTCGAGTCATCTGTCGACCTATCCTCTAGTTTTAGCTTAGACTTTTTATTTGCGGAGGCTAGCTCCAGCTCTTCTCTCAATTTGTCAAACAATTCTTCTTTAATGAATAATACGAATAAGTTTGCTTATGTCTCGTCTCAAGCTAAAAACAAACAAACAAACAACAAACATGAAACAAACAACAAACAAATGAATCACAACACGCAAAACAACGCAACACATCACACTAACTCGTGCGATAAAAACAAACTAACGAATGAACAATCGTTAAATAAATACATTGCAAACATCATAAGCAAACCTACGCAGGATCCAATCATCGAGGACACCATAACCATCTAGGTGGGAACTCCCGAAGAACCAAGGGAACTACAACTAGGCGCCTCACTAAGCGAGGGCGAACGCGCGCAATTTACACAACTCTTAACCGAGTTCAAGGACGTCTTTGCATGGTCGTACAAAGACATGCCCGGCATCGATCGAAGCATCGCCGAACATCGCATCCCTATCAAACCCGGTTTCAAACCTATCAGGCAAAAACTAAGGCGACTACGACCCGAATGGTCCCTTATGGTGAAGGAAGAAATCGAGAAGCAATTACAAGCCGGCTTCATTCAAGTCGTCGAGTACTCAGATTGGGTCTCAAACATGGTCCCAGTTCTAAAGAAAAACGGCAAAATTCGAGTGTGCGTCGACTTCCGCGACTTAAACAAAGCAAGTCCAAAGGATGACTTCCCACTACCGTACGTGGACGTCCTAGTCGACAATACTGCCGACCACATGGATGGTTACGCAGGCTATAGCCAAATCAAGATGGCCCGCGAAGACATGTCGAAGATCACATTCATTACACCGTGGGGCACATACTGCTACACGGTTATGCCTTTTGGTTTAATCAACGCAGGTGCAACATACCACCACACCGCAACAACACTCCTATACGACATGATGCACAAGTAGGTCGAAGTGTACGTTGACGACATGATCGTCAAGTCAAAGGAGAGAGGTCGAAGTGTAAGATCCGGCAAGCTACTAGGGCACGTATTAAGTTAAAGAGGCATCGAGGTCGACCCCTTGAAAATAAAGGCAATCATGGCAATGCAACCTCCTACGAACCTCGACGAAATCCGAAGTTTCTTGGGTCAAATCCAATACATCTCGCGCTTCATAAGCAAACTAACCATGATATGTGAACCGATCTTCAAAAAGCTCAAGAAGACCGACCACGTGGAATGGGATGAAGCGTGCCAACAAGCATTTGATAAGGTCAAGGAGTTACTATCAAACCCTACAGTGCTAAGGCCGCCGCAAAAGGACCTACCCTTATCACTCTACCTAACAACAACATCCACTGCAATGGGCGCCATGCTCGCACAAGAAGTCAACGGCGAAGAGCACCCCATCTATTACATTAGCAAGAAGTTTCTCGACTACGAAACACGATACGCACCCGTCGAGAAAAGCTGTCTAGCATTAGTATGGGCATCCAAAAAGCTCCGTCACTACATGCTTGCACACCAAACAAAGGTCTATTCAAAAATGGACGCAGTCAAATATCTCTTCGAGAAACCCGTGCCAAATGGACGCATGGCACGATAGACATTGCTCTTAGCCGAATTTGACATCGTCGACGTCCCTCTCAAAGCAATCAAGGGACGAGCAGTCTCAGATTTTCTCGCCGAACACGCAATCGACGAGGAACCCATCGTCGACACTACATCATTTCCCGACGACGGAATTTACAACATCAACGACGAGCAATGGGAGCTATACTTCGATGGTTCATCCAATTATCGAGGTTGTGGGATAGGAATACTCCTTATTTCCCCAAATGGCGAACACACACCCCTCTCCATCAAATTGGACTTTGATGTGACTAACAACGCCGCCGAATGCGAAGCGTGTCTGCACAGACTCCAGGCCGCGCTCATACTTAACGCAAGGAATTTACGAGTATACGGGGATTCCTCCCTAATTATCAATCAATTATCTGGAGCATGGAAGATAATCAACGAAAACCTTGCACTTTATCAAAGCAAAATCCAAGAACTCAACACCAAATTCAATCGCGTAGAGTTTTTGCACCTTCCTCGCGAGGAAAATCAATTCGCGGATTCCTTATCAAAATTGGCGTCACTACTAAACATACCTCCGGGAATGCAAACCCTTCCCATCGTTGTAGAATGACGTAGCGAACCCGCATACATATGCGACATTGAAACCGAGGAAGAACAAACTGAGCCTTGGTATCAAGCAATAATCAACTTCAAGCGAAATGGTGAATACCCACCAATCACCGACAAGCGCGGTAAAAGAGCTCTCCGACTCCTAGCATCACAATTCGTGCTAGAAATGGACAAACTGCTCAAGAAAACGCCTCAAGGTAGACTACTCTTGTGCGTTGACCACAAAAAAGGACAATAGATCATATCTCAGGTCCATGACGGCGAGTGCGGACCACACATGAACGCACGAGCCCTATTCAAACAAATCCTTAGGCTAGGATGGTATTGGACAACCATGGAAGCCGATTGCGCGAAATATGTCAAGCACTGCCACAATTGCAAAATTTTCGCAAACGTACAACACGTAACCCCTTCACCATTATACAGCCTAACATCGCCATGTCTTTCTCGACATGGGGAATTGACGTCATAGGCAAAGTACATCTAGTGGGCGCAAGAGGACACTACTTCATCCTTGTGGCCATCGACTATTTCACAAAATGGGTCGAAGCCGCATCATACCGTAAGCTTGGCACGAGCAGATCAGCGATCAAGGCTCACATTTCCGAGGAGAAGTCGAACCACTCCTCGGAAAATACAAAATTCAACGACACAGATCGTCACCCTACCGGCCTCAAACAAACGGAGCGGTAGAAGCTACAAACAAAACCGTCGTAACCATCCTTAAAAAGATGATCGACACTTGCCATGACTGGCCACACAAAATTATCTTCGCATTATGGGGATATCGCAGCACAATACGCACACCGACAGGGATGACACCCTACTTCCTAACCTACGGCATGGAAGCCGTACAACCCGTAGAAATCGAAATGCAATCACTTTGAATTCTCATGGAAGCAGATATACCCGAAGCAGAATGGGCGCGCGAACGATACGAGCAACTCATTCTCCTAGACGAGAGACGCCTACATTCACTAAGTACAGTTCGAATGTACCAATCACGTCTACAACGCGCATACAACAAGCGAGTCAAACCACGCAATATCAACGTGGGTGACTTGGTCCTGAAATCAGTTAGAGCACCATTACCGGTCGATCCAAGAGGGAAATTCAAACCTAATTGGGCCGGACCGTACTTGGTTAAGGAAATCCTTCCCGGGGGGCGGTAAAACTAACCGACCTCGACGGCGAAGAATTCAACTTGCCTACAGACCTCGATCAGCTTAAGAAATACTACCCTTAAACTCTAAACAACTTTGCAATATATTTCAAATGAACAAACACACACACTCACATGGGTGAACTACGCTTGGTTTGATTCCATACTT
Organism: Dianthus caryophyllus; assembly: GCA_023091065.1. Taxonomy (NCBI): domain Eukaryota; kingdom Viridiplantae; phylum Streptophyta; class Magnoliopsida; order Caryophyllales; family Caryophyllaceae; genus Dianthus; species Dianthus caryophyllus. Next base: position 373,926 of record JALGRB010000016.1, read on the forward strand.
GGATACGTAGGCAGTCTTGCAAAAGACTCAACCAAAATCAGGAACTACGCTATGTTTGATTCCGTAACATACGCGGATACGTAGGCAGTTCGCAAGGGCACAACCCAAATTTTTACAAAGTTAACGTCCAAAGCTTAAAAAGTCGAGGATTTACAACAAAACAAACACGTCCAAAACTTAAAAAGGTCGAGGACTTAGAACGAAAATGCATATCCGAAGCTTAAAAAGGTCGAGGATAAACAAAACAAAAAAAAAAAAAGCAAACAAGACGAGACAAAAAGCAAACACTTTCTTTATTATTCATTAATCTTGAAAATGTTTACATTTTAAGCAAGAGTTTAAAACTAGCTTTCAAACTCTATTTTATTCATTGAACAAAATAAATAAACAAAACATTCTTTGAATAAAACATTTAAATCTAAAGCTAAGAGTCATTTCTACGCCGCTTTGGGTTCTTATCTTCCTCGTCATCCGTAGAAGCATCCGCACTAACGATCACCGACGCAACCACCGGATTCGGAGCATTCCTCTCGAATCCTGGAGGCTCGACAGGGTCTTCTTCCGCTGCATCCTTTGATTTCTCGCCCAAACGGTCCTTCACGGTCACCTTCGGTCCGAGTCGTTCCTTAACCGGCCTGGATGAAGACGCTCCCTCACTCGAGCTCACCAAGTCGCCGTAATCTCACTTTCCTCGCACCGCTGCATGCGCCAACGACTGCCTCGGACCCGTCCGCTCCCGCCTTCGCATGTTCTCCCTTTCACGAGGATCGTGAGAAATGCACCATCGTCGATAGAAGTACGAAACACGCGTAGTCTCGGAACCAGCTGGCCTAGCCCAAGTCACTCGATCAGACCATCCTCGCGCCCATGCATCAATCTTTTGGTTGTTCAGAACAACCGCCTCGCGAATATGGGTATCCTCCGCAGGAATAGCCTGAGCTTGACCGATCTGCCTCCTCAACCGATGAGGGTGGATCCACACACCTCGCTCGAACCCGCACAACATGATGCCATTAGTAGCATCAGTGACCGACGGTGCCGTGATGTGTCGAATGGACCACCAAGACACAACCCACCAAATACTCCTCTCTTGAACAAACACTTAGAAGTAGTTCACTGAACGCTCCCGAGGCACGACCCAGTGGAGTGCATGAGTCGTTAACCCAGCCGGCTTGTACGATTCACTCCAGGTGGAGCCAATACACGCAACCGCTCCATAAGCCAAGCCTGCAGAATCCTAGCACAACCGCGGTACGGTCTCAGACGATTAGCATGACGGTCGTCCAAGCCCAGTATGGTCTCGGCTAGGATCAAAGCCGAAGGATCCCGGCCTAGCTCCATCTTCTCCATAACCCGTGCGTACCGCGCATGCCCATGCACACCATCGGGCATCGTCCCCGCAAAGCCATAGCAATGAAGCAAGCAAAACCCAAGGGCTCTCCTCCTAGAGCGGTCCGAAATGCTCACGTCATTGAGGTTCGTGTATCGCTCGCACAAGCGCCGCATGTTGACGACACCGTCTTCGAACAACCCATCAGCTTGAGCATTGGTCATCGAGAGATATTGTCGCAACCTCCCATTGAAACCAAGCTCACTCTTCACTACTACGGGGGTCGTATGCGTGGACCATCCCGTAATAGCTAAGAATTCCTCGAAAAGCGAACACACTTCACCTCCCGAGAACCTAAACACATGCACGTTAGGATCCCAATAATCAAGGCAAGCGTCAAGGAAGTCCACCTCGACATGCATTTGCCTTAAGCCAATAAAAACACCCACGTCAGTCGCATACAACGTCCTCTTCTCTAAGTCACGAAGAGAAGACGTCCACCTCTTTAGAAGACCATCAAAATGCTCCATCTTTTCCAAACACAAAATAATATTCTTAAAAATACAACCTATTTGAGAGAATACAAAACAAAGGAAGAGAAGAGAGTGATTTGAATGAGGATTATGGCTCGCACCCCCCTCTTTATATAGAAAACAAAATCACGAATTCGGAAATTCAGCGACAAAAACCAGCAGAGCAAATCGCAAAGACCCTTGCGATTAGGGGTGAAAATCGCAAGAGGCCTTGCGATTTCCAAGGTAAATCGCAACATGCCTTGCGATTTCTCAGGGCGACATTCCCCTTGATTTTCCTTATTTTCGACTTTCCATATTCTATTTTGCATACAATTTCGACGCGCCATCCTAATTGGGCTTCCTAGCCTGGGCCTAATTACATCCTATTGAACATGGATCATACCCAAGTCACGATGAAACGATCACAAGCACGGCATTTCGCAATTCGTTTAGCTCATTTCGAATTTTTAAAATTAAAATGAACATTTTCACACGCATTCTCAACAGCACATTTCGAAGCAAAGCATCCCACTCGGGAATCATTTTCTGTTTCAAACATTCCAGCTACTAACTAAGCAGGTACAGTACGAGAATGAAAGAAGAGGAGATACACAAACAATGTCCATACAACGACAACCGCAGTTCAAAGCAACTACACAACACACTACACTACGGGTGGTGACGACGGTACTCGTCAAAGTCCCTCTACAGCTGGGCCATGTCCGCCGACTCTGACATAGCTGGGCCGCTTGCTTCGCCCAAGCCATCCTCCAACGGTGAGCCGTTCGCCAGATCTTCTTGTGAACGTCCTTGGCCACCTGCACTACGCAACGCATTTCAAACAATTTCACTCCATTTCGCCTTAATTTCATTTCAAATTAAGCCGAACTACGGGGGGAAATTTCAAACACATGCATTTCTACTCCATTTTGCCTTAATTTCACGATAAATTAAGACAAACTACGGGGCGAAATTTCCAGCACATGCATTTCTACTCCATTTCGCTTTAATTTCATTTCAAATTAAGCCGAACTACAGGGGAAAATTCAAAATACGTCCATTTCTACTCCATTTTGCCTTAACTTCAAACTAAATTAAGACAAACTACGGGGGAAATTTTAAACACGCACATCCTACCTCATTTTGCCTTAATTTCCCTAAATTAAGACAAACTACGGAGGGAAATTTCAAATTCACACTCATATAAGCATAAACTCTTCATTTTGACTCAAGTTTCACACTAAACTACAGTCAAACTCGAGGGGGTAACACAAAAGCATGCCCATAATCTAAGTTTGCCCATCGTTATTCACTAACTCGGTCAAACTGGGGGCTCACACAGATATACAAACGAAGGAAACATACCTTCTTCACCTTGTCACCCCAACTATCCATCCCTGCGTCTGTGATCGCCGGCAGGTATATAGGCACGTGGAACGTCTCTCGCACGCCAGCGTTATCCCACTCCACTGTAGTAGGGAAGTCTAGGGGCTGGTACACCAAGTCAGGGTCAGGCACCTGCAAAAATGAAACATGACAACACAAATTAGGGTGAATTTTTAAAAAACTTTCTAATCTACATAAACGCAGGAACGAAACATACGTCGACAGGCCCACAAGCGAGCCTACCCCACGCAAACTGAACGTTGTCCATGTCACGATGCAGGCGACTCTCTGACTCCTCCTCGCGATGCTGCCGTCTCTGCAGCTGACTCAGGACACACGTCTAGAAGAGCACTCTAGGTGGGTCAGCAGGCACGATGAAGTCCGGATACCTCGTCTGAGCCGCCAGTGTAACAACCCGGTTTTTCGTGACTTAATTAAACTAAGGCGGAAAATTAATTAAGTCTATTACATGCCGGATGTTAATTAAATTACATTCAAATGGCATAGGATACAATTATATATTACAATCTCTTAAATAAAACAAACGAAACATCCTAATCGTCCCGATAATCCTGAGTCTCGAGAATTGCCTGCAACGGAGACAAAAACACAAAATAGAAGAATCTCCGCTCAGGCGGAAGTAGCTATTCTAACCAACAACCTCTAAACCAAAGTTTTGGTTTATTTAACCTATGATTAAAAGTAACTTGGCAGCACTAAACGCGTATAACTACCGCAACCCCTTATTTCAATAAAATTGGACAAATAGCATATAATATCTGTTCTCACATATAGATATTTAAATCTCATACAACATGATAAACAAAACTTAAAACATTTCAATTTATAGAACATAATGTATAAACTTAATTATCATCTCAATTCATATATCATCGTAATATATATAAAGCTTGAATCATTGCAATCGAAATATAATATATAAGCCGTAATCAATTCAATAAACACATAGTTGTGAACAATCATGCAATATCTCATATAGCACGAGGGATAGTCGACCCTTCTCAAATCACAGTATCAATAAAACTCACGAGTCTTGACTATAGAGCGGCTCGTGTACTTTCATAGTAAATCACTCATATAATTTCCTATCAAAGTGCACTAGTTACTCAAGCTCGTAGATCAGATCAAACACTAAGTAGCAAATATCATAACTACCTAATATCCAACGCAAACTGGATAATCTATCACACGTCAACAAATGAGTCTTCGTTAGTAAGGCGGAATCATGCGACATAATCCGCGCAATAGCAATCAGGACCAACATAACTTGGACATGACTGAAATGCTAAAGATACCTAAGGTAATAAGGACGGCCATATCCCTTGTCTAATGTATGCATACACCATCTATCGAGGATCATACGTATTCGCTATTCAAAAGGTATCACCGACGAAAAATCCGACTATCACACAAGACGGGTACCTCCGGGTGGGGCTGGTATTTTCCAATTACTATATATGGGCTCACGGAGATATCAATGATGCCCCATCCCTGAGGTTGTATATCCCGCACCGAATAACAATCTCAAGATCGTTATAACGCCTTTAGCAACTCTGGGAGGGAGCTAAAGTCCCCATAGACAGCTACCTCATTAACATCGAAATCAAGAGTCGCAACATGGCAGACAACCGAGTACTAATCATACAACGTTATAATCGAAGGGTTTAATCTCATGTCAGGCCGTGCTTTTTAACTCAATCCGTAGGGAGTCTAAGGGTTCCCGAGTTAGAGTGGACGGTCAAAGTGAAGTCAACAATAGGTCAATTCATAAGGTTGGCGCGAGATTATTCTATACATGTGAGGGAAACAGTAACATCAAGTATTCAACATTTAATTCATTACTTCTTTTATTGTTCATAACACAGGTTACAATTCTTACTAATTATAATATCGTCAAACTTTGTATTATGTAAAGACTACATCAATTTAAGTATAAACGCGTTAATCACATTTAGTATATTATATATTTATACATATCTTTGTTTCCTCTTATTAGTATGAGATATGGTGGAGTAATATATCTCACTTTTAAACTTATACGTATTAGTATTTTATATTTTCGTAATCTAATAATAGTTCATTTAAGTATGATTTAGTTTCATTTAAACTTTAAGTAAATTAAAGTAGATTAGTGATTAGTAATATAAATAATTGAATTGCATTATAACTCACATTTATTTCTTCCTTTTATTTAAATTGTAAAGTGTTTAGCGATTTAGTAGTTTTAACATTTATTTTAACTTGTAAAAGTATCTTGATGATACTTAGCAAAATTTAGTATTTTTAATAAAATCTAATATAATGACATTTAGGAACTATTCATTTAGGTGGCCTAATTTCTGAATTGATTTTATTTATGTAACTTTTACGTAGTCGTATTAGGTGATTTAATAATTCGATCGTGAGATTATTAATATTTAAATTTTAGTAATATTCACTTAAGTTTAATTCACTTAATTATTTATAACTTTTAAAAATGTCAAAAACTTTATAGTTCAAAATCTTAGTTAGGTTTTGTATTTATATATATAAATATATTAATCATAATTTCTATATAATTATACTTAGTAAATTTTTAGTCGATCTTTATGGCCAAATCTCCCCTCAAAAAAAAAAAAAAAAAAAAAAAAAAAAAAAAAAAAAAAAGGAAAAAAAACCAAAAAAAAAAAAAAACAAATCTCCCTTCAAAAAAAAAAAAAAAAAAAAAAAAAAAAAAAAAATGAATATCAACACTTAGATTAAAACATTCAATGTGATAAAGAAAGAAAACAGTTTTAAAGTGATAAAATTAGAAGAACAAATTTGAAAACAATTTATGATTTTATATAATCTTTTGAAAATTACAGAATTAAATAATTTCTGAATTGATTTTATTTATGTAACTTTTACGTAGTCGTATTAGGTGATTTAATAATTCGATCGTGAGATTATTAATATTTAAATTTTAGTAATATTCACTTAAGTTTAATTCACTTAATTATTTATAACTTTTAAAAATGTCAAAAACTTTATAGTTCAAAATCTTAGTTAGGTTTTGTATTTATATATATAAATATATTATTCATAATTTCTATATAACTATACTTAGTAAATTTTTAGTCGATCTTTATATATTACTATGATATTAACAATTTACCTTTTAGTTAATTTTTATTTGTGATTCTAATTTTTAGCTTTATTTAGTAATAGTTTTACTTAGATTCATTTTAAATCTTAAAGTACCCAATTTCTTTTTATTAGTTTAATTACATACTTGTTTCATATATTTTAAGTTCATTGTAACTTTATAGTTTTAATAAAGTAATCTCGATATTAAATGTGATATATGACATTTTATATAACTATTTATCTTAGAAATTTTATACGAGTAGCAATTAATTTATATTTTTACCTTTAAATTTATTTAATACTAATTTAAACTTAATACTCTTTTTATTTAACTCTTAATTTTTATTTGTGTTTTATTTAAACCTTTTTAGTGCCGATAAATATTTTATTTCCATAAATATTTTATATTAGTTTAATTTATTTACTTTAGTTATTTTAGTAATATTTTTAGTTTTATTTTATATTTGTGATACTTATACTTTATATATTTTAATTTACACATAACAAATAATTTTTACAAGATAATATCACAATTAAATTCAACAATAATTCAACAACGCATTTTTCACCCAAAACATATTATCACAAAATCATATAAATATCATATTTCACAATTCAATTCAATATTATATTATAACTAAAATTAACACCCAATTTCATACTATAGCGAATCATACAAAGTTACTAAACAAACTGAAACAGGAATCATACGTGTCTAATGCATAACTAGCTCACTTTGAATCACAAAATTAAAATAAAACCAAAGTGTTAAAATTAGAGATTTTGGAGAAAGAATCGAGTCACCTAATTTTGGCTCACGAACAGAGGCCTCCAAATAATACAGTCCTAACCCATTTACTCGTATACTCAACATCAGTAGCGGTGAAGCGAAATTAGAATAACTCCAACCATCATTTAAATTGGTCTCGTCGGTGGCGTCCGTAGCTCGGGACTTAATCAGCAGCGACAACATGACCCTTCAACAGACTAGCGGGTACGTTCAGTCCGTAGCAGCTCCAACGTGTTTCTCAAGCGGGTCAAGACGAGAATAGTGGGTTAGTGAGCGAACAAGATTTGGGGGAGATCAATTGATGATAATTTTATAGACATAAAGCTATTAAATTAAGAATACTTACCAGCGATAATGAAAAACGATGGTAAAGCGGATTCGGGTCAAGGTGAGCACGACACGGTGATGGTCAAAGGTCCGATGATGGTGACCAGAAAATAAGGAGCCCCTGATGAAGCTGAAAACAGAACAGAGCAGAGGAGAGAGGTGAGAAGGGAGCACGACAGAATAGCAGGGGAAAAAGGAGGGGCGTCGAGCTCGAGTCAGGGTCGTGGTGAGCAGGGGCCACAATGGTGGTCCGAGTTGCTGGCCATGGAGATGGTGGCAGGTGACGGTGCTCCGGCGAGAGAGAGGCAGAGGAGGACGAAAAGTAGGGGGAAAACAGGGGAGAGCAGGGGTCATCGATACGAGGCAGCCAAGCACGGCCATGGTGGTCGTTGGTGTTGTCGACTTCGGCTCCAGCGCAGTCCCGGTGAGACAGAACAAAGGGGATGTCATGGGAAGCATCGACGGCGTAGGAGGCAGGGCAAAATCCGATGGTGGTAAGGTTATCGGTTCCGCCGAGAGAAAAGAGGAAGAAACCAGGGGAGGCCGAGGAAGGTGGCTGACGTGGTGGTTCAAGGCGGCGGCATGGGTGGTTGTGAACGGCGGTGACCACCGAGCTACTGTTGTTGTCCGTTGTTGGTTGTTGTTGTCGGTTTTGTTGTTGTGTTGGTTGTTATTGTTGTTGTCGTGTTTGCTGTTGTTGTTTTGATGTTGTTGTTGCTTGTTGTTGTTTTATTTGGAGTATATAAAAGGGAGAAATAGAATGGCCAAGGAAGAAGAAGACTAGGAAAGTGAAATGAGTTATAAGGGAGAAATGAAATCTGAAAAAAAGAGGAGTGTATTTGATAAGCTTCTCATCAAATCAAAATATCTAAAAAGTGAATAGGGATGCCGACATAAGGGTAGACTTATTTGGGTCTGTTTGATTTGTTTGCTCCGTTTTATTTACTCTTATTTATAAAACTTAAATAATTTATAAAATATATTATGTTTTAAATTATTTGTTTTAAATTTTAATTCCATTATTCATATTATAAAATTTATAGTTCGAAAATATAAATGTATAAACGTTGTCAGTTATAAATTTTATTATGGTCTCGTAAAATTTCAAACGGTCTGTTTATTTGAAAGATTATTTCTATAAAAACAAAATTTTAATTTTATGAGAGTAATGCTTTTAAAATATAATCCAAATTTATAAAATTTAATAATGGTAACGTAAGTAAAGTTTTAATTCGACACGTATTTTAGAAATAAAAATATAATAAAGATTAATATAAAATCAAGTAGGTTTAGTTAGAAATATCTTGAGAAGGTTTGTTCCCTCGAAATTTTTCAGTCACGTTTTCAAAACAAAGGAATAAAAGGAATAAAAGTTAAATTATACAAATTTTAATTTAAAATATTTGTTAAAATAATTAATTAGTGTTTATAAAATACGGGGTGTTACAGCCAGACGCTCGCCTAGGTACCAGACGTACCCATACGGCGAAGCCAAATGGCCATTGGCGTCACGCTCTCAACGAGCCCGCATCCTGCAGAAGCGTCAATCGCTCCCACGGACGCGTACGGAACTACACAAAAACACATGTCAAAGCATTTTCACAAAATCATCTAAGTACACGCTATTTAGAATGATTCAGTATATACCTGGCCGCTCCTCAGCTGGTTCAGCTGTACTCGAACAAAGTCATACGTCCAGTCGTACCCATGACGACTGCAGGTGCCCCAAGTGAACACCGCCGGGTACCTCTTCTCCACCTTAGCAGCCCTCTCAGTTAGGAAGAAGGGGAAATGGTTGTAGATCCAGCACTACACAAAGCATATGCAAACTAAGAAGCAAAATCAAGCAAATACAAATCAAATCAAAGTAAAGCAAAAACAACTAACCTCCATCAGCAGGCCAGGAGAGACAAGCAGGATCCTAGACCCCTGGTCCATCGTCTGTAGCCTCACAGCATCCATGCAAAAACGGATGCACAAGACTAGAGCTGGAGACACCCAGTCGTACGTACCAATAGCACTCCGGTCAAGGAGGTACATCAGCACAGATGTAGCAGCGCGCTCCCTCTTCTCGCCGAAGTACATGGAGCTAACAAACCACCAGAGCCACATACGAGCGTTCTACTCGTGGCTCCAAGCCTCAGGGCCATGAGGAGTCTTCCCCTCGAAATATTCAACAATATAACTAGTCTTGATCGAACTAGGCGCCTTCCCCTGGTAAGGCACCTCGAGACCACCGCCAATAGCCTCTAGCACCGCCCTGTCAGCAATGGACGGCGCAACAGGAAAATCCATATCACAGTCGCCAAAGGGCAAACCTGTGATAATGGCATACGCAGACAACATAATGCCTGCCTCGAAGCCCGGTAAATGGAACGTCGTAGTGGTGTCCCAGTACCGGTCGAAGAACGCACGGACGATCCTCAGGTTCGCCGTGGTCGGCATCTCCGAAATCTGAAGCTAGCGCTCAACTAGCGGGCCCAAAGCACTGTAGGGATCGGATCCCATTCACTAATCAAGTATTAGTGTAAATCAAATTACTCTAATTTGATTTAGCAAGATCTATGTAGTACAAATTTACATTGTTAACAAGTTTAGAAAATTATACCTTTCTCTTAAAGGAAATTTAGGGCACAAAACTAGAACTCCTTTCTAGTTTTGTTTCTTGAGAGTAAGCTTAGGATGATCCTCCTTAATAACCCAAGTTTTCAATGTAGAAAACCTCCTTTAGTTAGCACCCAAGAACTACTACCAAAATACTAAGTATTTTGATCTAGAAATACTTAATATTAACTTGATAATATGAGAAATATTACTACTAACACTTAGTATAATATTAGTGTGAATATTAGAGAGAATGGTTAGAGAGATAAAGAGTAAAATGCATGAATGAATATATTATCATCTAACACATGCATTTAACTAGAAAAAGGAGCACAAGTAGTGTGTAAAACACACCTACTTGGCCGGCCCATGTGGAGAAGAGAAGAGAAAGAGTTTCTCTCTTGTTTAGATAAAAGACATGCATCACAATGATTATGTTTTGCCATGCAATTTCCAAAAGCAAGAGTACAAACCAAATAAGACAAAATGGAAGCTCATCTCCCTTCATTTGGACGTGTAAAGGAGCTTTATGTGTCTTATTTGTTTTCTCAATATTTGTCCCACAAATACTTATAATTTATCACTTAATTATCTAATATAATAAAGTGTAAATTAATTTAACTCTTCCTTATTATACATGTACTTTACACATATATTAAAAATGTACCTTTTACTAATCTCATTAGTAAAATATACACAATTAGTGAATTAACGCTTAATCACTAATTCCCATCTCCTCAAATAATTTTATCGATATAAAATTAAAACATCCGAGTTCACAACTCGATTTCTCTCTAAATTAATACACTGACTAACCGTTAGTCGATTTATCAAGTTACTAATTTAATCGTATCTCATACAATAAATTAGCTTAAATATTTAGTATGCGTTCTATAGGTGTGACTTAAAGGGATCAATTGATTACCGTTTCTCACGACAATAACGTCAAACTCTAGTCAGCCAACCGTTATTGATTTACGTTAATCAATTGACAATAATACAGGATTATCCCCACGTATTCCTTAATTGAGATTTATTAAGTAATCGCACTATTGTGGAGGACACTTACTCCAACAATCTCCCACTTGTCCGAGACAAGTTGTGCATTACCAATTCTCATGTCCGTTTCACATCTCCCACTCGATGCAAGGTGTCTTACAGGTCGTACTTGCATCCTGAGATAAAAATCATGAGTGGTTTTCTCGATAAGGTGAGTAGCAGTCTGACCGGGGAATCTACCGTAGATTCTTACCGAGCGTGGCCACGCATTTTCAGCGACTACTCCTCGAGTGGCCCAAAGATGTTTTACCCTGACGAGGGTGGACATTTCCCTTCCACTCGATTGTACTGTATAATGCAGATCACCATGACCCCAAAGATGCCCTTATAACCCCCTTTCACGGCATGGCTTAGGACAAAAATGAAAGTCACTCGGAAACTGCACCGACTCAGACAATCAGTTCCAGTCAAAGAATCGACTCAAAGGAATACTATAGAATTTCCACCACGACCAGGTTTCAATCTCATTGAAAAGAAATTCTATAAGCGTCACTGTCCGACAGAGTGTCTCACAGTCTGTCTATGCAAACGATCAGTCATCACATATGACCCTATGGTGTTGAACCCACCATCGATCGACTTGCAATCTAGTCTCTCGGAGACGTCACCTCATATGAGAGACTAGGGACCAAATACTTAGTTTATTCCGTTCACTTGAATACGTTCAAACTTGTCACACAAATATTCGGATAAACAAAGTATGCATTCAATAATGACTTAAGATAAAACAATGAATGTTATTTTCATATATGTAATAAGATACATCGTTCAATTACATATTACGAAACTAAAGGAAATCTGGCATACGCCGCAACCCCATGGAGGCGGTGTGCGCGTCATGCTTAGCCCTCGAAAGAGGCTTGGTTAAAGGATCAGCGATGTTATCGTCTGTCCCAACCTTACAAATGTCTATTTCCTTCCTTTCCACATTATCTCTAATAACGTGGTATTTCCTCAAAACGTGTCTAGACTTGTTGCTAGACTTGGGCTCCTTCGCTTGGAAAATAGCCCCACTGTTATCACAATAAGCGATCCACAGATCCACGGCACTAGGGACTACTCTTAGTCCATCCAAGAATTGCGAATCCACACGGCTTCTTTAGCGACTTGAGATCTTTGCCAAATACTCGGCTTGGTCGTAGAATCGCGGTGACACTGCTGTTTGAAGCTCTTCCAACAAACAGCTCCTCCATTCAACATAAAGACATAGCCGGATTGGGATTTGGATCATCCCCATCGGTTTGGAAACTTGCATCAGTGTAACCCTTTACACGTAGCTCGATTCTCCTCCAAACACGAGAAACGAATCCTTAGTTCTTCTCAAGTACTTAAGGATGTTCTTTTCTGACTATCCAGTGACTCTCACCGGGATTAGCTTGATACCGGCTCGTCATGCTCAAGGCGAAAGCGACATCGAGACGAGTGCACATCATAGCATACATGATTGATCCAACAGCGGAAGCATAAGGGATCAATTTCATGCGTTCAATTTCCGCAGGAGTCGTAGGACATTGAGATTTCTTCAATGTTATTCCTACACTCATCGGAAGAAAGCCTCTCTTGGAGTCTTTCATATTGAACCTATCAAGAATCTTATCGATATAAGTTTCTTGACTTAATGCTAGTATCCTTTTGGATCTATCTCTATAGATCCGGATACCCAAGATGCGTTGTGCCTCTCCCAAGTCCTTCATTTGGAAATGGTTTCCCAATTCCACCTTTACCGAGTTGAGACTTGGAATATCATTTCCGATCAGTAGTATGTCATCCACATACAAAACAAGGAAGGTTACTTTACTCCCACTAAACTTCATGTACAAACAAGGTTCCTCGGCACTTCGAGCGAATCCATGTTGTTTGATAACATGATCGAATCATGATTCCAACTCCTCGATGCTTGCTTAAGACCATAAATGGATCTCTTAAGCTTGCATACTTTCTTAGGGTTGGATGTGTCTATAAAACCTTCAGGTTGTGTCATAAACACTTCCTCTTCTAGAATCCCATTCAAGAAGGCGGTTTTTACATCCATTTGCCATATTTCATAGTCATGAAATGCGGCAACCGCTAAGATTATCCTTATGGATCGAAGCATAGCAACCGGTGCAAAGGTTTCATCATAATGAATGCCTTGGACTTGTGAAAAACCCTTTGCCACCAATCTAGCTTTGTAAACATCAATATGTTTATCTATGCCGAGTTTGATTTTGAATATCCATTTACACTGAAGGGGTCGCACTCCTTCAGGTAAATCTACCAAGTCCCAAACTTGGTTCTCGTACATAGAATCCATTTCGGATTTCATGGCCTCAAGCCATTGGTCGGAGTTGGGGCTACTAATAGCCGCCTTGTAGGTTGAGGGTTCGTTGTTTTCGAATAACAACAAATCACCCTCCTCCTCGATGTAACCGAGGTAGCGGTCAGGTTGATTACTAATTTTTCCTGACCTCCTAGGGATTACAACCGTGTCAGAAGACGAAGGAACGGTTTCCTCATTTTCTGTGTCGGTTTGTGGCTCTTGAACTTCATCAAGTTCAAATTTTCTCCCACTCTGTTTCTTAGAAATATATTTATTTTCTAGAAAAACAGCATCACGAGTCACAAACTCTTTGTTTTCGTGAGGGTTGTAGAAGTAATAACCACACGTTTCCTTAGGATAACCTACAAATAGGGAACCTTTCCCATCCATATCTCATATGGAGTCAGACTTCGATTTAGTGAGAATACATCATACGATAGCGCATAGTCCCAAAACGATCCAGGAAGCTCATTTTGACTCATCATACACCATTCAACTGTGGTGTGCCCGGAGGAGTCCATTGTGATACTCTACCACAATGCTTAAGATGTGAATCAAACTCATTAATTAGATATTCGCCACCACGATCCGATCGTAGTGCTTTTATCTTCTTATTCAATTGGTTCTCAACCTCATTTTGAAATTCTTTAAATTTCTCAAAAGAATCACTTTTATACCTTATTAAGTAGACATAACCTATCTACTTAAGTCATCGGTAAAAGTAATGATGTAATGATATCCTCCTCTAGCGGTGATGTTTAATGGACCACACACATCGGTGTGTATAAGTCCTAAAAACCTCACTTGCTCGTGTTCCTTTACCACTAAACGGTGCCACGAGTCATTTTGCCTTAAAAGCAAGCATCATGCGTACCATATGATTCGCAATCAAATGGTTTGAGAACATTGGTCTCAACAAGTCTCTTTGTGCGTCTATCGTTTATGTGACCTAAACGACAATGCCAAAGGTAGGATTTGTTTGATTCATTCGTTTTGAGCCTCTTGTTTTCTATATGATAAACATCATTGACATCATTTAAAACATAAATACCTCCAATTGAAATGGCTTCACCATAAACCATTTCATTAAATGAGAAAATACGTCGATTGTTCTTAATCATAAAAGCCTTCCGTATCAAACACGGAGACGGAGATAATGTATTTCGTTAGAGTTGGTACAAAATAACGCTTATTCAAATACAACTCTAAACCACTAGCTAGAGCGATTACATAGGTTCCCACGGAAACGACCGCTACTCTAGCTCCATTATCCATGCGGAAATCTACATCACCCTTGGCTAGTGCTCGCACATTTCTCATTCCTTGCAAGTAATTGCAAAGGTGAGATCCACATCCGGTATCCAATACCCATGGAAAAAATGCAAGCATGATATATGTCAATCATATAAAGACTAGAAGGAACAATTTCTTTGGATGTCGCACATCCATCAATCTTTTCCTTCAAGAATTTGGGACAATTGCACTTCCAACGACCGGGTTTGGGCTTGCTATTCTCAATAGCCTTTCCCTTACCCTTATCTTCCTTGAACCGAGCTTTATAAGCTCCTTTCCCTTTTTAACCCTAAAGTTTATGTTCTTCAATCTCATTGAAAAAACATCTTTTCTCTCAATCTCATTCACTTTCGTGCTATCTAGGTCGAAGCACATCGTCATCACTTTAGTGAATATCTCATATGCACTTTTGTGAGTAATGAAACGAAGTTTGAAAGAATGTGACATTGACCAAATCAATATATTTTCAACGTCATTGTCAACCTTTAGGTGCTCATCGTAGGCGGCTTGCGCCGCCGTGGTGGCCCTAAGTCCGGGTTCGGTGGGAGGTGGTTCGGTAAAGTTCTTAAGCACATTGTCGGAATGAGCGGCGCCCCTTATAGTCGAATCGCATTCGACAAAGTTGCTACCGTCATCCTTTAGGATACACTTATCCATCACGGTTCTCAACCATGAATATTAACCCAAAATGGGTGCGGGAGTTAAAGTTGTCATTGCGATTTGAAATAAATAATTCTACAACAAATGTGAGGAAATATATAAGCATTCATTTGTTCATTAATAACATTTGCTAAAACGGTTTTAAAACAAATGTCCATTTATATAATGATCTCCCACGAAATTATATAAATGATTCCAAGACTCGTTTTCCATATAAAATTAGACATCTCATGTTTCCTTTTATATAAAAACGATAAGTCAACACTTGACTAATTCTACACTAGAATGCTTGGTTGATGATTTTCTATAAAATGCATCGATTAGCCCCAAATAACTCTTATTCGGTTGAGTCCAAACCAAATTAGCATGGGACTTCCTCCCACTACTTACCCATGGTAACAAGGTTCCACGTTGCGGAGGTCCTCACGAACATGGGGTTCGTAGTCGCTACATTTGGAAAGGCTTAAACTCAATTCATTTGTTAAAATGTGGGTGATCTTGTCAATTTTTAGTCATATAAATTCTTTATAAGTGAACTAATTTTAAGAATGGCGATCTAAAAACGACAATCAACGTGGGATATCGTGGCATGCATGGCGATTTTGGCATGTGAGCGGAAAATAAGCAAACACACAAGCATCAAACAAACATAAACCTAGTATGGCCACCTAAAGTAATTAAAATACAAAGAGTTACAAATTGGAAGCCAACTCCTTTGGTCCCTCTTCATATGGATCCCATCCAAGCTCCTCCTTGCAAGCTTTAGAACACTTCTAAGGCTCCAAGTCGATCTCCATCACCGGTCTTCGATTTACAAATAGTTACAAGGATGATATACAAATGAATACATAGCAATCCTATTATACATTTATAAATGAAATAAACTATTAAATTACAAACCGGCGATACGAGATCGCATTTAATTACAAACCACACGATATTCCCTTTCATTACGGGCAATATCGGTAAAAATATAACAACTATGGCCATACTAGTAAGAACAAACATTCATTCAATAATAAACATTCATCCAAACATGCATAATGTAAAGCTTATAAATAAAAACATGCCAAAATCGCCCTAAACAATAATCGCATTAATACGTTTCAAACCGATCTCATTTTTAATCGATTAATCTTATATTAACCAATAATGCTTAAAACACCTTTTAAGCTTGAACTAAAACTTCTAAACTGATTTTAGAACACCCAACATTAGTTTATACTAACATATGGTGATTTTAGTTCATAACTTGGTCATTTGCTAATTAGATCTAGCTTTAATCATAACTATTTATGAATAAAGCTTCATAAAATCAAAATAAAATAAAATAAAATTATTTTTATTTTGAAAAAATTTTGTATATTCTGGAACACTTCCAAAATATCAGAAATGAAAATTTTGGTCAGAAAATATTTACGAATTATATTATAATAAATAACATACGATTTCATCGATTTTATCTCATAAAATCAAGAAAACGTCTAAACCAGTGAGGAAAAATCCCAAATTTATACGAGAGCATCCTCATAATGTGTAAAAATATTGGTATAAATTTCATGTCCAGAAAACAACATTTACTATATTTTTGGACATAAAATGCAAACCAAACCGATTTTAAACAAAAATATGAATAAATATTCAAAACTCAAAATCTAACTTTGAAAATTTACATGCAGAATGTATAAATATGAAATATCACGGTGTAAAAAATTCGTGACCAGATTCGAAATATAACTATTTATAGTAATTATTTTATCCAAAAACACACTTTTTGATTCGGTTTTGTATAAAAATCATTTAAATTAGCAAACAAATTTCAAAAATTACGAAATTTGACCAGAAACTTCATGAGACCAGAAAATTTGCATGCAATAAAAATCTCGTGTTAAAACCATTTTTAACACTATTTTCGGATTTTATCATATTTATTCTCAATAAATATATAAAACTCCAAAAATAACAAAATAAATTTGTAACTACAAGCCTTGGCTCTGATACCACTTGTAGGGATCGGATCCCATTCACTAATCAAGTATTAGTGTAAATTAAATTACTCTAATTTGATTTAGCTAGATCTATGTAGTACAAATTTACATTGTTAACAAGTTTAGAAAATTATACCTTTCTCTTAAAGGAAATTTAGGGCACAAAACTAGAACTCCTTTCTAGTTTTGTTTCTTGAGAGTAAGCTTAGGATGATCCTCCTTAATAACCCAAGTTTTCAATGTAGAAAACCTCCTTTAGTTAGCACCCAAGAACTACTACCAAAATACTAAGTATTTTGATCTAGAAATACTTAATATTAACTTGATAATATGAGAAATATTACTACTAACACTTAGTATAATATTAGTGTGAATATTAGAGAGAATGGTTAGAGAGATAAAGAGTAAAATGCATGAATGAATATATTATCATCTAACACATGCATTTAACTAGAAAAGGAGCACAAGTAGTGTGTAAAACACACCTACTTGGCGGCCCATGTGGAGAAGAGAAGAGAAAGAGTTTTTCTCTTGTTTAGATAAAAGACATGCATCACAATGATTATGTTTCTTGCTACAATTTCCAAAAGCAAAGTCTGAACCAAATAAGACAAAATGGAAGCTCATCTCCTTCATTTGGACGTGTAAAGGAGCTTTATGTGTCTTATTTGATTTCTCAATATTTGTCCCACAAATACTTATAATTTATCACTTAATTATCTAATATAATAAAGTGTAAATTAATTTAACTCTTCCTTATTATACATGTACTTTACACATATATTAAAAATGTACCTTTTACTAATCTCATTAGTAAAATATACACAATTAGTGAATTAACGGCAATCACTAATTCCCATCTCCTCAAATAATTTTATCGATATAAAATTAAAACATCCGAGTTCACAACTCGATTTCTCTCTAAATTAATACACTGACTAACCGTTAGTCGATTTATCAAGTTACTAATTTAATCGTATCTCATACAATTAAGTAGCTTAAATATTTGGAGTACGTTCCTATAGGTGTGACTTAAAGGGATCAATTGATTACCGCCGTTCTCACGACAATAACGTCAAACTCTAGTCAGCCAACCGTTATTGATTTACGTTAATCAATTGACAATAATACATGATTATCCCCACGTATTCCTTAATTGAGATTTATTAAGTAATCGCACTATTGTGGAGGACACTTACTCCAACAAGCACAGCACTCAATCATGGCCTTAGCCTTAGGCGACAAGACGTGCTGATACGCCCAGATGACAGTCGAAACACCCGAAAAGGTCCTCATGGACCCAACCGGCAAGCCAGCCATGGCTCGATGCGACAGATGACGCTCCGGGTCCGCCAAGAGGTTACGACCATCTCAATTCTTTGCAAAAGGACGGTCGACACGCGGACCATGGTTCGCACGGCCTCTCCGGCCACGAGACCCTGAAGCCTCTAAGGGCTTGCCCTCCTCCACGGCCTCGATCTCGCGCACCTTCTCCTCGTCCAGGCGGCGGGGCGACCCACGAGCACCGCGCCCAGCGCCGCGACCCTACGGGTCGGAAAGTCACGAGAGCCAGGAGACGGCTCTCTCTCGCTTGCAGTCCGGCGCAGCCCCGAACTGCTAGGAGTACTCTCAGTCCTGGAACCAGTGCTCCGACGAGCCTGAGCCCTCGTCGTACGAAGCGCAGACAAACTCTCCTCTACGACATCTCAACAAGAACACATACACTTACAAGATGCAAAACTAAAATACACAAAAACAGCAAAATGACAGAACACCCTCTCTAGAGCCCTTTTAGGCCTAATTCACAATTTCGCCAAAATCGCTCTACGCACATCAAAATTTCAACTGACTTCTATACGTTATATTAACCTTCAATTGCACCCCCGAACAATTAATTGCATTTTGGACTTTGTGGAACCCGGGATCGAGACGAGGGACCCAACTCGGCGTTTTGCTTAAGGGCGCGTTTAAAGTTAAAAAAGATTAAGTTAGAAAAACCTTTAAAACTGTTTTGGAGTCGCCACCTAATTATCGCGGAAATTAGGAACCTGCTATCATGTCCTAAGCCTAAAGACATGTCCTAGATTTTGGAGCACGCCGACACCCCTATATCTAAGGCTTGTGAAACTAGATTGGATTCGGGGTGAGGGTACTTTAGAAAAAGAGTAATTCAATTAATGATTTATGAAAACCTTTTAGAAAAGCCTATGTAAGATGATAATTGAGCTAATGTTATCGCTACGTACAAGTGCAAAAAGGGTTGTAAAAGAATGCAGATGCAAATGCAAAAAGATTGATTAAAACCCTCAGTTTAGCATGTTTAACTTGTTAACGAAAACGGTTCAGTTAAAGGTCGAATTCATTGTTTAAGTTGATTTTAATGCAAAAAGAAGGGTGCAAGATGCATGCAAATAAAATAAGGTTCAATTGTCCATTGGTTTATTTTATAAGGGTCGGTTGCTTATGCGACTTTGGCGTGTCATCGGATATGGAGTGTACCCGAAGTAAATAGAACACTTGGAGTGCAAGCGCGCTGGGTGCCAAAGCCGGGGGGGCGCTAGAGTGTAGTCCCCTTTGTTAGTCCATAGAAAATAAGAAAAAGCTTTGATCCAAGTGGATCGGTACCTACCTGGTCCTGACGCTTCAGATCTGGGCAGAGCTTCGCTTCTTGAACTAGAAAGGAGGATGAATTCAACACGGGATTGTGTGTTGAACTCAAGGATTTGAGTGCGTGAGGTTTTGAGAGAGTTTTGTAGTGTGTTTGCTGTGAAAACTGGGTGTGAATTGTGTTTTGAAAGATGTATTCTGGTTGTAAATTGTGATTCTGAGGTCGGGGTATAGGGGTGTATATATACTAAAAACCTCGGAGAAATTAGGAAATCCGGGGATAAAGACAGGCCAGGAAACCGCATAGCCTTATGCGGTTGCCCAGGCAAACCGCATAAGCTTATGCGGTTGCCACCCCAAACCGCATAAGGCTATGCGGTTTGTGGGTGTGGTTTTTAGCGTAGTTTTCAAGTTTCGGTTTGATAAAATCTTAGAAAGATTGCGGGATAATATTTGTGGTGTTCAGGGCTTCGGAGTGCGGGTCAAAGGCTGGGTTTGGGCTCGGTTTTGGGCCCGAGACCCGGAAAAATGAAAAGGGTGTATTTGCATAGATTTTGTGAAATAAGGCAAGACGTGAGGCTGTATTTTGTGTAAGAGGAGGCTAAAGGGAAGATCTAGCCGCCGGGCCTAAATTTAGGAATTTAGGAATGCTGAATTAGACCTTATTAATGTAAAAGGGCTAATTGTAGTGCAAATGCGAAGCTCATGCCAAATGAAGCGGGACAAGGACCTAGCTAGACTCCAAATGGACAAAATGAACGTTATTTAAATGCGATGTGAAGCGACCTTAATCATTTTAACATTTTAAAACGACTCAAAATGAATTCGACATTAGTTAGAACCGTTTAAGTCAACGTTAAAGCATGCGTAATAAAAGTCCGTGTTACATCACAGGGTTTTGTTTGGGAGGAATGCGGATATGGGTATCCACAGAGCCCCGGTTTGGCGAGCTCGGACTAGAGCGCTAGTCAAACTCCACGACCATATCCAGGACCATTACGGTCTCGATCTGATCGTGAACGAAGCATGTGTCCATGGGTGAGACGAGGACTTGACCAGGGCTAAGCGGGGAGGGCGTGCGCATTTTAAGGGCGTGGCGGTCGTGCATACCGTAAGGGCCTGGCCGTCACAGAGTGCCTTCGTCGTGGCCGCGATGTCGTTGCTTGTGCTAATGCCGTCGTTGGTGCTGATGCCGTTGTTGATGCTGATGCCGTTGTTGATCTTGATCACGATTCTTTGAAGGCGATGCCGGTGTTGATCTTTGTCTTTGGATCGTCGAGGCCGAGTGCTTAGTGTGGTATCTGCTGGAGAAGTACTAGTCTGCCGGGAAGGGTGTATAGGTATGGTCTCGCCGAGGAGCGTAGGTGTAGTCGTAGTTGTTTTGTCTTTGGAGGAGTGATGGTGTTTCGTCTTGTAAGGGGTGCAGGTGTATGTTCGCCGGGAATTATGGTCCGAGGAAGGTGTATGCGCTCATGTATACTGCTCCGTGTAATTGCTTGGACTTGCTGGATATGCTGATGTAGACGTTTGGTGTTTATGCCCCGAAGTTGGAGGACGTTTTGTAGAGGTGTATTTGCTCACAGCGTCTTTGGGAAGAATCTTGCAGGGTGTAGGCTAGTGATTCGCTGGGGAAGTCGAAGGAAATGTCTTGGACCTCATGGGAAATGTCTGTATAGATGTGTGGGCTCCATGGGGAGGAAGTGATACTCCATAGGGATATGAAAAAGGGTGTGAGGGCTCGTGAAGAGTGTTCGTGTTTCTGCTTCTGTACCGTGTATTAAATGCTTAGTACACGAGTATGGCGGACTGTAGATGACGCCTTAACCAAGGCATAACGCATAATGTATGTGCTAGCGCTTGTGGCGGACTGTAGGTGACGCCTTAACCATGAAAGCTTGCGTGCATGAAGAAAAATACTTGGGCTTGACGAGCCTAATATGGAGAGACAACGTGGAACAAAACACGCCTCAGAAATTGCCTTGTTGACTAGTGATTCTTCCGGGGAATCTCTTATCAATCGGCGACTTCAAACGCGAACTCATTGCACATGTCGCGGCTTCAAATCCGGAATAATTCGAATTTTGCGATTGTCTTCTGAAATCTTCATTTTCGCCTGCTTTGACCATGAGACGTGGTATCTGGTGATTCGTTTGGATTCACGTGATACTCATCTCTCTCGGACTTGGAATGTATGGTGCTTGGGATGCTTCTTGGACATGTTTGGGGTGTTTGGACTATGTTCGGGTGTTCGTTGTTTGATGCACACATGAATGTGTTATGCTTTTAGCGCGCATGCTCGTGTCTGTAGCGGTTCTGGAGGTGTCGCTCAACCGGAGGTGTGTGTGTTTATGGTAAGGGTGTCTTCAAAAATGCAAAAATGCGAAAAATTATCCCATTTTTTGTTGTGAAGGTTTGATTCTTGATAGGAAGCGTCAGCCCCCAGTTGTCTTGGTCATGGTGCCGGTGTATGTGAGCCCCCAGTTTGACTGAGTTATGGTGTGTAACGATAGTCAAACTATATGAAAGGCTATGGGTTGCATTAGGATAAAGGGTGTTTTCGGATTACCCCCTCGAGTTTGACTAAGTTTTGAATGAAAACTGAGTCAAAGTGTAGGGCGTGTATGAGGAGGAGGAGTTGTTGGATTACCCCCTCGAGTTTGACTTAGTTTTGAATGAAAACTGAGTCAAAGTGAAGAGTATGGTGTTTGGTTCTGAAATTTTCCCCGTAGTTTGGCTTTATTTGATTGAAATGGAGAATAATGTAGCGTGGGTGGAGTAGGAGTTGCGCTGAGATGGCTTGGGTTCAGCGTGACTTTGATGAGTATCGTCGTCTTCACCCTTAGTTGTCTAGGTGATCTTGTGTAATAAGGATTGTGTGAACCCTTCATTACATGACTGTTCGTTGGTCGGTTGTAGCTTGGGCTTGTAGTTGCTTCCGTCGTCTTTCGCTTCCGTGCTGTATTGTGCTTCCGTGGACCTGCGTAGTTAGTAGGCTTGGGTTTGAAAGTGAAATGATTCCCGATTGGGATGTTTGGATTAAAATGTTTTTGTTAAAAATCATTTTGTGAAAGATTCATTTTAGTTGTCGAAATGAGCTTTAAAAATGAACGCTTGAAATGTCGGTTGTTAAACTTCATGCAAGATAAAAAAAGTGTTTGACGTTGTGAGCTTGAGCAAGAGTTGTGAGGACCGTGGAGGGTCATTTGAGTGTAAAGGTTGAAAAGCCCCCAGTTGTCGAGGATGAAAATTCGGTGGAATCTCATGACAACACGGAGTGGGATGTAGTGCTTGATTCGGTTGGGCTTTGCGTAAGCTGCCTACGTATCCACGAATGTGGAATCAAACCGGCGTAGTTCGATAGAGCTTTCGCTCAAAATGTGTTAACTCGAGTGAGTTAAGTTCGAAGAATGCTTTTTCTCAAAGTATGTTAACTCGAATGGTGAGTTAAATTCGAAGAATGCTTTTTCTCAAAGTATGTTAACTCGAGTGGTGAGTTAAATTTTTGGGAAAATCTTGGACTTTGAAGATTCGAGATGCGTTTCAAGGTTTTGAGATGCATTTTCGAAAGGCACATTTTGATTCTGCGAAGGCATGTTTTTGGATAAGCGAAGTTTTGAGTGTTGAGTTAAATTTGAAAGGTGATTAGCTATTTTGAGGACACATGTTTGAAAAAGCGTGTTTAAAATTAGTGTATCGGCTCGTGGGAGCGTTTTCAGAACTGAAAAGTTTGGAAAGGAGCGGTTTAAATGTCGCTAAATTGTTTGATTGGAAGAGGGTTGACTCGATATCCGAGTCAATGTTTATGGGATGCTTAAAATGCCGAAAAGTTTGAAAAACAAAGACGAATCGTATGCGTGACTCGAGACTCGACATTTATAGGGATGTAAGTGACTGTGACACGTGCATCGGTAAAGCCCCCGGCTTGGCGACTCATGGTTGCTTCAGTGGCATGCTGTTGTTCCTGCAAAACGAACAAGGTTAGACGAAAAAGCAGAGTACTACTCCTAGGTCTAGCACAACTTTGTCTCGACATAGTCGTTTTAACGCCTTGATAAAGAAACAGTTTGCCTTGGATTTTTGTGGATTTTCGTGGACACATCCTTAGCATGGAAGGCTTTGGACAGAAAAATGTTTTGTGGATTTTTTGTAAAGGGCTGGTTGAGCTCGGGAGAGCGGCCTACGTATCCGTGGGTACGGAATCAAACCTAGCGTAGTTCGAAAAGGATGTGTTTGCTTTGGTAATGAGGTGTTTGTGTGGAAAGGTGCGTGTTTAAGGACCCGCCGGTCCATAAAGGGTGTTTATGTGTTTGACCTTGATACGTTGCGTCCTAAGGTTGGGTTCCCTTCAGTTGATCTAGGCTGTTTGTTGCTTCTGTTGAGACTTCAATTTGGAATTTCAAAGAGTTGGCCACTTGTTTCTGGGCTTCGGTGCTTCTTGCCCTTGGGGCTTCGACCCCTTACTTATTGATTTTTAAGCATTTGACTTCTGAGCTTTTGACTTCTCAAGCCTTTGACTTCTTAAGCCTTTGCTTCTAGGCTTTGGACTTCTTAAGCTTTTGACTTCTTAAGCTTTTGACTTAGTTGTTTTGCCCCTTATTTCGGAGTTTTGAGATTTTTCCTTTTTGGTGACTTTGGTTTTTGATCTTTGTATCTTGTATTCCCGTTTGGTTTGAGAATATCTCACGCCCTGCATGGCTTGGGCCTGAGCTCGGACCTTGCTAAACTCTGCGGCTCGATGGTCACTCGTGATCGTGTGTCTATCACGCCGGGCTCCTTTAACAAGTTCGTTTGCTTATTAGGCACGCGATCGAGTATGCGGAGGGCGATCCAGGAATACTCGTACGTCAGGTCGCAATCAAATTCATGATCACTGTGGAGCTCCAAATTAATGGATCCTCCTCCAAAAGCAGCGGAGTAGTAGACCACAAGCAGACTAGTGAACGTTAGGTGTTTAGTCGTCAAGAGCCTTCTCTGTCTTTGTGTCTTTGATTTATTTGTTGATTTGGACCTTCGTACCCGGCCTAGACCTCCTTCGGATAGCTACTCCTAGGATGCAATGTATGTCGGTGGAAAATGTTTTTTGTGAGGAGAAAGGGTAAAAGGAAACTGGGTTGTAGGCAAACTTATTCCCTTATCGATTTGTTAAAATGTCGTACGCCGAAGACTCGATTATCCTAGACTGACAGAGATTGACTCGATGCTTAAAAACTCGACCCGTATTTAAGAGACTCGAAGTGCTTGAGGAGATTCGCCAGATCGTCGATGGTGCTTGAGTGGATGCCTTGTCAGTTGATTCGTGATGTACGTGCCGTGGGTACATGTCGATGCCCTTGGTGTCGAGACTTGATTAACGCATACTTTGGTTCGTCTTGTGTTTGAAATGATTTTGTTTTGATGAAAGTGGAAGGGCGTTTCGAGTTGAAATGTGTTGTCATATTTCGACTTGTGCAAGGGATAATTCAAGGTAGTGATGAGCTACTTGAACCGAGGGTGTTTCGAAAATGCGATGGAAACGGTAGTGCCCGTTTTCATGCATTTACTTAAGGAAGAGTTAAACCGAAGCGGCTAGAGCCACTTGGTCCGACATCAAAAGTCCTCGGGATTGAGTTTGCACATTCTCGAGTTTTGTGCTTTTGCGAAAATAGGAATGCCTGATCCTAGAAGGTTTTGGGCTAGTGAAAACCTTCGAAAAATGCTTATATTGAAAGAGGTAAAGGCCTTGAGCCGTGAAACTCCTCGAGAATGGGCTGACATTCTCGGGTTTGAAACGAGTTTTGTGATAAAAGGGTTGTGATGACCGCGAGTCATGCGGCCGATTTTGAGCTAGAAATGTTTTAAAACGTTTCATGCTCGACGATGTTTGGTGATAGAAAGCTAGAAGTTTATGTTAACGGTGTGTCGCTAAGACCCTATTGGCGGATGCTCGAAATGGCGTTTAAGCTATTTGAGTCAAAGGTGTTCAAATGTGATGAGGACGAGCTTGCTCGTCCACATGGATTTTGTCAAAGGAGAAATGGATCGAGGTGGTTTGAGCCATTCGATCCGATGTTAGAATCCACAAGATTGGGCTTGGCCATCCTTGGGTATAGCGAGGGATGCTACTTACTGGGCTGGTTCGACAATGAGTCGTTTGAAGAGGTTTTGTTTAGAAGGGTTCGAAAAGGCCAAGGGCCGTGAGTTCGCTTTGAAAAACTCACCAAGAATGTGTTCTAATTCTTGGGTTATGCTTTGTGAAAAAGCATGCGATAAATGGATTAGGATAACCGTGGGTTATTTAATTCATTTATGTTTTCAAAGGCTTAGGGAAAGTGAGTTTTGTGTTAGGTTGCTCACGATGTTTGCAATGCATTTAATTAACGATTGTTCATTCGTTAATTCATTTTTATGTTGTGTTGTTTGATTGATTTGTTTGATTTTTGTTTGTTGTTCATTGTTTATTTGTTTGTTTTTAGCTTGAGATTAGAAGTAAGCAAACTTATTCGTATTATTCATTAAAGAAGAATTGTTTGACAAATCATGAGAAGAGCTGGAGTTAGCCTCTGAAAATGAAAAGTCTAAGCTAAAACTAGAAGGTGGGTCGACAGATGACCCGACACCTAAAGGATTAGATCCTTAGAGGATTTCTTCTTCTTCCCACTTGCCAATGCTTCCGCTCTCGCCATCTTCCTTTTGAGTCGTGATGGTTTGCATTTTATGGGCGCATCTTCGTATGTCAGTTCATCCCCAATGTCTGCGTTAGGGGTTGGATTGTTTTCGGGCATGACAAAGTCTGAGTGATCTATGGGAGGAAGTGATCCTGTGAAGATCGTGTGGTTGTATGGAGGGTGATCTTTGTTGGATGGTTTGGGTTGCATGGTAAAAGAGTTAATCTTTTCGTCACCTTGGATCGTGGCTTGGTTGGACATAGGCCATTCGTCCCCTTTATCGTTGAACGAAGCGGCAATGATTTGATTGTCGCTTGGTTTGATATTGTTGGAGCAGTTCATAATGGGAGGTGATCCCACGAAGATTGTGTGATCGGCGAAAGGGTTGTCGTCGTTGGGCGGCTTGGACGGTTGAGACGGTTTATCGAGCTTTCCTTGGTCGATGAGATCTTGGATGGCGTGCTTCAGTTTGAAGCAGTCTTCAGTGTCGTGGCCTTTGCCTCTGTGGTATGCACAGTAAGCATTCGGGTTCCAAAGTTTTGGCTTTTTGTCTTCGGGCGGCTCGCTAGTAGGCCCGATTGGTTGTAGGTAGTTGTTTTCAACCAACCTATGAAATGCCTTAGTGTAAGGTATGAAGTTCCTATAGCTTTTGGTTGCAAATGCGTCAAAGCTATCCACAGTGCAGTTTTCCTCACTCTTGGTCGCGTAAGGAGACTTTGGTGAGTTATCCTGGTGGGTATCGCTGGTATATCTGGCCATGGCGTTAGTCCTGAGGTCGTCCTAAATTTGAGCGCCGACCCTGACGAGTTGTTTGAAGTCTTGGATGTTGCTGTACCGCATGTATAATTGATACACGGGTCTCAGGTTGTTTATGAACTTAGGCACAAGTTCGTCCTCATGCGGGCGATTTGGAATTCGTGCGCTTAGCTTTTTCCATCGAGAGAGATACTCGGTGAAACCTTCATTGTCGTGTTGGCTAAGGGCCTCGAGAGTGTGGATCGAGACATGGCTGTCGGTCTTGTCCTTGATACGTTGTTCCAATCGCTTTATCTCGGTCTTATGGTGGTTGAAGAGGCGTTCGAGGTCATCGGTCAGCTTTGTGACTTGGTCACGGAGTGCGTTGACTTCGTCATTGCCGGCCATTTTGCGGGCGTAGGTTCGTTTCTTGTAGGGGATGACTATGTGATTCTTAGTACGGCGAGTATCCAGCTGAGGCCTGTATTTCACTTCGTATATTAGTGACACGACTCGACCCACTAGACTCACGATCACTCTAAGCATTCATTTTTAGCCTATTTCTTTGTTTAGAAAGACCTTTTATGTTTTGAAAAAGGAGGTTCTCGAAAAGGTTTTAGCTAAAGGAAGTTTTTGAGGCGAGGACGCGTGCGCACGTCTCGTCTCGATGTTAAAGATGTTAGCTTTGTCGGGCCCATTTAACGGTTCATCGTTAAGGGCTCGAGCCTAGGTGGGTGAAAGGGGTTTGACTTGAGAGCGGTTAGCTAGTTGAGTTGAGGATGTTGAAGAATGGATTAGGTTGTGTGGTGTGTATCTAGTTAGACCTACTAGGTTCAATGTTCATTTTAGGCGTTCATTTTAGCTCATTTCGTTGTTTTGAAAGACCTTTAAAGCTTGAAAAAGGGAGGTTTTCGAAAAGTTTTGGCTAAAGGAAACCTTTTAAGACGAGGATGTGTGCGCACATCTCGTCTCGATGTTAAAAATTTTGCTTTGCACCCGTCGAACTAGTATCGGTGATTTGCCGAGGTGAGCTCGAGTTCGGATGTGTAAAAGAGAATGGATTCGACTCGAGAGTGGTTAACAAGTCGAGTCGAGGATGTTAAAAGCGGAGTCTAGGCCGTATGACCTAGGGGAATAAATCCGCGAGCTCGGGTTCTATTCCTTGCTCGGGTTTTTGCTTGTTAGTGAAAAAGGAGATTTTGAAAAGCTTAATTCAAAAATTCGCGATAGTTTTGTTTGAAAAGAGTTAGCTTTGTTAGATGTTAGGTTCATTTATCTTTGAAAAGTTTAAGCGAGTTTTCGAAGATATGAATGCAAATGCTCATTTTGAAAAGGACCATGGAGTGCATAGCCTCGAACTTGTACGTATGACTCGACTCAAAGGGTAGGGTCAAGTCGGGTACACCTCCAACTACCTCGAGTACGCTTTGGCAGATACTTAATCCCTTTATTTCCTTACGCCGGAGCGATAGGTTTTCTAAAGGGAGCACTGGGGCGGTCGAGATAGCCTTTTACGGCAAGCCGTGGAGGGGCGAGAGGAAAGTTAGTCCTGCACGTGCTTTATCGAGTGGACAAGCCTGCGTGTTGGAACCACCTCTCGAGGGTGCAAAGGGTGCCTAGATTCCAAAAAGGAATGGACTCTAAACGAATGTGCATAGCTCAAATATGTATACAAAGATTGTTCTAGGCATTTAAGTTTCACCTCTTTATTTTTAAAAGAAAAAGCTAGTTTTAGTTTTAAAAAATGAAATCTCCCCAGCGGAGTCGCCAAACTGTGGAACCCGGGATCGAGACGAGGGACCCAACTCGGCGTCTTGCTTAAGGGCGCGTTTAAAGTTAAAAAAGATTAAGTTAGAAAAACCTTTAAAACTGTTTTGGAGTCGCCACCTAATTATCGCGGAAATTAGGAACCTGCTATCATGTCCTAAGCCTAAAGACATGTCCTAGATTTTGGAGCACGCCGACACCCCTAGATCTAAGGCTTGTGAAACCAGATTGGATTCGGGGTGAGGGTACTTTAGAAAAAGAGTAATTCAATTAATGATTTATGAAAACCTTTTAGGAAAGCCTATGTAAAAATAGCCTCTACTGACCTAGAACAATCCAAATAAGATGATAATTGAGCTAATGTTATCGCTACGTACAAGTGCGAAAAGGGTTGTAAAAGAATGCAGATGCAAATGCAAAAAGATTGATTAAAACCCTCAGTTTAGCATGTTTAACTTGTTAACGAAAACGGTTCAGTTAAAGGTCGAATTCATTGTTTAAGTTGATTTTAATGCAAAAAGAAGGGTGCAAGATGCATGCAAATAAAATAAGGTTCAATTGTCCATTGGTTTATTTTATAAGGGTCGGTTGCTTATGCGACTTTGGCGTGTCATCGGATATGGAGTGTACCCGAAGTAAATAGAACACTTGGAGTGCAAGCGCGCTGGGTGCCAAAGCCGGGGGGGCGCTAGAGTGTAGTCCCCTTTGTTAGTCCATAGAAAATAAGAAAAAGCTTTGATCCAAGTGGATCGGTACCTACCTGGTCCTGACGCTTCAGATCTGGGCAGAGCTTCGCTTCTTGAACTAGAAAGGAGGATGAATTCAACACGGGATTGTGTGTTGAACTCAAGGATTTGAGTGCGTGAGGCTTTGAGAGAGTTTTGTAGTGTGTTTGCTGTGAAAACTGGGTGTGAATTGTGTTTTGAAAGATGTATTCTGGTTGTAAATTGTGATTCTGAGGTCGGGGTATAGGGGTGTATATATACTAAAAACCTCGGAGAAATTAGGAAATCCGAGGATAAAAACAGGCCAGGAAACCGCATAGCCTTATGCGGTTGCCCAGGCAAACCGCATAAGCTTATGCGGTTGCCACCCCAAACCGCATAAGGCTATGCGGTTTGTGGGTGTGGTTTTTAGCGTAGTTTCCAAGTTTCGGTTTGATAAAATCTTAGAAAGATTGCGGGATAATCTTAAGCTTGCTCGTCAAGAAAACTCCTAGGATATTTCTGAGATATTTGTGGTGTTCAGGGCTTCGGAGTGCGGGCCAAAGGCTGGGTTTGGGCTCGGTTTTGGGCCCGAGACCCGGAAAAATGAAAAGGGTGTATTTGCATAGATTTTGTGAAATAAGGCAAGACGTGAGGCTGTATTTTGTGTAAGAGGAGGCTAAAGGGAAGATCTAGCCGCCGGGCCTAAATTTAGGAATTTAAGAATGCTGAATTAGACCTTGTTAATGTAAAAGGGCTAATTGTAGTGCAAATGCGAAGCTCATGCCAAATGAAGCGGGACAAGGACCTAGCTAGACTCCAAATGGACAAAATGAACGTTATTTAAATGCGATGTGAAGCGACCTTAATCATTTTAACATTTTAAAACGACTCAAAATGAATTCGACATTAGTCAGAACCGTTTAAGTCAACGTTAAAGCATGCGTAATAAAAGTCCGTGTTACATCACAGGGTTTTGTTTGGGAGGGTACGGATATGGGTATCCACAGACTTACCGATCAAAAACCCCCCAATTTTGACCTAAGTTCTTCGTTTTAATCGACTTTAAACCTCGATCTGAAGGCCGATTACCAACATTTTTCAAAAATTGAAACTAGATACATGCAATACTAGTTAAGGGGAACCTATGGCGAAGTTTAATTGCAATTCCGGGGTCCGAAAATCCGGGTCCGATTTTTGGGTCGGGACCATTTCATACGAAATTCACTAGAAATCGTCCCAAATTGCACACATTTCACACAATCATTCATAGGATAGCATAATACAAGGGAATAACATCGTTCTCTAGCAAGCAAACGGCAAATTTCAAGCAAAATGACGATTTTTCACAAAAAACGTCTTTTCTACATTTCAAG
The DNA here is from genome assembly GCA_023091065.1 of Dianthus caryophyllus. NCBI lineage: Eukaryota > Viridiplantae > Streptophyta > Magnoliopsida > Caryophyllales > Caryophyllaceae > Dianthus > Dianthus caryophyllus. The sequence continues at coordinate 405,139 of JALGRB010000016.1, forward strand.
CTCGATCTAGCAACTTACAACATCAAAATGCATAAAAACAAGTAAAATGGAGCATTACCTTGATCCATAACGAAGCAATGCAAGAAAAACGAGCGAAAACCGTCTTGAAATCGCAAGAAACCGTTTTTCGTGTGAGAAACGACGAAAATGCAAATGGGATATAATACACGGCAATCCCGTGTTTTATAAGCACCATTTTGCCCAGCCTTCGAATCGCAAGGGGTCTTGCGATTTGGGCCTTGAATCGCAAGCCCTCTTGCGATTCCACCCCTTGGCATTTTCACCTGTTTTTCGTTTTTGAGCCTAATTTGGATTTCTAATCTATTGTTAGCCCAACTTGACACTTTTACACGTCCCGTAGCTCGGTTAAGGCATCACCTAAAGTCCGCCACGCACGTGTATTAACATTTAATATACGGCACAAGCGCAGGAATACGCAGCACATTCCTTTACAGGTTGCATGCAACCTTTACTCTTACAAAACCTCCCCGCGGAGTCCAAGACATACACATGTGCACGCCACATTCTACATCCCCATCGGATCACAAGACATTTTACATCCCCAGCAAATCACAATTACACACATTCCTCAGCAAATTTACGTCCCCAGCAACATTATCCTCAGTGGGTTGTACGAAGTACAGTTATGCATAAACATCCTAAACGGATTATCTTTGACCTCCCCAACGGAGTTTGAACACAAAGCATCTACATAAGCATATTCACTCCTTAGCGAGTTTAAGCACTATACAACTATAAACGCAAACGCCTTTGCAATTACACATAAGCACTATACATAAGCATATACACTTTCCCTCGGACGATAATTCCCGGCGGGCATACACCTGCACTCTTTATGAGACGAAGCACCTGCACTCTTTACGAGACGAAGCACCTGCACTCTTTCACGAGACCAAGCACTAGCACTAGTACGAAGCAAAAGCACAAGCACTAGCACGAAGCACAAGCATCTGCGCTCCTCGGCGAAACCAAGCAACAGCAACAGCAACAGCACGCAAAGGCATTCAGCAGACATGTAACAACCCGGCTTTTCGTGACTTAATTAAACAAGGCGGAAAATTAATTAAGTACTTTATATATATAACAAAACCGGATGTTATCGTATTACAACTCAAAATACATAATCAGAGTTATAGATAAACATGGTTATTAAATTACAATCTCTCGAAAACTGAAATAAAATATGCAATCTCCCCATGCTCCTCGGTAATGATCTCGGGGTACCTAAAGTGAACCGTATTAGCATTTTCAATCCCGCATAAAACCGTGATTGCTCATTGGCCATCATTAGGCTCATATCAATCGTGCATAATAAACAATACATCTTATAACGTATATGAATGTTGCATGTAGCAGATAATAACATTTCTCAAGTTATAATTCAAGTATTAATAAGCATGCGAGTTAATGCGATAAAACATATAGGCATGATATTCAGTTATAAATACAAAAAACAGGCAAAATCATATCAATAGTATCATAAGTATTCAACATAATTACGGTGCGATATCAGATCGCAAACTATCAGACAAGCTGTATTAATCACATCATGCATACTCGATTCATTTTAGAAATTTGTGGTCTTTAATTTTATAAGACGTTTTGACTCACTTTCATTCAATTCAAACAACACATACTGCTTACGAGCCTGACCACTGAGTAGGCCTTTGTACTCTAGTCGTTTGCATCTAACTACCATAGTGCAACGACTTACTCGACTCGTAAACCACGCCGAATACTATAATACTTGTATCTCATCTTCTAGTGTTCGAAATGATTTGAACTTCTGTTACAATCCCGTCAAGTGATCTTTACATGTGGCAAGAATGAATGCTAGCGTCGCACCCACTAATAACGAAACGCGGCAAGGAGACGGAACCGCGTATCAGACCCAAATCCATAAAGCTGATATAAGACCCAAATCCATAAGGTTGCGGTGGCCCTGGTAACATTAGCGAAATAGGGGGATCAACCCTAGTCTAATATGCATATTCTAATATTCACTTTAAGAATGGGCTATGTTATTCATAGAGCACCTTAACTCTGAATAAAGCGACTACTTCCTAATGCCTGACCCAAAAGAGTTGGCGTATTCATTATCTTGTACGGCTTAGGCAGTGCGACTTAAGGCGCAAAGGCATGGGCAGGATGGATAAGCAATAAGGCCGCCGGCTTGAAAACCACACTATTCGATGGCCAACGTTCAGAGACCGAGATAGTGGTATCCGTACAAGACTATCTTAACCCCACTTCACTCACGATTGACGTTTTCGTAACGGAGGCTCAAGCTTTTGACCTGTTCTTTAACTTACTCATGATTTATTATTTTATTTGATATATAGTATTGCATGTTACTAGACTCTCCTAGTCGTATCGTCAAACGTTTTATTTTGTATTTGGTTTCATATGATCACATAACATGTTCGTTTATTATTTGAAGTGTTGTTGATTATTAACGTTTTTAAATCTCTAAGTTGTTGCGTTTATTAGTATGTCCAATTTTATTTAAGTGTTTTTCGAAACACTTTAGTTATTTAAGTTATTCATTTTCAATTTTCTATACTTAGGTAAATTTTCAATTATTTACAATATTTCAAATTTTGAAACTTGAAATATCTTTGAATTTTTGAGACGTAACTTGTTTAACAAGTTTCGTGAATTTTTCACTATTCACGTCTCGGGATTTAAAAAGATAACTTGTTCAACACGTTACCTCAAATTCTCCTTAAGACAAGTTTTTAAACTTTTGGGACGTTACTTGTTTAACAAGTTTCCGTCCCGGTTTCCTATTCATGACGATTGCTATTCATTGGTTACTATTCATGTCAGTCACTATTCATCGGTCATTATTTACCTCAGTCACTATTGATCGGTCACTATTCATCTCGATCCTATTCATCTGATCACTTTATTCATCTCGATCCTTTATTCATCTCGATCACTATTCATCTCGATCCTTTATTCATTTTGATTCTTATTCACATCGAGTCCTTTATTCACTTCCTAACTTAGTTACAATGTTTAAAAATCTAGTTTCAAAGTCGTTAAGTTCGGTTTGTAAAAGTGATAAACGATATTTATTTTAAAATGACACTTGGTTAAATTTAGTAATCTATTTCCTAAATTTAGCGATTTTCATTTTTAATAATAGTATCGTGGTTAGTTCATTAAGTCCGTATCGTCCAAGTCAAATAGTCCAATATTATGCAAAGGCAGTTGCACACGATTTCATTAATTTTTATAACGGTTACAACTTTTTAATCGGTTTATTATATTTCTTTTATAACTAAATCGATTTACACAAAAATTCAATTCTAATAACAATTTAATTTTTAGTGACTTAGTAATATTTTCATTTTGATTAAATATAATTTGGTCCATTTTTAATGTGAATGCCGTGTGATTAATATATATACCATAATTCATTTATTTCTTTTAAATTCTTAATTCTAACTTATTAACTAACTAATTAAATTATTTTAACAATAAACTAAAAAGTGATAAAAATAAATTTAACCCAAAAATAGACCCAAAATGTCGTGGCCTTATGTGGTAGTATTCAATTTTTCGTTTTTCGATTTTTATCGGTTTTTAGCTTAAAGTTTTAATATTCTAATTAAACTAGTTATACTAAAACGATTTAAACTAAAATAAAATTTTCATTAAAGATTTTAATATAATTATGAATAGTGTTTTAGCACACTTTAAATTTCTAACTTTTATTTCCTAATGATTTTAGTTTATGTAATTCATGTTATCATTAATCTAATACTTACTAGTGAACTTTAAAACAATAATTATGTAAAAACATAAAAATATTATAAATCAAAGTTGGCTAACTTAACAAAAACAACATGAACATCCAAGAACATCAAGAACAAAAATATAAAGTCAAGAACACATATGCATATATTTAACAACTTATAATTTATTTTCCTAAATTAATTTTTATAACATAACAACAATCATTTTAACACAACTTAACATAAAATATTATTTACAAAAATTAAAAATAAAAATTGATTAAAAATAAAGGAAATGCCGTGGGTTATTAAATTTTTCACAAAATTTATATTTTCGATTTTTCTTCACTTTAAACCCATAGTTAATTTTTAACATAATTTTACATATAAACTTATATATATTTAAAACTCATAAAACATAAACAAAACATATAAACAATAATTTAAAGTGTAAAATAAAAATGATACTAAACATGCTTTAAATTAAACTACAACAATTCTACTCACAATATTATTAGTTATTATCATTTTATTATACTTCACATAAACACATAAGCACAAAAGTAATCATACTTATTATAAGATCATATTTATTATTCACACAAAAATATAAGCCTAATTAAATAACGCAAAATTTAGTTTGTGCGGTGACACCTTAAATTAGATGTTAATCGTCGGGGGATCTAAAATAAATTTTAGACTCGAAATTTCTTCACTGATAATACCCATGTTCTTCACCCAAAATAACCCGAGAATGTTAGCTCCAAAAACCCATCCATGAACTATGAACACTTAGGAATTATTAAGTGAATATTATAGGTTTTATTTAAGTGGTTTTTGGAAGAAAAATGGAAAAATAAAAGAGAGAAATGGGGGTGGAAGCTCACGACATTATGGAGGTAGTTTAGGTGATCAAATTGGTTTTGTAAAGCTGGTAAGATAAGTGTTAAAAGTTTAGGTGCTAAGTAATGGATTTAATTAAATAAAGTTTAATTAAAAAGAAATTAAATGTAATCATCATTTTTGGCCAAAAAGTATTAATTACTATTTGGTTAAGAAATGGTCGCCTCGATGTTTTTAAATATCTCGTTCTCGAAAAACATGTTACGAAATAAATCGGGTAAGAAAGACGGTAAAAGTTAAAGTGTGCGCGTTTGACGATTTTTAGAAATATCTCTACTTTGAATTCTAAAACTAAATATTTTATTTATAACTTTAAAAGTTTTGAAAACTGAAGGAAAGACGATTAAATTTAAGGAACGAGGATTTTAGCTTTTTGATCACAAAATTTTGATTTGCGCGATCGCGAAATGTTTCGAAATAAAAGGTATAATGTTAAAATTGCGTTTTGAAATAAAATCAAAAATAAAAATAAATTTTCAAATGGGCACCAAAAAAATGAAATCGAGTTTTGAAATTGGAATTTCAAATAGAATTTTCCTAAGTCGAAATTCATATTTTTTTTCGTTGAATGTCTTTAGTTTAAAGAATTATATTTAATCGTCAAAAAGTTAATTAACTTAATTTAGGGATTACTTATAATTTCGATAATTTAGAAGAGAGTTAGTTAAATAGAAATGAAATAGTAATTTTGATAATTGAATTAATTTGATTTAATCTTTATTTTAAATATGAAAACATAATGATGAAAATCAATTATGTTGGAATGACATAAGCGATGACATAAGGTAGTGAGTCTTCTTCGACACGCTTCACCTTGATTTTCGTGTTTGAAAACGTTGAGTTGAATTTCAAAGACGAGAAAAGTATAAGGGTCCATTTTTATTTGAAAATGGATAATGTTCGAAATTGAATTTTATGAATAAAAGGTTTTACTTTTATTTTTATGAATAGTTAACATAACTTAACCTTTTTGAAATGTAAAAGGCGATATTTGTAATACCTTGCATTTTCGTAGGCGATTGTTTTTTGAGTAATTAATATTATTTCGGATTAAAAGGCTATTTTGGGACTTTTAATGAGTTTTTAGTTTAAGTCTAGAGGTAAAGAGTGTGTATGCTTGTCGGACTCGTAAAAATGGTGAGATTTGGAAAAATTAGGCGTTTGAACTTGTCGAGGTTTGGTTTCAACGTGAATTGAGTTTTTATCGAATTCTAGTATGTTGCCTTGGGTTTGACCTCCCTTTACTAGTATGAAGTGAGCATTTATAAGTCTTTTAATCATCAAATCTCCCTCACATCTCATAAAAACATTATACAAACCTTCCTTACATTACTTTTGCTCTCTCCTATTCTTAAAATTGAACAAAAAATTCAGTTCTATGTCCCCAAACCAGCCGTGAGACTCAAGCATCACCAATTCAAGTGGGTCTTTTTCGTTTCTCGCTCAAAATCGACGATTTTGGTTGCTAAACGATCCTCTTTTCATCCTCTAACTTTCCTTACTAGTTTCAAGTGAAGGTGAGTGGTCTTACTTGATCAAGTTAGTAACTTTATGTCTAGGGTTTTATGAATTAGTAAGTGTTATGCTTTGTTAGTTCATAATTGTGGTTCCTAGGTTGATGAGGAGTGTTTTTGGTGTAATTTGGGTGTTGTAGGAGGATCATTCTTGGAGGAGCCATTTTGACCTAGGGTTTGACTTATCATCTCCTCTTAATCAAGGTAAGGGTTGCCCTTTACTTAGTCATAGAGTGTATTTAATGTTTGTAGTGGTATTTTGTACATTGTTATGGCTTGTAGTGTTGATGTTGTATATGTGTATGTTCTTTTGTAAGTTGTATGAGTATGTTGATTGAAATTCTCTTGATGGAAGTTGAAATGAGTAGTAAGAGTGGTTATGTCGGTTATGTTATAGTTGGCTTGTTGGTTGAAGAATGGTTGCGATTTGAGGAAGTCGTGATGATGGTGTATGCCGTGTGTATGTGTGTTGTGTGTGTGTCGTGTAGGTGTGTATTGTGTGTGTGTGCCGTGTAAATGGGTGTGAGTTGTGTTGTGTGTGTCGAATATGTATGGTAAGTGTCGTGTGTGTGTGAATGGTATGTGCCGTGTATATGAGTGTATGGGAGGCGTATGTTGAGTTGGCCGAAAGGTTTGGAATGGGTTATGCTATGTTGTGCTCGGAGTGATGACCGAGTAGTATGTGTTTATTGAAAAGGGTTGTGTGTGTTGTCCGTAGTGGGTGAGTATGTATAAAGCTTACAAGTCATGTCCAAGGTAGTGTTGTGTTGTTCAAATGGTTGTATGTTACATTATGAGTTTTGATGAGTATTAATGCCGTTCGCTTGCCATGACGTTTTGTACCCGATAATATGATGAAGGTCTGTGTGGCCCGATGTCATAACATGATGAGGTCTGTGTGGCCCAATGTCATGAGGTCTGTGTGACCTAATATGATGAGGTCTGTGTGGCCCGATGTCTTAATATGATGAGGTCTGTGTGGCCCGATGTCATAGCTAGCATGATGAGGTCTGTGTGGCCCGATGTCATGAAGAGGAGGTGTGGGGGTGTTGACGATATGGTAAGTCCCCTGTGTGGAGGTTACACAGTGGGGTTCTTGACTCGTTTTGTGCTTTGAATTGTTGATAATCATCCGAGTTAGTATACTTACGGTTTCCACCAGTCTATGAGGAAAACAGTGCTAGTTTAATATAATTTATTACGTGTTTAGAATTTATTTTAAAAGCTTCTACCTTTTTCCTCTTTTATGAGTTTGGCCGTTGACTAACTAGGTTGTTGTTGTGTGTCTGTTTGTCTTCCTCACCCCGTAGGTACTCGGACGCAGTCTTGCTAGCTTGGGGCGCTTTGAGGGTTCGCTAGAGTCTTGTCGAGTCTAGTCCCACCTTAGACGTTTTCTCTTTTTGGCACATTCAGTTTTGTTTTGGCCTGCGAGCCTTGACGTTGTCCTTGTGACAGTTATAGTTGAGTTTGAGTCTCTTTCGTATTTTGGATATTATGTTTTATTCCAGCTTTGCAGGTTTTGAAAACAGGTGTTTGCCCAAGGACCCATTCAGTTGGGTCCCGTAACGCCCTTACTTAGGTGGGGTCCGCCCGGCTTAAATGGGGGTGTTACAAAGTGGTATCAGAGCGGTGACCCTGATAAAATGAACCTAAAATGAACCCTAAAATAAGTATAGGAGAGTCGTGTCTTAAAATTAATATAGGAATTAAAACGAACCTCATGGAAATGACTGGTGATCCAAGAAATACCAGGGTTAGGGAGACGTCCTGAAACCCTGGGTGGGAGACGTCCCTAGAGAGCTTGGTAGCCACGAGTTGAAGTGGTTAACGGGGGGTAAAAGTGTGTCGGGTGCGTTGATATGCTAATGAATGTCTTGCTTGTGTTTGTGTTGTGTAAACAGGGAGTGTGGAGATATGGTGATGAGATGCGATGAGACGTGGTGAGGCGTGAGGAGTTGGTGTGGAGTTGGGGAGATACTACGACGTTGTGGTGATTTCTTACGGAGTATTATCGAGTTGTGGTATGGGATGAGTACAAGGAACGTCATGGCAAGAAAATGGCTATCGGTACAGGTTATGTAATTATAATGGTTGTATATTATTATGATCCCACCCACCCTCCCTTTTAGCCATACGTTGGGATTATATTGTTCTTGATATCATTGTTTTATGTTATATTGCTCTTGATGCGTTTCATCTCATATAGTATATATCTTATTGGTTGATTGTTGGAGGATGGGATTAGGACCTTCGGGTCACTGGAGGCACTTATGGTGCAACTACGATGGAACTGTGAAATTGGTTGCTGTTAGATACGTTATTCCTTATGCGTGATTGGTTAAAATGTTGGTTGTTCCTTGTGGAATTAGTTGCTTGTTGCATGATTCATTGCGTGATTGGTTGTGTGAAAGTTACAATTATGTTGTTTTTGTTATGGTGAGCGTTTCGACGTTGTTGTCTAGTTAAAGTATGTCGGCATTTTCTGACCTAATTTTGTTTTATGTAATAGTATGTCATCCAAAAAGACTCGTGGACGACCTCCCGTTCACCATACGACTTCTTTTGAGACTCCACCAGTGAACTTGTCTCAAAACGATGTCGACACACTTCTCGCAGCAAATGAGGCTCTCACCGCGACTGTTAAGGCTTTAGCCCGGGACAAAGAGCGTAAACCAGCACCTACTGCTGCTTCTATGAGTGCTGCTCTTGCTAGGCACCAGCCTGGTAGTTACGATGGGTCGAGTGGACCCGCAGCTTTGGAAGAGTGGCTCCGTAAGTTCGCCACACTCTTCGCTACAGTTGGTTGCCCAGATGAGCTGATGGTAGACTAGGCTGCTTGCTACCTCCGTGGTAGAGCTGCGCTTTGTAGGTACAACAAAAAAGATGTTCTTCAGTTGTATGACGAGTCGGGGAAGAACGACGAGGAGACTTTTGGTTGGTTCAGCTTTCGTCAGGCTCTTCGTGACGAATTCTTTCCGGAGCATCTACGTCATGCCATGCGTACTGAGTTCGATTTGTTTCGTTAGACTGACAACATGACTGTTCAGCAGTACTACGAGAGGTTTATATAGCTTGCTACTTACTCCTCCGACTTGATGATGAGTGAAGAGGTTCTGGCTACTCGTTTTGAGCGAGGTCTTGCGATTCACATCCTTGAGAAGTTGCCTGCTTGTGTTCCCACGATTGTTCAAGATGTGTACCTTAAGGCCGGACACGCACAATGTCTGGTTGATCTGAGAAAGAGTTTGAGAACTGAGAGACGGAGGTACGACGGAGATGACTTCGGCCGGGCCTCGGCCGTGAGGAGGACTTTGATCGGCCACTACCTGAAACGCAAGCACTCGGGTGAGCCTCGGTCCGGTTCTGACACTCACTCACTGGGAGGTTTTCGCTCACACTCTTCTGGTTTCACGAAGAGCATTCCGACTGGACAGTTTGGACAGGTGGTTTGTTACACTTGCCATGGTCGTGGTCACAGTTCGTTTGACTGTCCAAGTCGTGGAGTCAGCAGCGTCGCACCAGCTAGTAGCTCTCGTGCACTCATCAAGCTAGCACGGAGCGTAGCTCGATCTGTGGCGGGCGCTCGAGCTCGATCTAGTGGCGCCATCGGGTACCCTACCCGATCTTGGTACACACAGTGTTGGCGGTGGTTTCGGTGCATGGTGGTGTTCGCGGTCAGACTCAGGGTGCTCGTGGTGTTGGCAGAGGCAGTTCTGGAGGCCGAGGTTTTGTTCGCGGTGGTTTTCGTGCTCAGGGTGCTTCGACTTCAGCTACACCTACGGTTCAGGAGAGTGCGAATAATGCAGGGCAATTGTATGTGATGTCGAGGGATGAGGCGCAGAGTGATGATCATGTGGTGACTTGTACCTTTCTGATTAATTCTCAATCTGCTTTCGTTCTTTTCGACTGTAGCGCGAGTCATTCCTTTGTGTCCCCAAAGTTCTGTTCTGCTCTAGCTAACTGTCCCTTCGAATTTGTTGATGATGTTGTCTACACCGTCAGGTGATCTTGTTTGTTGTGATCGTGTTTACCGTTTGGTGCCTTTTATGTTTGACGGCACTAGTTTGCCGATTGACTTGTGTGTTTTCCCTTTGTCCGACTTTTATTAAACTAGTATGATGTTCTTATTTTGTTCATAATGTTCTTCACGTATTCATCCTCATCTTCATCATTTCTCTTCTCTTGAATCTTTAAATTTTATTTTATTTTCTTGTTTTTAGTTTATTAAATTCCTTTCTTTTTCACAAGTAATTAAACAACAACATTTGATCTTTACAATTCATATTCATCACTAAATGAAACTTTTATAAATTTAAAGTCTTGAGTTGCTCATATGCTTTTATCGTCTTCATGTTCATCAACATACTTTTCTCCTTTTATTTCTTTTCTTTGATCTCAATTTTCTCACCTTAAATTCTCATTTTAGTTTATATTTCATGAGTTCTTCTAAATTTCTTCTAATCTAAATTCATTCCTAAAATTCTCTAACATCATCAAACTTATTACTTAGAACATAAAATTATAAAATGTGTTCTTGAATAAGTTATGATCTTCACCCTCATCATCCACTTAATTCTTTTAATAAATTATCTTCTCACCAAAAATTATTCTTTACATCACCAAAATTAAATCACTTCCTCTTATTATTTAAAATTTCCTATGAACATAAACTAAAAAATTAATCTTATATTCTCTTTAAAACTCTCTACTTCTTTTAAAATCAAACTGTTGCAAAAGCTTTCTTTCTAAATACTTTCTAGTTAAAATCTTTACTTCCTTAAACTTTTTCCTCAAGTACTAATCGAGTTCCAAGACGAGGAGCAAGGAGACGGGTTGGATTTGGGTTCAAGGACAACATAATTGATCCCGATGAGCTTAGGAAGATCGTACCGAGCTAACTTAAGGTGCCCCCGCACACTAGATTTTCATTCTTAGATTAGGAACAATGTGTTTTTTTTTTTTTTTTTTTTAATAAAAATGTTGTTATAACCACTTAGCATTGCATGATGAATTAGAAGAGAAAAATCGAAAACAATATATGTTGCTCACTAAATAACTCATGACCACCCTTAACTTTTTATTAAATTTGTCACTTTTAATTTTTGTTAATTGCATGTTAAAAAGACTATATATAATAAGTATTAAAAATATGTTTACTTGTAATTTTTACCTTATATAAATTGACTTCTTGTTGTTGTTATTATATGGAAATATATGTTACTTGATGTAATGTTGATATTATATGTTTATGTGTTAATGTATGATAATATGAAAGTTTTGATGTGTATTATGAAAATATGTTATGTCATGAAATTATGATAAGTGATGAAATTATGAATTTTTATGATGTATATTGTAACACCCCGTGTTTTTGAAACACATTTTTATAAAAGAATTTAATTCCTTAGATTAAATTCATCCTTTTTCCTTATAATAAAAATGCGACTGAATTTTTTTCGCTAAACAATACTAAATTTCTTAAGTCCAAATATAAAAAAATTTGAAAAATAAAGTATGTTGTATTATATTCAGAATTCAAAAAGAAACACATTTCAAAAATTTATAAAAATCAACCATAAAATTTATATCGCTTTTCAGATTTCAAAAAAAATAGCTAAGTCATGTTTACTATTCATAAGAATAAAAGTAAAACCTTTTATTCATAGAATTTAATTTCGTACATTTTTGACTTTTGAATAAAAATGGACCCGTATATCTTTTCCGTCTTCGAAATTCAAGTCAACGATTTCAAACACGCAAATCAAAGTCAAACCACTTTATTTTCTTCAAAAGTCACGTACAACACTTAACATCAAAAAAAAATTGTAATCATTTTGATTTTTATTTAATAAATAATATATATTAATATCTAATTACTATTCATATTCTATTAAACTAACATTTTCACAAAACATCGAAAATTTAAGTTATACCTATTCTAAACTTATAAAATTTTTGACGTTTGAGTATAATGATTTAATTCGATAACATTCAACGAAAAAAATAAGTGTTTCGATCAAATAAGATTTTATTTCAAAGTTGCGAGGAACTAATACCCAATTTTTATTTTGATCACCCTTCAACGTTTTTCTTTATTTTTATTTTCGATCTTACTTCTAAACATTATTTTAAGACCATATAGTTTATTTCGAGACTTTTCGCGTGCGCGCAAATCGAAAATTTCAAAAACGAAACTCGAGCCCCATTTTTGTCAAGATGGCCGAGATACTTGACCATTTGGTCCATGCATATCTTCTTCCATTTCCTTACACACTTGCATCTACTCTACTCTTACACACCTATTTAAAATCATCATTTGATTAATTTACACTTAACATTATATAACAAACTAACTTTCTTTTACTTATATTGTAACCCGTAGGAATAATTGAGGCCTAACTTTCGAGGTCCGAAAAGTGGTCATACGGGCTCAGAATTTAACGAAACAAAAGCCTAAACCACTTAATTTTTCGAGACGGATTTAATGGTACAGTTTTCATAACCATTAGCCAGACCGAACTAAATTCATTTTTCTGTTTTTCTTTCAAAGGTCAAATTTCATTCCTCGAAACCTTCTATTCTATTTTCGCCGTCTTAGTTTTTGAAAATTTTATCGACTTCCTCAACTTTTAAATATTTTCGTCAATAGTAAATAAAATATTTTAGTCTTAAAATTTTAAAGTAGAGATATTTCGAAAAATCGTCAAACGCGCACACACTAACTTTTATCGTCTTTTGACACCCGACTTTTTAAGCCCGATTTATTTCGTAAAAGCATTTTAAAATATCGGGGGGACAATTTCTAACCCAAATAGTATTATTGACTTGGGTGGTTTGATGTGATGATGATTTTAATTTTATTATCATTAAACTTTAGTTAATTAAAATCAAAACTTAGCACCTTATCTATACTAACTTATCCTACAAGTTTTGCAAGTGGAAAAATCAACTTCATGTGCTCTCTTTATTACCGTAGCATTGCCCCTCATTCTCTTCCATTATTTTCTTTCTTTTTCTCCCTTTGCTTTCTTCCTTTTTTCTTACAAAACCACTAAAACAAAACTCTAATATTATTTCTAATAAACCCTTAGTATTACTAGTTAATCAATGGGTATTAGGTGTTAACATGCTTGGAGTATTTGGGTGAAGATCATGGGTGTTCTTGGGTGAAGACTTAATCCGATCTAAAATTTATTTTAGATCCTCGACGATAACCATCTAATTTAAAGGTGTCCCCGCACACTAGTTTTAATTTGGTAAATCGCATGCTATAAATGTTTATGTGTTATGTTTATTGTGTTATGATCACCTAGCCTCATATGTGAAATTAGGAGATAAAAATCGAAAAACAAAACTTGTGCTCCATGTATAAAACCCACGGCACACCCCTTTGTTTTTGTTTAATTTTTCGTTTTAATTTTTGTAAATTGCATGCTTAAAATACTAAGTATATGATGGTTATGAAAATATAATTAGTTTTTGTTCAAGGCTTAATATGAAATTGTTAAGAAATTTAAATGTTTTGAATTGTTTATATGTGTTCTTGAAGTGTTGTTGTTCTTCTTGTGTTATATTGATTTTTCTTTTGTGTGTTAATGTTTGTAGTTGTTTTTCAATCATGATTAAATATATATATGATATAGAGTAAATTAGTTGTTGAATTAGAAGTATAAAAATCAAAAATCAAAAACCATGAGTATATATATATATACACGGCATTTTCAAATTAAATGGACCAATTTTTAGTTTTAATTTTTCTAAATAACCTATAATGATTAGTTTAGTTAAATTAGACTTGTATGGAAAATTTGAGAAAATAATATAAACATATAAGAATTTGACTAATTAGTGTTCATAAAAAATATATTAGAGTTCTTCACATCTTCATTGTGTTCTTCATTTTATGACTAAGATTGATTTATAAATTTTTATAAGTTTTAGTATTTATCGTTTTTATTTGCTAGTTTAAATCACTTTAGCATAAACTAAATAATTAGTATATAAAAACTTTAAGTTAAAAACTGATAAAATTAGAAAACGAAAATAAATTGTTATGTATGATAGGCCACGGCATTAGGGGTCTTTTTAGACCTAAAATGATTTTGTCACTTTTTATTTTTATCATTTAAGTATTTTAAATTAGTTAAATTAATGAATTATTAATAAAAAACAAAAAAGGAAATAAATGGCTAACATACCCAACCCACACGACATTCACCCTATTTTTGGGTCAATTTTGGTCAAAATGAATTTATCACTTAGTCACTAAATTTGAATAGTAATTAGGTTTATATTTGTTTATGTATTAAATCATTAATAAAAAGAATCAACGAAACCGATAAAAATAAACGTTACACGTATTAAAATGTATATTGTCGAGTGTTACGGCCTTTGCTTAAATGTGGATTGGACATACGGACTATTTAAAATGAACTACGACAACCTCACTAAAAATGGAAACCGCTAAAGTATTAGTTAAGTATATGACTAAATTTAACCGAGTTTTACTTTTGAAATATTATCTAAAATCACTAAGTATAAAATGAACTTAACAACTTGATTTAAATATATTTCAAAATCACTAAATACAAAATGAACTTAACAACTTCGATTAAAATATATTTCAAAATGACTAAATACAAAACGAACTTAACGACTTTAAAACTAGAAATCTATACTTAGTAAATAAAAGGGTTAGTTTTATATTTAGGAATATCTTAAAGTATAAAATACGTACAAGTATAAGTATACGAATAAAATACAACGAATAAAATACAATGAATAGAAAATACGTGAATAGTAAAATACGTGAATAGTAAAATACGTGAATAGTAAAATACGTGAATAGTAAAATACGTGAATAGTAAAAATATTTAAAACTTACAAACGGACTCGAATAAACTATTTTAAGTTTTCTATCTGCTACTACTTACCTGAAGACCTGTTAGAATTAAAATTTCATTATACAAGTTCGACGATACTAATTATTATGAATTATCACCTGGATAAAACGAGAATGAGAAAATAAGAAAAGGAGTACTTGTTAAATACTCGGGTGTCTGTCATGTTGCGAATCTATTGTGCCACGGTTGGAAAGGTAGCCGCGTATGGGGACTCTTTCACTCTCAGTGCTGACTGAGGCGTCCTAATGACTCTCATAGTCTTTAGGCAAGCGGCGTTTACATCCCTTGAATGGGCATAAATGTGGCGACCTGCGGTCCATACGAGGTAACGGAAAATGACCATCCCATCCGGGGACCTTGTCATTAGGTATTAATCGTTTTGGTTAGGAAAAGCATACTCTCTCGAATAGCGAGGACTGTGTCGTTTCTAAGTGAAAGTGTGTGCACACATCAGATAAGGGATTGAATCGTCCTTCTTACCTAGTGGTATCCTTAGCATTAAAGTCCGTTGATGTACCCGACAGCTATTGCGCAGGCCTTGCTTTTGTAGGGTTTTGCATGCTTCCATCCTAACTTGTTGTGGTTCATAGGACAACGTATGATAGATTATCCATGTTGTATTGGATATTAGGTAGTTATCACGTACGCTACTTAGTGTTTGATCTGATGTACGAGTCTGAGTAACTAGTGCACTTTGATGGCGGATCATATGGGTGATATACCATGAGAGTATACAAGCCGCTCTGTAGTCAAGACTCACGAGTTATGTTACTTTATGAATATAATTGAAAAGGGTCGACTACCCCGAATATGAAAGAATTGATGATGATTTGCCTACATGACTATGAATTGAGATGATCTGAGGATTTAATTGCCATGTTAAGTGAACTGTTTTATGTTATGCTTTATGAACTGCATTGCTGTATGTATATACGTGTTGCTTATTAGGTGCGGGGCTGAAAAAGCTAATACGGGAATCAACAGGTACCCCGAGACTTGACTGTTGATCTATACAAGGGGATTGAAGGCCTTATTTTTATATTTTTGAGAGAATGTAATCGATTAAACTCTGCTTTATCTATGACTCTTATTATGTATAATGAGTTGTAACACTACTACAAAATGAATTTATAGCAACACCATGAAAATGTTGCAAAATGTCTTAGAAATGTTGCTTTAAACATTATGCAACACTTTTACAAGTGCTACTTAAAACTCCGTTGCAATAAATTTCAACGCAACACATATTGCAACACTTCGTCACTAAAAGCAACACTTTAACAATGTGTTGCACTAATTTGTAATATGCAACACTTTTTTTCTGCAACCCTTTTTTAAGCAATTGCAACACTAATGTAATTTAACTAGCAACACTTCTACATGCAATTGCAACATTTATGTTGTTTTAAATAGCAACACTTACTTCACCATTTGTAACACTTTTGCCAAATAGATGTGACATCGTTGATATCGATTATGACATTTTTTCTATAGACAATGCACAACTTTTAGAAAAGACCTATATTTCATTAAAAAAGAATTGTAAATACATCGTCTTTAAGTACTATATAAGATTTAAACTAAAAATTGTGATAGCATTAAATTACATCTTGTAGCCTTAAAGTGAAGAGACAAAGGCATGCCATATCTTGATCCTTGTACTGAGCATCTACTACTTGCCCACGAGCTCCTCCTCCTCCATTAGTCTTTTGTAAAACGGAACCATCATAATTGTAGTAATCGCTGATTTGGAACTCTTTCTTTTACACCAGTCCTACAAAACAAAAGTATAAGGACCTAACCTCCTCCTAAAGTCATTGAAAAACGGTGAATAGTTCGTGCTACCTCTAACGCTCTTTTCAAATATGCTCTTGTAAAGCGTAAGAACTCGCTGCTCTTGGTTTGCTACCTCTTCTTCAAGCAATTCAACTCAATCTCACTAATCAGCTCCTTTGTCAAAGAAAAGCAAAATTATTAGCGATTTCAATGATGCTCGATGTAGAAATGGCTTTCAAGTGTTAACGGACAAAATTATTTTGAGTTACCTGAGACGCGACATGTCTGTGACCTGGTGATATGTACTAGAAGTCCGACCAATGGTTTTCTCAAGCATCATTCGAATCGATTTTTCATGCTGCAATCGCATTTGAAGCAGTTGTATCTACAACTACGATAACATTACATTACATCAGACACAACACACAAGAATACAACTCGGACTGAAATATAACCTGTACGTAAAGAAAAGGGACCGAAAGCTCCAATTATACAAAATTGTGACGAAACAGGGCACGCAGGCCGCAACTGTGAAAAGTAGATAAAAGTAGTGAGATATCTAAAGGTGACATCTAGACATAACCGAAAATCATCGCGAGCCCTCCGAGCGTCCCAACAAACAACACATTTACGTTCGAGTACCTACAGGGTGGGGGAGTAACAGACAAAAGAAACAAGACGGAACACCCTAGTTAGCTTTCACATTGAAATAATATATGAGCGTCAAAGTGGAGGAAATATAGATTAAATAATTAAACGATCGAGTAATAACATTTTTAAGTGGTACTTTGACAATACTAGCTCGGACGTATCACAAACAATTCACTCTTAATCATCATCGATATTCACTCGTAATCATAAAATCATACATTCATAATCGGAGTAATCAACTCGTATAGTCAAGCATTCTTTCACTCATAAAATTGTATAACATACACTCATGAATATTGTATTTCATCGCTCATATTCAACGTGAATCAACTCGCGTTACGTACTTCGCGACATGGCAAGGAAATGAGATTATACACATACATTCAAATTAAAACACGAAGAGGCTACCTTGACAAATTCGACCCATAACTTATGTACTTGATCGACCGTTAAATAACACTTTCCTCCTCGACTATACTCATCATAAGAATATACGCCGAGCTTACCTCGTTACACATCTCACTCATAATACGTAAATACTCTCAAGGTTAAGTGACTAACTCACTCAAACATTATACCCCACTAAAGCACAACACGAAGTCACTTGACAACAAAACTAAAACGTGGCCAGCAGTAAGCGTCAAAACCAGCAGCAACTACGACTATTTATAGTCACAGAATAGCCCACATTGTAACCCACAACAGCCCACTTGGCCGCCCCGACAACATCGACATGGTAGCTAGCAAATCAACAGCGTACAACAATGAATGTAGCAGTAAACAGCAGTGGTACAGCGGAAATATCACAGTAAAACGACAGTAAAACAGCAGAGTAAACACGACAACAATATGACAGCTAACAACAGTTTACAACAACAACAATATGGCGGCAGCAATCACAGTCCACGTTAATTTCAGCAGCCACAGTCCACGTTAATTTCAGTCACCAACACAGCCCCCAAAAACGTAGCCCAAACCCGATACAACATCACTACTCCTTGGTACATTATCCTCAAACAAACACATACACAACCCTTCACGTATACACCCGACAAACAACAACCAAATCATATACATTCAACCAATTCACACACGCAAGAACACATACAAATTGGCTTAAACTTTAAGGACAAACAACAGCCAACTCGGCAGCCAACTACAACAACAAAACGGCAGCAGCAAACAACTTAACTGCTAACCACAACAACAGCCCACAACACGCCCACAGTGGCTACATAACGTGGCCTAAATTCACGACCATAGCTCGACCACAATACCGACTACTTCTTGACATAACACAAATACACATACATTCAACTATAATCACATTTAATCAATAATTCATACACACAAGTACACGTACAAAACTAAGTAAGGGTTAAACCCTAACCTTTTAAGGAGGAAAATCGAAATTAAGCTTGTAAGTGACCAAAAACCGTCTCGTACTTGTCTCGAAGCCTCCACACACTAAAACGATGCCACAAACATCAAATACTACCTAACTAGGACTTAATTAATTTATAAAACCAACTAAAATCGATATAATTTACAAATCCCCAAAAACTAGGGTTTGTGACTACGAATTCCTTAAAATTGAAAAGGAAAACGAGATTACCTATCAAATTTAATACCAAGAATGGTGAGACAAGAGTAATAGGAAGAAATTGCAACTATAACGAGTGGATTCCGGTGAGAAAATGGCTAGAATCCGACCACTCACTCAACCGACGAGGAAGAGGTAGCAACTAGGCGGAGCTCCGGTGACCAGCAGTGGGCAGGAGTGGTGGCGAGGCCGGTCGTGGTGAGGCGAGGGTGATTGAGGCGAAAATGAGTGATGGTGATGAATGAATATGGGAGGAAGAAGAAAACGATGGTGATGAATGAACGAAGGGTGCTGCTCCTCAATATGGTTTTGCTATATTTATTTTAGTCAGTAGAAAAAATGGGTGAGTCTGGGTTAAAAAAATATTTATTTAGGTCTGTTCCATTTTATTATTATTACTATACGGAGTACTTATTATTATTTTTATTTTTTTTATTCTTATTGTTCTGCCACTATTATTATCGTTATTACTACTATTATTATTAATCATTTTTATATCGAGCTCAAAGAATTATTAAAACATATACTCTTCCAAACTCGATCAAAATATAAAAATCGACTAAAATCCTAATACTCGTCTAATAATGGACACAAAAAATATGATTTTTGGTAATATAAAACTCGACTAAAATCCTAATACTCACCCTAATACTACTATTATTATTAATCATCATGATTATTATTATTATTATTATTATTATTGGTAATGTGATTTTTCTAACCTATGCCCGTTATTATTATTATTATTATTATTATTATTAACTCGAATTAAAATATATGATCCGGCTTAAAATTTGAGATTGGACTTATAACAAGATATGAGAAATACGGAGTACTACAGAAGAAACAAAGTAGGTATGTACAAACTACATTTATTGTCATTACATTAGTAGTGTCGTATTATAAAGTAACTATACTAAAATGCAACACTTATAAGAAAATGTTGCATATTTGAAGGTAGAATGCAACACTTCAATAACAATGTTGCATTATATTAGTATTTACAACACTTATGAATCAAGTGTTGCATAATTAAAATCTCTGTCCGAAATTGCAACACAATTACAAAGTGTTGCACACAAAATGTTGCAATAGGTCAATATTGTAGTAGTGTAATACGATGACAGCTGGTTTTGCAATAAATAGACTTAATTAATATTCCGCCTTAGTTTAATTAAAGTCACGAAAAACCGGGTTATTCTGATTGGTATCGAGTCGCTTTTGTAGTGAGTAACTTAAAGTTATCTCATCTAGCGAGACGACACCTGGGCCAGACATTCATATCGTATGTCAGGCATAGACTTATAGGATCAAATAATGAATTAGAAATCCTAGATCGCTAAAATAATAATCTTAGAACGCTTTAAAAGTGAGAATGGGTAGAAACATTAAGGATTGACCAACCGACTTAGACTTGAGGTTCTCTATGCTTACTTGCCTGCTAATTGCTCTATGACTAACCTTTTTGGCTAACAAGTCTTTTATACTAACTTACTAAACTCGAGACGTATAAATCAAAGACGAGACGACAAGGACTCAAGCACTTGCAAATGGACGCATCAAGAGACGAACAATTCCGAAGCGACGCTCTAGACCTTGAAGAATACTACTGCTTTGAAGACCTCTATAACATTCTCAAACATCCATATTCATCTCTTCCTAACTTATTCAAAAATAAAATTTTAATCGATCTATTTAACTATTTTCTTCTTTTGAAATAAAATCTTCCTATCTTATACTCTTATAATGAAATCTTCCTTTTGAAATTAACTCTTTTCATTTCTCGCAAATATAAGACTTGAAGACAAGACCGAAAGCGCGTACAGAGAGACGTATCAAGGATCGTGCTATCTAAGACAACTTCCAAGACGTCGAATACTCCTGAAGCATTGAAGATTTAAAATCATCCTTTAAATTTAAATATTTTTTTTACTTCATTAGTTTTCAAAGTCTTACCCTTACGATCTCATTTTAAATTTCTAACATCGTAAATTTATAAATTCCTAACGACCTTCTAAAAATTTACCTTCGCTTTTCACCTTTAAAACATCCTCGAAAATTATTCGTTTGTTTCGTCGTTTGAAATATCTTTGATATTTAATTATCTTAAATTGCTTATTATTATTTTATCCACTTTCGAATCTTATTTTGTTATTACCTTCTCGTGAATTTTCATCCGTTTTAAAACTTATAGTTTTCTACGTATTAACCGCTAAAATGGATTTTCTTATTTTAACTTCCCTTCATAATTCCTTATTCTTAAATTTCGATACTTTTGAAACTTAGTTGTTTCGACCTCCTTTCTATATATTTTAAATACCTTTCGAACTTGTCATATCTATTATTAAGTAACTTCACTATAATTAAGTTAACTAATAAACATTCTAACATCATAACCTTCAAAAGTAAAAGTAAATATGTACATCATAAAAATGCACAAACTCATCATAAATCATATTTTCATGGTAAACATATTTTCATACACACATAAAAATTTCACATCATCACATTTTAACACATGTACATATATCATCAACATTTCATCAAATAACATATTCTTCACATAACATCATAAACAAGAAGTAAATTTATATATGGCCAAATTACAAGTAAATATATTTCTTTTAATACTCATTATTTATAGTCTTTTTAACATGCAATTAACAAAAATTAAAAGTGAAAAATTTATTAAATTTAAAGGGGTGGCCGTGTGGTATGTTAGTGAGCAACAATTTGTTTTCGAATTTTTTCTCTTCTTATTTATCATGCAATACTAAGTGGTTATAACGACAATATTAAAAACACATTGTTCCTATTCGAAAAATGAAAATCTAGTGTGCGGGGGCACCTTCCGTTAGCTCCAAATATTTAGCAATTATCCGGGTCGATAATATTATCGAAAATGCTAAGATCCACCACTCCTTCACTTGGCTCCTCTTCTTGAAGTAGTAGGTACATAGAAGAAAAGTTAAACTAAAAGTTAGTAGAATTAAAGAAGCATAAAATAAGAACTAAGAATGAGGAAGTTTGAAAAGAAGTGTGTTTAAATTTAGAAAAGATGAGTATTTATTTTAGTTTAAGAAAGTAGAGTGTTAATCATGTTTTAGAAGAAGAGTGAAATCAAATGGATGAGGAAAAATAATTTATTTTTAAGATGAGTTTGTATGAAGAATGATGAAGTTCATATTCTCATATGAATCTTGTCATACTTTAATTTTCTAAAAGTTGATTTCAAGGGTGTTAGTGAGTTATAAGGATATAATTTGTTTGTTGAATGATTTGTGAGGAAGAATTAAACTAATCAAACTAAAAACAAGAAATTAATTTAAAGTTTGAAGATCAAAGAGGGAGGAAAGGATGAAGGTGAGGATGAGTGTATGAAGAACAATGAAGAACATGATGAATATGAACAAGGAATGATCAAGCCAAACAAGAGCGGTTTGAGGGAAGACCGTGGTTTGGGTCCTTGGACTCGAACCATGGGCTAGACCTTGGTCCTAGGGTCCATCCAAGTGAAAAGTCAAGAAAAATCGAGTGGTAAAATCAGCCCTAGCTTGGTGGACCTAAGGAGGTAAGGTAAAAGTCAAGGAGGAGAGCGCAGTCAAGTCGATAAGCTATTTTTGGTGTACGAATCATTATGGGTGACCATTTGGGGAAGACCCCCAATAAACCAAGACCCAAATGGTCAAGAAAATCAGCAAAGAGGGGCCAATTTCGGCTGAGATACATCACCCACATGATACACTCTATTTTGTGTTGCAAGTCCTTTTAATTGTAGTTGCTTTTTACTTTATGTCTCTGTCACCTTTTAGCTTATGTTGTAGTGTAGTTAAGTTTCACTCCAACTTGGTCATCAGAGCTTAGGTTATTTTCTTTGTTTTCTTTTGTTTTCCTTTGTTTTCTTTCACAAAAAATTCACAAAACTTTCACAAAAAAAAAGAGATGGCCGAAGACAAGAGGCTCTCGGCCTTAGAAGAGAAGATGAATCAACTTGCCGGGAATTGTAACACCATGATGAATGCCCTCAACACTCTAATGAAGCATAACCTTCATGAAAATCGACCACCACCAAGAGGAGGAGGTAGAGGCCGAGACATGGGAGGTCGAGGAAGAGGCCAACCACCTCCTAACATGGGTGACTACAATTCGGATTCGGAGGAGTCCAACGAAGTCCATCAAAGAGAGCATGATCGCGACTTAAAGGTAGACATCCCCGACTTTTATGGTAGTTTAAACCCCGAGGATTTGTTAGATTGGCTTAGATCCATTGAGAGAGTCTTTGAATTCAAAGAGTACTCGGATAGGAAGTCTTTTAAAGTTGCTATCATGAAGTTTAAGGGCTATGCCTCTCTTTGGTATGAGAATTTGAAAAATCAGCGAGTTCGAGAGGGTAAGGAGCCTATAAGGTCATGGCTTAAACTAAGGAAGAAACTCAAGGATAAATTCGTACCCAAAGACTACACCCAAGATATGTTCCTTAGGTTAACCCAACTCAAATAAGAACACCAACCCATTGAGTCCTAGCTAAGAGATTTCGAACAACTCACCCTACAATGCGAAATGAATGAGAAGCCCGAACAAAAAATTGCAAGGTTCGTTGAAGGCCTAAACCCTAAAGTGGCTAATCGAGTGAAGTTGCAAAATTTGTGGTCTTTTGATGAGGCGGTCACCATGGCCATGAGGGTTGAGAAACTTGATAAAGGAAGGGTTGAAACGGTCAAGACCACACCCAAGACAACCACCACCACAAGCCAAGGGGGAGTGAGGATAGCCGAGCCTAGTACTACCTCCAAGCCGCCAATTGTAGACAAGGGAAAAGGCATCGACTTTGGTCCAAGGAGAACGGTCCCTCTCAAGAAGTGTTATCAATGCCAAGGGTATGGACACTTTGCCAAAGAATGTCCTAGCAAGAGGGCTTTGATTACTTGCGAAGTGGTACATTGGGGTGACGATGAAGTCTTGATTTGTGAAGAGGAAGAAAAACAAGAGGGAGTGGTGGAAGTGAAGGAGGCCGAAACTTTGGTGCCCCCGGACTCGGGGTTGAGCTTAGTCACATGGAGGTAATGCACACTCAAAACTCAACCGAATACATGGACCAAAGACAACAAATCTTTAGGTCCAAATGCACAACCATGGGGAGAGTTTGTAACCTAATCATCGATGGTGGGAGTTGCACAAATGTAGCCTCCGAGACACTTGTGGAAAAGCTAAGCCTACCCACTTTGGAGTCCCTACAAACTAAGGTGGCTCAACAAGGGAGCCGAAGTG
Source organism: Dianthus caryophyllus (assembly GCA_023091065.1). NCBI lineage: Eukaryota > Viridiplantae > Streptophyta > Magnoliopsida > Caryophyllales > Caryophyllaceae > Dianthus > Dianthus caryophyllus. The sequence continues at coordinate 429,521 of JALGRB010000016.1, forward strand.
AAAGTCAACAAACAATGCAAGGTGCCATTCTCGATTGGGAAAGATTACAAGGATGAAGTTGTTTGTGAAGTTCTAGATATGGATGCTTGTCACTTGTTGCTTGGAAGACCTTGGGAGTATAAGAAAGATTCATCCCACCATGGGAGGAACAACACTTACTCATTCAAGTATGGAGAGAAGCTCATTATTCTAGCCCCACTACCTCCAACTTTGGGATGCAAAACCAATTCGTGTTTGTTTGAGTCATCCATTGAAGAGAATTCTAGCAAGGAGGCAAGTCTAGGGCCGAGAATGAGTGAGAATGAGGAAGTGATAAGCCTAAAAGCCGAGGGAAACCCTAGAGCAATAAGGGGAAATCAAGGAGAGGAGCAAGAGAATGACAATCCAATCGAAAATGTGAAGAACTCAATCAAATTCAATGAGAGTGAGGTTAAGGAGAGAGCTAAGATTGATGGCTTGGAAAGATCAAGTGGGTCTTTGAGATGGAGGATCATAGAGGAACTCAACCATGACCAAGAGTGGATAAATGGCATCCCTACAAATGATGGGCTCAAGGGTGTGCTAGAGGATGAATGTGTGATCAAAGAAGCCGTGTGCAAGGAGGAAGACAAGGCCACTCACACGAGCCAAGTCAAGAGGGTCCAACCTCTTCTCCAAACCTTGATCAAATGGTGTCCTTGGAAGCCTAGAATCATGAAAGCTAAAGTTGACCAAGGGGCTCATGAAAAGCCAACCTCTATGAACTATGAGCTAAGCCGAGAATCGAGCAATGAGTCAAGTCACGAGGGAAGCAAGAGGATCTCCAAGGATTTGAGGGCAAATCCTTTCCAAGAAGAGGAGATTGAACAAGGAATGATCAAGCCAAACAAGAGCGATTTGAGGGAAGACCGTGGTTTGGGTCCTTGGACTCGAACCATGGGCTAGACCTTGGTCCTAGGGTCCATCCAAGTGAAAAGTCAAGAAAAATCGAGTGGTAAAATCAGCCCTAGCTTGGTGGACCTAAGAAGGTAAGGTAAAAGTCAAGGAGGAGAGCGCAATCAAGTCGATAAGCTATTTTGGTGTACAAATCATCATGGGTGACCATTTGGGGAAGACCCCCAATAAACCAAGACCCAAATGGTCAAGAAAATCAGGAAAGAGGGGCCAATTTCGGCTGAGATACATCACCCACATGATACACTCTATTTTGTGTTGCAAGTCCTTTTCATTGTAGTTGCTTTTTACTTTATGTCCCTATCACCTTTTAGCTTATGTTGTAGTGTAGTAAAGGTCAATTTGGGGACCCTTTAGGACGGCCTACTTTCCCTCCAAGGAGCTCATGTTAGCCCTTGGATGAATAAACCTTTGCAAGGTAAGGATGTTCCTAAGGGTCGCTATCTACTTTATGTGTTTGTTTGTTTTATTTTCAGACTTTGTAAGGCCTTATGGCCGTTATTATTGTTGTTGTTAGAGGGCATTTTTCAGCCCTTAGATGGGAAATGTAATGTAAGGTTAGGATGAGAGCTTGGGTATTATATAAACCCACACTCATACATTGTAATTTTCGGCTTGAACTTGAATGAAAAAACCCTAATTCCTTGGCTTTGTGCTTGGATTAGGCTATCTTTTATTGTTATCACATAAACTCACAAAAATCAGAAAATTCAAACACAATACCCTCACAAATCAGCCGAGTATTTTTAAGTTTGTTCATGCTTGTTTTGGTTAAGTTATTGAGTGATTCTTAGCCTACAAGTTTCACTCCAGAATATGTGAACACCTTCCTAGTAAGGTGGAAAAATAAATTTTGTTTTCTTTTGTTTTTGAGAGAAAATGGCTAAGTAAAAATAGTGTTAGTTATAGTAGAAATGAAATGCATACTTGTAAAGGTGGTGGTAGTAGTAGTAGTAGTAGTAGTAGTAGTAGTAGTAGTAGTAGTAGTAGTAGTAGTATACAAGGGTGTATATTGTGTATTGTATTTGACTATTTGTGTATTAGATTGTATAAAAGATAAATTTTAATTTTAATTTCAAATCATCAAAGTTAGAATGACTAATTGTTAAAGCAAGGACAAGGTGTAAGAGGATGTAGTGTCCTTGTCTCCTCTTCAAGTTGGTCGGCCATCCTAGGGCTACTTGCCTCGATTTTCGTTTTTTTAATTTTCGATTCGTGTGTCCGTTAAAAGTCGTGAATTAAAAATTGTTTTCGTCGAAAATTTTTATTAGGCGTATTATATGTAATTGAGCATAAACGTTAGGAATTTAAGTCGTGATCTAGAGTCCAAAAGTTTTGAGTCGAAAATTAATTTTCGAAGTAGAGAAGGCGAATTTAGAAGGTCTCGAAGGATGGAAATTCGACCTTCGAATTAAGTGCAGAAAATTCAGCCAAGGCTAGGCAGATATGATGGCTACGAAAACAACATCATTAAATCCGTCTCGAAAAGTTATGTGGTTTAGGCTTTTGTTTCGCTCAATTCCGAGTCCGTATGACCACTTTAAGGCCTCCGAAAGTTGAGCTTTAATGAATCCTACGGGATTAATTCTTCAAGGTTTGACAAAGGATCAAGGAATATGCCATTAGCATGTGGAACGTTAAGAGCTAAATGAGGAAATGGTTAAGTAAAGTGTGTCATAAGGGCTAAGGTCCTAAATGGGGAAATTTGATTTGTAATGTTGATGATGGACTAGACATCACATGTGGAAGGCTTTTGCGGTTTCGTTTTGCGCGACGAAAATTATTATCGATATTGAAATTGATGAGTCGATAATTTATTCGGCGATTTTATATATGTAATTAAGGTTTAATTAAAATGATCACGAATTATTGTGACAAATTAATTACAAGAAAATATAATTCAAGTATCGATGCTTTAGCGAGCGAAATATTATTATTATTTCGTAAGATTTTTAGGAATTTAATCTACGTATTAACACGGGGTGTTACACCGCGCCTTATGATTTAAGACGTGCTGAAAAGGTTCCAAATTCCTTAAATATTTAGTGGCGACTCCGAAAACAAATTTCAAAAGCATTTTCTACATTTCTTTTGTTAAACATTAGCGATGATCTCCAACATAGCAAGCAGTAGAATGAACGCAGCTCGACACCTCGAGGGCGAGCCGCCGGCCTCGGCCCGCGCGCCTATTTGCAAATACCCATGCATTTTTCCCGCGTCGCGCATTCTGCCCCAAAACATCCGAGGGCGGGCGCGCACGGGGCGTGGAGGGGGTGGCGCCGCTTCCCGGTACCTTCAGTTGGCGACTCCGTTAAAGGCGAGCATGTTTTTTTTTTTTTTAGAAAACTAGCTTTTCTTTTATTTGAAAAACATAAAGACGTGAAACTTGAAACTTTGAAAACATTTTCGCTTTCAATATTTGGGCAATATTACGTTTGAGTCGAATCCTCCTGATTCACAACCACACCCCTCGAGGGACGGCCCCTAGTAACGCTTGCTTCTTAAACGAGATTACTTAGGACACGCCGATCTCTCACCCCTCCACGATTACAAGTACGGTATCCGTGCAAACGATCGTAACAGTCAAACTTGGACGCTCTAGGACCCGTATTGAATTCACACTCAAACGTGTGCAATCTTGCGGATAACCCTACACAAACGTTGCGGGAATGACCGGAGGGAACCTTACCCTAAAAGCCAAAAACCCGTGTCTATATGTGCAAATGCGAAGCTATAGTACCCTCGCTATAGTTGTCTTCTAAACAAACTCATGCAAAACATTTCCAAGGCATTACACATTAAAAAATAAAAAAAAAATAAAAAAAAATAAAAAAAATAAAAAAAATGTCTTTTCGAAAATACATTTTCAAACATTTTTCAAAAAGGCATACTTTCAAAGCATACTGTCAGGATCATTGACCAATTGTCAGCTGAACCCGACAAACAGTACATCGCGACGTTCAAAACCGCTCGGAAATAATCACTACATTTCCGATCCTTTACAAAACATAAATAGATGATACGACTGACGTATCGTCGTAATACATTTATCGCAAAACATTTCACAAAGAAAAATCCAAAAATGTCAATACATTTCGGATATTTCAATAAAACAAACACCTTTACATTTGAGATAACTCTAGGCCGAGTGACTCACTAGTCACCTCGACTTAAACAAACTCTTTCTCTCAAAAATAAACAAAAACGCGGGCTCGTTCAGACGCGAACACGTCGATTTACACGTCGGGTCAAGTGACCTATCGTCATCTTGACTCGATATCCTGTGTCACACATAAAGAGCGAAGAACAACCGCTTTTTACCCAATTTAACATCTTCAGATCGACTATCCTGTCGCTACTTCGATTTGACCCTTTTTTATATCATAGTCTAACGATAAACTCCTGGCGACATACCGCTAACCTGGGTTAATCAGATTATGATCATACAAATTTATATTACATCGAGACTAGGGACGCGCTAACACGCCCCTACCTCAAAAGCCTCCCGTGTCTTTCAAGCTAAAAAAAAAAAACACGATTCGAGTCCTGCATGCACTTTTCCACATTTTTGCTTTTCTTTCTTTGGTTGCGAATGCGATTTTTTTCTTTGAGTCGTTTACTTTTTTTTTTTTTTTTCGGGGTCACTAAGGTTTGAAACTCTGGCAGGTTCACTCGCTAAAAACTAAAGATCGTCGTCTGAATCCTCCGCCACCTCCGAAGAAACGTACCTACAATAGATCAAAACAAAGAATCGTCATGGCACTTAACAACGAAGAAAATGTTGGAGAGGCCCCACCTCCTCCACTGCCTCCTCCGCCGCCTCCGCCGCCGGAGGTTACCGCCGAACATGTTCAGCAACTCAGTGATAAGATTATTAGCCTTACTGCTGCAATCGAACAGATGGCCATAATGCAAAAATTTGAGGCTGAGAAAAACGCTAAACGTCTCGCCGAAGAAGCTGAACGAAATGCCAAAAGGATCCGGTCAATTGAAGAATGCCTTACCAACTCAAGGGGTTATTCCATACATAAGGAAAATGAACATATCCCGAAGAGCGTCAAGTCCATGTTGCCGGCCAAGCTCTCGCTCAGTGACCTCCCTATCTTCAAAGGTCACGAGAGCCCACTCGTACATATCAAGGCTTTCAAGTCTAAAATGGCTATCATGGATGTCGACCCGTCAGCCTGGGCTACTTTGTTTCCACACTCTCTGGATGCATAGCCTAGGGCATGGTTCTACGCTTTGGACTCACACAAAGTGTCTACTTTCGAAGACATCACAATTAAATTTGACCGTTAGTACAGTGACAACAACGACACTAAGGTCTCGCTGGGCACTCTAGAGGTCCTAGCGCAAAGAGAAAATGAGGGTTTGTTTGACTATCTCACACGCTGGAAGAAGCTCAGTGCTCAAATACCTAACCGCCCTAAGGACACCGAGCTGATCACCAAGTTTATCAACAACCTTACCCCAGCGTATCAGCAGCCCTTACAGTACGGCAACTTTGACAGTTTCTCTGCACTCAGTACCGTGGGTCAATTATGTAGGATTATATCGGTATATAGTCCTTTAAAATCACAGGATTATAATGAAAATTTTATAAGATTTATAGTCATAAATTGAAATTGCATAACATAACAAATAAATTAAGAATTAACCTTTTAATCCTTAAGAATTGGCCTAAGAACAATACCAAAAATATGGTATCTCCTAATTATCACACCCAAGATGTTTTTAAGAAATGCCCTTTAGAATTTGCTAGAAGAGTTAGAAAAGGAAACTGATTTCTTTTCTCTCAAGATATTGTGTTGTGTGCTATGATGATAATGAATTAGGTTAGATGAGAATTAGGGTGTCATTAGGTTAAGTAGAGAGGAAGAAAACTCCCTCCTACCCTAATAGACCACACGTCCAAACAAGGAGCATGGGGTGGACTTTTCCACCTCAAAATTTTAAAAGCTCAAACTAATTAAAAGGTTTATCCAAAACACATTTAATTAGTTTCTTTAGCTTTTAATATATAATGTAATGTAATTATAATATCCATATATTATAATGAATCATAAATGTCCGTATATTTATAATCTCCTAATTAATTATAACTGCTTAAAATTAATTAGCCTACATTATACGCAATAATTAAATATAACCATTTATATTCAATTCACGAATTACAGCTAATTCCTCTCATCTAATATCATTTAATCATTATTAAATAATATTCATCATCATATTTGACTAACTCTTAGTCACATATGAGTAACCTTTTTGTCATTAAATAAGGCATCGATATGATTATTTTCTCAAATAATCACATCTCTCAAACACATCCTTTAGGTGTGACTCTTAGGGACCAGTTGATCACCGCCATCTGTATGACAATAACGTCAAACTTATCTAGCAAGCCAACCGTTATCGATAAACGCTAATCAACTGATTAAATCTCAAAAAGTACCCTGTGTACCTTTAGAGATTTATTCATGTTATTGCACTAACTGTGGAGGACACTAGCTCCAACAATCTCCCACTTGTCCGTACAAGTGTATGTGCGATAACCGATTCTCATATCCATAATAAATTTCTCCCACTCAATGTAAACCAATTTGCAAAGTCCGTATTCACAAAGGTCGTAGTTCACAAGTGATCAGTATCAAGAGTGGTTTCCCCGACTAGAGAGTAACTTAACTGATAAACGAATCATTATTCGAGCATGGCCATGCATTTCCAGTTACAGCTCCTCGAGTGGCCCTGAGAAAAAGTATTATAACTCGATAGAAGTTGGATATTTTCCTCAACTCGAATCCTGCAGATGTAAGCGCGACGTGAAATGACCAGTTGAAATCTACTTGGCCTCCTCTGTTACGATCGTAGTGAGAAAGAAACCAAAGTCACCCAAAATCTGCCTTAATCTCAAGAGACAGTCGATGGTCAAAAGAATCGACTCTAGGAACACTATGGATGTCCTATCCACGACCCGGCACCTAATGTTCTGAAACATTTAGGACTCCATGTAGTCGTCACAAAAATGTCCTACGCGATTTCAGTAAACCCGCATCTGTGATCGATCAGTCAACAGTTTGACTTATGGCTCGTTGAACCCACCATCAATCGACGTCACAAAATAATTGCCTAAGTTATCAGCTCGTGTAGGCGATCACGGACCAAAACAAAATATAAAGCAATTCAGTTCACTTTGAGGTGTTCAACGTTGTCTGCACAACCTTCATGAAAAACAATATATAAAACAAAACGATGATTTTATTAGAAGTTTTGGGAAAAATACACGTGTTAATCCATACAAACAACTAATACAACTCAGGAACACGCTTAATTCCCATGGAAATAACATGCCCTTCATGCTTATCATGTCTCAACGGTTTAGTGAGAGGATCTGCTACGTTATCATCCGTAGCAATCTTGTCAATCACTATCTCCTTCTGCTCCACGTAATCCCGGATCATGTGAGCCATTCTTTGCTCGTGCCGAGACTTGTTGCTGGACTTCGGCTCCTTTGCCTGGAAGATGGCACCACTATTGTCGCAATAGATGGTGTTCGGGTCATTCGAACTAGGAACAACAGTTAGTCCTTGTAAGAACTGACGCATCCATATAGCTTCCTTTGCAGCCTCTGAAGCAGCATAGTACTCGGACTCAGTCGTTGAATCTGCTATAACAGTTTGTTTAGAGCTTTTCCAGCTAACCGCAGCGCCATTAAAAGTAAAGACGAATCCAGATTGAGACTTTGAGTCATTGAGGATACCGGACTTAGGGTGATCCCTTCTCGACGCCCCGCTCGCGCCCGCCCTCGAAAAATGTCATGAGGCGGAATGCACAGCGCGGGAAATAGGGTGATAATTTTGCAAGAAGCTCGCGGGCGCTAAGCTTCGCTTTTTGACGTTGCTTGGCTCTGCTCGCTAGAGCGTTCTTTTGCTTAATGGGGGAATGTCATTGCATGTAATTGTGACAAAAGAAATATAAAAATCCTTTTGAAATATGTTTTTGGAGTCGCCACCAAATATTAAAGGAATTTGGAACCTATTCAACGCGTCTTAAAATATAAGACACGGGTGTCTCAGATTTCAAGGTGCGTCGATACCTATCCGTCTGAGGTTATTGTGAAACCAGAGAGGATTCGGAGTGAGGTTACTTTTCGAAAGTTTTGACAAAATGTATTATGAAAACTGTAATAAAAAAGCCTACGTAAAAGTAGTCTTTACTAGTTTGAAAACAAATGCTTTAATTTCGATATTTGGGCTAATAGGACGCTACGTACAAATGCAAATATATGACTCGACAAATATGTAAAATAAATGTAAGCCGTCAAAGCTATGACGATTTGCTATAGGAAATTTACGTAAAATTACTAACTCATTCTATTTGAATTAATAACTAAACGTTATTCTCCGACTTGTGTTCAATTATAAGATTTTGTAAAACCCTCGGTTTTGCATGTTTAAAAGACTATATGAAGCTTGCAGTTAAATGTCGAATCCGTGTTTTAGTCGTAATTTAATGCATGAATCGAGAATTTGCATAATGTAAAAGTGGTGTTTAATTTAGTGATTTTGAGTCGTTTGTTTATGCGATATTGGCGAGGTTTAGACGAATCTTTGATTCGAATTACTACAATCGTATTGCGAATACGGGTTCGTTAATGCCAATATCGAGGTGGGTTAAAGTAACCCTATAAGTCTCGAACGTCCAATCGGAAGGTAAAATTTCTTTACCTTGAAATGCAAAGATGGTTTTTAGAGTGGAATTTTATAAGTGCGAGAGGCTTTATGTGAGTATAAGTATTGGATTGATTGTAAGTGTTGTTGTAGGTATTCGTTGTGATTGTTGTGTGTTTTTGTGTTAAGTGTGTTGTTTGTGATCGTATAAGGGCTGCTATTTATAGCAAATGCTTCGTGTTTTATGCCTAATTGATCAGAAAATCGCCAGAGAACCAGCGATTGTACAAAAAATCGCCAGAATGTCAGAGGAGGAGCAGAAAATCGCCAAAAGACTGGCGATTTACCTGAAAATCGCCAGTGTTCTGGCGATTTTCTCTCTTGTTTCTGACAAATTTGCAGCGCCGTATTACGTTATCGTAGGATTGCAAGTCGTAGCCTGTTTGTCGAGCAACTTGATTGACATTTGAGGCCTTTGATCAGCTTTGTACAAGTTGATTAATCAACTTGGTAATAAGAAGATTTTTGTTTAGCTCGGTTTTCGTGTTTCGTGTTTCGGTTTTTTTGTCGTGTTTTTCGATCTTGGCTCGAAGTAAAATAATATTGTAATGCATTATTTTACGACTTTGTGGGATTTTGTTTTGTAAGAATGTGACCCGGGATGCATTTTGGCCCGCTTCGGGTGCTTGGGCCTTTTTGTGTGTTTTGGGCCTTTCTTGTGTGTTTGGGTCGTTCTTGTGTTCTTGGGCCATTTTTGTGAGGCGTCCTTGTGTCGTGCTTGCGTGTATTGTGTCGACTTACGATTAAAATGACTAAATTAATATTCATTTTTACGAAATATGCAAATTCAAATTAATACGTTAAAAATTACTAAAATGTTTTAGACACTTATGTACCGTTTCGTCTATTTAAAACATGCATGAAAAGTCCTTTTCGTCATCGGGTTTGCTTTTGGGGGGTACGGATACGGGTATCTACAGAGCCCCCAGTTTGACTGAGCTTGGACTAAAGCGCTAGTCAAACTTTAAAAGATAGTATCCGGACCATTACAGTCTCGATACTATCTGGCGACGCTAAGTATGTGTCTCGGGGAGAGACGAGGACTTAGTGTTGGGAATGCGGGGAGGGACGGCATGTTTAAGGACATGACGGTCCTGCATGTTTAAGGGCTTGCCGGCCTGCTGTTGTTTGGATGTCATTCGATGGCGTTTTGTAGCTTGGCCATCTTCTGCGTCTTGCGTGTCTGCTGTGTGCTTGCTTGTGTATCTGTGTTTAGACTTTCTCCTTCGCAGAGAGTATGGGTGTCTGCGTTCTTGCTCCACGAAGGAAGTCGTGTTTCTGCGCTTTGATTTGAATAAAAGTGCACATTTTGTTTTTGTTTTGTATGTATTTGAAAAATATACGTGTTTGACTCATGAGGAGTATACGTATTTTTATTTGTGACTCTGTGAAACCCGGGATCGGACGGGACCCAACTCGGCGTCTTGCTTAAGGGCGCTTTTAAAAAGTTTAAAAAGATTAAGTTGGAAAAACCTTTAAGAACTGTTTGGAGTCGCCACCTAATTATCGCGGAAATTAGGAACCTGCTACCATGTTCTAAGCTAAAAACATGTCCTAGATTTTGGAGCACGCCGACACCCCTAGATCTAAGGCTTGTGAAACCAGATTGGATTCGGGGTGAGGGTACTTTAGAAAAAGAGAGTTCAATTAATGATTTATGAAAACCTTTTAGAAAAGCCTATGTAAAAATAGCCTCTACTGACCTAGAACAATCCGAATAAGATGATAATTGAGCTAATGTTATCGCTACGTACAAGTGCGAAAAAAATTTGTAAAAGAATGCAAAAAGATTGATTAAAACCCTCAGTTTAGCATGTTTAACTTGTTAACGAAAACGGTTCAATTAAAGGTCGAATTCATTGTTTAAGTTGATTTTAATGCAAAAGAGAAGGGTGCAAGATGCATGTAAATAAAATAAAGTTCAATTGTCCATTGGTTTATTTTAAAAGGGTCGGTTGCTTATGCGACTTTGGCGTGTCATCGGATATGGAGTGTACCCGAAGTAAATAGAACACTTGGAGTGCAAGCGCCATTTGGGTGCCAAGGCAGAGGAGGGGCGCTAGAGTGTAGTCCCCTTTGTTAGTCCATAGAAAATAAGAAAAAGCTTTGATCCAGTGGATCGGTACCTACCTTGTCCTGGCCAGCTTGGATCTGAGGCGAGCTTCGCTTCTTGAACTAAAAGGAGGATGAATTCAACACGGGATGGTGTGTTGAACTCAAAGATTTGAGTGCTTGAGGCTTTGAGAGGGTTTTGTAGTGTGAATTATGAATTATGTGTAAGAGAGGTGTATTCTGGTTGCAAATTGTGATTCTGAGGTCGGGGTATAGGGGTGTATATATACTAAAAACCTCGGAGAAATTAGGAAACCCGGGGATAAAAACAGGCCAGGAAACCGCATAGCCTTATGCGGTTGCCAGGGCAAACCGCATAGGCTTATGCGGTTGCCCACCCAAACCGCATAAGCTTATGCGGTTTGAAGGTGTGGTTTTTAAGGTAGTTTCCAAGTTCCGGTTTGATAAAATCTTAGAAAGATTACGGGATAATCTTGCTTGCTCGCCAAGAAAACTCCTAGGATATTTCTGAGATATTTGTGATGTTCAGGGCTTTGGAGTGCGGGCCAAAGGCTGGGCTTGGGCTCGATTTTGGGCCCGAGACCCGGAAAAATGAAAAGGGTGTATTTGCATAGATTTTGTGAAATAAGGCAAGACGTGAGGTTGTATTTTGTGTAAGAGGAGGCTAAAAGGAAGATCTAGCCGCCGGGCCTAAATTTAGCAATTTTGGAATGCTGAATTAGACCTTGTTAATGTAAAAGGGCTAATTGTAGTGCAAATGCGAAGCTCATGCCAAATGAAGCAGGACAAGGACCTAGCTAGACTCCAAATGGACAAAATGAACATTGTTTAAAGCGATGTGATGCGACCTAAATCATTTTAACATTTCAAACGACTAAAAAATGAATTCGACATTAGTTAGAACCGTTTAAGTCAACGTTAAAGCATGCGTAATAAAAGTCCGTGATACATCACAGGGTTTTGTTTGGGAGAATGCGGATATGGGTATCCACAGAGCCCCAGTTTGGTCGAGCTCGGACTAGAGCGCTAGTCAAACTCCACGACCATATCCCAGGACCATTCACGGTCTCGTCTGATCGGTGAGCAAGCATGTGTCCATGGGTGAGGCGAGGACTTGAGCCGGCTAAGCGGGGGAGGCGTACATGTTTAAGGACGTGACGGTCCGTGCATGCTATAAGGGCCTGCCGGCCTGCTGGATGTCTTCGTCGTGCTTGTTGTGTAATGCCGTTGTATGTGCTTGGTGTCGTCGGACGCCTGGAGCTGCTGCTTGTAATGTCTTCGTATTGCATGTATTGAGATGTAAAAGGGGCTAAAGTGCAGGGGCGCATATGCTTGTAAGATGTGAGAGGTGTATAATTGAGTAGGGGTGTTCATGTAGGTGTTAGCGCAAGTCTCGTGGAAGAGCGTCCCTGTAATGCTTGTGCTTGAAAGTGTTTCGTGAAATACTTGTGCTTGAACTCGCCAAGGAGCGGAATGCTTGGTGTTGGGTGTATACTGTAGAGTGCTTATGCTTGGGCTCGCCGAGGAGTGTCGTGTAGTTGTAATTGCATATGATTGCCTTCCGTTGAGGAGAAAATGATGTAATGCTCGTGAAGAGCGTTCGTGCTGCTGCTTCTGTACCGTACATTAAATGCTTAATATACGCGTATGGCGGACTGTAGGTGACACCTTAACCCAAGCACGGGACGTACTTGGAGTTGTATTAGGGCCAAGATGGATTAGGAATCGAAAAGTAGGCGTAAAACGAGAAAAACCAGGAAAAAGCCAAGGGACCAAACCGCATAACCTTATGCGGTTCAGGGCGGAAACCGCATAAGCTTATGCGGTTTCCCCTGATGGCTGTAGGAGGCTATAAAGGCACGAGCAAACCGTGGGTGAGCTCCATTCTTCATTTTCGGTTTCTTGCTCATAAAAACGTCATTTTTCGATTTCTCAACCGTTTTTGCTCATTTTCGTTGCGTTGCCTTGCTATGGAACCAGGTAATGCTCCATTTTAACTTGCTTTTACGTTATTTGTCGTTGTAATTAGCTAGTTTTGCCTTGAAATGTTGAAAAGACGGGTTTTGAATGAAAACCCGATTTTTGCTTGAAATTTGCCGTTTGAATGCTTGAAATTGACGTCATTGTGTTGCATTATGCCATGTGAACGTGCATGTGTGAATTGATTGTGATTTGGACCGTCTTTGCGTGAAAAACGTCCGAATTAGGTTTCGGGCTCGAAAACGAACCCGAAATTTCCGACCCGGAATTTCAATTAAACTTCGGTGTAGGATGCCCATAGTGTGTATAGCATGCCTATAGCGTTAGTTTTGTGAAAATATCGAGCTAAGGCTTTCAAATCGCCGTCTTAAGTCGTAGTTATACGGAGTAATTAAGGCGAATTGGGGGTTTTTGATTGGAGTGACCAAAATGCAATTGCTTGTAATGGTTTGTTGTTGGGGACTATTATGGTGCGTAGAAACCATAAAGTTAGGATTTTGAGGTGTAGAGAACGGTTTTCGGCTTAATTGTGAATTAGGCCTAAAAATGCTCTGTATAGCGTGTAGTGCAATGTGTTAAGGGGGGTATATGTATTACGTGCGTATTATTTGTGCGTATTTATGTAATGCGTGTGTATAATGTATATGTATAATGTGTATGTATATAATGTATGCCAAGTTGTATGCTTGCATGTATTATAGTCGTATGTATCTGTCATGTTTGTTGCAGGAGAAAGCTCTGGTTGCGTTACGAGATCAAAATCTCGTAAAAGTACTGGCTCAAGGACTGAGGGAGCCCCCAAGTCGGGTAGTATGAGGCGTTCGCGTAGTGAGAGGGATGTTGACCCTCGGGACCTGTCCACGAGACGTGGGCAAGCATGAGGTAGGGGTCAGGGTCGTGCGGGGCGTAACCACGTGCGATCCGAGGATGGTGGCTCAAGAGGTGGATGGTGGAGAAATTTGAGATGGACGTTGTTGAGGAGGCCGAGGAGGCTGAGGAGGTTGCGCCTAGGGCGAGTAGGTCTAGGCTGCGAAAATCGCGGGTGAACAGGGCGTTTGCTAAGGGTTGGGACGGCCATAACCTTTTACTTGCTCCGGAGAGACATGTTTCCTATCGAGCGACGATAAGGTTGGCAGAAAGGTCCGATGAGGACTTTCTCGGGCGTCTCGTCCGTGATGTGTGTTTTCAAGGAGAAGCTTTGGCCGAGCAAGCTTAGGTCTTCTGCGTGGTGCTTTTGGCGGATTGGTCGGCCCTTGGAGGGAGATGGCAAGGAGGAAGCAGACGGCGAACCTGATGTTGATCAGGGCCTGCCTAGACAAGTATTGGGACACCGCGACGACGTTCCATATGCGGCCGAGGCGCATTACCTTGTCTGAGTATCACGGTCATACTTGAAGCTGCCGGATTAGGGGCCGTGACATGAGTTTCGAGTTTGCGCCGTCCGTTGTGGACGAGGTTGTGACCACTGCGATTGGCGGTGGTTTGGAGGTGATTTGTGAGGGTGCGCCGCCACCTTACACTTTCAAGACGAGCTACATCTTGGAGTACTTTGAGGGGAAGACAGAGTATGGGCCCTCGGAGTGGAGCGACGAGCAGAATGCTCGTATGTGGTTGTGGTGGTTTGTTAGCGCCGTGTACTTCGGCGATAAGGGTGAGCGGGCGTCGACGTCGGTCCTTATGCATCTCCTGGATTGGAATGCAATTGGGACGTTTGACTGGGTGACGCCGTCTTTGGGTTTGTGCATTCGTTTCTGTATGGATGCCGTGAGACCGCGGGTCATGGATCGAGGGTCGAGACTGTCCTTAGTCTCGCCTGGATTCTTGATGGAGGTATGCATGCATTGATTTTGTTTAGTGCATTGTTGTTTGTTTTTGTTGTCTTTGTAACGTGTTTTCGTGTGTGCAGTCATGGATTCTTAGCCATTTTCCTTTTCTGCTTCCCCCGCATGCTGTGACGATTGCGAAGGAGTACCCGGCGGTGCGTACTTGGGGTACATGTAACCGTGCTGCGTTTAACTGGTCGTATGATGAGGTTCGGATGCGTCTGAACCTTATGGAGTTTAATCAGGTTTGTGTTTGAACCATTTTAAATAGAGTGTACTTAAAATGATTGTATGTGATTTTGATGATGTTGTTGTTGCTTGTCGTTTGCAGTTCGTGCCGTTCCCGTGGGGCCAGTATACGGGTATTCCTAAGGGTATTGGAGCTAGGTTTGCAGTGCGTGACACCCAGCCCTTTGTGCCAAGCGATCTGTGCAGGCCGGTCTGGTACCTTGAGAGGCGTTTGGTCTTTCGAGGCGGGGTGGCGACTCGATGGTGCTGAGGATCCGTAGAGTCTGTTTGGCGAGGGGTTTCATTCGGGATCGGATGGCGTTATGCGGGGAAAGAGAGTCGGTGAGTCTTCTGCATCACGGGAAGACTCTGATCGCCAGCGAGTCTCGGCTTGCTTGTGGGCCGATAGAGGTATGCTTGCTTCTTTTGAGGGTGCGTAAGGTAATTTTGCGAAAAATTTCCCTAACGTGTGCTGACGTGTGCTTGTTTTGCAGAAATTTGATCCTGAGATGGCGGAGCAGCCTGGTGACTTTCCGACCACCGTTGAGTATGATGACTCGGGTGTCCGTCGTACCTTTGTGTTGCCGACGTACTTGCCGGTGACTACTGACGCGGGCATGGACAGCTGGACGGGCAGGGTGAAGAAGGTATGTATTTTGTTTTGTGTATGTGAGTGAGCCCCAAGTTTGATCGAGGTATGAAACATAGTGATGATCAAACTAGTGAGATGCGTGTTTTTGTGGTTACCCCCTCGAGTTTGTCTTAATTTGAGTGAAATTAAGGCAAAGAGGGGTATGCTGCAGTTGTTTTTGAAATTTCCCCCTAAGTTTGGCTTAATTTGAGTGAAATTAAGGCAAAATGGAGAAGAATGTGAAGTGTTTATGTGTATGGCAGGTGGCGAAGGATGTGCACAAGAAGCTGTGGAGGACAGCTAACAGGTGGAGGATGGCCTGGGCTGAACAGGCGGCTCAGTTGTGTCAAAGTCGTGCCGAGACGGCTCAAATTCGGCGTGAATTCGACGAGTATCGTCGTCGGTATCATGACTGAACGTTGTGTAATAAAGATTGTATGAACCTTTATTTACATGTCTTTGTAGCTTGAACTGTGAACTTGACAGTCGTTGTGAACCTGTTTGGTAAGCTTGTTTGGAAAACGAATGATTCCCGAGTGGGATGCTTTGATGTTGAATTAGCTTGTGAAAAATGTTTCTGCAAAAAGTTCATTTTAAATGCGAAATGAGCTTGCATGAATGTCGAAAATGTTTGTGTTTTGACTCGTGGTAGGAATCGTGGTTGCTAAAGCGAAATGTAATGTTGCGACGTGGGGAACAACAAAAGAATGTCGTAGCCTAATGTAGATTGGAGTGTTTAGGAAAGACGAAATTAGGAAAGTCGTGAGAAAAACCCGCCCCTGAAACCGCATAGCCTTATGCGGTTTGGGGGCCAAACCACATAAGCTTATGCGGTTTGGGGGCCAAACCGCATAAGCTTATGCGGTTTGGGGTGCAAACCGCATAGGGCTATGCGGTTTGGTGGCTTAGTAACCTTATTTGTATTTCCATATTTCGGATTATGTTTTTCGTATATAAGGAAGTGCGTGCCATAATCCTCATTCACAATCACTTCTTTTTTTTTCTTTTATTACAAGTTTTTGCTCTCATAAATATAGTAGGTATATTTACAAAAGTTTTTTGTATCCAAGAAAATGGTTGAGCATTTTGATGCTCTTTTGAAGAGGTGGACTTCCTCACTAGGTCCGGCGATGAAGAGGGCGGTGTATGATGATGGTGCGGGTGTTTTCATTGGCTTTCGTCAAATGAAAGTCGATCTTGACTTCCTTGATGCGTGCTTGGATTATTGGTATCCTAGCTTGCATGTGTTTAGGTTTCCCGGGGGAGAGGTGTGTCCTTTGATGGAGGAGTTTGCGGTCATTGCGGGATGGTCAAAACGGACTACTCCGGTGGTTGTAAGGAGTGAGCTTTGCTATAATGGGATGTTGCGGAACTTCCTTGGGATGACAAATGCAGGTTTGTTTGAAGGAGGTAAGGTGAATATGCTTCTTTTGTGTCAACGGTATATGAATAAGGTAGACACTAGTATTTCGGACCGTTCTAGGCGAAGGGCCCTTGCTTTTTGTTTGGTTCATCGTTATGCTTTTGCGGGGTCCATGCCAGATGGAGTGTTCGGGAACGCGAGGTATGCTCGTGTTGTCGAAGAGATGGAAAGGGGATATGATCCTTCTGCCTTGATCCTAGCTGAGACCATACTGGGCTTAGACGACCGTTATGCTAATCGTCTGAGCTCGTACCGGGGTTGTGCTAGGATTCTCAACATTTGGCTCATGGAGAGGCTAAGTGTGTATAAAGCTTTTCCCCTTGGGTGTGTCTTCAAGGCTGCGGCGATGACGTCGCGAAAGATGGAGTGGGCTAACCCTCGGGAGCGTTCGTTCAACTACTACCGGTGGTTCGTGAAGGAGAGCTCCATTCGTTGGTATGTGTCTTGGTGGGGTGTTACGGCGATTACGGCGCCATCTGTTGCGAATGCGGCTTGTGGGTTGATGTTGTGCGGGTTTGAACGAGGGGTGTGGATTCATCCTCTTCGCTTGAAGAGGCAAATCGGGCTTGCTCAAACCATACCCGAGCAGGATACTCAGGCTAGTGGGGTTGTTGTCCTAAACAACCAGATGATTGATGCTTGGATCCGGGGATGGTCGGATCGTGTAACTTGGGCTGTTCCGGAGCATATAGAGTCTACTCGTGTTACGGACTTCTATACACGATGGTATCGTTCTAATGATCCTCAGGAACGTGAGAATCAGAGAAGGAGAGAGAAGAATGGTCCAAGGCCCTCCTTGGCGTATGAGGCGGTGCGCGAAAGGAGAGACTATGGTGATCTTTGTGTTAATGTGGATGCTTCTTCTTCGAGGCCTGCGCGGGAAAGGCTTGGAGTAAGGGTGACTGCTAAGGATCGTCTAGGGTTAAGGATCGAGGAGCCCCTAGTCGAGCAGGACGAGGATCCGATCGAGCCCCCAGGATTTGAGAGACTTACTCCCGTGATCAGTTCGAAGATTGTGGCGGATCGGCCTCTTGAAGATGAAGAGGTTAATCCGAAGCGGCGGAAGACGGCGTAGTTTGTTTTGTTTTGTTTAGAAATAAGCTTTTATTCAAATACATGTTTTAGATTCAAATAAAGGGTTAAGGAGGCTTGTTCCTAACTCATTTCTAAATTGCGAAAAATTCTAAATAAAGTAATGAAATAGAATTAATTTGCTTTTGTCTTGTCTCGTTGCTTCCATTCGTATTGCTTTGAAATGTTCTCAACCTTTTTAAGCTTTGAACATTCGTATTTTGTCCTAAATCCTCGACCTTTTTAAGCTTTGGATTTGTTTGTTTGATTTGTTTATTCTTAAGTCCTCGACCTTTTTAAGCTTCGGACTTAGATTTTTTTGTTTTGTGTTGACTGTGCTCTCGACCTTTTTAAGCTTCGAGCGTGTCATTTTGTGAGTGCAATGCCCTTGACCTTTTAAGCTTTGGGTTTGCGAAGTTCGGTTGTGCTTTTGACAAGCTGCCTACGTATCCGCGTTTCACGGAATCAAACCGGCGTAGTTCGTGTGATTCGGTTGAGCTTTTTGTAAAGCTGCCTACGTATCCACAGTGCGTGGAATCAAACCGAGCGTAGTTCACTCATGCGTGAGTGAGTTTTGTTTTTGAAATACATTGCAAATTTGTCTGTGTTTAGGGGTAGTATTTCTTGAGTTGATCAAGATTTGTTGGTAATCGGAAGTCTTGACCGTCAAGGTCAGTTAACTTCACGGCTCCCCCAGGGAGGATTTCCTTGACCAAGTACGGTCCGGCCCAATTGGGTTTGAATTTTCCTCTTGGGTCGACTGGTAATGGTGCTCGGACTGATTTGAGTACTAGGTCACCCACTTTGATATTTCGTGGCTTGACCCGTTTGTTGTATGCGCGTTGTAGGCGAGACTGATACATCCGGTGTACTTAGTGAATGTAACCGCCTTTCGTCTAAAAGGATGAGTTGTTCGTATCGTTCAGCGTGCCATTCGGCCGGGAATGTCTGCTTCCATGAGAATCAGAAGGGATTGCATTTCAATTTCTGAGGTTGGGCGGCTTAATCCCGTAGGTTAGGAAATAGGGTGTCATGCACGTGGGTGTGCGGATAGTGGTGCGGTATCCCCATAATGCAAATGGGATTTTGTTGGGCGATCGTGGCGGTGTCGATCATCTTTTTAAGGATTGATCTGACGGTTTTGTTTCTTTGCCTCGACCGCTGGCGGGTTAGTTTGTGGTCGATAGGGTGATGACTTGTGTCGTTGTATCTTGTATTTAAGGAGGAGCGGTTCGACTTCTCCTTGGAAGTGTGTGCCTTGGTCGCTTATAGACTCGTGGGGTATGCCGTAGCGACAAATGATGTTGTTTTGTATGAATTTCGCAACTTCTTTTGTGCCTAGCGTTCGGTATGATGCGGCTTCGACCCATTTGGTGAAATAGTCGATGGCCACGAGGATGAAGCAGTGTCCTCCTGCTCCCACGGGTTGAACTTTGCCTATGACGTCAATTCCCCAGGTCGAGAAAGGCCATGGCGAGGTTAAACTGTATAGTGGTGAAGGAGGGATGTGTTGTACGTTTGCAAAAATTTGGCAATTATAGCAATGTTTGACATATTTTGCGCAATCGGCCTCCATGGTGGTCCAATACCATCCTAGCCTTATGATTTGTTTGCACATGGCTCGTGCGTTCATGTGTGGCCCGCACTCGCCGTCGTGTACTTGGGACATGATTTCGTGTCCTTTTTTGTGGTCGACGCACAAGAGTAGTGTGCCTTGAGGTGTCTTTTTGAGTAGTTTGCCCATTTCCATTACGAATTGTGATGATAATAGGCGTAGGGCTCTTTTGCCCCGTTTGTCGGTGTTTGGCGGGTATTCGCCGTTCGTTTTGTAGTTGATGATTGCTTGGTACCAAGGGTCGGTTTGTTCTTCCTCGGTTTCAATGTCACAGATGTAGGTGGGTTCATTCCGTCGTTCCACGACAATGGGTAGTGTTTCCATTCCCGAGGGTATGTTGATTAGTGACGCGAGTTTGGATAACGCGTCGGCGAATTGGTTTTCTTCGCGAGGAAGGTGTATGAATTCTACGCGATAGAATTCGTTTATGAGCTCTTGTATTTTGTTTTGGTATAGTGCTAGGTTTTCGTTGAGTATCTTCCATGCACCGGATACTTGGTTGATTATGAGGGAGGAGTCCCCATAGACTCTTATGTTGCGGGCGTTGAGTACAAGCGCTGCTTGGAGACCGTGCAAGCACGCTTCGTATTCTGCGGCGTTGTTTGTTACGTCGAAATCCAGCTTGATGGATAAGGGGGTGTGTTCGCCGTTCGGGGATATGAGAAGTATTCCTACTCCACATCCTCGGTAGTTGGAGGAGCCGTCGAAGTATAGCTCCCATTGTTCTTGGTTGATGTTGTAAATCCCATCGTCCGGAAGGGATGTTGTGTCGATGATTGGTTCTTCGTTGATTGCATTTTAATTTGAAATCGAGCGCTCGTCCTTTGATTGCTTTGAGTGCGTGCCAAGGTCGGTCGGCTAGAGCAACGCGTCCATCGGCCATTCGTCCGGTTAAGCGCAGGTTTCTCGAAAAGATACTTTCTGAGGTCCGTTACGGAGTAGACCTTCCGTTTGGTGTGCTAGCATATAGTAGCGGAGTTTCTTGGATGACCACACTAGAGCTAGACAACTCTTCTCGACAGGCGAATATCGAGTTTCGTAATCGAGAAACTTCTTGCTTTTGTAATAGATTGCGTGTTTTTCGCCGTTTATTTCTTGAGCGAGCATGGCGCCCATGGCGGTAGGGGTGGTTGTGTGGTATAAGGATAGTGGCAAATCCTTTTGGGGTGGTCGTAGAACTGGCGGGTTGGTCAGTAATTCTTTGACCTTGTCAAATACTTTTTGACATTCTTCGTCCCATTCAATGTGGTCGGTTTTCTTGAGTTTCTTGAAAACTGGTTCACATATCATGGTGAGTTTGCTAATGAAGCGTGAGATGTATTGAATTTGGCCCAAGAAACTTCTTTGTGCATCATGTCATGTAGGAGGGTTGTGGCGGTGCGTTGGTATGTAGCACCGGCATTGATTAGGCCGAAAGGCATGACCGTGTAGCAGTATGTGCCCCACGGTGTAATGAAGGCCGTTTTTGCCATGTCTTCGCAAGCCATTTTGATTTGATTATAACCTGCGTAGCCATCCATGAAGGATAGGAGGGCGTGGTCGGCGGTGTTGTCGACTAGGACGTCCACATGGGGTAATGGGAAGTCATCTTTAGGACTGGCTTTGTTCAACTCGCGAAAGTCAACGCATACTCGAATTTTGCCATTCTTCTTCAAGACTGGAACCATGTTTGAGACCCATTCAGGATATTCGATGACTTGGATGAAACCGGCTTGTAGTTGTTTTTCGATTTCTTCCTTAACCATAAGGGACCATTCGGGACGTAGTCTTCTTAGCTTTTGCTTGATGGGTTTGTAACCGGGTTTAATCGGGATGCGGTGTTCGGCTATGCTTCGTTCGATTCCGGGCATGTCTTTGTACGACCAAGCGAATACGTCCTTGAATTCGCTTAGGAGTTGTGTGAATTGGGCGCGCTCATCTTCGTCTAGTGAGGCACCTAGTTGTAGTTCCCTTGGTTCTTCGGGGGTTCCCACGTTTATGGTTATGGTTTCCTCGATGATGGGGTCTTGTGTTTTTGGGGAGATGATGTTTGCAATGTATTTGTTTAAAGATTCATTTGTTTGTTCATTTTCATCGCATGAGTTAGTGTCTTTTGTATTTTGCGTTTTGCCTGTTGTTTGTTGATTTTTGTTTGTTTGTATTTTGTTGTTTGTTTTAGCTTGAGACAAGACGTAAGCAAATTTATTCACTTCATTATTTTGAAGAGAATTATTCGACAAATCAGAAAATTGCTTGGAGCTAGCCTCCGTAAAAAGAAAATCTAAACTAAAGCTAGAGTCTAGGATAGAGGGGTCAACAGATGACCCGACACTAAGAGCATTAGAAGCTAAAAGAATCTCTTCTTCTTCTTCGTCGTCTTCTGTGCTGCTGGAGGTGCTTGAGTTGCTTGAGTTGCTTGAGTTTGAATCACTCTCGTCCTTGTCTTTGAGATTAGTGACATGGTCGAAGAGTGGTCCTTCACCGGTGATAAGCTGGAAGTGGTGACCTTGTGCATCGGTCCATTTCAGCGTCTTATACCATCCGTTGAGGGTTTTGTCTGTGGCGTCGGCTATGAGTAAGTTAGGATCGAAGTGACGGTCTCGCATAATTGTGGAGACAATCTCTTCGTTTTTGGTGCTCGGTGAGGCCTTGAGTGTATTGGGCTCGGCCTCACTAGAGAAACAAGCTTCGGATGAATGGATGATGTTTCCAAGGGAGGTATTCCGTCGGCCAGTTCCTCAGGGGTGAAATATGCATTCAGGTCGAGGATGTAAGGTCGCAGGGTGACTTTGTGAGTTGACCTTCGCCTTTGGATTTCCTTAACCATCTTCTCCTGGTCGTCGTCCTTGGGTTTATAGCCTAGACCCATGGTGAGCCAAAGGCTGTTGTTGTTTTTTGTTTTGAAGGGTTTGTAGGTTTTGATTGGTGTACGCGTGATGGTGCCGACTTCAAAGTCGAAACCACATAAGTCTTCTGTGGGTTCAGCCACAATTTCCGCAGAATTGGGCTCTTTTGGTGTATCGAAAAGGGCTCGAAAGTTTGAGGCATTCAAGGTTATGATCTCCTCGTTAAGGGGGATCTTAACCTTTTGATGTAGGGTAGAGGTAACAGCTTTGGTAGAGTGAATCCATGGTCGCCCCAGGAGTATGTTATAGGAAGGGGTCATGTCAATGACTTGGAACTCGACCTTTCTTTCAATGGGACCACTGCGTATGTGAAGAGAAATGGTTCCTTTCACGTGACGTCGGGTTCCGTCGAAAGCTTTGACTCCGTCCATGCTCGGGGTGAAGTCTTTATCGGATAAGCCGAGGCGATGTGCGGTGGCCAATGGTAGGACATTGACTGCAGACCCGTTGTCAACAAGAGACACGGGTAAAGTTTTCCTCATACACTCTACGCTAATGTATAGAGCGAGGTTGTGATTTGGTCCGAATGCGGGGAGATCATCATTTGAGAAGGTAATAGCTCCTGGTAACCAATCACTTGTGACATGGCTAACCATTTGATCCGGAGAGATCTCAGCATCTGCGCACGCTATTTGTAGAGTACGAATGAATGCATTTCAATGTTCCGCTGAGTCTCGTAAAAGGGCCCAGATTGAAACATCGGCTTTTGTGCGAACGAGTTGCTTCTGAAGCACCTCATTCGTGTTAGGGGGTGGAATTATTGTAGAGGTGGAGGGTGTACTTACAGAGGGAATATCCTCTTGGGCTACGGCCTTGCCTTTCTCGGCCGCGGTTGCTTTTCTGGCATGCTCATCTGTGAAGATATTCTGATAAGGACGACCAGAGCGTGTGAGGTGTGAAACCTCGTCTTGTTCTTTCTCTTCGGGCTGCTCGCCCTTTTCTTTTTGATCTTTGTTTTCGGGTCGTTTGCCCTTCTTTTTCTTCCCCTTTTTGTTCTTTTTGGTTTTATTCGAGGAAGGAGTGGTTGAGAGTTGAGCTACAGATTACGTTGGTGGCGACGGCTCTTCGTCTTCGTCATCACTGAACCAGACCCCATTGATTTGGTTGCTGGTGGGTGTGACCAAGTAGGAGCAATCTAAGACGGGTGCTGATCCGGGGAAGATTGCAGGGTTGTCATAAGTTGTGGGGTTGCTTTGAGCTCCGATGGCGATTTCAACGAGTTCTTCGAAATTCTCGGCATCGCCGTAATCAAAGCGCCTTTGCCACTCGGGTCGTAAGCTACCGAGAAATGTGTACATGAGCTCGTCTTCGTGTGGAGGGTTCGGAACTTGGGCAAGTAGTTTTCTCCAACGGGCGAGGTATTGGGTGAAATCTTCCTCGTCGTTTCGATATTGGGCAACGAGGGTATGGAGGGAGACATGCTTATTGGCCTTGTTTTTGATGCGTTGTTCTAGACGTTCAACTTCGATCTGATGCAAGGCCTTCAAGTTGTCAAAATCTTTAGTGAATTGGCTAATGCGGTTATGGAGAGTTCTTAATCTTTTGAGGTTTGCCATCTTCGAGGTGCGTTTGAAGCGGGGAGTGATGGTGCGATTCATGGTGAGTATTCAGCTGAGGCCTGCATTTCACTTTGCATATTAGTGACACGACTCGACCCACTAGACTCACATTCATTTTTAAGCATTCATTTTAGCTCATTTCTTTGTTTAGAAAGACCTTTTATGTTTTGAAAAGAGGAGATTTTCGAAAAGGTTTTAGCTAAAGGAAGCTTTTGAGACAAGGATGTGTGCGCACATCTCGCCTCGATGTTAAAGTGTTTTGCTTTGCATCCGTCGAACTGATATCGGTAATTTGCCGAGGTGAGCTCGAGTTCGGATGTGTAAAAGAGAAAGGATTCGACTCGAGAGTGGTTAACAAGTCGAGTCGAGGATGTTAAAAGCGGAGTCTAGAGGATTGAAATCCACGAGCTCGGGTTTTAGTCCTTGCTCGGGTTTTTGCTTGTTAGTGAAAAAGGAAATTTTGAGAAAGCTTGTTTCAAAAATTCGCGAGAGTTTTGTTTGAAAAGGTGTTAGTTTGTTAGATGTTAGGTTCATTTATCTTTGAAACGTTTTAAGCGAGTTTTCGAAGACATGAATGCGAATGCTCGTTTTGAAAAAGACCATGGAGTGCATAGCCTCGAACTTGTACGTATGACTCAAAAGGGGTGAAAAATGAGTCGGTCGGGTACACCTCCAACTACCTCGAGTACGCTTTGGCAGATACTTAACCCCTTCATTTCCTTTGCCAGGCGATAGGTTTTCTTAAAGAACCTTTGGGGCGGTCGAGATAGCCGTTTACGGCAAGCCGTGGAGGGGCGAGAGGAAAGCTAGTCCGGCATGTGCTTTATCGAGTGGACAAGCCTGCATGTGGGAACCACCTCTCGAGGGTGAAAAGGGTGCCTAGATTCCAAAAGAATGGACTCTAAACGAATGTGCATAGCTCAATTATGTATACTTGGATTGTTCAAGGCTTTCAAGTTTCACCTCTTTATTTTTAAAAAGAAAAAGCTAGTTTTAGTTTTAAAAAAATAAAATGTCCCCAGCGGAGTCGCCAAACTGTGGAACACGGGATCGGACGGGACCCAACTCGGCGTCTTGCTTAAGGGCGCTTTTAAAAAGTTTAAAAAGATTAAGTTGGAAAAACCTTTAAGAACTGTTTGGAGTCGCCACCTAATTATCGCGGAAATTAGGAACCTGCTACCATGTTCTAAGCTAAAAACATGTCCTAGATTTTGGAGCACGCCGACACCCCTAGATCTAAGGCTTGTGAAACCAGATTGGATTCGGGGTGAGGGTACTTTAGAAAAAGAGAGTTCAATTAATGATTTATGAAAACCTTTTAGAAAAGCCTATGTAAAAATAGCCTCTACTAACCTAGAACAATCCGAATAAGATGATAATTGAGCTAATGTTATCGCTACGTACAAGTGCGAAAAAGATTTGTAAAAGAATGCAGATGCAAATGCAAAAAGATTGATTAAAACCCTCAGTTTAGCATGTTTAACTTGTTAACGAAAACGGTTCAGTTAAAGGTCGAATTCATTGTTTAAGTTGATTTTAATGCAAAAGAGAAGGGTGCAAGATGCATGCAAATAAAATAAAGTTCAATTGTCCATTGGTTTATTTTAAAAGGGTCGGTTGCTTATGCGACTTTGGCGTGTCATCGGATATGGAGTGTACCCGAAGTAAATAGAACACTTGGAATGCAAGCCTATTTGGGTGCCAAAGCCTGAGCTAGAGTGTAGTCCCCTTTGTTAGTCCATAGAAAATAAGAAAAAGCTTTGATCCAAGTGGATCGGTACCTACCTTGTCTTGACGCTTCAGATCTGGGCAGAGCTTTGCTTCTTGAACTAAAAGGAGGATGAATTCAACACGGGATGGTGTGTTGAACTCAAAGATTTGAGTGCTTGAAGCTTTGAGAGGGTTTTGTAGTGTGAATTATGAATTATGTGTAAGAGAGGTGTATTCTGGTTGCAAATTGTGATTCTGAGGTCGGGGTATAGGGGTGTATATATACTAAAAACCTCGGAGAAATTAGGAAACCCGGGGATAAAAACAGGCCAGGAAACCGCATAGCCTTATGCGGTTGCGGTCTAAACCGCATAGGCTTATGCGGTTGCCCACCCAAACCGCATAAGCTTATGCGGTTTGAAGGTGTGGTTTTAAGGTAGTTTCAAGTTAGGTTTGATAAAATCTTAGAAAGATTACGGGATAATCTTGCTTGCTCGCCAAGAAAACTCCTAGGATATTTCTGAGATATTTGTGATGTTCAGGGCTTTGGAGTGCGGGCCAAAGGCTGGGCTTGGGCTCGGTTTTGGGCCCGAGACCCGGAAAAATGAAAAGGGTGTATTTGCATAGATTTTGTGAAATAAGGCAAGACGTGAGGTTGTATTTTGTGTAAGAGGAGGCTAAAGGGAAGATCTAGCCGCCGGGCCTAAATTTAGGACAATTAGACCTTGTTAATGTAAAAGGGCTAATTGTAGTGCAAATGCGAAGCTCATGCCAAATGAAGCAGGACAAGGACCTAGCTAGACTCCAAATGGACAAAATGAACATTGTTTAAAGCGATGTGATGCGACCTAAATCATTTTAACATTTCAAACGACTCAAAAATGAATTCGACATTAGTTAGAACCGTTTAAGTCAACGTTAAAGCATGCGTAATAAAAGTCCGTGATACATCACAGGGTTTTGTTTGGGAAGGTACGGATATGGGTATCCACAGACTCGTAAAGAGTGTAGTTGCTTTGAAAATTATACGTATTGAACTCGTGAGGAGTATACGTATTTTGATTTTTTAACTCGTAAAGAGTGTGTCTGTTTTTGAAGATTATACGTATTGAACTCGTGAGGAGTATACGTATTTTGATTTGTGACTCGTAAAGAGTGTAGTTGTTTTGGAAAATATACGTATTTAACCTGTGGGAAATATATGTATTTTGATTTTGTAACTCGTAAAGAGTGTATTTGTTTTGAAAAGATATACGTATTCAACTCGTGAGGAGTACACGTATTTTTGATTTTGTAACTCGTAAAGAGTGTGTCTGTTTTTGAACATATACGTATTTAACTCGTGAGGAGTATACGTATTTTTGATTTTGCGACTCGAAAGAGTGTATTTGCTTTTGAAAATATACGTATTTAACTTGTGGGAAATATACGTATTTTGATTTTTAACTCGTAAAGAGTGTCTTTGTTTTTTGAAGATATGCGTATTTAACTTGTGAGGAGTATACGCATTTTTGATTTGTAACTCGTAAAGAGTGTATTTGTTTTGAAAAACATACGTATTCAACTCGTGAGGAGTATACGTATTTTGATTTGTAACTCGTAAAGAGTGTATATGCGTTGTTATTTTGTAAAATTTGGGTTCTCGGCTTGTAACGAGCATGTGTATTCTCGTGTTTTTATCATAGTAGCACATAAAAGAGTGAATTAATAGCGTAATGGACCGTAATAACCAGCCCAAACTAAAAATTGACCCGTGCCTGACCACTTAATCGCCAGAACTCTGGCGATTTAGTGTGTGTGTGTCCTATTTTGTTCAAAAACACGGGTAGAGGGAAGAGAGTAGCACAGCCGAAAACAAACACACAAACACACCCTAATCGAAAAACTCGTTCTCAGCGATTTTTCAACCGAAATTCGTGATTTCGCCTCCTACGATTCGCAATGGACCAAGGTATGCACTCAATCAAGTTGCTAATTCGTGTTTTGAAGTCGGTTTGAGTCGGTTTTGACTGAAAATTCGTTTTTTAGGGTTTATGTTAAACCGTCTTGCATGATTCGAATTTTGCTATCATTGTTGCTTGAAATTGATACTTGAGAGCATTAAGAGGCTTGTCTTGCTATTGTTGATGATTGTATGTGCAAAACCCGTGTCTTGGGGCTGTTTTTCGTGTAGAAGGTCAAGGGCATTTTGGTCATTTTTCGTTTTTCTTCTCGGAATACGCTCAAAATTTCAATGTAGGTTACCCATTAGTAGTTTAATTAATTTACACTTTATTATATTAGATAATTAAGTGATAAATTATATCTATTTGTGGGACAAATATTGAAAAACAAAATGGACCCATATAAGGTCTCATGGACCGTCCAAATAGAGCAAATGGTAGATGCTTCCATTTGTTTTTATTTGTTTTGTTTTTATTATATTTGGAAATGCATGTGTAACATAATCATTACAATGCATGAGATTCTTCTACCCAAGACAAACTCTTTCTCTCCTCTCTTGGACCCATTTTGGCCGGCCCCTATTAGTGTGCTCAACACACTTCTTTTTGTGTTTTTTGATATAAAAACACAAGGCTTTGAGAGATAAAGTATTCATGCATTTTCTCTCCTTTCTCTCATATTCTCTCTAAATCAAATACTCATATTATTCTAATATTACTAAGAGTTAGTAATAGTAATAATATCACATATTATCAAGTTAGTACTAAGTTATTTCTAGATCAAAATACTTAGTATTTTTGGAGTGTTCTTGGGTGTATCTCAAAGGAGGTTTCCTTGTTTGGAAACTCGGTTTGGAGGATCATCCTAAGCTTATATTCAACAAACAAAACTAGAAAGGAGTTCTAGTTTTGTGCCCTATTTTCCCTTTAAAGAAAGGTATAAATTTCTAAACTTGTTAACAATGTAAATTTGTACTACATAGATCTTGCTAAATCAAATTAGAGTAATTTGATTTACACTAATATTTGATTACTGATTGGGAATAGTTCCCTACAAGTGGTATCAGAGCCAAGGCTTGTAGTTACAAATTTATTTTGTTATTTTTGGAGTTTTATATATTTATTGAGAATAAATATGATAAAATCCGAAAATAGTGTTAAAAATGGTTTTAACACGAGATTTTTATTGCATGCAAATTTTCTAGTCTCATGAAGTTACTGGTCAAATTTCGTATTTTTTGAAATTTGTTTGCTAATTTAAATGATTTTTATACAAAACCGAGTCAAAAAGTGTGTTTTTGGCTAAAATAATTACTATAAATAGTTATAGTTCGAATCTGGTCACGAAATGTTTACACAGTGATATCTCATATTTATACTTTCTGCATGTAAATTTTCAAAGTCAGATTTTGAGGTTTGAATATTTATTCATATTTTTGTTTAAAATCGGTATGATATGCATTTTATGTCCAAAAATATAGTAAACGTTGTTTTGTGGCCATGAAATTTATACCAATATTTTTACACATTATGAGGATGCTCTCGTATAAATTTGGGATTTTTCCTCACTGTTTTAGACGGTGTTGATTTTATGAGATAAAATCGATAAAATCGTATGTTATTTTATATAAAATAATTCGTAAATATTTTCTGACCAAACTTTTCATTTCTGATATTTTGGAAGTGTTCCAGAATATACAAAATTTTGTCAAAATAAAAATGATTTTATTTTATTTTATTTTGATTTTATAAAGCTTTATTCATAAATAGTTATGATTAAAGTACTTCTAATTAGTAAAAGACCATGTTTATGAACTAAAATCACCATAAGTTAGTATAAACTAATGTTGGGTGTTCTAAAATCAGTTTAGAAGTTTTAGTTCAAGCTTAAAAGGTGTTTTAAGCATTATTGATTAATATGAGATTAATCGATTAAAAATGAGATCGGTTTGAAACGAATTAATGCGATTATTGTTTAAGGCGATTTTGGCATGTTTTTATTTATAAGCTTTACATTATGCATGTTTGAATGAATGTTTATTATTGAATGAATGTTTATTTATACTAGTATGGCCATAGTTTGTTATATTTTTACCGATATTGCCCGTAATGAAAGGGAATATCGTGTGGTTTGTAATTAAATGCGATCTCGTATCGCCGGTTTGTAATTTTTTAATAGTTTATTTCATTTATAAATGTATAATAGGATTGCTATGTATTCATTTGTAATTCATACTTGTAACTATTTGTAAAACCGAAGACCGGCGATGGAGATCGACATGGAGCCTTAGAAGAGTTCTAAAGCTTGCAAGGAGGAAACTTGGATCAAGTCCATATGAAGAGGGACCAAAGGAGTTGGTTTCCAATTTGTAACTCCTTGTATTTTTAATTACTTTTAGGTGGCCATACTAGGTTTATGCTTGCTTTATCATGCTTGTTTGTTTGCTTATTTTCCGCACACATGCCAAAATCGCCATGCATACCACGATATCCCACTATGATTGTCGATTTAAGTCACGATTCCTAAATTAGTTCACTTATAAAGAATTTTATGACTAAAATTGACAAGATCACCCACATATTTATCAAAATGAATTGAGATTAAGCCTTTCCAAGTGTAGCAACTATGAACCCCATGTTCGTGAGGACCTCCGCGACGTGGAACCTTGTTACCATGGGTAAGTAGTGGGAGGAAGTCCCACGCTAATTTGGTTTGGACTCAACCGAATAAGAGTTATTTGGGGCTAATCGATGCATTTTAAAGAATATCATCAACCAAGCATTCTAGTGTAGAATTAGTCAAGTGTTGACTTATCGTTTTTATATAAAAGGAAACATGAGATGTCTAATTTTATATGGAAAACGAGTCTTGGAATCATTTATATAATTTCGTGGGAGATCATTATATAAATGGACATTTGTTTTAAAACCGTTTTGGCAAATGTTATAAATAAACAATGAATGCTTACATATTTCCTCATATTTGTTGTAGAATCGTTTATTTCAAATCGCAATGGCATCATCATCATCAACTCCCGCGCCCATTTTGGGCAAAGATTCATGGTTGCGAACCGTGATGGATAAGTGTATCCTTAAGGATGACGGTAGCAACTTTGTCGAATAGGATTCGACAATAAGGGGCGCCGCTACATCCGACAATGTGCTCAAACACCTTATCGAACCACACCCCGCCGAACCCACATCTCGATCCGGGGCGGCACGAGCCACCTATGATGAGTATGTGAAAGTGGACAATGACGTGAAAAACGTCTTGATTTGGTCCATGGCACCCGCTCTCAAACTCCGTTTTGTCACACAAAAGAGTGCATATGAGATATTCACTCGAGTGACGACCATGTTCTCCAAAGCACCGCAAATAAGGTTTTATGAAGCCGCGGTGCGGTTTTTCGATGCAAAGCTAGAGAAGAACCAAAAAGTTGGTCCTCATGTGCTCAAAATGATTGAACAAATAGACACTCTTGAGCGTCAAGAGTGTGCTATACCGAAAGCTCTTGCGATTAACCGCATTCTTCACTCTCTTCCTAATAAGTTTGCTCATTTTCGAGTAAACTATAACATGAACAACATGGATAAGAGTTACCATGAACTTCATGCTCTCTTGGTCCAAGCCGAGAGGGATATGGAAGTGAATGAGGTGGAGAGGAAAGATGTTCTCTCCATCAAAATGAAGAACATGTCTCTTGGAGTTAAGAAGGGGAAGGTGGCTAAGAAAACGCCATCCGTCAAAGGCAAGGGTAAGGGCAAGGCTATTGTGGAAGGTGTTCCACATAAGCCTAAGCCCAAGGTCAACAAGGGAAAACCTCTCAATGACACTTGCAAGTATTGTAATGAAGTGGGTCATTGGAAGCGCAATTGTCCCAAGTATAAGAAGGACTTGAAAGATGGATGTGTGACATCCAAAGGTATTCTTCCTTCTAATCTCTATATGATTGACATTAATCATGCTTGCATTTCTACATGGGTATTGGATACCGGATGTGGATCTCACCTTTGTAATCATTTGCAGGGGATGAGAAACGTGCGAGCTCTAGCCAAGGGTGATGTAGATCTCAGCATGGGCAATGGAGCTAGAGTAGCGGCCGTTTCCGTGGGAACTTTTGTACTTGCTCTTGCTAGTGGATTAGAGTTGCTTTTGAATAACTGTTATTTTGTACCAACTCTAACTAAAAACATTATCTCCGTCTCCGTTTTAGATGCGGAAGGTTTTTCTTTTGTGATTAAGAACAACCGTTGTACTTTTTCATTGAATGAAATAGTTTATGGACAAGCTATTTCAATTGGAGGTATTTATGTTTTAAATGATGTCAATGATGTTTATCATGTGGAGAACAAGAGGCTCAAAACGAATGAATCAAACAAATCCTACCTTTGGCATTGTCGTTTAGGTCACATAAACGAAAGACGCATAAAGAGACTTGTTGAGACCAAGCCATTTGATTGCGAATCATATGGTACATGCGAGTCTTGCCTTTTAGGCAAGATGACTCGTCAACCCTTTAGCGGTAAAGGGACACGAGCAAGTGAGGTTTTAGGACTCATACATACCGATGTGTGTGGTCCATTAAACATCACCGCTAGAGGAGGATATCATTACTTCATTACTTTTACCGATGACTTAAGTAGATATGGTTATGTCTACTTAATAAGGCATAAAAGTGATGCTTTTGAGAAATTTAAAGAATTTCAAAATGAGGTTGAGAACCAATTAAACAAAAGGATAAAAGCACTACGATCGGATCGTGGTGGCGAATATCTAAGTAATGAATTTGATTCACATCTTAAGAATTGTGGTATAATATCACAATGGACTCCTCAAGCACACCACAATTGAATGGTGTTGCGAGAAAGGAGAAAGAACTTTGCTTGACATGGTTCGGTCTATGATGAAGTCAAAGCTGAGCTTCTGGATCATTTTGGGGCTTTGCATTGTTATCTCTTTGTTTTCTCACTAAATCAGTCCGACTAAAGCGGCCAATAAGACTCCATATGTGATATGGGCGGGAGCAGTTCCTATTTGTCATTCATGAGAATTTGGGGATGTGAGGCATTCGTCAAGAATAAAGCGGCGATAAACTCGCTCAGAGGTCCGACAAATGTCTATTTGTAGGTTATCCTAAGGAAACCTGTGGCTATTACTTCTACAACCTCACGAGAACAAAGTGTTTGTGGCTCGTGATCTTTGTTTTCTAGAAAATGAGTTTATTTCTAAAAAACAGAGTGAGAGAAAATTTGAACTTGATGAAGTTCAAGAGCCACAAACCGAGACAGAAAATGAGGAAACTGTTCCCTCGTCTTCTGACACGGTTGTAATCCCTAGGAGGTCAGGAAGAATTAGTCATCAACCTGACCGTTACCGCGGTAACATCGAGGAGGAGGGTGATTTGTTGTTATTCGAAAGCAACGAACCCTCAACCTACAAGGCGGCTATAAGTAGCCCCAACTCAGATCAGTGGCTTGAGGCCATGAAAGCCGAAATGGATTCTATGTGCGAGAACCAAGTTTGGGACTTGGTAGATTTACCTGAAGGAGTGAGACCCCTTCAGTGTAAATGGATATTCAAAATCAAACTCGGCATAGATAAACATATTGATGTTTACAAAGGTAGATTGGTGGCAAAGGGCTTTTCACAAGTCCAAGGTATTCATTATGATGAAACCTTTGCACCGGTTGCTATGCTTCGATCCATAAGGATAATCTTAGCGGTTCTTGCATTTCATGACTATGAAATATGGCAAATGGATGTAAAACCGCCTTCTTGAATGGGATTCTAGAAGAGGAAGTGTTTATGACACAACCTGAAGGTTTTATAGATACATCCAACCCTAAGAAAGTATGCAAGCTTAAAAGATCCATTTATGGTCTTAAGCAAGCATCGAGAAGTTGGAATCACAGATTCGATCATGTTATCAAACAACATGGATTCGCTCGAAGTCTTGAGGAACCTTGTTTGTACATGAAGTTTAGTGGGAACAAGGTGACTTTCCTTGTTTTGTATGTGGATGACATACTATTGATTGGAAATGATATTCCAAGTCTGAACTTCGGTAAAGGTGGAATTGGGAAACCATTTCCAAATGAAGGACTTAGGAGAGGCCTGGCGCATCTTGGGTATCGGATATATAGAGATAGATCCAAAGGATACTAGCATTGAGTCAAGAAACTTATATCGATAAGATTCTTGATAGGTTCAATATGAAAGACTCCAAGAGAGGCTTTCTTAGATGAGTGTAGGAATAACGTTGAAGAAATCTCAATGTCCTACGCCTCTGCGGAAATTGAACGCATGAAATTGATCCCTTATGCTTCATTGTAGGATCAATCATGTATGCTATGATGTGCACTCATCCCGATGTCGCTTTCGCCTTGAGCATGACGAGCCGGTATCAAGCTAATCCTGGTGAGAGTCCTTTGGATAGGCTATAAAGAACATCCTTAAGTACTTGAGAAGAACTAAGGATTCGTTTCTAGTGTTTGGAGGGGAGCTTGAGCTACGTGTAAAGGGTTACTGGGATGCAAGTTTCCAAACCGATGGGGATGATCTTAAATCCCAATCCGGCTATGTTTTTGTGTTGAATGGAGGAGCTGTTTGTTGGAAGAGCTTCAAACAGTGTCACCGCGGATTCTACAGCGGAAGTGAATATTTGGCGGCATCTAAAGGCGCTAAAGAAGGCGTGTGGATTCGGCAATTCTTGGATGGACTAAGAGTAGTCCCTAGTGCGCGGATCGATCCTTTGTTTATTGTGATAACAGTGGGGCTATTTTCCAAGCGAAGGAGCCCAAGTCTAGTAACAAGTCTAGACACGTTTTGAGGAAATACCACGTTATTAGAGATAATGTGGAGAGGAAGGAAATTGATATTTGTAAGGTTGGGACAGACGATAACATCGCTGATCCTTTAACCAAGCCTCTTTCGAGGGCTAAGCATGACACGCACACCGCCTCCATGGGGTTGCGACGTATGCCAGATTTCCTTTAGTTTCGTAATATGTAATTGAACGATGTATCTTATTACATATATGAAAATGACATTCATTGTTTTTATCTTAAGTCATTGTTGAATGCATACTTTGTTTATCCGAATAATTGTGTGACAACTTTGAACGTATTCAAGTGAACGGTATAAACTAAGTATTTGGTCCCTAGTCTCTCATATGAGGTGACGTCTCGGAGAGACTAGATTGCAAGTCGATCGATGGTGGGTTCAACACCATAGGGTCATATGTGATGACCGATCGTTTGCATAGACAGACTGTGAGACACTCTGTCGGACAGTGTGAGACACTCTGTCGGACAGTGACGCTTATAGAATTCCTTTTCAATGAGATTGAAACCTGGTCGTGGTGGGAATTCTATAGTATTCCTTTGAGTCAATTCTTTATTGGGCCCGATTAATACAGTCGGCCTGCAGCTTCCGTAGTGACTTTCATTTTTGACCTAAGCCAGGCCGTGAAAGGGGTTATAAGGGCATCTTGGGGGTCGTGGTGATCTGCATTATACAGTACAATCGAGTGGAAGGGAAATGTCCACCCTCGTCAGGGTAAAACATCTTTGGGCCACTCGAGGAGTAGTCACTGAAAATCGTGTGGCCACGCTCGGTAGAATCTACGGTAGATTCCCGTCAGGCAATAATCTCCTTATCGAGGAAACCACTCATGATATATATCTTATGAATGCAAGTACGACCTGTAAGACACCTTGCATTGAGTGGGAGATGTGAAACGGACATGAGAATTGGTAATACACAACTTGTCTCGGACAAGTGGGAGATTGTTGGAGTATGTGTCCTCCACAATAGTGCGGTTACTTAATAAATCTCAATTAAGGAATACGTGGGGATAATCCTAGTATTATTGTCAATTGATTAACGTAAATCAATAACGGTTGGCTGACTAGAGTTTGACGTTATTGTCGTGAGAACGGCGGTAATCAATTGATCCCTTTAAGTCACACCTATAGGAACGTACTCCAAATATTAAAGCTAATTAATTGTATGAGATGCGATTATATTAGTAACTTGATAAATCGACTAACGGTTAGTCAGTGTATTAATTTAGAGAGAAATCGAGTTGTGAACTCGAATGATTTAATTTTATTTCGTTGAGTTGGTGGTTGTGCTCTGTTTTTAACGTGTGAGACGACTTCGGATGGCCTTGTTGTTTTTGAAACGTCGTTATATGCTAATGACGAGGCTATGGGCGTCTTGTGTGCGAAAAGCGGTTTGAAAATCTGTAATTTTCGTGTGTTTTTGTGTGGAGACGGTTTCTTGGGTCGAAATTTTCGGTTCCGAAACTTGTCGAAAATTTTTGTCTTGGGTCATGATGACTTGTATGGTGTATGGTTTGCTCATTTTTGCTGATCACGCGTCATTTGGAGGTGTTTTGGAGTGTTTTGGAGCGTTTTTGTGTAGTTGAGCTAGGCTTCTTGAACTCGTCTTTCTTGCTTCTCGTGCTTCGAGTCTTGGATGTACTGTCATGCAGGCCGTCTGGGTTGGCTAAAGTGTCGGTTCGTGGGAGTTTAGGGCTTCCTTGGTCAAGAAAAGGCCATGAAAAGGCCACTTTTGTAGCTTGCGTGCGTTTTACAAAAGCTATTCAGTCGAGGTGTTCGGGACATGGTTTTTGTACGAAACTTTTTGTGGGTGTTCATTATGACTTGTATGTCGTATACGTGTCATGAACTGGGCATTTCTGTGTCTCTACGCCGTTTTAGCCTTATCTGTCAAAAATAAGCCTAAAGCGTATTTTCTGTTGTTTTGCTTGGTTTTTTTGTCATTTTTGTACTTTCTAGCTCTTTGTATTGGTCGTGTATGACGTATATATCATATACGTGTCATAATATACGCATTTCTGTACTCCTGCGTTGTTTTGGCCTTGTCTGCCAAAAATAGGCCTAAAACTTGCTTTTTTTTGCTTCTTCCTCTGCTTTTTCTTTGCTTTTGCGTATCCTTGCTCTTTAGTCTTGAACGTGCATGCCGTGTACATTGTATATGTGTCATAAAATATGCATTTTTGCGTCTCTGCTTTGTTTTGGCCTTTTCTGTCAAAGATAGGCCTGAAGCTTGCTTTTTGCTGTCCTGCTTGACTTTTCTCTGTCTTTGTGCATCCTTGTTTCGTAGATATTGCATCTGTGTCACGAAATATACATTTTTGTATTTTTGTTCCTTTTTAGCCTTTTTTGTCAAAGATAGGCCTGAAGCTTGCTTTCCTATTGTCTTTGTATATGTGCATTCTTCTGCTCGTTGTGAATTTGCTTTGACCGAATTGTATTTTGTCATATCATATGACTGCGTTGCTTAAGAGTGTTTCTTGAATCTACGCAGGTGACCCTGAGATCGTGATACCTACGACCAGTGCTATGCAGGATGTTATCCAGAGCATCGATTTTAGTGCTACAGGGGAGGAGCATACCCCAATGTCCGAGTTGCGTCATCACTTAGCGACTTCTGAAGGTCCGTCCCAGTCCGATTTATTCAAGACTCCTCCTATTTTGACGCCAGGGAATGAGGTACAGGGACCTGTCCCGGAGTCTCCTATGCCTTCTATTAGCGAGCATAGCACTACCGTAGAGCCGACAGGGCCTTCTGTTGGTGATGCAGGGCGTGCTATAAATGCGACCGGGGTTTCTGTGGAGCCGGCCATGGAGTTACCTATGCCTTCCGTAGGTGGGCGTGGGGCTACTGTTGAGTTGCCTAGGCCTCCTGCTAGTGGGCATGGTGTTGGGTCAGCGCCTTTGCGAGATGTTGGACGTGGTAGTGTTGTAGAGTCACCGGCACCTGCTGGAAAAGGTCGAGGTAAAGGTCGTGGGGGTGGTCGTAAGAATGATAGGCCTAGTAAGAAGCGTAAAGTAGCTGATGTTGCTAGTAGTGATGAGGGTGGTGTTCGGACGCGTGGTCGTCGTGCAGCAGAGGCTAGTGGTAGTTGCGAGCAAGGTGAGAGTAGTAGTGCTGGCGCTTCTGATGAGGCGAGTTCTGATGAATCTGGAGATGATCCTGTTGTTGATAAGCCAAGACGCGGCCCTCCCCGTCGACTTGAGAATGCTTTTGAGGATGTTCCTGAGCCCGAGGAGGAGCAGGAGGATGATGAGCAGGTTGCAGATGACGTGGCGGAGGCTGCAGTTGGAGGTGAGGTTGTAGGTGATGCTGGAGGTGGCGTTGCGGCGGCCAGTCTTTGATAGTCTTTGGTCTTTGGGCCGGCTGCGCAAGATATGTTTATGGGCGTGGTTGATGAGCTAGGCTTGTGGCCATCATTTCCCCATGGGCCGAGATTGTGGGCAAATGTTGCCAAGGATTGGGATGGCGTGAGCTTGGTTTGGAACCCATTGGAGCACTTGTCTACTCGAGTGAAAGTTGGCTTCAAGTTAGGCATCATGAGGACTTTTTCTGGCTTCCGTACTGTCATGGACGCTTTTAATAAGAAATTGTCTCCCGAATCGCTGAAAATAATCCTCGGCACGGCTTTTGGTTCGTTGGTGACGAAGTGGCAGGAGGTGTGTGAAAAGAATGTGAATGCGCACCTTTCTGTACTTCGAGCGTTGTTAGATAGGTTCTGGGATACCACTAACACGTTCCATATGCCTGGATACGAGGTTGGTATCACTTTCTCGTCTCTTGCGATTGTCTCGGGACTCCCCCACGGAGAGGAGGTGATTAAGTGGGACAGAGTGCGTCCTGCTATTTCTAGTGCACCGGTGTTGTTAAGCTTGATTGGAGGTGGTATTAGATGTGCGAAGGAGGAGCGGAACACATTTCACCTCGGACGTCGTGGATCGATGATTACTTCAAAGCGTAGTGGGAAGAAGCGGGTGAGTCTTTGCGAGTCATGAGCGTAATGCTCGATTGGGGTTATGGTGGTTTCGCGGCCACTCATTTTGGAGATAAAGGCGAGCGGGCATCCACTGCTGTTTTAATGGCGCTGAGGGATTTGTCTAGATTGGGTGATTTCGACTGGGTTACTCCTGCCATGGGTGTCTTGATTCGATTTTGTAGGGACGCGGTTCGTCCTGATAAGATCGATGATGGATCTAGACCGTCCTTGGTTGGCCCTGGTCTGCTGATGGAGGTATGATTGCTTTGCTCTCTCTTTTTTGTAATGTTTTATTGCTTTGCTCCTGTTATTCCCTCCTTTGGAGATGTATTTTTGGTTTTTTCGTAGTCCTGGTGTTATGCTCATTTCCCATCGCTGCTTCCTGACAACTTTGCCGTGACGGCGGAGTACCCTGCTTTTCATGCTTATGCGACGGCAAATAGGAAGGGTATTCGCTTGACTTATGATGCTGCTCGAGTGCGGTTCAACGAGATGACTGTTGATAAGGTAAAAGGAGTCTGTATTCTTTTTATGCTTTGTGTTGTTGCTTTGCTTGTGTTTGTAGATCTTGATTCATTTCTTGTTTTTGTAGTTCGTTCGTAATCCTTGGGCAGATTATGCGGATGTCCCTGCATCGATTGCGACTCGCTTTGCTCTTCGCGATACACAGAGGTTGTACATTGCGACTCAGTATGACTCGTACTGGTTTTTAGGTGAGCGTCTATCAGTACAGACGACCAGGGGTGAGTTTGTTGTGCCTGCGTCCCCTCCTAAGGTCCTTTTTATACAGACGTCGGATGCTGATATTCGTCGTGATGTTCATCGGGAGGGTGAGTCAGAATCCTTGCTGAGGCTGGATGAAGACTATCCGTCGTGGGCGTGTCTTGCTTTGGCGTCTGCCGTGATTGAGGTGTGCTGTTGATCTTGCGTTATCTTGTGCATATTGCTTGTTTTAAAAAGCAAAAATTGACCCAGATTTTTGTGTTTCGTAGCCGCGTGATTCCGACCTTGAGGCTCAGCCTCCTTCGTTCTATGAGAGTCTAGATTTTGAGCATGATGATGGCTGTCGGCATTCGATTGTACTGCCTCAAAGCTTATCCGCAGTGACTGATGCTGGTATGGATGGTTGGAGTCCTCAAGTGAAAAAGGTATGTCTTGTAGCTTATGTTCGCGTATGCTTGCGTATTATGTAGTGTATAGCCCCCAGTTTGAGTAAGGGTTTGTTGTAAAATCGTGACTCAAACTTTGTTGAAGCTGCTATTGATTAGTTCCCCTATTTGCAGCAGGGTTTTGTCCTAAAATCGTTAGTTGAACTTTGTTGAAGCTGTTTTTGATTATAGCCCCCAGTTTGAGTTAGATTTTGTCCTAAAATCGTTAGTCAAACTTAAATGAAGCTGCTTTCGAGTATAGCCCCCAGTTTGAGTTAGATTTTGTCCTGAAATCGTTAGTCAAACGTAAATGAAGTTGCTTTTGATTATAACCCCCAGTTTGAGTTAGATTTTGTCCTAAAATCGTTAGTCAAACTTAAATGAAGCTGCTTTTGAATTTAGCCCCCAGTTTGAGTTAGATTTTGTCCTGAAATCGTTAGTCAAACTTAAATGAAGCTGCTTTTGATTATAGCCCCCAGTTTGAGTTAGATTTTGTCCTAAAATCGTTAGTCAAACTTAAATGAAGCTGCTTTCGAGTATAGCCCCCAGTTTGAGTTAGATTTTGTCCTAAAATCGTTAGTCAAACTTAAATGGAGCTGCTTTTGAGTTTAGCCCCCAGTTTGAGTTAGATTTTGTCCTGAAATCATTAGTCAAACTTAAATGAAGCTGCTTTTGAATTTAGCCCCCAGTTTGAGTTAGATTTTGTCCTAAAATCGTTAGTCAAACTTAAATGAAGCTGTTTTCGAGTATAGCCCCCAGTTTGAGTTAGATTTTGTCCTAAAATCGTTAGTCAAACTTAAATGGAGCTGCTTTTGAGTTTAGCCCCCAGTTTGAGTTAGATTTTGTCCTGAAATCGTTAGTCAAACGTAAATGAAGCTGCTTTTGATTATAGCCCCCAGTTTGAGTTAGATTTTGTAATCCTAAAATCGTTAGTCAAACTTAAATGAAGCTGCTTTTGAATTTAGCCCCCAGTTTGAATTAGATTTTGTCCTAAAATCGTTAGTCAAACTTGAAATGAAGCTGCTTTTGATTATAGCCCCCAGTTTGAGCATATGAAGGCCGTATTTGTTTGCAGGTAGCTAACCGGTGGCGCGTGGCTTTTAATGATAAAGCGGTCGCGCTTTGCAAGGCTGAGAAGTATGCGTCAGAGTTGCAGGGGGCCTTAGCGCAGAGTCAGATAGAGCTTGGGCGGGCCAGGGCTGCGGATGTTCAGCGTGAGCAGGAGTTAGCCGCCTATCGTGCTGAGATCGATTCATTGCGCGCAGAGCTTGGTCGTAGAGATCAAGCTCATTGATTTGGGATGTATGCTAGGATTGTAGGCTTATTTTATGGACTTGTTTTATCTTGTGGTTGTACTTGTGTTTGGTCGTATGTGTAGGAGTTCGTACGAGGTCAATTTTGTGACCACGGCTTGACGCGAGAGAGCTTTGTGACCTCGTGCGCGTGCTTCGATTATTTCGTATGGTTGTACTTTGCAGGAATCGTATGACGTTGATTTATGGTCATAGTTTGACGCGAGTATGTTCCGCGGTCTTGTATGCGTGCTTTGGTTATGCAGCAGGTTCACTCGTCGATCATAGTAATTGTCCTTGTTGACGTAGTTTTCATAATCGATGATCTTGTGTGCTGTGTCATAAGCCTCGTCGGTTATTTTGTTTCGTTTTGTAGTATGGCCGCTTGTGATATCGTCTGCGTTTGAAGCCCTCGCGACTTGCTTATTTGGTGTTCCTGCATTAAACGGTTAGTCGTAAAAAGGACACAAATCTCGATTGAGATTGGCTTACTCGTTGTAAGCACATGCATACGTAAAGATTTTTTATAAAATATGCCTTTTGAAGAAAAATATTTTGAGTCCGTAAAAGATGCTTTTGACGCTCATAAAAGTGTGAATTTAAGAACATCGTGCTTGTACGTACGTTTGCGAAACGTGACGGTTGAATTTTGTGAGACTGTAAAAGGTGTTTTCGACGTTCGCAAAGATGTGAATTAAGAAAGTCGTGTTTTAACGTAAGCTTATGAAATGTGACGATTAAATTTTGTGAGACCGTAAGAGGTGTTTTTCACGTTCGTAAAAATGCGAATTAAGAACGTCGTGCTTTAACGTAAGCTTACGAAATGTGACGATTAAATTTTGTGAGACCGTAAAGGTGTTTTTAACGTTCGTAAAAATGTGACTTAAGAACGTCGTGCTTTAACGTAAGGTTTCGAAATGCGACGGTTGAATTTTGTGAAGTGTATGTGCAAAATAATAGTCGGGAATCGATGATAAAATGACACAATACGACGTAAAGCCGGGTAGCGAAGACGTAATCGATAGTACGCCGTAAAAATGAGAAGGAGCAGCGGTGCATAGGCTGTAAAAGTTTCTCTGCAACTCGTAGGCTGCAAGACGGTGCGCAGTCGTCGCATCAATGTCGGAAAATTACGGAAAATCGCCTGAATACCAACGATTTTCACAAAAATCGCCAGAAAACAGGCGATTATTGTGAAAATCGCCAGAGGACTGGCGATTTTTGTGATAATCGCCTGTTTTCTGGCGATTTTTGTGGTGTTTTCTGTCCTTTTGTTTTGATTTTTTGGTTAATCGCTGGTTTACTAGCGATTATACTTTGTGTCGTCGCCTCTTGAAGACGTTGCCTATAAGAAGGATGCTTGTGTTAGTTCATTCATCCATCTCTCCAATCACACTTCATATTACGTCTTAACTTGCAACTTCATTACTCGTATTATAAAAGTATTCATAATATCTGATTCATGTCATTTATATCGCTTATATGCCCCCGTCTTAGTTGCATTTAGCTCGCACTCACTTGATTTCATTAGTATATTAGTAGCTATTCGCTTTATATTGCGATACTGTTGTTCCTCGTGTGTATTTTGCAGGTTTTGGCGGTCCTGAGCTAAAACCTGAGTGAATTGGAGCATTATCGAGTATCGAGAAGTCAAGACGAAGCCCGAGAGTCGATTCGGAGTCAATACGACAAGTTGGGACTTCAAACCTATA
The DNA here is from genome assembly GCA_023091065.1 of Dianthus caryophyllus. Lineage (NCBI taxonomy): Eukaryota > Viridiplantae > Streptophyta > Magnoliopsida > Caryophyllales > Caryophyllaceae > Dianthus > Dianthus caryophyllus. The sequence goes on from JALGRB010000016.1 coordinate 472,097, forward strand.
GGTTCAGAGCAAACCTATAGGTTCCGGGTACAAGAACAAGGCTTAAAGTTGCTGCCAAATGATTTTCACCTTAGAACCTATCGGTTCAGGAGTGAACCGATCGGTTCCACCCCCAAACCGATCGGTTTGGCTCTCGAACCGAGCGGTTTCATTCACCTGTTTCTCCGGATTTTCGTGCTCTATAAATAGCTTAAGTTAGGGTTTGTTTCATTTACGTTTTTACATTATAACTGAGCCTAGGTTTTAGAAATAGTTCTTCTCTCCTTTCAAACTCAAAACCCTTTAGTTTTAGATTGAATTCTCTTGCAAGTTCCGATCTTTTACATTGTAATTCAAGATTAATTCAAGGTTTGATTTCAATTGCTTTTCATTCATTATGTTTTCATCTTATTATTGTATTGATTTGAATTTATCCCCAATTATGCATAGCTAATCTCATCCTAGGGTTCTATGGGGATCGATGATTGATTCCTTGGTTTGATTTCTGATTTTGGTTATCTTTTGGTTGCTTGTTGTTAATCTAATCTCATGCCCTAATTCCCCACTCAATTGATCAAAGGCCACAATCGATTGTGTTGACCTAGGAAGCCTAAACCTAAGATCGAAAGCCGGGTTAAGGTTAGCCTTGTGTGAGAGTTAGTAGAGCGAAGCTAATACGTAGCGAGAGCCCGTTAGTTGAACTTTAGGATTGACTTTGATCCGAGAGGACTTGTCCTAATCCATTAACACGAATCACCACTAGTATCCTTTTTCAGTGACAACCTTAGTTGAAATCCTCGTGAACCTGTGACCCTAGATTTCTCCATATTCATCTTTTGAGCCTTTGATTTTAGTCTACCTTTAGCTTATAGTTCAAACCTAATCCCTTTTCATACCTTGAGATTGACCTTTCCTAGCTAAGCATCCTCTTGACTTCATCTGTCTCCTTGTGGATTCGACCCTGCTTACCACTAGCTTCTGTTAGTTGTTTGTTAGGTTATTTTGATTAGGCGTGACGATTTAGCCTCATCAATATCCTGCAGAGCGTTTTTCTTTTTGTGAGTAATGGAGCATTTGGAGGGACTTGTGAGAGTATGGTGTGCTATGCTGTCGGGAATCGAGAAAAGGAATCTCAGGGGCTCTGGCCTGGCCGTGTTCCTAAGTTTAAGGCAGGTTCGGATGGAGCCTGAGTTCCTGGATGCCTGTCTGTACTACTGGGATCTGGCCTATCATGTATTTCGCTTCCCTGACGGGGAAGTGTGCCCCCTGGTCGAGGAGTTTGCTGCCATCGGAGGTTGGACCCGCTCTGTTACTCCAGTGTGTGTTCGCCAGGAGCTTGGTTATCAGAGAACCATGCGAAATTTCCTCATAATGACAAGGCCAGAAACCGAGGACCTGTTCCTAGATGGGCGCTTGAATATCATCCGACTTTTCCAGCGGTTCATGGATTATGATAATGGGCTCATTGGCGCTGTTGCTCGCAGGAGAGCCCTGGCCCTTTGTCTTGTGCATCGCTTTCATGTTCCCGATTCGATGGGACGGGATGGGGTTTGGCGAGGCTCGTTTGGTCTGCGTTGTGCAGCAGATGGAGATGGGGTATAACCCTGCGGCGTTGATCCTGGCGGAGACGATCTTAGGCCTAGATGATCGGGCGTGTAATTGAGCGCATGCCTATCGTGGCTGTCCCCTCATTTTGCAGGTCTGGCTGATGGAACGTTTGAGCGTACTTGGAGCCATTCCTTACGGCGTATCCTACACGGCGGCAGGCGTAACCAGTCGGGGTCTGAGGTGGATGGGTCCCAATGGCCGTCCTCATGATTACTTCTCCACCTTTGTGAGGGTGTCGGCTATTCGTTGGGTTGTGCGATGGTGAGAGGTTACCTCCGTGACGGGCAGTGCAGTTGGCGATGGTCCTTCTGGGGTCATGTTATGCGGTTTTGACATCGGGGTGTTTATTCACCCTCTGAGGGTGAGAAGGCAAATGGGCTATGCCCAGTTTATCCCAAGGCAGGATACCACGATCCAGGATTTGGTTGTACTTAATAACCAAATCACTGATGCATGGTCGCGAGAATGGGCTCTGCGTCCCCGGTGGCAGGTGGCAGGGATACCGGCCACGGTGAGGGTTTCGAGGTCGTATATCCGGTGGACTACGGCCACAACTACTCGCCAGAGGGCCCGCCTTCGTGCTATAGAGCAAAATGAGCCACCCCCGACGTCAGCCTTTGATCCAGTACGTTTTGGTCGCTAAGACGCGTGGGAGCTCGAGTTCTGGGAGCGCAGCGTCCATGGAGACGGAGCTCAGTCATCTTGGTTTCATCATGGTTAACGCTCCGGGCCAGGATGGTAGCGATCGTGCCCCGCATATGGGTTGAGCCCTCCTTTCAGTCGTGAAAAATGATGTCTGCTTGTGCTGTTGTCTGGTTACTGGTTGTATGCTTGTTGTTTTCCTTTTTTGTTTTTAATTCCTTAAAGCCCGAAGGTCATGCCGGGTGTTGTAATGTTGGTAGGGGTTGTAGTGTTTGGTGAGGCTCCCGATTAGGAAAATCCAAATTGTACTACGTTGCTTTTAATAATAAAACGAGAGTTCTTTGTATAAAACTTGCCTTGTTTTGCTTTAGAATTAAAGATTTGTGTGAATTCTGTTGATTATACCCTTAACCTGAGATGTCTTGGGCATGTTATTTTGTGTTGAATGTCGGCTGTGCTTTTTGAAAAAGCTGCCTACGTATCCATATGAATGGAATCAAGCCGGCGTAGTTCGGAGTTGTGTTTTGCTTTTTGTGATGCGTGTGTGCACGTTTAGGGCATCTTAGGCCGTGAAATTGTGTTTAATTACATGTTATAAATACATTGCAAGTGTCTCAAGGGTAGTACTTCTTCAATTGATCGAGATTGGTGGCCCGATTGAACTCCTGACCGTCTAGGTCAGTTAGTTTGACTGCTCCTCCTGTGTAGATTTCTTTGACGAGGTAAGGTCCAGCCCAGTTTGGTTTGAACTTTTCTCGCGGGTCAATAGGAAGTGGCGCGCGTACTGATTTCAGCACTAGATCTCCCACTTTTATGTTTCGTGGTCGAATTCGCTTGTTGAATGCTCTTTGTAGTCGTGCTTGGTACATTCGCACAATGCTTAAGGAATTTAGCCTGCGTTCGTCTAGTAGCATCAGTTGCTCGTAGCGTTCGCGAGCCCATTCTGCTTCTGGGATGTTACTTTCCATTAGTATTCGTAGGGATTTCATTTCGACTTCTACGGGTTGCAGGGCTTCCATGCCGTAGGTGAGAAAATAAGGCGTCATGCCTGTGGGTGTGCGTATGGTTGTGCGATATCCCCATAGTGCGAATGGGATTTTGTTGGGCCAATCCCGACAACTGTCGATCATTTTCTCTAGGATGGTGACTACAGTTTTGTTTGCTGCTTCCACGGCTCCTTTGGCTTGGGGTCAGTAAGGAGAGGATCTGTGATGTTGTATGCTGTATTTGGCGAGTATGGCTTCTGCTTCGCCTTGAAAATGTGAACCTTGATCGCTTATAAACTCGTGCGGTATGCCGTATCGGCATATGATGTTTGTTTGTATGAATTTGGCAACCTCTTTTGAGCCGAGGGTGCGAAAAGACGCTGCTTCTACCCACTTTGTGAAATAGTCGATTGCTACTAGTACGAAACAGTGTCCTCCTGCTCCGATGGGATGGATTTTGCCTATCACGTCAATGCCCCAGGTTGAAAAGGGCCATGGAGACGTGAGGCTGTATAGTGGTGAGGGAGGTACGTGTTGCACGTTACTGAATATTTGACAATTATGGCAGTGTTTGACATAGTGGATGCAGTCTGCTTCCATGGTCGTCCAATACCATCCTAGTCATAAGATTTGCTTGCATAGGGCTCTTGCGTTCATGTGCGGGCCACATTCGCCATCGTGTACTTGAGCAATGATTTCCTGCCCCTTCTTGTAGTCGACACACATGAGTAGGGTGCCTTGTGGTGTCTTTTTTAGTAATTGTCCCATCTCCAGTACGAATTGGGATGCGAGAAGTCTGATGGCCCTCTTACCTCGTTTGTCGGTGTCAGGTGGATAAGAGTTGCCTGTTTTGTAGTTGAGTATAGCTTGGTACCATGGTTCTGTGTGTTCAGCTTCGTCGATGTCAATGGTGTGGATGTATGCAGGTTCACCACGTCTTTCGACGACAATGGGTAGTGTGTCAACATTTGGTGGCATGTTGAGATGGGACGAAAGCTTTGACAGTGCGTCGGCAATTTGGTTTTCTTCTCTTGGGAGGTGATAGAATTCTATGCAGTCAAATTCTGTCAAGAGTGTTTGTATTTTTGCTTGGTATTTTGCGAGGGTTTCGTTCATGATTTTCCATGCTCCTGTCACTTGATTTATGATGAGGAAGGAATCTCCGTGTACCCGAAGGTGCTTTATGTTGAGAGCCATGGCTGCTTGTAGGCTGTAAATGCAAGCTTAAGTGATTTCGGCATTGTTGGTGGCGTTAAAGTCGAAGTTTGATTGAGATGGGTGTGTGATCGCCACTAGGAGATATTAGAGTATTCCTACACCGTAGCCACGGTAGTTCGAGGCTCGTCGAAGTAAAGTTCTTCGTATTCGGCCGACAAATAAAATTCCATCGTCAGGGAATGACGTTGTGTCAATTTTAGTCTTTTCAACGATAGCATTCTCTGCGAGGAAATCTGAAACGACCCTTCCCTTAATGACTTTCAAAGGCAAGTATTTGAGCTCATATTACGCCAAAGTGATGGCGTCCATCCGCCATGCGGTACATTTAATCTGCAGGTTTTTCAAATAAGTACTTGAGTGGATCCATTAGGGAGTATACCCTGGTTGTGTGAGCGAGGAGGTAATGTCTGAGTTTTTTGGTGGCCCAGACTAAAGCGAGGCAGCTTTTCTCCACAGGCTCGTAGCGAGTCTCGTAATCCTGGAACTTCTTACTAATGTAGTAGATTGCTTTTTCTTCGTTGTTAACCTCCTGGGCGAGCATGGCGCCCATGGCGTTTGGTGTAGTTGTTAGGTAGAGCGAAAGAGGTAGATCTTTCTGGGGTGGCACCAGAACAGGTGGATTGGTGAGTAGGGTTTTGACTTTGTCGAATGGTTGTTGACAGTTGTCGTCCCATTTTGTGTGTTCTTCCTTTTTTAGCTTCTTGAAAATTGGTTCGCAGACCATCGTGAGTTTGCTAATGAATCGAGAGATGTATTGGACTTGTCCCAAGAAACTCCTGATCTCATCGATGTTGCTTGGACGTTTCATCTCCATTATGGCCTTGATCTTGATAGGGTCGATCTCTATTCCACGCTGGCTTACAATGTGACCCAGTAACTTGCCTGATGTAACCCCAAAAGTGCATTTCTGTGGGTTTAGTCGCATTTTATATTGCCTGATTCTGGTGAAGAACTTGCGGAGGTTGGTAATGTGATCTTGCCTTTCCTTTGATTTTACGATCATGTCGTCAACATAGACCTCTACTTCTTTATGCATCATGTCGTGCAATAGAGTAGTTGCTGTGCGTTGATAAGTGGCGCCCGCGTTAATGAGTCCGAAAGGCATGACAGTGTAGCAGTATGTGCCCCAGGGTGTTACAAAGGTTGTTTTAGACATGTAAATGCCTTTGCCATTTTGATTTGGTTGTATCCTGCGTATCCATCCATGAATGATAGTAACGCGTGATCGGCAGTGTTGTCCACAAGTATGTCCATGTGAGGCAATGGGAAGTCATCTTTTGGGCAAGCTTTGTTAAGGTCGCGGAAGTCGGCGCATACTCGTATTTTCCCATTCTTTTTCATTACTGGGACCATGTTTGACACCCAATCTGAGTACTCGATGACTTGAATGAAACCTGCTTGTAGTTGTTTCTCGATCTCTTCTTTGACCATGAGAGACCATTCGGGTTTAATGCGTCGGAGCTTTTGTTTAACAGGCTTGGCACCTGGTTTGAGTGGGATGCGATGTTCGGCTATTTCACGGTCAATGCCCGGCATGTCCTTGTAGGACCAAGCAAAGACATCTTTGAACTCTGTGAGTAGTTCAACGTATGCAGCTTTTTCTTCCATGCTTAAGGAAGCTCCTAGCTGTAGTTTTTGGGGTTCTTCGGGTGTTCCCACATCGATGATTGTGGTGTCCTCAATGATGGGGTCCTGTTCGGGTTTCGAAACGATACTTGCAATGTATTTATGTAATGCAACGTTGTTTTGTTCAATGTTATCGCAAGCATTAGAAAATGCAGACTTTAAAGGAAAACAAGGCAAGTAGTAACCAGAAACGTTGTTGTTATTATTGTTTTCAAAAGCAGTTACATTTGAAGATAGCTCAGACAGGGGAGCTTTGGACAACCTTAGAGACTCTAGTTCTTTGTCTATGTCTATTACATCAGGAATATAGCCCGGAGGCTTAGTTGGGGTGAGAGACTTGAAGTGACGACGTGGGAGCCTAAACTCTATGATAGATTTGCTGTCAGGATCCTTGTCCTCGCCTTCCTCAGAGTCAGAGTTTTCGAAGGTGTAGCCTTCTCCAGAAGTGATTTTGAAGGTGCGACCCTGCTCGTCGGTCCACTGAAGAGTCTTTGACCACCCATCGTGTGTTTTCTCTTCAAATGGGACAATCAGGTCGGTAGGGTTAAAGCTGTGGTTACGCAGGATGTCGGAGACGAGTTCGATCCCGGCGATAGTGCATGAGAAGAAGTCTTCGGGCGTTTTGCCTGCGCCCTCTTTGACAAAGTATTTGTCAGTGAAGATGTGATATGGCTCTATGCGAAAGTCGCGACCCCTCTTACGGTCATTGAATGCTTGTTCCCCACGGGTAACTTCGTAGGACCATGGTACATACCCTAGGCCCATGGTTGGCCATTTGTTATCGTTATCCTTCACATAGAGTGCTGCAATTTCCTCCTCGCGAGTCAATGTGCAGATGTCAAAATCGAAATCAAAACCACAGGTGATGTCTGGGGTTTCGGTGCTTATTCTTGCAGTGTCATTATCGAGCTTCAGCTGCTGTAGGGAGGCTCGGAAGTTCGAAGCATGGATGGTGACGACCTCGTCATCCAGAGGAAGCTTAACTTTTTGGTGTAAGCTTGAGGTTACTGCTTTGGTTGCATGGATCCAGGGTCTACCCAATAACATGTTGTATGCGGGGGGTATGTCGATTATCTGGAATTCAGTTTCCCTTATGACAGGTCCCGTCATGATAGGAAAGGAAATAGTTCCTTTTATGCTGCGGCGAGTACCGTCGTAAGCTCTGACGCCATCGGCACAGGGAATGAAGTCATTTTCCTTGATTCCTAGCTTCTTAGCTGTTTAAAGGCGGGGCGTTGATCATGCGGATCCGTTGTCGATGAGGACGACGGGTAGTGTCATGCCATGGCATTCTACATTAATGTAGAGTGCTAGGTTGTGAGTGCCTCCGAATGGCGGGAGGTCTTTGTCGGAGAAAGTGATGGCGCTAGCTTGCCATTCGCAGGTAATGTGGCTGATGAGTTTTTCAGGAGACATCTCTGTTGTAATAGGGGTGATTTGCAGGGCTCGGTAAAGAGCTTCGCGGTGTCCCAGCGATTCCCTTAGGAGCTGCCAAATTGAGATATCTGCTCTTGTCTTGAGGAGCTATTTCTGGATTGAGTCTCCAATTTCAGTTGTAGGCGCTGGAGTGGCGCTTGACGATGCTATGTCGGTTTGCGGTTGAATTGGTGTAGTAATTGTAGGTGTGGGTGTAGTCATTGTAGGCAGTGGCGTAGTCATTGCAGGCGGTGGCGTTACCTCGTTTATGACTATACCCTTGTTTTTGTCCTGGCTATTTGTTTTTGACGGGAAACCCGGGGGTTCGAGTAGACTCAGTGAGGCTCTGTACGGACGACCGGAGCGTGTTAGGTAGGCTATTTCGTCGTCGCTGTCGGACAATCTGATTGGGTATTTACGAGGTACTTTCCCGTATATCCATGTGGGCCGTTGATCTTCTTCTTCCTCTTCTTCTGGAGGGAAAAGATAGCCATCATTGTCTATCTGGTTATCATCCTCATCAGAACTATCCCAGATACCATTGATTTCGTGGTCATTTGAGACAATTAGGTGAGAACAGTCGAGGATGGGGTGTGTACCCACGAAGATAGCGTGGGTATGCAGGGGGTTGAGTTGGTTTGAGGGTTTAGGACCCGGGGTAGGCTTCTCGATGGTATTGTCATCGATCAGGTCTTGAACTATGTTTTTCAGGCGGAAGCATTGTTCAGTGTCATGCCCTTTTCCCCTAAGGAACTCACAGTATGCATTCTGATCCCATGATTTAGGCTTTTTGTCCTGAGGAGGCTCGCTAGTAGGTCCTAGGAGTTGAAGCACATTTCGGCTCACAAGTCTTTGCAGCGCCTTGAAGTAAGTCATGTAGATTGGGTCAAAGTTTCGTCGTGGTTTTGACGAAGTCTGACCTGCAGATGAGTATGATGCCTTAGGAGGGGGTGCAGTGTATTTTGCTGGTGTGGTATAAATTGGGGAAGGCGCTAGTTCTTCCAGAGCGTTGATGCAGTGAACTGGTTCGGTTTTGGTGACCGCTCGTGATGAGCTACCCTGGTAACCTCGGCTTGCGACCTTAGTCTTTTCCTTTCGGAGATCGTCTTCGATTAATTGACCCACCGTACTGAGCGAAGCAAAACTGTCAAAGTTGTCGTAGCGCAAATACTGCTGGTATGCTGGGGTGAGATTATTAATGAACTTGGTGATCAGTTCTACGTCCTTGGGACGGTTAGATATCTGGGCACTGAGTTTCTTCCATCGTGTGAGGTATTCACTGAAACCTTCATTGTCCTTTTGTGACAGAACTTCCAGAGTGCGTAGCGAGACTTGAGTATCGTTATTGTCATGATACTGATTGTCGAACTGGACCGTGATTTCTTTGAAAGTAGTAATCTTGTGTGGGTCCAAAGCATAGAACCAGGCTCTAGGTTGTGCATCGAGAGAATGCGGGAATAGAGTAGCCCAGGCAGAGGGATCGACGCCCATAACGGCCATTTTAGCTTTGAAATCCTTGATATGCACAAGCGGACTTTCATGACCTTTGAAGATGGGGAGATCGCTGAGTGAGAGTTTGGCTGGCAGCAGAGACTTAACACTTTTCGGGACATGTTCAGTTTCCTCATAAATGGAATACCCTTTTGAGTTGGTGAGGCGTTCTGTTGGAGTAAGTGTCCTCCACAATAGTGCGATTATTTAATAAATCTCAATTAAGGAATACATGGGAATAATCCAATATTATTGTCAATTGATTAACGTAAATCAATAACGGTTGGCTGACTAGAGTTTGACGTTATTGTCGTGAGAACGGCGGTAATCAATTGATCCCTTTAAGTCACACCTATAGGAACGTACTCCAAATATTGAAGCTAATTAATCGTATGAGATACGATTAGATTAGTGACTTGATAATTCGACTAACGGTTAGTCGGTGAATTAATTTAGAGAGAAATCGAGTTGTGAACTCGGATGATTGAATTTTATATTGATAAAATTATTAGAGGAGATGTGAATTAGTGATTAAACGTTAATTCACTAATTGTGTATATTTTACTAATGAGATTAGTAAAAGTACATTTTAATATATGTGTAAGTGTACATGTATATTAAGGAAGAGTTTAATTAATTTACACTTTATTATATTAGATAATTAAGTGATAAATTATAAGTATTTGTGGGACAAATATTGAAAACAAAATGGACCCACAATAGCCCCTTTGGACCGTCCAAATTGAAGGGAGGAGGAATAAGATTCCTTCTTGTCACTGTCACTTTGTTTTCTTGTTAATTGTTTGGCATGCTTAAGATATAATCATTGTGCCTAATGCATGCTCTAACTTTTGTCCAAATCAAGATCAAAACTCTTCCCATGACTCTCCTTAAGTGGCCGAAATTTTGGTGTGTTGGGCACACTTGTTTTGCTTGTCTTTTGATAAAAACATAAGGCCATAGAATGACATATTCATTCATGCATTTTCCTAACCTCATCTCCTAACTTTCTCTCTAAAAGGCTCTCTCCAAATATAAGAAATAAGTTCTTATAACTTCAAAATACTACTAAGTGTTAGTAGTAACAATATTCACATATTATCAAGTATTCACTAGTGATTTCTAGATCAATATCATTAGTGAATTTGGTGTAGTTCTTGGGTGCAACTAAGAGGAGGTTTCCTATTATGGAAACTCGGTTTTGGAGGATCATCCATATTGTTAGCTCAAGAAACAAATCTAGAAAGGAGTTCTAGATTTGTGCCCATTTTATTCCTTAAGAGAAGGTATAAATTTCTATAAACTTGTAACAAAGTATTTATGTAACCACATAGATCTTGCTCATCAAATTAGAGTAATTTGATTTACACTAATACTTGATTAGTGAATGGGATCCGATCCCTACAAGTGGTATCAGAGACTAGGGTTGTGGTTACAAATTTATTTTGTTGTTTTTGGAGTTTTATGTATTTATTGAGAATAAATGACATAAAATCTGAAAATAGTGTTAAAAATGGTTTTAACACGAGATTTGTATAGCATGCAAAGTTTCTTGTCTCATGAAGTTACTGGTCAAATTTCGTAATTTTTGGAATTTGTTTGCTAATTAAAATGATTTTTATACAAAACCGAGTCAAAAAGTGTGTTTTTAGCTAAAATAATTACTATAAGTAGTTATAGTTGGAATCTGGTCACGAAATTTTTACACAGTGAAACTTGTTATTTATACTTTCTGCATGTAAATTTTCAAAGTCAGATCTTGAGTTTTGATTATTTATTCATTTATTTGATAAAAATCGGTATAAAGTGCATGTTAATGTTGAAAATATAGTAATATTTGTTTTCTGGACATAAATTTTATACCACTGTTTTTATACATTAAAAGGATGCTAAGGTATAAATTTGGGATTTTTCCTCACTGTTTTGGACGTTTTATTGATTTTATGAGATAAAATCGATGAAATCGTATGTTATTTGTTATAAAATAAATTCGTAAATTTTTCTGACCAAACTTTTCTTTTCTGATATTTTGGAAGTGTTCCAGAATATACAAAATTTTGTCAAAATAAAAATGGTTTTATTTTAATTTATTTTGATTTTATAAAGCTTTATTCATAAAAAGGTTATGATTAAAGTGCATCTAATTAGCAATGACCATGTTTGTGAACTAAAATCACCATGAATTAGTGAAAACTAATTATGAGTGTTCTAAATCAGTTTAGAAGTTTTAGTTCAAGCTTAAAAGGTGTTTTAAGCATTATTGATTAATATGAGATTAATCGATTAAAATGAGATCGGTCTTGAAACGTATTAATGCGATTATTGTTTAGGGCGATTTTGGCATGTTTTATTTATAAGCTTTTCATTATGCATGTTTGGATGAATGTTTATTACTGAATGAATGTTTGTTCTTACTAGTATGGCCATAGTTTGTAATATTTTTACCGATATTACCCGTAATGAAAGGGAATATTGTGTGGGTTTGTAATTAAATGCGATCTCGCATCGCCGGTTTGTAATTTTAATAGTTTATTTCATTTATAAATGTATAATAGGGTTGCTATGAATTCATTTGTAAATTTATACTTAGAATTATTTGTAAACCGAAGACCAAGCGATTTATCGAGATGGAGCCTTAGAAGTGTTCTAAAGCTTGCAAGGAGGAGACTTGGATCAGATCCATGTGAAGAGGGACCAAAGGAGTTGGTTTCCAATTTGTAACTCCTTGTATTTTAATTACTTTAGGTGGCCATACTAGGTTTATGCTTATGCTTACTTTTGCTTGTTTGATTGCTTATTTTCCGCACACATGCCAAAATCGCCATGCATGCCACGATATCCCACGTTGATTGTCGTTTTTAGGTCGCCATTCTTTAAATTAGTTCACTTATAAAGAATTTATATGACTAAAAATTGACAAGATCACCCACATTTTAACAAATGAATTGAGATTAAGCCTTTCCAAATGTGGCGACTATGAACCCCATGTTCGTGAGGACCTCATAACGTGGAAGCTTGTTACCATGGGTAAGTAGTGGGAGGAAGTCCCGTGCTAATTTGGTTTGGACTCAACCGAATAAGAGTTATTTGGGGCTAATCGATGCATTTTATAGAAAATCATCAACCAAGCATTCTAGTGTAGAATTAGTCAAGTGTTGACTTGTCGTTTTTATATAAAAGGAAACATGAGATGTCTAATTTTATATGAAAAGCGAGTCTTGGAATCATTTATATAATTTCGTGGGAGATCGTTATATAAATGGACATTTGATTTAAAAATGAGTTTTAGCAAATGTCATTAATGTACAATGAATGTTAATTTCCTCATATTTGTTGTAGAATGATTTATTTGAAATCGCAATGACAACCTAAACTCCCGCACCCATTTTGGGTAATAGTTTCATGGTTGAGAACCGTGATGGATAAACGTATCCTAAAAGATGACGGTAGCAACCTTGTCGAATGGGATATATTCGACTATAAGAGCGCCTTCAATCCGACAATGTGCTTAAGAACCTTACCGAACCACCTCCCTCAACCAGGACTTAGGGTCACCGCGGCCTTGAGTCACTACGATGAACACCTAAAGGTTGACAATGACGTTAAAAATATATTGATTTGGTCAATGTCACATTCTCTCAAACTTCGCTTCGTTACTCGCTAAAGTGCATATGAGATATTCACTAGAGTGACGACGATGTGCTTCAAACAAAGAGAACATCAAAGTGAATGAGATTGAGAGAAATGATGTTCCTTCAATGAGATTGAAGAACATAAACATTGGGGTCAAGAAAGGGAAGGGAGCTAATGAAGCTCGGTTCAAGGAAGATAAGGGTAAAGGAATGCTATTGAGAATAGCAAGTCCAAACCCGGTCGTTGGAAACGCAATTGTCCCAAATTCTTGAAGGAAACGAATAATGGATGTGCGACATCCAAAGATATTGTTCCTTCTAGTCTTTATATGATTGACATAAATCATGCTTGCATTTCTACATGGGTATGAGATACCGGATGTGGATCTCACCTTTGCAATCACTTGCAAGGAATGAGAAACGTGCGAGCACTAGCTAGGGGTGATGTAGACCTCCGCATGGGTAATGGAGCTAGAGTAGCGGCCATTTCCGTGGGAACTTACGTACTCGCTCTGGCTAGTGGTTTAGAGTTGTATTTGAATAACTGTTATTTTGTACCAACTCTAATCAAAAACATTATCTCCGTCTCCGTGATAGATGCGGAAGGCCTTTGTTTTATGATTAAGCACAACCGTTGTACTTTTTCATTTAATGAAATGGTTTATGATGAAACCATTTCAATTGGAGGTATTGATGTTTTGAATGATGTCAATGATGTTTATCATATAGAGAACAAGAAGCTCAAAACGAATGAATCAAACAAATCCTACCTTTGGCATTGTCGTTTAAGTCATATAAACGATAGACGCATAAAGAGACTTGTTGAGACCAAGGTTCTCAAACCATTTGATTGCGAATCATATGGTATATGCGAAGCTTGCCTTTTAGGGAAGATGACTCGTCAACCCTTTAGCGATAAAGGGACACGAGCAAGTGAGGTTTTAGGACTCATACATACCGATGTGTGTGGTCCATTAAACATCACCGCTAGAGGAGGATATCATTACTTCATTACTTTTACCGATGACTTAAGTAGATATGGTGATGTTTACTTAATAAGGCATAAAAGTAATGCTCTTGAGAAATTTAAAGAATTTCAAAATGAGGTTGAGAACCAATTGGATAAGAAGATAAAAGCACTACGATCGGATCGTGGTGGTGAATATCTAAGTAATGAGTTTGATTCACATCTTAAGAATTGTGATAGAGTATCACAATGGACTCCTCCGGGCACACCACTGTTGAATGGTGTTGCAGAAAGGAGAAACCGAACCTTATGAGATATGGTTCGGTCTATGATGAGTCAAAGTGAGCTTCCTGAATCGTTTTGGGGCTTTGCACTATTGTTTGCCGCATTCTCACTAAATCGAAGTCCGACTAAAGCAGCCAACAAGACTCCATATGAGATATGGACGGGAACGGTTCCCTATTTGTAGGTTATCCTAAGGAAACCTGTGGCTATTACTTCTACAACCCTCATGAGAACAAAGTGTTTGTGGCTCATGATGCTGTCTTTCTAGAAAATGAATAAATTTCTACAAGACAGAGGGGGAGAAAATTTGAACTTGATGAAGTTCAAGAGCCACAAACCGAAGCAGAAGATGAGGAAACCGCTCCCTCGTTTTCTGACACGGTAGTAATCCCTAGGAGGTCAGGAAGAATTAGTTCTTCCTCCTGACCGCTACCTCAGTAACATCGAGGAGGAGGGTGATTTGTTGTTATTCGAAAACAACAAACCCTTAACCTACAAGGCGGCTGTTAGTAGTCCTAACTCCGAACAATGGCTTGAGGCCATGAAATCCGAAATGGATTGTATGTACGAGAACCAAGTTTGGGACTTGGTAGATTTACCTGAAGGAGTGAGACCCCTTTAGTGTAAATGGATATTCAAAATCAAACTCGGCATAGATAAACATATAGATGTTTACAAAGCTAAATTGGTGGCAAAGGACTTTACACAAGTCCAGGGTATTCATTATGATGAAACCTTTGCACCAATTGCAATGCTTTGATCCATAAAGATAATCTTAACGGTTGCCGCATTTCATGACTATGGAATATGGCAAATGGATGTAAAAACCGCCTTCTTGAATGAGATTCTAGAAGAGGAAGTGTACATGACACAACCTGAAGGTTTTGTAGATACATCCAACCCTAAGAAAGTATGCAAGCTTAAGAGATCCATTTATGGTCTTAAGCAAGCATCGAGGAGTTGGATTCATAGATTCGATCATGTTATAAAACAAAAGGGTTTCACTCGAAGTACCGAGGAACCTTGTTTATACATGAAGTTTAGTGGGAGTAAAGTAACCTTCCTTGTTTTGTATGTGGATTACATACTACTAATTGGAAATGATATTCCAAGTTTGAATTCGGTAAAGGTGGAATTGGGAAACCATTTCCAAATGAAGGACTTGGGAGAGGCACAACGCATCTTGGGTATCCGGATCTATAGAGATAGATCCAAGAAGATACTAGCATTAAGTCGAGAAGCTTATGTCGATAAGATTCTTGATAGGTTCAATATCAAAGACTTCAAGAGAGGCTTTCTTCCAATGAGTGTAGGAATAGCGTTGAAGAAATCTCAACGTCCTACGACTCCTGCGGAAATTGAACGCATGAAATTGATCGCTTTTGCTTCCGCTGTTGGATCAATCATGTATGCTATGATGTGCACTCGTCCCGATGTCGCTTTCGCTTTGAGCATGACGAGCCGGTATCAAGCTAATCCGGTGAGAGTCACCGGATATTGTAAAGAACATCCTTAAGTACTTGAGAAGAACTAAGGATTCGTTTCTAGAGTTTGGAGGAGAACTTGAGGCTGCGTGTAAAGGGTTACACGGATACAAGTTTCCAAACCGATGGGGATAATTTGAAATCCCAATCCGGCTATGTCTTTATGTTGAATGGGGTGCTATTTCTTTGAAAAAGTTTCAAGCAAAGTGTCATTGTGGATTCTACAACAGAGTCAGATATTTAGCGACTTAGGAAGCGCTAAGGAAGCTATATGGATTCGGCAGTTCTTGGATGGACTAAGAGCGGTCCACTAGTGCCGCAGATCCAATCACTATTTATTGTGATAATAGTGGGGCTATCTTTCATGCAAAGGAGCCCAAGTCTAGTATCAAGTCTAGACACGTTTTGAGGAAATACCATGTTATAAGAGATAATGTGGAAAGAAAGGAAATAGATATTTGTAATGTTGGGATGCACGATGAGATCGCCGATCCTTTAACCAAGCCTCTTTCGAGGGCTAAGCATGACGCCACACCGCCTCTATGGGGTTGGCGTTGCTGATTTCCTTTAGTTTCTGTGATATGTAATGGATAACGTATCCGATTACATATATGAAAATACCATTCATTGTTTAGAGTATAATTACTCTTTTAAGTCATTTTGTATGCATACTTTGTTTATTCGAATAGTTGTGTGACAACATTGAACATATTCAAGTGAGCGGCATAAACTAAGTACCTGGTCCCTAGTCTCTCATAAGAGGTGACGTCTCGAAGAGACTAGATTGCAAGTCGTTCGATGGTGGGTTCAACACCATAGGGTCATACGTGATGACTGCTCGTTTGCATAGGCAGACTGTGAAACACTCTGTCGGACAGTGTCGCTATAGAATTCTTTTTCAATGAGATTGAAACACAGTCGTGGTGGGAATTCTATAGTATTCCTTTAGTCGATTCTTTGACTGAACTGATTATGCAGTCGGTCTGCAGTTTCCGAGTGACTTTCATTTTTGTCCTAAGCCATGCCGTGAAAGGGGGTTATAAGGGCATCTTTGGGGTCATGGTGATCTGCATTATACAGTACAATCGAGTGGAAGGGAAATGTCCACCCTCGTCAGGGTAAAACATCTTTGGGCCACTCGAGGAGTAGTCGCTGAAAATGCGTGGCCACGCTCGGTAAGAATCTACGGTAGATTCCCCGGTCAGACAGCTACTCTCCATATCGAGGAAACCACTCACGATATTTATCTCAGGATGCAAGTACGACCTGTAAGACACCTTGCATCGAGTGGGAGATGTGAAACGGACATGAGAATTGGTAATGCACAACTTGTCTCGGACAAGTGGGAGATTGTTGGAGTAAGTGTCCTCCACAATAGTGCGATTACTTAATAAATCTCAATTAAGGAATACATGGGAATAATCCAATATTATTGTCAATTGATTAACGTAAATCAATAACGGTTGGCTGACTAGAGTTTGACGTTATTGTCGTGAGAACGGCGGTAATCAATTGATCCCTTTAAGTCACACCTATAGGAACGTACTCCAAATATTGAAGCTAATTAATCGTATGAGATACGATTAGATTAGTGACTTGATAATTCGACTAACGGTTAGTCGGTGAATTAATTTAGAGAGAAATCGAGTTGTGAACTCGGATGATTGAATTTTATATTGATAAAATTATTAGAGGAGATGTGAATTAGTGATTAAACGTTAATTCACTAATTGTGTATATTTTACTAATGAGATTAGTAAAAGTACATTTTAATATATGTGTAAGTGTACATGTATATTAAGGAAGAGTTTAATTAATTTACACTTTATTATATTAGATAATTAAGTGATAAATTATAAGTATTTGTGGGACAAATATTGAAAACAAAATGGACCCACAATAGCCCCTTTGGACCTATCAAATTGAAGGGAGGAGGAATAAGATTCCTTCTTGTCCTATTCACTTTGTTTTCTTGTTAATTGTTTGGCATGCTTAAGATATAATCATTGTGCCTAATGCATGCTCTAACTTTTGTCCAAATCAAGATCAAAACTCTTCCCATGACTCTCCTTAAGTGGCCGAAATTTTGGTGTGTTGGGCACACTTGTTTTGCTTGTCTTTTGATAAAGACATAAGGCCATAGAATGACATATTCATTCATGCATTTTCCTAACCTCATCTCCTAACTTTCTCTCTAAAAGGCTCTCTCCAAATATAAGAAATAAGTTCTTATAACTTCAAAATACTACTAAGTGTTAGTAGTAACAATATTCACATATTATCAAGTATTCACTAGTGATTTCTAGATCAATATCATTAGTGAATTTGGTGTAGTTCTTGGGTGCAACTAAGAGGAGGTTTCCTATTATGGAAACTCGGTTTTGGAGGATCATCCATATTGTTAGCTCAAGAAACAAATCTAGAAAAGAGTTCTAGATTTGTGCCCATTTTATTCCTTAAGAGAAGGTATAAATTTCTATAAACTTGTAACAAAGTATTTATGTAACCACATAGATCTTGCTCATCAAATTAGAGTAATTTGATTTACACTAATACTTGATTAGTGAATGGGATCCGATCCCTACACGTTCTTCCATTGAACGAATTCTTTTGGCATTTCGTTCAGCCTCTTCAGCGAGGTACTTGGCATTTCGTTCAGCCTCTTCAGCGAGGTACTTGGCAGCAGTGAGGCTAAGGATTTTGCTGTTGCGCTGTTGAACATGTTCTGCGGTGACTACTGACGGGGGAGGAGTTGGGATTCCCTCGACATTTTCTTCGTTGTTAAGTGCCATGGTAGTTTTTGGTTTCGATCTGTTGTAGGTACGTTTCTTTGGAGGTGGTGGTGGGTTCAGATGACGGTCTTTGGTACGTCGCGTATCCAGGACTTTTTAGGGGATGAACCTGCAGAGTCTCAAACCTTAGTGACCTCCAAGAGAAAAATAAAAGACTCAAATCAGGGTCGCATTTGTAGTAAAGAAAAAGTAAAAAGTGCGAAAAGCGTGTGCAGGACTCGACTCGTGTTTTTAGCTTAAAAGACACGGGAAGCTTTTGAGGTAAGGGTGCGTTGGCGCGTCCCTAATCTCGATGTAAATAAAAGTTTTGTATGATCACAACCTGGTTAACCCAAATTAGCGGTATGTCGCTAGGGGTTTGTCGTTAGGTTGTGATAAAAAAAGGAATCAGACCGAAGTAGCGATAGGCTAGTCAACCTGAAGATGTTAAATTGGGTAAAAAGCGGGTGTTGTCCGCTTTTTATGTGTGACACAGGATATCGAGCCTTAATGATGATAAGTCACCCGGCCTGACATGTAAATCAACGGGTTCATGTTTGAACGAGCCCGTGTTTTGCTTATTTTTGAGAGAGATAGTTTGTTTAAACCGGGGTGACTAGCAAGTCACTGGACCTAGAGCTATCTCAAAAGAGAAAAGTGTTTGTTTTATTGAAATATCCGAAATGCATTGACATTTTCGGGTTTTGCTTTGCGAAATGTTTTTGCGATAAATGTATTATGACGATACGTCAGTCGTATAATGCATTTATGTTTTGTAAAAGATCGGAAATGTAGTGATTATTTTCGATCGGTTTTGAACATTGTGGTGTAATGTTTGTTAGGCTCTGTTGACTATAGGTCAATGACCCTGACTGTATGCTTAAAAAGTATGCTCTTTTGAAAAATGTTTGAAAATGTACTTTCAAAATAGACGTCTTTTGAATATGTAATGCGTTTTGAAATGTTTTGGCATGCTTTTTGTTTGGAAGACGACCATAGCGAGGGTGCTATAGCTTTGGATTTGTACGCATAGACGCGAGTTTTTGGCTTTCAGGGTAAGGTTCCTTCCGGTCATTCCCGTAACGTTTGTGTAGAGTTATCCGCAAGACCACACACATCAGTGTGGATTCAATACGGGGTCTAGAGCGTTCGAGTTTGACTGCTACGATTCACTTGTACGGATACCATACTTGTGATCGTGGAAGGGTGAGAGATCGACGTGTCCAGAGTATACTCGCTTAGGAAACGAGTTCTTACTTGGGGCCGTCCCTCGAAGGGTGTGGTTATGAATCAGGAGGATTCGACTCAAACGTACTATTGCCCAAATATCGAAAGCAGATTTGTTTTCAATGTTTCAAGTTTCACTTGTTTATGTTTTTTTTTTTTTTAAAATAAAATGAAAAGTCAATTTTCAAAATAAAATAAATAAAAAAACATGCTCGTCCCCAGCGGAGTCGCCAACTGAGGATACCGGGTAGGGATCCCTTCTCGATGCCCCGCTCGCGCCCGCCCTCGAAAGAAATGCGTCCTGGGGCGGAATGCACGGCGCGGGAAAAAGATGGATGAATTTTGCAAGAAGCTCGGGGGCGTGGAGCTTCGCTTTTAGTTCAGCTTGGCTCAGCTCGCTCGAGCGTTCTTTTGCTTAATGAGGGAATGTCATTGCATGTAATTGTGACAAAAGAAATATAAAAATCCTTTTGAAATATGTTTTTGGAGTCGCCACCAAATATTAAAGGAATTTGGAACCTATTCAACGCGTCTTAAAATATAAGACACGGGTGTCTCAGATTTCAAGGTGCGTCGATACCTATCCGTCTGAGGTTATTGTGAAACCAGAGAGGATTCGGAGTGAGGTTACTTTTCGAAAGTTTTGACAAAATGTATTATGAAAACTGTAATCAAAAAGCCTACGTAAAAGTAGTCTTTACTAGTTTGAAAACAAATGCTTTAATTTCGATATTTGGGCTAATAGGACGCTACGTACAAATGCAAATATATGACTCGACAAATATGTAAAATAAATGTAAGCCGTCAAAGCTATGACGATTTGCTATAGGAAATTTACGTAAAATTACTAACTCATTGTATTTGAATTAATAACTAAACGTTATTCTCCGACTTGTGTTCAATTCTAAGATTTTGTAAAACCCTCGGTTTTGCATGTTTAAAAGACTATATGAAACGGTACAGTTAAATGTCGAATCCGTGTTTTAGTCGTAATTTAATGCATGAATCGAGAATTTGCATAATGTAAAAGTGGTGTTTAATTTAGTGATTTTGAGTCGTTTGTTTATGCGATATTGGCGAGGTTTAGACGAATCTTTGATTCGAATTACTACAATCGTATTGCGAATACGGGTTCGTTAATGCCAATATCGGGGTGGGTTAAAGTAACCCTATAATTCTCGAACGTCCGATCGGAAGGTAAAATTTCTTTACCTTGAAATGCAAAGACGGTTTTTAGAGTGGAATTTTATAAGTGCGAGAGGCTTTATGTGAGTATAAGTATTGGATTGATTGTAAGTGTTGTTGTAGGTATTCGTTGTGATTGTTCTGTGTTTTTGTGTTAAGTGTGTTGTTTGTGATCGTATAAGGGCTGCTATTTATAGCAAATGCTTCGTGTTTTATGCCTAATTGATCAGAAAATCGCCAGAGAACCAGCGATTGTACAAAAATCGCTGTAATGTCGAGAGGAGAGCGAAAATCGCGGAAGGCGGCGATTTACCTGAAAATCGCCAGTGTTCTGGCGATTTTCTCTCTTGTTTCTGACAAATTTGCAGCGCCGTATTACATTATCGTAGGTGTGTAAGTCGTAGCCTGTTTGTCGAGCAACTTGATTGACATTTGAGGCCTTTGATCAGCTTTGTACAAGTTGATTAATCAACTTGGTAATAAGTTGATTTTTGTTTAGCTCGGTTTTCGTGTTTCGTGTTTCGTGTTTCGGTTTTTTTGTCGTGTTTTTCGATCTTGGCTCGAAGTAAAATAATATTGTAATGCATTATTTTACGACTTTGTGGGATTTTGTTTTGTAAGAATGTGACCCGGGATGCATTTTGGCCCGCTTCGGGTGCTTGGGCCTTTTTGTGTGTTTTGGGCCTTTCTTGTGTGTTTGGGTCGTTCTTGTGTTCTTGGGCCATTTTTGTGAGGCGTCCTTGTGTCGTGCTTGCGTGTATTGTGTCGACTTACGATTAAAATGACTAAATTAATATTCATTTTTACGAAATATGCAAATTCAAATTAATACGTTAAAAATGACTAAAATGTTTTAGACACTTATGTACCGTTTCGTCTATTTAAAACATGCATGAAAAGTCCTTTTCGTCATCGGGTTTGCTTTTGGGGGGTACGGATACGGGTATCTACAGTCATCTCGATCCGTTTGGAAACTAACATCTGCGTAACCGATTGCGCATAGCTAAGTGTCTCCTCCATAAGTCAATACCCAATCTTTAGTCCTCCGTAGGTACTTAAGAATGGTCTTTACACCCATCCAGTGTGCTTCACCTGGATTGCCTTGGTATCGGCTCGTCATACTCAATGCATATGCCACGTCCGGACGTGTGCATATCATGGCATACATGATCGATCCTATAGCTGATGCATATGGAATCCAACTCATGCGCTCGACCTCTTCCGATGTCTTTGGTGCTTGAGCTTTACTCAATTGCACTACAGAGATCATTGGAAGGTTCCCCTTCTTGGAGTTGGTCATGCTGAACCTCTCAAGAATGTTATCTATATAAGACTCCTGACTGAGGGATAACATCCGTCGTGATCTATCTCTATAGATACGGATCCCCAAAATACGTTGTGCCTCACCCAGATCTTTCATCTGGAAATGGTTCTTTAACAAAACTTTTACCGAAGTTAAGAGAGGTATGTCATTCCCAATCAAAAGTATGTCATCGACATATAGTATTAGGAAGACAATCTTGCTCCCACTCGACTTGATATATAGACATGGTTCCTCGACCGATCGAGTGAATCCATTCTCTTTTATCACTTGGTCGAAGCGATGATTCCAACTCCGTGAAGCTTGCTTAAGTCCATAGATGGAACGCTTAAGCTTGTAAACCTTCTTAGGATTTTCAGGATCTGTGTAACCTTCGGGTTGTACCATGTACAACTCCTCCTCCAAATAACCGTTTAAGAAGGCGGTTTTCACGTCCATCTGCCAAATTTCATAGTCATGAAAGGCAGCAATCGCTAAGACAATCCAAATGGAACGAAGCATGACTGCGGGTGCAAAGATCTCATCATAGTGTAACCCTTGCACTTGAGTGAAACCCTTTGCCACTAGTCGTGCCTTGTATATATCTGGTTGTCCTTCTACAGATCGCTTTATCTTGTAAAGCCATTTGCACTGAAAAGGCCGAACCTTATCAGGTAAGTCAACCAGATCCCATACATCGTTCTCATACATAGAGTCCATCTCGAATTGCATGGCTTCTTGCCATAGCTTTGAGTCAGAACATGTCATGGCACCTTTATAGGTTACGAGTTCGTTACTCTCAAGGAGTAAAACGTCGTCCCTCCCATTCTTCTCGACCATACCGATGTATCTGTCTGGAGGAATGGAGAGTCTACCCGACCTCCTGGGTTCCAAGGGAATATTAACTGCAAAAGACGAAGAAGGAACAGTTTCCTCCATTGGTTGCTCGGTTGTTGGTTCAGGAATCTCCGACAGATCGAAGGTTCTATTACTTCTCTTGTCTTCGAGAAACTCTTTCTCTAAGAACTTCGCACTAGCCGCAACAAAAACTCGGTGTTCGGTAGGCGAATAGAAGTAATGACCAAACATTCCTTTTGGATAACCAATAAAGTATGTCTTGACCGATCGCGGGCCGAGCTTATCCTCGTGTCTCCACTTGACATAAGCCTCGCACCCCCAAACCCGAATAAAGGACAAGTTAGGGACCGTTCCCTTCCATAACTCGTATGGAGTCTTGTCAACAGCTTTAGACGGACTTCGGTTAAGTATAAGAGCAGCTGACAAAAGAGCATAGCCCCATAATGAGTCAGGTACAACCGTGGGACTCATCATGGATCGAACCATATCAAGTAATGTTCGATT
This sequence comes from Dianthus caryophyllus, assembly GCA_023091065.1. Lineage (NCBI taxonomy): Eukaryota > Viridiplantae > Streptophyta > Magnoliopsida > Caryophyllales > Caryophyllaceae > Dianthus > Dianthus caryophyllus. The sequence continues at coordinate 495,276 of JALGRB010000016.1, forward strand.
CCTGCGTTCGGATACACCATTCAGTTGTGGTGTTCCGGGTGGAGTTAACTGTAGTACTATCCTGCGGTCTTTCAGGTGTCGATCAAACTCAGTTGAAAGATATTCGCCACCACGATCTGAACGTAGTGCTTTTATCTTTCTATCCAGTTGGTTCTCAACCTTATTCTGGAATTCCTTGAACATGTCGAAGGACTCACTTTTATGCTTCATTAAGTAGACATATCCATATCTACTCAAATCGTCCGTGAAAGTGATAAAATACCTATAGCCGTCTCTAGCGTTGATTGACATAGGTCCACACACATCAGTATGTATGAGTCCTAATAGGTCAGCAGCGCGCATTCCAACACCATTGAAGGAAATTCGAGACATTTTGCCTATGAGCCATGATTCACATGTGCCAAAAGTTTCATATTCAAATGGGGCAATTGTCCCATTATCAATGAGCTTTTTCACGCGTTTCTCATTTATGTGTCCCATACGGCAATACCATAGATAGGTTTGATCTTTGTCACCAACCTTTGCTTTCTTGTTACTCACATGCATAATATCTGTGGTTTGATCTAAAACATAAATTCCGTTCATGGAAACTGCTTTACCATAAATCATATCATTCAAAGAGAAAATACAGCTATTATTCTTTATTAAAAACGAAAATCCGTCTTTATCAAGTACGGATACAGAAATAATGTTTTTAGATAAACTAGGTACATAGTAACAGTTATTCAAAAATAACTCAAATCCGCTCGTGAGTTGAATTACATATGTTCCTACTGAAACGGCAGCAACTCTTGCTCCATTTCCCACTCGCAGGTCCACATCACCTCTTTCCAGAGTTTTGATGTTTCTTAGGCCCTGCAAATGATTACACAGATGAGAACCACAACCAGTATCAAGTACCCAAGTTCCGAAACTTGCATGGTTAATCTCAATCATATGAATAAAAGAAGACATACCAACAGGAATGACGCGGCCTGCTTTTATGTCCTCAGCATACACGGGACAGTTCCGCCTCCAATGCCCAGACTTGTGGCAATGGTGGCACTCCATGCTTTACTTCGCTTTTGCCTTGCCTTGTGAGCTACCACTAGCCTCACTAGGCCCACTCTTTGCAATCACTGGCTTCTTAAATTTCGGCTTTCCTACAGTTAGGTTAGCCGGAGCCTTACCCTTACCCTTGCTCTTGTTGCCTATCATGAGAACATCTTGTTTCATGCTCCCACTCAACTTCAGATCACTCTCCGTCTGTACGAGGAGTGAGTGAAGCTCATGCAGACTTTTCTGCATGTCATTCATGTAACAGTTCGCCCTAAAGAGGGCATACCCATCATGAAGGGAGTGGAGCATTCGATCAATGATGATCTTCTCATCGATCTTGCAACCAAGCTCCTCCAGTTTCTCAACATTCTCGATCATGTCGAGAAGGTGTGGACCAATCGGTTGGCCCTTCTGGAGTTTTGCTTCAAAGAAACGAGTGGTATACTCGTAACTCTTGATTCTCGGTGCTTTCGAGAATTCTTTAGTTAGGGTGGTGTAAATCTTGTTTGCACCTTGGGTAATGAACCGTCTTTCCAAATTTGATTCCATTGAATAGATGAGTACGTTCTGTATCGCACCCGCCTCCATCATGTAATCATTATAAACATAGACTTCATCTGCTCCTGCATCGGGAGCTGGTTTAGTCGGCAGTGGCTCAGTCAAGTACTTGAGCTTACCTCGATGACAGTAGGAGCCAGTGCACGTTGCGCCCACAACGCATAGTTCTCAGCCGACCGCAGCAGAGTGTCTGACTCACCTTCATGATACACATCGCGACGAGTGTCGGCATCCGACGTCTACTCGAACAACACCTTCGGCGGAGACGCTGTCACCAGAAAACCACCACGGCCCGTTTCGTCGACATACGCTCTCCCAAGTACCAGTACGAGTCGTACTGCGACGCTATGTACATCCGCCGACCGTACAAAACACCAAAACGAGCCGCGATCGACGTAGGAACACCAGTAAAACGTCCCAAGGGTTCGGAACAAACTACAAAAATCAGAAATAAGTTAGAAGTACAAAACGCACTAAAATACAACACAAAAACCACAAAGAAAACATCACTCTTACCTTATCAACAGTCATCCCGTTGAACGCCTTCCGAGCCCTGTCATAACTCAACCCAATACTCTTGCAATCAACCATCGCGTAAGGGTAAAACGCAGGGTACTCCGGAGTCATGATAAAGCGGTTAGGAAGAAGCGACGGGAAGTGCGCGTAGCACCAAGCCTACAGTCAAAACAAACAATCAATCACAAAATTTTCAAAGCCGCAACAAATACAAAAGTCAAAAAAAAAAAAGACATCATACCTCCATCAGTAAACCGGGACCCACCAAGGACGGCTTCGATCCAGTATCGATCTTGTCAGGAAAACGGCGTCCCGGAAATACCGGGTCAACAAGCTCAGCGTAGGAGTAACCCAATCATACTCGCCCAGCCGAGACAGATCTCGCAACGCCATCAGCACCGCTGTCGACATCCGCTCACCCTTATCTCCGAAATGGGTGGCAGACAGGAACCACCACAGCCAAAGACGAGCACTCTGCTCGTGGCTCACCTCGTCAACCCGCTTCTTCCCCCTACCCTTATAGAAGTCGTCAAACCTCACCGTACGAGGCTGAAAGGTGTGCTACTCCTTCACCGAGCACCTGATGCCACCCCCCCCCCCATGAAATCCACAACAGCCCTACTGGTAGTGACGGGGCGCACCTGATCCCAACGGATCGCTCTGTCCCCGTGAGGCAGCCCGGAGACGACGGCAAGGAAAGTAAACGTAATGCGGACCTCATATCCAGGCAAGTGAAAGGTGTTGGTCGTGTCCGAGAAACGATCCGACAATGCTCGAATCAAGGTCAAACGCGCGGTCACGTTCTTAGCACGCGCCGCCTTCCACTTCTCAACCAGTGGGCCAAAAGCCGAATCAAGGATGATGCGCCTCGACTCGGGGGACAGCAAGTCAGCAAACGCATCAAAAACTGTCCTAAGCCCCGAGAAGGTCCTCATCATCCCCAACTTATACCCAATCTTCACCCACGTCGACAGGTGCTCCAAGGGATTCCAAATCAAGCTCCGGCCGTCCCAATCCTTGGCACGCTCGACCACAAACGCGGCCCCTAAGGGTACAAGGGACTCATACCCAACTCCTCCACAACCCCCATGAAGCGACCCCTCCCGGCCGCCGCAAGCGCCGCAGCCTCCGCATCCACCGTTCTCCCGTGAGTCGCGTCCTCCTCAGCCTCGTCATCCTGCCCCTCCTCCGCCTCAGCCTCGTCCGCAAAACCATCAGCCTAACGAGGACGGCCCCGCCGCGGCCTAGAAGCACTAGGACCCGCCTCGTCTGTAACAACCCGGATTTTCCAACAAAATGAAATAAGCTTTTAAAAAGGATTTATAAGAGAAAGGGAATAAAAATGAAAGTCACGGTGGCGGAAACACCGTGAATCCGAGCTGTCACTCACGCAAACAACCTAATCAAATCCAAAATGACACAGTAAGCCTTAAGGCCTAGCAAAATGGGGAATAAATACCCCTTACAAACCCAAACGAACAAAAGTATAAACCAAAACATAAAAGTCTAACAAGTCTAATGATTGAAACTATCCAAACGAATCCCAAGACTTCACGCGAGTAAACCTAGCTACGGGTCTATCCTCACAGCTTCCTCACTTGTCAAACTGAACTCGCATACACCTTACAAAACATGTGATGACCACGGTCGATGGGGAGTAACTCAGACGTTCTCCCACCATATTACATCACAATAAAGGCGACAAGTAAATAAACAACTCATGGAAACAATAATGATAATACTAATAATAATAAAATGTAACAAGCACAAGTCAGACAACCATTAATTAACAATACCAAGTCAATCTCAAACTGTCATCAACCAGGTGACATACAACCATAATCAAACGCAAGAGAAAGACGAGCACTTTGGGTAGCCACATAACCGTGAACCACCCCGGACCTCACCCTAACCGGTGATACCTCCAAACCCTATGGCGGAACCACATAACCGTGAGTTCCCTTTAAATGGATCCACATAACCGTGAAATCCTCAACACTGTCTTAATTTGGCCAAACCTCACCATAACCGGTGACGACATAACAATTACCATAGTCTCTAACCATAACCGGTTGAGAACCCAAAAGGGCGGCATCCGTCCTATCTTGGACGTCGTAACTCCTCACGCACGAGCCATAACCGTACCCGTACGCACACTAGTCTCAAGCTTACAATAATCAACTCAATAACCTGAGTCAACTCAATCACAACATTATCCATCATCCAACCGTACCAAATCAAACATCATTATCACCAAAACATTATACAAGGCTCAACAGTGTCAACACAACTCATAATCTCAACATGAATTCTAACCTCAACGCAATACAACATATCAAGTAATGCAGATAATTAACAATGAAAAGCCCATGAAATCATACTCAAAACATTACCCATCTCAAGATACCATATTTTAGCATCAAACTATCACAACAAATATCAAACAAATGATAAAACAACCTAGACATGTTTCTAGACTCAAAATAATATGAGACCGACTCCAAACAAGTAGATATGATCATAACTTACTAAATCAAAATATATACGACTAACAACACAACATACATATATGACGACACAACATAATATACCACTATACTTTATTAATATAAAACAACACGTTACTCCAATTGATCAATTAGACAAATAACTAATTAATCACACAACCACAAAACTTATATTATGTACAATTATACACACACCAGTACATGTAGCGACACAACATTCAACATTCATCACTCTTGTGTGCCTAAATACTTAATAAACACCTAGGTAATTCTCATACATGTACATGCACTATCACTACTACACCCTGCTATGTTTTTAACGTAGAAACAGAGCAACGCACGTTTATACTTCCCTGCTATTTTCTTACTAATGAACACGGTGCACACAAAATTAAGAAACACGCCTTATACACGCAAATTTAGCAAGCACGTCACATATATAAGAACAGTCTTATAACTCGCCGACACACAAATCACGGAGTAATGTAATACCGAGTAACGTCATCACCGTTACCTTTTCGCGCTAATCCTCAATTGAGTCGTCCACCACGTACGTGTCAGCGTCAGGATCGTCCTGGTTCAGTCCTACGATCGATTAGGGAGAAAAACGGGTATAAATAAGAGTTACGATATCGACGGCGATCCGAGCGCCTGAAACGAAACGGAGTATAGCTTACCTTGTTGAGAAGAGGATGAAAAGAGGATAATTATGACGCAAGAACGGAGTAAAACGGTTAAGAAATGAAGGAGAAAAGGAAGAAGAAAGGAGGGCGTTAATGGAGGGAGTATAGACGAAGAAGACAATGATGATGGCAGGGAGTTTATACGGAGTACCTAATTGATTTTTAGGGTTTAGGTTTTTATACGAAGTATATAATATGGAGTATTATGTAGGTCTTCTATTCTGGTTAAAAGTCTATTACTTTCTTAAAAAGAAAAATAGATTAATTTATCCTTAAGCTAATAATGGTCAAAATGGTTGAAAATACACAAAATAAGTTAAATAAGATACTTTAGGAAATACTAGTACCCATATGATAACAAATATTTATAACCATAAAAATATTATTAATTTTTAGTATTTTACTATTATTTACTATTTTTATATTATAAAGTAATAATATTATTTTCTAAATAATTTATTAATTTTTAGTGTCAAAAAGCATTTAAAATATTATATAAATGAAAAGGCTCAAAATTAGCTTTAAAACTATTAAAATATTAGGTATTATGAAAAATAAATATAGTTTTAAATAAATTTTTGAATTAAAATATATTTTAATTAAATCTTAAAAACACGGGGTGTTACAATCTCCCCTACTTCAAAAAGTTTCGTCCTCGAAACTTGAGAACAAAAGAAAGCCTAAATGAGCATTACTCTAAGAGTGACTAACTCTACTCACCTTAATAGCAAAAGATAGGTACACGCAACGACACTTAGGATATGATAACCCCGACACTACCCATCACTCGGATGTGGATCACTCACTCACGTAACATTCTACACCGTAGATACACCCCACACTCCACAAGCTCAAATGAAAAAGGTTAGCAACAAAGATGGATTTTCCCAAAAAGAAATAAGAACATCCTTGAATACGAATGAACTTGGAAATGCTTTTCTGTGGAAAGAGTAATAAGAGTATCCTCGGGAGTAGAGAATGTAAGTTGAGATAAAAGGTTGGGAGAGGAATGACAAAGGATAGTCAATATCGAAAAGAACAAAAGAAGGCACCAAGATAACAAGGAACTCACCGTTGACCACATTAGAACGAGCCTCAGCCTCAGCACGACTCATGACAAAGATACGACCCTTCTGAGCAGGGGGATTAGCCTTCGTAGTTGCGGTAGATGGAACAACGGCGGAGGATGATCTAGCAGCAGCAGCAACGGCCGGTTTCTCGGCCTTAGGGCATGCATTAGCCTTGTGTCTCGGCTCTCTGCAGTTGAAGCACATGATCGGAGTTCCATCACATGACTTACCCGGGTGGTAAGCCTTCTTGCATCGATAGCATAGCATACCCGGCCCAGAAGCAACCTGAGCATGGTTCCCAAATGGTCGAGCCTCGAATCTCCCCTTCTTCTCAGCATGGAAGGAAGATTGTGGTACAAACGGCCTCTTCACGAACCTGTTGGCAGCGGCAGCGGCCTCTTGACTGAATCGGACGATAAACGCTCAGAGTTTCGGTCATAAGCTTTCTTTGGAGCAGGCGAAGGGCATTCCAATAGCACGGTCCTAACACCAAAGGACAGGTTCTTCTCGTATCGACGAATGCGAGCAGCTTCGTCGGGAATAATGTGTATGCAAACGAGCCAAAGTCGTGAACTTGTCGGTGTACTCTCAGACTGACATGGTACCCTGTACAAGATTAATGAATTCTTGCTCCTTCTCCCAGCGGAGCTCATCAGGATAGAAGCGCTTCTTCAACGCTTCGCAGAACCTAGCCCAGTTGAACCCAACCTGAGCCTGAAGGGCAGCTCTAGATAAGGCCCACCAGTTGTCGGCCTCCACCTTCAGATAGTAGGTGGCGATATCCACCTTCTGTGCCTCGGGACAGCGGGTAGCCACGAACAGCTTCTCGATCTCCCTAATCCAGCTCTCGAGCACCACTTGATCTGCCTTGCCATCATACGTAGGGGGATGATGACGGTTAAAACGATCAAAAACGGACTGGTTGTTCTCACGTGCCTCCGTCAAAGCTAAGATTGCATCCTCAATTTGGCGCATGCGTTGAAGGTCCTGTTGCGCGGCATTTCCATTTCTGGCCAACTGAAATACAATAGCATATTTAACAGCAGCAACAACTATACATGCCGCTACAAACAACTACTCAAAGACAAACAACGCAACCCCCTATTAAGTCTACCCCACACTCCACTCGGTGTTCTAAGTCAAATCCTACTCACTCACCTAGTAGAGTTGGGAGCGTATTCGCTCTGATACCAACTGTAACAACCCGGATTTTCCAACAAAATGAAATAAGCTTTTAAAAAGGATTTATAAGAGAAAGGGAATAAAAATGAAAGTCACGGTGGCGGAAACACCGTGAATCCGAGCTGTCACTCACGCAAACAACCTAATCAAATCCAAAATGACACAGTAAGCCTTAAGGCCTAGCAAAATGGGGAATAAATACCCCTTACAAACCCAAACGAACAAAAGTATAAACCAAAACATAAAAGTCTAACAAGTCTAATGATTGAAACTATCCAAACGAATCCCAAGACTTCACGCGAGTAAACCTAGCTACGGGTCTATCCTCACAGCTTCCTCACTTGTCAAACTCAACTCATGCATACCGCCACAAAACATGTGATGACCCACGATCAGTGGGAGTAACTCAGACGTTCTCCCAGCCATATTACATCACAATAAAGCTGACAAGTAAATAAAACAGCTCATGGAAACAATAACAGTAATAACAGTAATAATAATAAAATGTAACAAGCACAAGCTGTACAACCATTAATTAACAATACCAAGTCAATCTCAAACTGTCATCAACCAGTGACATACAACCATAATCAAACGCAAGAGAAAGCACGAGCACCGGGTAGCCACATAACCGTGAACCACCCTGACCTCACCCTAACCGGTGATACCTCCAAACCCTATGGCGGAACCACATAACCGTGAGTTCCTTTAAATGGATCCACATAACCGTGAAATCCTCAACACTTTGTCTTAATTTGGCCAAACCTCACCATAACCCAGGTGATTTACATAACAATTACCATAGTCTCTAACCATAACCGGTTGAGAACCCAAAGGCGGCATCCGCCCTATCTTGGACGTCAGAACTCCTCACGCGACGAGCCATAACTGCATCTGCACGCACACTAGTCTCAAGCTTACAATAATCAACTCAATAACCTGAGTCAACTCAATCACAACATTTTCCATCATCCAACAAGATTGCAAATCAAACATCATTATCACCAAAACATTATACAAGGCTCAACAAAGGTCAACACAACTCATAATCTCAACATGAATTCTAACCTCAACGCAATACAACATATCAAGTACGGAGTAATTAACAATGAAAAGCCCATGAAATCATACTCAAAACATTACCCATCTCAAGATACCATATTTTAGCATCAAACTATCACAACAAATATCAAACAAATGATAAAACAACCTAGACATGTTTCTAGACTCAAAATAATATGAGACCGACTCCAAATAAGTAGATATGATCATAACTTACTAAATCAAAATATATACGACTAACAACACAACATACATATATGACGACACAACATAATATACCACTATACTTTATTAATATAAAACAACACGTTACTCCAATTGATCAATTATACAAATAACTAATTAATCACACAACCACAAAACTTATATTATGTACAATTATACACACACCAGTACATGTAGCGACACAACATTCAACATTCATCACTCTTGTGTGCCTAAATACTTAATAAACACCTAGGTAATTCTCATACATGTACATGCACTATCACTACTACACCCTGCTATGTTTTTAACGTAGAAACAGAGCAACGCACGTTTATACTTCCCTGCTATTTTCTTACTAATGAACACGGTGCACACAAAATTAAGAAACACGCCTTATACACGCAAATTTAGCAAGCACGTCACATATATAAGAACAGTCTTATAACTCGCCGACACACAAATCACGGAGTAATGTAATACCGAGTAACGCCATCACCGCTACCTTTTCGCTAATCCTCAATTGAGTCGCCCACCACGCACGCAGTCGCCAGGATCGCCCTGGTTCACCCCACGATCGATTAGGGAGAAAAACGGGTATAAATAAGAGTTACGATATCGACGGCGATCCGAGCGACTGAAACGAAACAGAGTATAGCTTACCTTGTTGAGAAGAGGATGAAGAGAGGATAATTATGACGCAAGAACGGAGTAAAACGGTTAAGAAATGAAGGAGAAAAGGAAGAAGAAAGGAGGGCGTTAATGGAGGATTATAGACGAAGAAGACAATGATGATGGCAGGGAGTTTATACGGAGTACCTAATTGATTTTTAGGGTTTAGGTTTTTATACGAAGTATATAATATGGAGTATTATGTAGGTCTTCTATTCTGGTTAAAAGTCTATTACTTTCTTAAAAAGAAAAATAGATTAATTTATCCTTAAGCTAATAATGGTCAAAATGGTTGAAAATACACAAAATAAGTTAAATAAGATACTTTAGGAAATACTAGTACCCATATGATAACAAATATTTATAACCATAAAAATATTATTAATTTTTAGTATTTTACTATTATTTACTATTTTTATATTATAAAGTAATAATATTATTTTCTAAATAATTTATTAATTTTTAGTGTCAAAAAGCATTTAAAATATTATATAAATGAAAAGGCTCAAAATTAGCTTTAAAACTATTAAAATATTAGGTATTATGAAAAATAAATATAGTTTTAAATAAATTTTTGAATTAAAATATATTTTAATTAAATCTTAAAAACACGGGGTGTTACAATCTCCCCTACTTCAAAAAGTTTCGTCCTCGAAACTTGAGAACAAAAGAAAGCCTAAATGAGCATTACTCTAAGAGTGACTAACTCTACTCACCTTAATAGCAAAAGATAGGTACACGCAACGACACTTAGGATATGATAACCCCGACACTACCCATCACTCGGATGTGGATCACTCACTCACGTAACATTCTACACCGTAGGTACACCCCACACTCCACAAGCTCAAATGAAAAAGGTTAGCAACAAAGATGGATTTTCCCAAAAAGAAATAAGAACATCCTTGAATACGAATGAACTTGGAAATGCTTTTCTGTGGAAAGAGTAATAAGAGTATCCTCGGGAGTAGAGAATGTAAGTTGAGATAAAAGGTTGGGAGAGGAATGACAAAGGATAGTCAATATCGAAAAGAACAAAAGAAGGCACCAAGATAACAAGGAACTCACCGTTGACCACATTAGAACGAGCCTCAGCCTCAGCACGACTCATGACAAAGATACGACCCTTCTGAGCAGGGGGATTAGCCTTCGTAGTTGCGGTAGATGGAACAACGGCGGAGGATGATCTAGCAGCAGCAGCAACGGCCGGTTTCTCGGCCTTAGGGCATGCATTAGCCTTGTGTCTCGGCTCTCTGCAGTTGAAGCACACGATCGGAGTTCCATCACATGACTTACCCGGGTGGTAAGCCTTCTTGCATCGATAGCATAGCATACCCGGCCCAGAAGCAACCTGAGCATGGTTCCCAAATGGTCGAGCCTCGAATCTCCCCTTCTTCTCAGCATGGAAGGAAGATTGTGGTACAAACGGCCTCTTCACGAACCTGTTGGCAGCAGCAGCAGCGGCCTCTTCAGCCTGAATCGACGCATAAACGCTCGTAGTTTCGGTCATAAGCTTTCTTGAACGGGCAGGGCATTCCAAATAGCACGGTCCTAACACCAAAGGACGTGTTCTTCGTGACGATTTAACGGCGAGCCTTCGTCGGGAATAATGTGTGGCGCAAACGAGGCCAAAGCCGCGTGAACTTGTCGCTGTACTCTGACCGACATGGTACCTGACAAGATTAATGAATTCTTGCTCCTTCTCCCGGTGAGCTCATCGTGATAAGCGCTTCTTCAACGCTTAGCGAACCCAGCCAGATTGAACCCAACCTGAGCCTGAAGGGCAGCTCTAGATAAGGCCCACCAGTTGTCGGCCTCCACCTTCAGATAGTAGGTGGCGATATCCACCTTCTGTGCCTCGGGACAGCGGGTAGCCACGAACAGCTTCTCGATCTCCCTAATCCAGCTCTCGAGCACCACTTGATCTGCCTTGCCATCATACGTAGGGGGATGATGACGGTTAAAACGATCAAAAACGGACTGGTTGTTCTCACGTGCCTCCGTCAAAGCTAAGATTGCATCCTCAATTTGGCGCATGCGTTGAAGGTCCTGTTGCGCGGCATTTCCATTTCTGGCCATCTGAAATACAATAGCATATTTAACAGCAGCAACAACTATACATGCCGCTACAAACAACTACTCAAAGACAAACAACGCAACCCCCTATTAAGTCTACCCCACACTCCACTCGGTGTTCTAAGTCAAATCCTACTCACTCACCTAGTAGAGTTGGGAGCGTATTCGCTCTGATACCAACTGTAACAACCCGGATTTTCCAACAAAATGAAATAAGCTTTTAAAAAGGATTTATAAGAGAAAGGGAATAAAAATGAAAGTCACGGTGGCGAAAACACCGTGAATCCGAGCTGTCACTCACGCAAACAACCTAATCAAATCCAAAATGACACAGTAAGCCTTAAGGCCTAGCAAAATGGGGAATAAATACCCCTTACAAACCCAAACGAACAAAAGTATAAACCAAAACATAAAAGTCTAACAAGTCTAATGATTGAAACTATCCAAACGAATCCCAAGACTTCACGCGAGTAAACCTAGCTACGGGTCTATCCTCACAGCTTCCTCACTTGTCAAACCTGAACTCACATGCATACCGCTTACAAAACATGTGACGACCACGGTCGATGGGAGTAACTCAGACGTTCTCCCAGCCATATTACATCACAATAAAGCTGACAAGTAAATAAAACAGCTCATGGAAACAATAACAGTAATAACAGTAATAATAATAAAATGTAACAAGCACAAGCTGTACAACCATTAATTAACAATACCAAGTCAATCTCAAACTGTCATCAACCAGGTGACATACAACCATAATCAAACGCAAGAGAAAGCACGGAGCACTGGGTAGCCACATAACCGTGAACCACCCCGGACCTCACCCTAACCGGTGATACCTCCAAACCCTATGGCGGAACCACATAACCGTGAGTTCCCTTTAAATGGATCCACATAACCGTGAAATCCTCAACACTGTCTTAATTTGGCCAAACCTCACCATAACCGGTGACGACATAACAATTACCATAGTCTCTAACCATAACCGGTTGAGAACCCAAAAGGGCGGCATCCGTCCTATCTTGGACGTCGTAACTCCTCACGCACGAGCCATAACCGTACCCGTACGCACACTAGTCTCAAGCTTACAATAATCAACTCAATAACCTGAGTCAACTCAATCACAACATTTTCCATCATCCAACAGTACCAAATCAAACATCATTATCACCAAAACATTATACAAGGCTCAACAGTGTCAACACAACTCATAATCTCAACATGAATTCTAACCTCAACGCAATACAACATATCAAGTACGGAGTAATTAACAATGAAAAGCCCATGAAATCATACTCAAAACATTACCCATCTCAAGATACCATATTTTAGCATCAAACTATCACAACAAATATCAAACAAATGATAAAACAACCTAGACATGTTTCTAGACTCAAAATAATATGAGACCGACTCCAAATAAGTAGATATGATCATAACTTACTAAATCAAAATATATACGACTAACAACACAACATACATATATGACGACACAACATAATATACCACTATACTTTATTAATATAAAACAACACGTTACTCCAATTGATCAATTATACAAATAACTAATTAATCACACAACCACAAAACTTATATTATGTACAATTATACACACACTAAAGACATGTAGCGACACAACATTCAACATTCATCACTCTTGTGTGCCTAAATACTTAATAAACACCTAGGTAATTCTCATACATGTACATGCACTATCACTACTACACCCTGCTATGTTTTTAACGTAGAAACAGAGCAACGCACGTTTATACTTCCCTGCTATTTTCTTACTAATGAACACGGTGCACACAAAATTAAGAAACACGCCTTATACACGCAAATTTAGCAAGCACGTCACATATATAAGAACAGTCTTATAACTCGCCGACACACAAATCACGGAGTAATGTAATACCGAGTAACGTCATCACCGTTACCTTTTCGCGCTAATCCTCAATTGAGTCGCCCACCACGTACGTGTCAGCGGCAGGACCGTCCTGGTTCAGTCCTACGATCGATTAGGGAGAAAAAGCGGGTATAAATAAGAGTTACGATATCGACGATCCGAAAGCGCTGAAAGCGAAACGGAGTATAGCTTTCCTTGTTGAGAAGAGGATGAAAAGAGGATAATTATGACGCAAGAACGGAGTAAAACGGTTAAGAAATGAAGGAGAAAAGGAAGAAGAAAGGAGGGCGTTAATGGAGGGAGTATAGACGAAGAAGACAATGATGATGGCAGGGAGTTTATACGGAGTACCTAATTGATTTTTAGGGTTTAGGTTTTTATACGAAGTATATAATATGGAGTATTATGTAGGTCTTCTATTCTGGTTAAAAGTCTATCACTTTCTTAAAAAGAAAAATAGATTAATTTATCCTTAAGCTAATAATGGTCAAAATGGTTGAAAATACACAAAATAAGTTAAATAAGATACTTTAGGAAATACTAGTACCCATATGATAACAATTATTTATAACCATAAAAATATTATTAATTTTTACTATTTTACTTTTATTTACTATTTTTATATTATAAAGTAATAATATTATTTTCTAAATAATTTATTAATTTTTAGTATCAAAAAGCATTTAAAATATTATATAAATGAAAAGGCTCAAAATTAGCTTTAAAACTATTAAAATATAAGGTATTATGAAAAATAAATATAGTTTTAAATAAATTTTTGAATTAAAATATATTTTAATTAAATCTTAAAAACACGGGGTGTTACATCGTCAGAGACTACAGCTCCCCTCGAGCCCCCAGCTCCGCCCGAGCCTCCAGCTCCGCACGAGCCTCCACTACCACCACCAGCAGTACTACTGTCAGCCTGACCTCCTCGAGCACCAGCTCCACTATCGCCAGCTGCGCCACTACTCCGGGCCCAGCCTCGCCCACGACTACCAGCCTCGGCCACTGTACGCCTCTTAGGGTTCCGACGCGTCCCACTACTACCTCGTGCAGAGGGCGACCCTGCGTCAACGCCACTACCACGTACTGATACCTGCGGAGAACTCACGCTAGTACCACCACCTGCTGGCGTCAGCGGAAAAGCCGTGTCAAACAACGCCGACTGCGAGGGACCCTCCGAAACCTCCAGCTGCGGCTGCAACTCAGACATAGGGGTACGCATATCCCCTATAAGCCCAAAGTCAATGCTATCCATCAGGGCCCTCGTACTCGAACTCAGTGGCATATGTGGAATATCACCTGCACCCAAAGTAACAGAAAACAACGATCAGGCCACGACAAAGAAGACTTCTTTAAAACTAATTCATAATTAGTTCAGGAAAAGCAGAAATCCAACAAAAACAGCAGAAAATAGCAGAAACATAAATTTTGAGCCTATTTTGGCAGATAAGACAAAAACACCACAGAAGCACAGAAATTCACATTTTATGATCCTAATACAATATATGGGTCATAATAAGCACGCGTGAAAAATATTTCGCAAATACAAAGCCCCGAACACCTTAACTGACAAACTTTTACCATACACTTACAATTCACAAAAACGGCATTTTCTTAGCCAAAAGAACTCCAACTCCCCATAAAATCACCCTTAAGCAAATTAAGCACCCCAAACAACGTACTACTCAAGGTTCGGACCGCGAAAAATGCGAAAACCACCTTCAAAGAACCCCACTTTAACTTCACAAAAACGCACCGAAACACCTTCAAACGACGTTTTCTCCACAAAATAGAGCTAGTCACCGACTACACTAGTCATAATAGCTCAAATTTAAAGTTTTTAGCAAATTTTGGGATCGAAAATTTTCGACCTTTTTCGGTCCCTACACGCATTCCCACAAAAATCCTCATTTTCAACCCCGTCTGTCACACGAAATCAGCAAAACAAGGTTCCCCATACATTACTTTACTCAAAGGAAGCCGACCATGAAGTTTCAAGCGAGTTTCGGAACAAAAACGAAAAACGACCAAAATACCCCCGTATTTGTCACACGTTTTTCGCCCGAATCACCCGTTTTCCGCGCAAATTTCAACGAGACAAGTGCACCCAAGCATTATACTACTCAAAAGCAACCTATGCTGAGATTTTGAACAAGTTTCGGGACGAAAATCAAAAATGACCAAAACGCCCCTACACTAAAACGCACGAAAACCGAGTAAAACAACTCGAGTTTTAACATACAATCAACAACAACGACAAGACAAGCAAAATTAAGCCCTTCACTACCATTTTCGAGCAACAACAATGGCAAATTTCAAAAGCAAAGACGGTTTATGTACAAACCCTAAAAATCGATTTTTTAAACAAAAATCGACCCAAATCGACTTCAAAACACGAAAAATCAAGTGGGTTAAGTTCATACCTTGATCCATGACGAAATGTAGGAGTCGGAATGACGGGATTTGACCTAGAAATCGCTTAGAACGAAAGAGACGATTTTTTGGGGGGTTTTCGTTTTTGAGTTTTTTTTTTTTTTTTTTTTTTTTTTTTTTGGTCGAAAATGAGTATCTCCCTCTTTCCCCGCTTATTTAATAAAAAAGACGACACACCCTATAAATCGCCAGTAAACTGGCAATTTGTCAAAAAATCGTCAGTCTACTGGTGATTTCTATTTTGATTTGGGTTTTATTTTGTATTTTGGGCTAAATTTTCAGCCCATCTCCCCTTTTTTAGCCCACTTCCTTCCTTTTACTCGTTTTTCCTCACATTTACAACCCATTTCAAATAATTTCACTCTTTTACGAGTCACACAAAAACACTAAACCTCTTTTACGAGTCAAACAAAATACTAAACCTCTTTTACGAGTCAAACAAAACACTAAACCTCTTTTAGGAGTCAAACAAAAACACTAAACCTCTTTTACGAGTCAAACAAAACACTATACCTCTTTTACGAGTCAAACAAAAGCACCAAACCTCTTTTACGAGTCAAACAAAACACTAAACCTCTTTTACGAGTCAAACACTGAACCTCTTTTACGAGTCAAACAAAACATTAAACCTCTTTTATGAGTCAAACAAAACACTAAACCTCTTTTACGAGTCAAACAAAAACATCAAACCTCTTTTACGAGTCAAACAAAACACCAAACCTCTTTACGAGTCGAACAAAACACTAAAACCTCTTTTACGGGTCAAACAAAACACCAAACCTCTCTTACGAGTCAAACATCCAAACACAAACCTCATGCACAAGTCAAAACCTCCACACGAGCCTTTTTCACAAGTCAAAAACACGCAGAACACGTTCAAAACGCAAAGTTCGGCTAGACTACAAAGCGCCATCAAGAAGCATTCAAATCATCAACAGGCTGGCATGCCCCTAAATATGCAGGACCGTCATGTCCTTAAAAATGTACCCATTGTCCCATCCCGCATTGTCCCGGCACTAAGTCCTCGTCTCTCCCCTGAGACACACACTTAGCGCCGCCAGGTAGTGTCGAGACTGTAATGGTCCGGATACTATCTTTTAAGTTTGACTAGCGCTTTAGTCCAAACTCAGCCAAAATATGGGCTCTGTATATACCTGTATCCGTACCCCCCAAAAACAAGCCCGATGATGAAAAAGTACTTTTTGTAACACCCCGTGTTTTTGTAACACAATTTTATAAAAGAATTTAATTCCTTAAATTAAATTCAACCTTTTTCCTTATAATAAAAATGCGACTGAATTTTTTTCGCTAAACATGTGACACTCCATGTCAAGTTAAGCCTATTATAATTGCGCAAATCTTTAATTCAACAATCTCGCCAATATTTTTCTAAAACAATGCGCTACAACTTTTATCGTACCTAAACTAAAACCATTTTGATACACTTCGAATTTGAACTTTATTCTTTCATATTCGAACTCGATAAATCAAACAAAGAATCTACGACAATTTTCTCAACGATAAATTTTGGCACGCAAATCAAGGTCAAACATTGACTAAAAGACCTAGCCACCTAATTGTGATTAAATCACCTAATCTTTTCTTAGATATACTTACTCATAATCCTAATCTAATTAAAAACTAATTAAGCTTAATCATTTTGATTATTACTAACAAAACATATAATAATAATATCAACTTACTATTTCATTTTGATTTAACTAACACTTTCGCTAAAACTCGATATATTGAGTTACACTAAGCCTAAACTGTAAAATTTTTGACGTTTAAGCATAATGATTTAATTCAAGAACATTCCACAAAAAAAATATATATTACGATCCAACAAGATTTTATTTCAAAGTTTCGAGGATCCTAAGGCCAATTTTTGTTTTGATCACCCTTCTACGATTTTCTTCATTCTTATTTTCGATCTTACTTCGAACCATTATTTTAAGACTATATATTTCATTTGGGACTTTTCACGTAAGACAAATCGAAAATTTCAAGAACGAAAAATCGGGCCATGACTTGTACATGTTGGCCGAGATTTTGAGCTTGTAGCTCAACATTGTCTCTTCCTTTTTCCTTTTGCTTTTCCTACACAATTGTTCCCTTGTCTCAACATGCCTTTCTTCCTCTTACAAGCATGCCTTCCACTCTTACACACATGCTTCCACTCTTACACACATGCTTCCTTTTTCCTTACACACCCTACTTTACCAAGCATGCACTTACATTACATTACATTTCTAAAACAAAACACAACCACTACTACTACTACTACATCACACGACATACATTATACACACACACAACAAACACTTCAACTTATTTTCTCTCTAATAAACTCATACTCAAGAAACCTTAGTAAGCAATCTTCATCCTCATCAAGAACATGAAGAACAAATTACTTCCATTTCCTTCCTCCTTTAACTTCTTTATTTCTTTATGTTTAAATCTTTGCACATGCATTTATATAAGAATATGAATCAAAATATTTAAAATACAAACATCACCTAAACATAAAATACTACTACACTTTGAATTTTAGTTTAGTTAGTATAGTTTTAAAATAAGTTACTAACTTTCTTATTTTCATTTTTATGTACCATCTCTAATCAAAGAAGAGGAGCAAGGTGGAGGAGTCGATCTTAGCCAATTCGATCATATCATTGATCCCGACAACTGCTAAGCTATTTCACTCATAACCTAACTAAGGTGCTTCCCGCACACTTATGTGATAAGCGCCTCGAATATGATTATATGTTAATGTTTTTGATGCATGTATGTTTTATCTTTATCACCTAGTAATCACATGTTAAATTAGGAGACAAAAATCGAAAAATAATATTTGAGTAACATAACCATAACCCACGGCTTTACCCTTCATTTTGGTTTAATTTTTCGTTTTAATTTTTGTAAATTGCATGCTTAAAATACTATGAATAAGATGGTTATGAAAATATAATTAGTTTATGTTTAGGACTTAAAATGAATTTGTTATGAATTTAAAAGTTTTAAAAGTACTTATGTGTGTTCTTGAATATTTGTTGTTATTCTTGTGTTTGAATGATTTTTATTTATGTGTGTTAATGTTTGTATATGTTTTTCACTTATGTTAAACATATAAATGATATAAAGTAAATTAGTTATTGAATTAGAAGTATAAAAATCAAAAATCAAAAATCATGGACATATATATATATACACGGCATTTTTGATTTATTTGGACCAATTTTTAGTTTTAATTTTTCTAAATAACATTTTAAGATTAGTTTAGGTAAAATGGACTTGCTATAAAAATTTGAGGAAATTATATAAAGATATGAAAATTTGACTAATTAACAATCATATGAAAAATATTAGGGTTCTTCAAATAATCATGTGTTCTTCATTTATATAATTAGTTTGATTCATAATTTTTATAAGTTTTGGTTATTTATTGTTTATGTACTAGTTTAAATCACTTTAGGATGAATTGAATAATTAGTGTATAAAAACGTTAAGTCAAAAACCGATAAAATTAGAAAATGAAAATAAATGGTACAAGTATAAGGGTACACGGCCTTGGGGTCATTTTTGGACCAAAAATGTTTTTGTCACTTTTTTTTATTTTTATCACTTTAGTAATTTAATTAGTTAAAGTAATGAATTATTAATAAAAACAAAAAAAAGAAATAAATAACTATAATGAATAAAGGCTCACAGCACTCCACCATTATTTTTGGTCAATTTTGGTCAAAATAAATTTATCACTTAGTCACTAAAGTTGATTAATAATTAGGATTATATTAGATTGTATAATGAATCTTTAATAAAAAGAATCAACGAAACCGATTAAAATAAATGTTACATATATTAAAATGAACTAAATCGAGTGTTACTACCCTTGCTTAAATTTGGATTTGGAGATACGGACTATTTAAAATGAACTACGACAACCTCGCTAAAATTTGAAACCGCTTAAATTTTAGTTAGGTATATGACTAAATAAAACCGAGTTTTAATCCTTAAAATGTTTTTAAAATCACCAAGTACAAAATGAACTTAACAACTTTGACCCTAGGATTTTGTACTTAGATTATATCGAGTTTTACTTCCGTATTATTATTTAAAATCACTAAGTACAAAAGCAGACCTAACGCCTTTATAACTAGAATTATATACTTAGAAAAATAAAGGTTGGTTTTGTAAAACCTAAAAATATCCTAAGTATAAAAGTAGTTGTAAAGTATAAGAAAACTAAGTATAAAAGGAAAATACTAAGTATAAGGAAATAAAATAAAAATACTAAGTATAAAGGAAATATAATAATAAATACTAAGTATAGGAATACGATACGTATAAAATACTAATAAAATACTTAAGTATAAAAATACGCAAACGTATAAAAATACATTACAAATACGAGGAATAGTAAATACGAGGAATAGTAAATACTATGAATAGTAAATACGATGAATAGTAAATACGGTGAATAGTAAATACGATGAATAGTAAAATAATGAATAGTAAAAATATTTAAAATTTACAAACTGACTCCAAATAATTAACTAAGTCTTTCTATGTGTTTTGTTTACTCAAGAATGCTAGAACTAAAATTTCATTATACAAAGTTAGGCGATATATTTAAGTTACGTAATTGTCACCTACTTTGAATGAGCGAGGAAATAAGAAATTAAGAAATGAACTACTTGAATAAAATACTTGGATTGTTCGCCATGTCGCGACTCTTGAATTGAAGTTAATGAGGTAGCGATCTATGGGGACTTTGGCTCCCTCCCGAGTTGCTAAAGGCGATCTAATATTTTTATATAAAGTATTATTTCGGTCTTGGGATATACAACCTCGTGGATGGGGCATGATTGATATCTCCGTGAGCCCATACTACGGTAATTGGAAACTCCAGCCACCCGGTACCCGTCTAAGGTGATAGTCGTATTATTAGGTGACTACTTACTCGAGGGCGAGTATGATCTGAACCTATCTATAGTGGTGTATGCATACATTAGACTCGGGATTTGGCTGGCCTTATCGCTTTAGGTATCCTTAGCCTGTTCAGACACGTCCGCTTTGTTCGGCCCTGACCGCTATTGCGCGGACGTCTAGTATGTCAGCCACGTCCAACCTGTTTGGCCCTGTCCACTAGGATTTAGTGTGTCAGACACGTCCAACCTGTTTGGCCCTGTCTACTATTGCGAAATTACGTCTGCATGCTTCCGCCTCGCTAATGAACTTTCACTAGTTAACATATGTTGAATGTATTTCCTTGTTTGTTTGATGATTATCGGAATGACTTGGTTGAGTATTGAAATGTGATTTTGTTGAGTTTGATTATTTGTGAGCGTGGTTGGTTATTTGATTGGTTTATACTCGTATTGAATCATCATGATCTCCTTATGTGTTTTAATTGCATACTTGCTATTTGTTTTCCTTGTTTATTTATTATTCATTATTTATACTGCATATTGCTTTAGAAATTGCATGTATCGAAAGAGTGTGCGGGAAAATGATGAGAGTTTAATGCAGGTACCCCGAGACCAACGCTATTGAATGCTGGGGAGAGTTTACCTTATTCATTTTGTATGTTTTTGAGAGAAATTGTAATCTAAATACTCTGTTTTATCTTAAACTCGTATTATGTATACAGAGTTTTATGACGATAACAGCTGGTTTTGTAATATATAGACTTAATTAATTTTCCGCCTTAGTTTAATTAAAGTCACGAAAAACCGGGTTATTCTGGTTAATTATCGAGTCGTCTTATGACCGTGAATGACTTAAAGTTATCTCACATAGCGAGGCGACACAGGCCGTTATTCATATCGTATGTCAGGCATAGACTTATAGGATCAAATAATAAATTAGAAAATCTTAGATCGCTAAAATAATAACTTAGAACGCTTTAAAAGTGAGAATGGGTAGAAACATTAGGGACCAACCTTCGTAAATAGACGAATTACTGACCTAAAATAAAATACACTAACTATCGTATACTTGCTACTTGCTGATATGACTGACTAAAACTAACAAACTATCCTCGGATATAAAATCGAGTTAATAAACTTAATTCTTGAGAAGTGAGGCGCTGAATGATTACCCAACTATATGAAGTAAGGACATCTACTAAATACTTAACCAATTTCACTAATAAAATTCTTAAATCTTTTTAATCCTGTTTTCGTTCAATCAAAAATTTATGTTCTCTTAATAGCCATTTTATTTCGTTCAAACAATATTTTTGTTGTTTGACTCCTTTCCTTAAAATCCCTCGTAGATGTCATCAACCGGCGATTCACCAGTATGCGGAGACGGGAAGGGCAATCGTTCGATTAAGCAGCGCGCCCTACGTGCTTTCATGCCTGCACTTCCGGATACTCCGGAGCTTGCATGGACTGACCCTGCCAGGATCAATGCTTACAGGAATTTCTTAGGAGATCCCCCGCGCACATTCGCAGGAGACCATGACACCTGCTGGTTTTGGTTATGCGAAATGGAGGCGAAATTCGTTGAGGCGAAAGTTCACGAAGAGTGGAAAATGCGCTAACCGAGAGGTTCCTCAGGTGAAGCTTTCCATTGGTGGTTTACAAAGACGCCACCCGCCTCACGCTCGAGGGGGAAAGTTCCACGGGTGGAATTTCTTCAAATGCGGCCTCAGGCTTGCATGCCGTGCCATTGCTCAGGGACACACCTTCGATGACGAAGAGGAAGTCAGCGATGCGGAGTCCTCCAACGGACTCTAGATCCTTTTAGCCTTATGAACTACTAGTACGGATAACATTTTGTAAAATCTCTGGATTTTAACTACCTAACCTCAGTGATTCTGTATGACACTATTAGGAGTAGTTATCCCTACCTGCTACTTTCGGTTATCTTTCTAGGAAATGTATTAGATGCACTTCGCCACTCTAAGTTGATGTAACCAACTTTTATCTTGTACTCTATAATGTGCCACATTTGGGAACTACTCAAAACTCATATGACCTAATATTTTTCAGAATGGATGCAAACAACTTAAACAACATGGGTAACCCGAACTTCGCCAACATTTTGTCAAGAAGAAGCAAGGAGGAAAGGGTTCAAGATGCAATTACAAAAATTGCTCAAAATATGTATCAACATCAAGGCGGCGGAAACAATCAGTCCGCATTTGAGAAGTTCTCCAAACACCGACCCCAAACATATTCTGGCTCTGTCAACCCCACGGTCTTGACAGAATGGATCGAGGAGATGGAGAAATTGCTAGAACTAAGCAAGACACCACCTAACGAAATGGTGAACGTGGTAGCGTACTATTTGAAGGGAGAGGCAAATAGTTGGTGGCGCCTAATCAAAGCCCAATTTCCCCTAAGGATCTATAACTGGAGCGAGTTCAAACTGCTGCTAGAAAACAAGTATTTCGGGGAAGAGCTAAAATGGGAGATGGAAGAGAAATTCAGGAACTTAGATCAAGGTGATATGTCTCTGCAGGCATACACCGAAAAGTATCAGGAGCTATCTAAGTTTGCTCCTAGAATATTAACTAACGAGGAGGAACTCATGACTCGTTATGTAAGGGGCATGACTAATGATCTGAGGATAAACATGAGCGGGTTCAACTGCAAGAACTTTGCAGAGGCCTACGAAAAAGCAACAAGTATTTGGGCCTCGATCCAGAAGGGAGAAGTCGAAGAGAAAAAGAAGAAGAAGGTCTTCACTCCTCCTGTGACAAGTGCTAGCTTCATTCAGAAGCCATTCTATGGTCGCCCGAGCTATCAGAGTTCAGACAACCGCAATAAGAACCAGGGCGGGTCCCAGTACTTCAACCGAAACCCCACCACATACGTCCCCAGGAACAAACAACAAATTCCTGAGGCTCCGATTTTACAACCAAGCCAGTGTCGTAGATGCCGACAACCGATTCACCCAGGAAAACAATGTAATGGAGAACCAGTAGTGTGTTTTTCCTGCAATGTAGTGGGGCACAAGTCAAATGAATGCCCAAAGAAGGGTACGATTACAAAGGCAAACGCGGGACCACCGCCAGCCGTGAAGGTTCAAGGGCGTGTGTACCTTTTAACCGAATCGGAAGAGGGTGCTGAAGACGTTATCGATGTTGACGACATCACCGGTAAAATTCCTAGTTAACTATATACTTACGTTTATTTTACTCAATAAGGGAGACTCACTATATTTTGTTTCCTCCAATTTTATTAAACAAATCAAACTCACAAGTCACAAGCAAATCAAAACCAATCTACCCCTACCGAAGGGCAAGATATGTCTTGTTTTTCAAAATACGATAATGTACGAATTACAATCCATCACACAAATTTCCTTTACGACCTCATTTCGTTTTGACCCCCTATACTTAAGATTTTTATCAACCTCTTAAATAATTGTTTCTAAAAATTGTTTTCATACGTGCTCTATAAAGATATTTTTGAAAATTTACTGTTTGTTATGTAAAACCTTTGTAACGTAATTTTTTTTAAATGCTCTTGAGACTTCATGGTTCAAACTTTTCAATTCCTTTATTTCTAAAATCATCGAAATTGTTTTATTTCTACTATTTCTTCCGTTTTAGAAATATATTCAACAAGTTATTTTCGCGTTAACCATTATTATAAATTTTCAATCTTACCCGAAACATGACCTGTAACATTTCTGTTTCGCCTAGTAACATTATAATAACAATTCTAAGAAAATGAGCTATGTCAACCGGGTTATCCATAATTCTCTAAAATTTTATTTAACCATTCAACGATAACCAATATTTCCCTAATTTCAATAAAGCTCATATTCTCCTCGTGACCACTACGACTTTTATCCATTTTCCCTAATTGCCGTTCGTTCCCTAAAGGCTATATACCTTGTTTGAGTGGTCATTAAAAGTAAAACTAATAATATTAAGTATATACGTTTAAAACTTCTTAAGGGGGTAGGCCTATATTTTGACTATATTAAAGTCCTACAAAAATCTGAAATTTCTTATTTTCAAACTATTTTATGGTTAACACGTATTCTCCAAACTAAATAAGTTAATTTTTATTCCTAAGACTCTTAATATTTTAACTTCATTTAAATCCGTACAAAACTTCTAGACTTACCTTTTGTGAACCTCCTTCATGTCATTTTCGTAAATAACATTCTAGTTACATTCTATACTTATTTAAATACCTCATTTATAAAACAAGCGCGATTTCATTCTCCAATATTTTCCCTCTATCCGACGCTTCGATATTAATTTGAAAACTCAAACTTTTCAACAAGTCTTATTCCAATAAAACCAAATATTATTATCCAAATGCGTAAAGCTCTATATCCTCTCCAACTCCCCTGTTTAACCTCGAGCAGTTACTCTTTTACAAGTTTAGGGACTAAACTTTTCTTAGAGGTAGGATCAGAACACCCCGTGTTTTTGTAACACAATTTTATAAAAGAATTTAATTCCTTAAATTAAATTCAACCTTTTTCCTTATAATAAAAATGCGACTGAATTTTTTTCGCTAAACATGTGACACTCCATGTCAAGTTAAGCCTATTATAATTGCGCAAATCTTTAATTCAACAATCTCGCCAATATTTTTCTAAAACAATGCGCTACAACTTTTATCGTACCTAAACTAAAACCATTTTGATACACTTCGAATTTGAACTTTATTCTTTCATATTCGAACTCGATAAATCAAACAAAGAATCTACGACAATTTTCTCAACGATAAATTTTGGCACGCAAATCAAGGTCAAACATTGACTAAAAGACCTAGCCACCTAATTGTGATTAAATCACCTAATCTTTTCTTAGATATACTTACTCATAATCCTAATCTAATTAAAAACTAATTAAGCTTAATCATTTTGATTATTACTAACAAAACATATAATAATAATATCAACTTACTATTTCATTTTGATTTAACTAACACTTTCGCTAAAACTCGATATATTGAGTTACACTAAGCCTAAACTGGTAAAATTTTTGACGTTTAAGCATAATGATTTAATTCAGTAACATTCCACAAAAAAAATATATATTTCGATCCAACAAGATTTTATTTCAAAGTTTCGAGGATCCTAAGGCCAATTTTTGTTTTGATCACCCTTCTACGATTTTCTTCATTCTTATTTTCGATCTTACTTCGAACCATTATTTTAAGACTATATATTTCATTTCGGGACTTTTCACGTGCGCACAAATCGAAAATTTCAAGAACGAAAAATCGGGCCATGACTTGTACATGTTGGCCGAGATTTTGAGCTTGTAGCTCAACATTGTCTCTTCCTTTTTCCTTTTGCTTTTCCTACACAATTGTTCCCTTGTCTCAACATGCCTTTCTTCCTCTTACAAGCATGCCTTCCACTCTTACACACATGCTTCCACTCTTACACACATGCTTCCTTTTTCCTTACACACCCTACTTTACCAAGCATGCACTTACATTACATTACATTTCTAAAACAAAACACAACCACTACTACTACTACTACATCACACGACATACATTATACACACACACAACAAACACTTCAACTTATTTTCTCTCTAATAAACTCATACTCAAGAAACCTTAGTAAGCAATCTTCATCCTCATCAAGAACATGAAGAACAAATTACTTCCATTTCCTTCCTCCTTTAACTTCTTTATTTCTTTATGTTTAAATCTTTAAACACATAACTAATTCCTTCCCTAAATATTTTAGTAATCACATCCACTTTGCACATGCATTTATATAAGAATATGAATCAAAATATTTAAAATACAAACATCACCTAAACATAAAATACTACTACACTTTGAATTTTAGTTTAGTTAGTATAGTTTTAAAATAAGTTACTAACTTTCTTATTTTCATTTTTATGTACCATCTCTAATCAAAGAAGAGGAGCAAGGTGGAGGAGTCGATCTTAGCCAATTCGATCATATCATTGATCCCTAATAACTGCTAAGCTATTTCACTCATAACCTAACTAAGGTGCTTCCCACACTTATGTGATAAAGCGCCTCGAGTATGATTATATGTTAATGTTTTTGATGCATGTATGTTTTATCTTTATCACCTAGTAATCACATGTTAAATTAGGAGACAAAAA
Source organism: Dianthus caryophyllus (assembly GCA_023091065.1). NCBI lineage: Eukaryota > Viridiplantae > Streptophyta > Magnoliopsida > Caryophyllales > Caryophyllaceae > Dianthus > Dianthus caryophyllus. The sequence goes on from JALGRB010000016.1 coordinate 522,269, forward strand.
TCGAAAAATAATATTTGAGTAACATAACCATAACCCACGGCTTTACCCTTCATCTTGGTTTAATTTTTCGGTGTAATTTTTGTAAATTGCATGCTTAAAATACTATGAATAAGATGGTTATGAAAATATAATTAGTTTATGTTTAGGACTTAAAATGAATTTGTTATGAATTTAAATGTTTTAAAAGTACTTATGTGTGTTCTTGAATATTTGTTGTTATTCTTGTGTTTGAATGATTTTTATTTATGTGTGTTAATGTTTGTATATGTTTTTCACTTATGTTAAACATATAAATGATATAAAGTAAATTAGTTATTGAATTAGAAGTATAAAAATCAAAAATCAAAAATCATGGACATATATATATATACACGGCATTTTTGATTTATTTGGACCAATTTTTAGTTTTAATTTTTCTAAATAACATTTTAAGATTAGTTTAGGTAAAATGGACTTGCTATAAAAATTTGAGGAAATTATATAAAGATATGAAAATTTGACTAATTAACAATCATATGAAAAATATTAGGGTTCTTCAAATAATCATGTGTTCTTCATTTATATAATTAGTTTGATTCATAATTTTTATAAGTTTTGGTTATTTATTGTTTATGTACTAGTTTAAATCACTTTAGGATGAATTGAATAATTAGTGTATAAAAACGTTAAGTCAAAAACCGATAAAATTAGAAAATGAAAATAAATGGTACAAGTATAAGGGTACACGGCCTTGGGGTCATTTTTGGACCAAAAATGTTTTTGTCACTTTTTATTTTTATCACTTTAGTAATTTAATTAGTTAAAGTAATGAATTATTAATAAAAACAAAAAAAGAAATAAATAACTATAATGAATAAAGGCTCACGGCACCCACCATTATTTTTGGTCAATTTTGGTCAAAATAAATTTATCACTTAGTCACTAAAGTTGATTAATAATTAGGATTATATTAGATTGTATAATGAATCTTTAATAAAAAGAATCAACGAAACCGATTAAAATAAATGTTACATATATTAAAATGAACTAAATCGAGTGTTACTACCCTTGCTTAAATTTGGATTTGGAGATACGGACTATTTAAAATGAACTACGACAACCTCGCTAAAATTTGAAACCGCTTAAATTTTAGTTAGGTATATGACTAAATAAAACCGAGTTTTAATCCTTAAAATGTTTTTAAAATCACCAAGTACAAAATGAACTTAACAACTTTGACCCTAGGATTTTGTACTTAGATTATATCGAGTTTTACTTCCGTATTATTATTTAAAATCACTAAGTACAAAACGAACCTAACGCCTTTAAAACTAGAATTATATACTTAGAAAAATAAAGGTTGGTTTTGTAAAACCTAAAAATATCCTAAGTATAAAAGTAGTTGTAAAGTATAAGAAAACTAAGTATAAAAGGAAAATACTAAGTATAAGGAAATAAAATAAAAATACTAAGTATAAAGGAAATATAATAATAAATACTAAGTATAGGAATACGCATACGTATAAAATACGAATAAAATACGAAGTATAAAAATACGCAAACGTATAAAAATACGTACAAATACGAGGAATAGTAAATACGAGGAATAGTAAATACGGTGAATAGTAAATACGATGAATAGTAAATACTATTGAATAGTAAATACGATGAATAGTAAAATAATGAATAGTAAAAATATTTAAAATTTACAAACTGACTCCAAATAATTAACTAAGTCTTTCTATGTGTTTTGTTTACTCAAGAATCTGCTAGAACTAAAATTTCATTATACAAAGTTAGGCGATATATTTAAGTTCTGAGAATTGTCACCTACTTTGAATGAACGAGGAAATAAGAAATTAAGAAATGAACTACTTGAATAAAATACTTGGATTGTTCGCCATGTCGCGACTCTTGAATTGAAGTTAATGAGGTAGCCGCCTATGGGGACTTTGGCTCCTCCCAGAGTTGCTAAAGGCGATCTAATATTTTTATATAAAGTATTATTTAGTCTGGGATATACAACCTCGTGGATGGGGCATGATTGATATCTCCGTGAGCCCATACTACTGCAGAATTGGAAACTCCACCACCCGGGGTACCCGCCTAAGGTGATAGTCGTATTATTAGGTGACTACTTACTCGAGGGCGAGTATGATCTGAACCTATCTATAGTGGTGTATGCATACATTAGACTCGGATTTGGTCGCCCTTATCGCTTTAGGTATCCTTAGCCTGTTCGCACATCGCCCGCTTTGTTCGCCCGACCGCTATTGCGCGGACGTCTAGTATGTCGACCACGCCCAACCTGTTTGGCCCTGGCCCACTAGGATTTAGTGTGTCGACACGCCCAACCCTGTTTGGCCCTGTCTACTATTGCGAAATTACGTCTGCATGCTTCCGCCTCGCTAATGAACTTTCACTAGTTAACATATGTTGAATGTATTTCCTTGTTTGTTTGATGATTATCGGAATGTCTTGGTTGAGTATTGAAATGTGATTTTGTTGCGTTTGATTATTTGTGAGCGTGGTTGGTTATTTGATTGGTTTATACTCGAATTGAATCATCATGATCTCCTTATGTGTTTTAATTGCATACATGCTATTTGTTTTCCTTGTTTATTTATTATTCATTATTTATAATCGCATATTGCTTTAGAAATTGCATGTATCGAAAGAGTGTCTTGGGAAAATGATGAGAGTTTAATGCAGTACCAGAGACCAACGCTATTGAATGCTGGGGAGAGTTTACCTTATTCATTTTGTATGTTTTTGAGAGAAATTGTAATCTAAATACTCTGTTTTATCTTAAACTCGTATTATGTATACAGAGTTTTATGACGATAACAGCTGGTTTTGTAATATATAGACTTAATTAATTTTCCGCCTTAGTTTAATTAAAGTCACGAAAAACCGGGTTATTCTGATTGGTATCGAGTCGCTTGCGACCGTGAATGACTTAAAGTTATCTCACATAGCGAGACGACACCTGGGCCAGACATTCATATCGTATGTCAGGCATAGACTTATAGGATCAAATAATAAATTAGAAAATCTTAGATCGCTAAAATAATAACTTAGAACGCTTTAAAAGTGAGAATGGGTAGAAACATTAGGGACCAACCTTCGTAAATAGACGAATTACTGACCTAAAATAAAATACACTAACTATCGTATACTTGCTACTTGCTGATATGACTGACTAAAACTAACAAACTATCCTCGGATATAAAATCGAGTTAATAAACTTAATTCTTGAGAAGTGAGGCGCTGAATGATTACCCAACTATATGAAGTAAGGACATCTACTAAATACTTAACCAATTTCACTAATAAAATTCTTAAATCTTTTTAATCCTGTTTTCGTTCAATCAAAAATTTATGTTCTCTTAATAGCCATTTTATTTCGTTCAAACAATATTTTTGTTGTTTGACTCCTTTCCTTAAAATCCCTCGTAGATGTCATCAACCGGCGATTCACCAGTATGCGGAGACGGGAAGGGCAATCGTTCGATTACAAAATACCACGTGCTTTCATGCCTGCACTTCCGGATACTCCGGAGCTTGCATGGACTGACCCTGCCAGGATCAATGCTTACAGGAATTTCTTAGGAGATCCCCCGCGCACATTCGCAGGAGACCATGACACCTGCTGGTTTTGGTTATGCGAAATGGAGGCGAAATTCGTTGAGGCGAAAGTTCACGAAGAGTGGAAAGTACGCTTAACCGAGAGGTTCCTCAGAGGTGAAGCTTTCCATTGGTGGTTTACAGTACGCCACCTGTCTACAGTTCGAGGGGGAAAGTTCCACGGGTGGAATTTCTTCAAATGCGGCCTCAGGCTTGCATGCCGTGCCATTGCTCAGGGACACACCTTCGATGACGAAGAGGAAGTCAGCGATGCGGAGTCCTCCAACGGACTCTAGATCCTTTTAGCCTTATGAACTACTAGTACGGATAACATTTTGTAAAATCTCTGGATTTTAACTACCTAACCTCAGTGATTCTGTATGACACTATTAGGAGTAGTTATCCCTACCTGCTACTTTCGGTTATCTTTCTAGGAAATGTATTAGATGCACTTCGCCACTCTAAGTTGATGTAACCAACTTTTATCTTGTACTCTATAATGTGCCACATTTGGGAACTACTCAAAACTCATATGACCTAATATTTTTCAGAATGGATGCAAACAACTTAAACAACATGGATAACCCGAACTTCGCCCAACATTTTGCTGAAGAAGAAGCAAGGAGGAAAGGGTTCGAAGATGCAATTACAAAAATTGCTCAAAATATGTATCAACATCAAGGCGGCGGAAACAATCAGTCCGCATTTGAGAAGTTCTCCAAACACCGACCCCAAACATATTCTGGCTCTGTCAACCCCACGGTCTTGACAGAATGGATCGAGGAGATGGAGAAATTGCTAGAACTAAGCAAGACACCACCTAACGAAATGGTGAACGTGGTAGCGTACTATTTGAAGGGAGAGGCAAATAGTTGGTGGCGCCTAATCAAAGCCCAATTTCCCCTAAGGATCTATAACTGGAGCGAGTTCAAACTGCTGCTAGAAAACAAGTATTTCGGGGAAGAGCTAAAATGGGAGATGGAAGAGAAATTCAGGAACTTAGATCAAGGTGATATGTCTCTGCAGGCATACACCGAAAAGTATCAGGAGCTATCTAAGTTTGCTCCTAGAATATTAACTAACGAGGAGGAACTCGCAACTCGTTATGTAAGGGGCATGACTAATGATCTGAGGATAAACATGAGCGGGTTCAACTGCAAGAACTTTGCAGAGGCCTACGAAAAAGCAACAAGTATTTGGGCCTCGATCCAGAAGGGAGAAGTCGAAGAGAAAAAGAAGAAGAAGGTCTTCACTCCTCCTGTGACAAGTGCTAGCTTCATTCAAGCCATTCTATGGTCGCCCGAGCTATCGTGAGTTCGTGACAACCGCAATAAGAACCAGGGCGGGTCCCAGTACTTCAACCGAAACCCCACCACATACGTCCCCAGGAACAAACAACAAATTCCTGAGGCTCCGATTTTACAACCAAGCCAGTGTCGTAGATGCCGACAACCGATTCACCCAGGAAAACAATGTAATGGAGAACCAGTAGTGTGTTTTTCCTGCAATGTAGTGGGGCACAAGTCAAATGAATGCCCAAAGAAGGGTACGATTACAAAGGCAAACGCGGGACCACCGCCAGCCGTGAAGGTTCAAGGGCGTGTGTACCTTTTAACCGAATCGGAAGAGGGTGCTGAAGACGTTATCGATGTGGACGACATCACCCAGAAATTCCTAGTTAACTATATACTTACGTTTATTTTACTCAATAAGGGAGACTCACTATATTTTGTTTCCTCCAATTTTATTAAACAAATCAAACTCACAAGTCACAAGCAAATCAAAACCAATCTACCCCTACCGAAGGGCAAGATATGTCTTGTTTTTCAAAATACGATAATGTACGAATTACAATCCATCACACAAATTTCCTTTACGACCTCATTTCGTTTTGACCCCCTATACTTAAGATTTTTATCAACCTCTTAAATAATTGTTTCTAAAAATTGTTTTCATACGTGCTCTATAAAGATATTTTTGAAAATTTACTGTTTGTTATGTAAAACCTTTGTAACGTAATTTTTTTTAAATGCTCTTGAGACTTCATGGTTCAAACTTTTCAATTCCTTTATTTCTAAAATCATCGAAATTGTTTTATTTCTACTATTTCTTCCGTTTTAGAAATATATTCAACAAGTTATTTTCGCGTTAACCATTATTATAAATTTTCAATCTTACCCGAAACATGACCTGTAACATTTCTGTTTCGCCTAGTAACATTATAATAACAATTCTAAGAAAATGAGCTATGTCAATAAGTTATCCATAATTCTCTAAAATTTTATTTAACCATTCAACGATAACCAATATTTCCCTAATTTCAATAAAGCTCATATTCTCCTCGTGACCACTACGACTTTTATCCATTTTCCCTAATTGCCGTTCGTTCCCTAAAGGCTATATACCTTGTTTGAGTGGTCATTAAAAGTAAAACTAATAATATTAAGTATATACGTTTAAAACTTCTTAAGGGGGTAGGCCTATATTTTGACTATATTAAAGTCCTACAAAAATCTGAAATTTCTTATTTTCAAACTATTTTATGGTTAACACGTATTCTCCAAACTAAATAAGTTAATTTTTATTCCTAAGACTCTTAATATTTTAACTTCATTTAAATCCGTACAAAACTTCTAGACCCTACCTTTTTGTGAACCTCCTTCATGTCATTTTCAGAAATAACATTCTAGTTACATTCTATACTTATTTAAATACCTCATTTATAAAACAAGCGCGATTTCATTCTCCAATATTTTCCCTCTATCCGACGCTTCGATATTAATTTGAAAACTCAAACTTTTCAACAAGTCTTATTCCAATAAAACCAAATATTATTATCCAAATGCGTAAATCTCAATATTCTCTCCAACTGCCCTGTTTAACCTCGAGCAGTTACCCACTCTTTACAAGTTTCGGGGACGAAACTTTTCTTAAGGGGGTAGGATTGTAACACCCCGTGTTTTTGTAACACAATTTTATAAAAGAATTTAATTCCTTAAATTAAATTCAACCTTTTTCCTTATAATAAAAATGCGACTGAATTTTTTTCGCTAAACATGTGACACTCCATGTCAAGTTAAGCCTATTATAATTGCGCAAATCTTTAATTCAACAATCTCGCCAATATTTTTCTAAAACAATGCGCTACAACTTTTATCGTACCTAAACTAAAACCATTTTGATACACTTCGAATTTGAACTTTATTCTTTCATATTCGAACTCGATAAATCAAACAAAGAATCTACGACAATTTTCTCAACGATAAATTTTGGCACGCAAATCAAGGTCAAACATTGACTAAAAGACCTAGCCACCTAATTGTGATTAAATCACCTAATCTTTTCTTAGATATACTTACTCATAATCCTAATCTAATTAAAAACTAATTAAGCTTAATCATTTTGATTATTACTAACAAAACATATAATAATAATATCAACTTACTATTTCATTTTGATTTAACTAACACTTTCGCTAAAACTCGATATATTGAGTTACACTAAGCCTAAAGCGGTAAAATTTTTGACGTTTAAGCATAATGATTTAATTCAGTAACATTCCACAAAAAAAATATATATTTCGATCCAACAAGATTTTATTTCAAAGTTTCGAGGATCCTAAGGCCAATTTTTGTTTTGATCACCCTTCTACGATTTTCTTCATTCTTATTTTCGATCTTACTTCGAACCATTATTTTAAGACTATATATTTCATTTGGGACTTTTCACGTAAGACAAATCGAAAATTTCAAGAACGAAAAATCGGGCCATGACTTGTACATGTTGGCCGAGATTTTGAGCTTGTAGCTCAACATTGTCTCTTCCTTTTTCCTTTTGCTTTTCCTACACAATTGTTCCCTTGTCTCAACATGCCTTTCTTCCTCTTACAAGCATGCCTTCCACTCTTACACACATGCTTCCACTCTTACACACATGCTTCCTTTTTCCTTACACACCCTACTTTACCAAGCATGCACTTACATTACATTACATTTCTAAAACAAAACACAACCACTACTACTACTACTACAACACACACGACATACATTATTCACACACACAACAAACACTTCAACTTATTTTCTCTCTAATAAACTCATACTCAAGAAACCTTAGTAAGCAATCTTCATCCTCATCAAGAACATGAAGAACAAATTACTTCCATTTCCTTCCTCCTTTAACTTCTTTATTTCTTTATGTTTAAATCTTTAAACACATAACTAATTCCTTCCCTAAATATTTTAGTAATCACATCCACTTTGCACATGCATTTATATAAGAATATGAATCAAAATATTTAAAATACAAACATCACCTAAACATAAAATACTACTACACTTTGAATTTTAGTTTAGTTAGTATAGTTTTAAAATAAGTTACTAACTTTCTTATTTTCATTTTTATGTACCATCTCTAATCAAAGAAGAGGAGCAAGGTGGAGGAGTCGATCTTAGCCAATTCGATCATATCATTGATCCCGACAACTGCTAAGCTATTTCACTCATAACCTAACTAAGGTGCTTCCCGCACACTTATGTGATAAGCGCCTCGAATATGATTATATGTTAATGTTTTTGATGCATGTATGTTTTATCTTTATCACCTAGTAATCACATGTTAAATTAGGAGACAAAAATCGAAAAATAATATTTGAGTAACATAACCATAACCCACGGCTTTACCCTTCATTTTGGTTTAATTTTTCGTTTTAATTTTTGTAAATTGCATGCTTAAAATACTATGAATAAGATGGTTATGAAAATATAATTAGTTTATGTTTAGGACTTAAAATGAATTTGTTATGAATTTAAATGTTTTAAAAGTACTTATGTGTGTTCTTGAATATTTGTTGTTATTCTTGTGTTTGAATGATTTTTATTTATGTGTGTTAATGTTTGTATATGTTTTTCACTTATGTTAAACATATAAATGATATAAAGTAAATTAGTTATTGAATTAGAAGTATAAAAATCAAAAATCAAAAATCATGGACATATATATATATATACACGGCATTTTTGATTTATTTGGACCAATTTTTAGTTTTAATTTTTCTAAATAACATTTTAAGATTAGTTTAGGTAAAATGGACTTGCTATAAAAATTTGAGGAAATTATATAAAGATATGAAAATTTGACTAATTAACAATCATATGAAAAATATTAGGGTTCTTCAAATAATCATGTGTTCTTCATTTATATAATTAGTTTGATTCATAATTTTTATAAGTTTTGGTTATTTATTGTTTATGTACTAGTTTAAATCACTTTAGGATGAATTGAATAATTAGTGTATAAAAACGTTAAGTCAAAAACCGATAAAATTAGAAAATGAAAATAAATGGTACAAGTATAAGGGTACACGGCCTTGGGGTCATTTTTGGACCAAAAATGTTTTTGTCACTTTTTTTATTTTTATCACTTTAGTAATTTAATTAGTTAAAGTAATGAATTATTAATAAAAACAAAAAAAGAAATAAATAACTATAATGAATAAAGGCTCACGGCACCCACCATTATTTTTGGTCAATTTTGGTCAAAATAAATTTATCACTTAGTCACTAAAGTTGATTAATAATTAGGATTATATTAGATTGTATAATGAATCTTTAATAAAAAGAATCAACGAAACCGATTAAAATAAATGTTACATATATTAAAATGAACTAAATCGAGTGTTACTACCCTTGCTTAAATTTGGATTTGGAGATACGGACTATTTAAAATGAACTACGACAACCTCGCTAAAATTTGAAACCGCTTAAATTTTAGTTAGGTATATGACTAAATAAAACCGAGTTTTAATCCTTAAAATGTTTTTAAAATCACCAAGTACAAAATGAACTTAACAACTTTGACCCTAGGATTTTGTACTTAGATTATATCGAGTTTTACTTCCGTATTATTATTTAAAATCACTAAGTACAAAACGAACCTAACGCCTTTAAAACTAGAATTATATACTTAGAAAAATAAAGGTTGGTTTTGTAAAACCTAAAAATATCCTAAGTATAAAAGTAGTTGTAAAGTATAAGAAAACTAAGTATAAAAGGAAAATACTAAGTATAAGGAAATAAAATAAAAATACTAAGTATAAAGGAAATATAATAATAAATACTAAGTATAGGAATACGCATACGTATATAATACGAAAAAAATACGAAATATAAAAATACACAAACGTATAAAAATACGTACAAATACGAGGAATAGTAAATACGAGGAATAGTAAATACTATGAATAGTAAATACGATGAATAGTAAATACTATGAATAGTAAATACGATGAATAGTAAAATAATGAATAGTAAAAGTATTTAATATTTACAATCGGCCTCCAAATAATTAACTAAGTCTTTCTATGTGTTATGTTTACCTGAAGAACTGCTAGAACTAAAATTTCATTATACAAAGTTAGACGATATATTTAAGTTACAGAATTGCCACCTATTTTGAATGAACGAGGAAATAAGAAATAAAGAAACCAACTACTTGAATAAAACACTTGGTTTGTTCGCCATGTCGCGACTCTTGAATTGAAGTTAATGAGGTAGCCGTCTATGGGGACTTTGGCTCCTCCCAGGAGTTGCTAAAGGCGATCTAATATTTTTATATAAAGTATTATTTGGTCAAGGGATATACAACCTCAGGGATGGGGCATGATTGATATCTCCGTGAGCCCATACTACAGTAATTGGAAACTCCAGCCCCACCCGGGGGTACCCGTCTAAGGTGATAGTCGTATTATTAGGTGACTACTTACTCGAGGGCGAGTATGATCTGAACCTATCTATAGTGGTGTATGCATACATTAGACTCGGGATTTGGCTGTCCTTATCGCTTTAGGTATCCTTAGCCTGTTCAGACACGTCCGCTTTGTTCGGCCCTGACCGCTATTGCGCGGACGTCTAGTATGTCAGCCACGTCCAACCTGTTTGGCCCTGTCCACTAGGATTTAGTGTGTCAGACACGTCCAACCTGTTTGGCCCTGTCTACTATTGCGAAATTACGTCTGCATGCTTCCGCCTCGCTAATGAACTTTCACTAGTTAACATATGTTGAATGTATTTCCTTGTTTGTTTGATGATTATCGGAATGACTTGGTTGAGTATTGAAATGTGATTTTGTTGAGTTTGATTATTTGTGAGCGTGGTTGGTTATTTGATTGGTTTATACTCGTATTGAATCATCATGATCTCCTTATGTGTTTTAATTGCATACTTGCTATTTGTTTTCCTTGTTTATTTATTATTCATTATTTATACTGCATATTGCTTTAGAAATTGCATGTATCGAAAGAGTGTGCGGGAAAATGATGAGAGTTTAATGCAGGTACCCCGAGACCAACGCTATTGAATGCTGGGGAGAGTTTACCTTATTCATTTTGTATGTTTTTGAGAGAAATTGTAATCTAAATACTCTGTTTTATCTTAAACTCGTATTATGTATACAGAGTTTTATGACGATAACAGCTGGTTTTGTAATATATAGACTTAATTAATTTTCCGCCTTAGTTTAATTAAAGTCACGAAAAACCGGGTTGTTACACTTTTATGCATGTTTTATAAATAGACGAAACGGTACAACGTGTCTAACACATTTTAGTCATTTTTAACGCATTAAAATAAAATTGTATATTTTGTAAAATGAACATTAATTTTGTCGTACTATTTCGAGCCGAGAAGTACTACGACATGATTATTTACCTACAAAAATAACCTACAAAAACAACTCACAAAACAACTCACAACCCACAAAAAGCACACACCTGAAACGGATCGACACGCATCCCGAGTCACATTTTCGTAAAACTAAATTTTACGACGTAACAAAATAATACAATGCAAAAAAAATTTATTTCAAGCCAAAACCGAAAAACCCGACAAAAACCGAGACGCGAAACACAAAAACAGAGCCCAAAAACGTAAGACTTTGGTCCATTGGACCAAAGCCTAAACCATCAAAAATGACCCAATCAATCAAACTGACGTCACCAAGCATAAGGGCGGCCCAAATGCGGTTGTGTGTGTCATGTGTTGCAGGTGGCCAAGGAGGTGCATAAGAAGCTGTGGCGGACAGCTAATCGGTGGAGGATGGCCTGGGCTGAGTAGGCGGCTCAGTTGTGTCAGAGTCGTGCTGAGACGGCTCAGATTCGACGGGAGTTCGACGAGTATCGTCGTCGTTATCATGATTGAGTGTGTAATAAAGATTGTATGAACCTTTGTTTACATGTCTTTGCAGCTTGAACGTTGAACTTGATCGTTAGTCGTAAACCTGTTTAGTAAGCTCGTTTGAAAAACGAATGATTCCCGAGTGGGATGCTTTGATGTTTAGGTAGTTTGTGAAAATGTTTTTGCGAAAAGTTCATTTTAAAATGCGAAATGAGCTTAAATGAAATGTTGAAAATGCTATGCTTTGACTCGTGGTAGGAATCGTATTTGCTAAAACGAAATGTAATGTTGCTGCAGGGGGAACAACAAAAGTATGTCGTAGTATAATGTGGAATGTCGTGCTTAGGAAAGACGAAATTAGGAAAGTGTGGGAGAAACCAGCCCCTGAAACCGCATAGCTCTATGCGGTTTGGGGTGCAAACCGCATAGGCTTATGCGGTTTGGGGTGCAAACCGCATAGAGCCATGCGGTTTGTTGGCTTGGCTGGTAACGCTGTATTTCCATATTTCGGATATGTTTTTCCTATATAAGGAAGGGGGTGCGTGCCATAATCCTCATTCACAATCACTTCTCTCTTTTCTTTTATTACAAGTTTTTGCTATCATAAATATATTATGTAACACCCCGTGTTATTTTAACACAATTTGATAAAAGAATTTAATTCCTTAAATTAAATTCATCCTTTTTCCATATAATAAAAATGCGACTGAATTTTTTTCGCCAAACAATACTAAATTTTCCTAAGTACAAAATTTAAAAATTTTGAAAAATAAAAAAATTTTGTATTATCTTTAGAATTGAAAACGAAACACATTTCAAAATTCTATAAAAATCAATATAAAATTAATATCGCCTTTCAAATTTCAAAATGTTAAGTTATGTTTACTATTCACAAAAATAAAAGTAAAACCTTTTATTCATGAAATTTAATTTTGAACATTTTTCGTTTTAAAATAAAAATGGACCCTTATATTTTTCTCGTCTTTGAAATTCGGGTCAACAAATTCAAACACGCAAATCAAAAATCAAACAATCAACATCAACATTTTGAAAAGCCAAACTCAACGTCATTTTAATGAAAATGTACCTAGTTTGTTTTATTTTTAATAAAACATATTATATTAATATATAATTACTATTCATTTTCTATTAAACTAGTTTTTTCTAAAATATCGAAATTCTAAGTTATACTTAACTTAAACTGATAAACGTTTTGACGTTTGATTCTAATTATTTAAATCATTAACTTTCATCCAAAAAAATATATATTTCGGACTAGTAAATTTTTAATAAAAGTTCGAGGAGCCAAAAACCCAATTTTTACTTTAATCACACTTCGAGTTTTAATTTCATTTTTATTTTCAATCCTACTTCAAAACATTATTTTAAAATCATATATTTTATTTCAAGACTTTTCGCGTACGCGTAAATCGAAAATTTCCGAAAACGAAAATCGAGCCACTTGTGTCCACACTAGGCCGGCCTCTTCTAGTTCACCATGACCAATTTTTCAACCCTTCACTTCTCATTAGTCAAGCCACCCTACTTAAGCCACCTACAATTACTTTCATCATCACACATTAGCTTATTTATATTTAAAGATTATATAGGCTAAATACCTACAACTTACTACTACAACTTGCATTTTCCACTCAAGCCACCCTACCTCTCTTACACACCTACTTAACTCATCATCATTTATTTTAATTTACATTTAACATTACATATAACAAACCAATTTCCTTTTTGATGTAATTTAACCCGTAGGATTAATTTAGGCCTAACTTTCGAGGTCCGAAAAGTGGTCATACGGACTCGGAATTTAACGAAACAAAAGCCTAAACCACTTAATTTTTCGAGACGGATTTAATGGTACAGTTTTCATAACTATTGGACAGACCGAACTAAATCCATTTTTCTGTTTTCTTTCAAAGGTCAAATAAACCTTCTATTTTCGCCGTCTCAGCTCTTAAAATTTTATCGACGTTCCCCAACTTTTAAATATTTTCTTAAATAGTAAATAAATTATTTTAGTCCTAAAAATTTTAAAATAGAAGTATTTCGAAAAATCGTCGAACGCGCACACTTTAACTTTTATCGCTTTGACGCCCGACTTTTTAAAACTGATTCATTTCGTAAAAACATTTTAAAACACATGGGAGACAAACTCTTAACCAAAGACTAAGTTAGACTTTGACTACAAAACGTGATGATGTATTTAATTTCATTTTCATTTAACTATATTTTAATAAAGTACTTTATTGAATTAACACCTAAACATTTCTACAACTTACATCACAAGTTTACAAAGAGCAACATCACTTCTTCCTTGCTCTCTTGACCGTAGCTTCTTGCTCTCCTTTCCTCTCTTTTATTTTTCATTTCTCCTCTAAAATCAATTAAATAAAAAACCATAATATTACTCTAATAATCCACAAGTGTTCTAAGTTCTTTAGATGGTTTTTGGAGACTACTTTCATGAGTATTTTTGGGTAAAGAAATCCGGGTCTAAAATTTATCTTAGACCCCTCGACGATTAACTTCCGATATAAGGTGACTAGTTATATCTCATATTATTTCTCTTAGTAAATTAGTTTGTTTTGTTATTATAATTTTATGATTATGATTTTTATGTTAAATATGTTAAACATCAAATATGTGTGTTTGTATGTTTATGTGTTGATAATAAATGATAATAACTAATAATAATGTTAGTATACTTTATATGTTTTCATTTTTGAATCATATTGTTTTTTTTTCACTTTAAATTGTTGTTTATATGTTTAGTTATGTTTTCATGAGTTTTAAACATATTATAAGTATATGTAAAATTTTGTGAAATATTAACAATGAGTTTAAAGTGCTTAAAAATGAAAAATAGAAATTGTTTGTACATGTATACATCTCACGGCATTTCCCTATTTTTTTTGACATATTTCCACTTTTAATTTTTGTAAATAATATGTTGTGTTAAGTTAGTATAAAATAGAGGTATTCATGTAAAAAAAATTAAATTAGAAAAATAAATTATAAATTGTTAAATATGCACATGTGTGTTCTTGAGTTTTTATTTGATGTTCATGTGTGTTCTTATATATTCATGTTGATGTTCATCATTCTTACTTATTTTGATCTTATTTTATTTTATGGTTGTTAATAATTTGTGTTTATGTTTAGTTATTGTTTTTATATATTATTAGTATTATGTATTAAATCAACTTAAACATTATAAATCTTTTAGATTAAAAAGTTAGAAAATTAAAGTGTTGAAAAACACTATTCATAATTATAAATGAAATTTTTAGTAAATTTCATTTTAGTTTAAATCATTGTGGTATAATTAGAATAATTAAATTATAAAGACCTTAAGCTAAAACCAGTTAAAATCGAAAAATGAAAATTTGGACACTAACATAATAGCTCACGGCATTCATGCAAATTTTAGGCTTAAAATTGTTTTTATCACTTTTTAGTTTATTGTTAAAATAATTTAATTAGTAATTATTAAGTTAGAGTTAAGAAATTAAAAGAAATAAATTAATTTTGACACATATATCATATCACACGACATTACCATTTAAAATTGACTAAATTTGACTAAAATGAAATTATCACTAAGTCACTAAAGTTAAATAGTAATTAGAATTGAATTTTTTGTATAAATCGATTTAGTTAAAAATGAAATATTATAAACCGATAAAAATATGCTAACAGTTATAAAAAAATGAATTAAATCGTGTGCTACTACCCTTGCTATTGGATTATTGAATTTGGACATACGGACTATAAATGAATCATCCACGATACTATCACTAACTTAAATAAATAGACGACTAAATTTAACCGAGTCTTATTTTAAAATAAATATCATTGATCACCTTTTATAAACCGAACTTAACATTTTTAAAACTATGATTATAGAATACTTTTATAAATTACTAAATACAAACCGAACCTAACATTTTTAAAACTAGACTTTAAAATATCTTCAAAAATCGCCTAAGTACAAAACGAACTTAACGACTTTAAAACTAGAAATCTATACTTAGGAAATAAAAGATTTAGTTTTACACTTAAAAACATCTAAGTATAAAAATACGTATAAATACGATGAATAGTAAAATACGATGAATAGTAAAATACGGTGAATAGTGAAATATTAAAAATAATTAAAAAATTTACTAAATATAGAAAATCGAAAATGAATAAGTAAATGACTTAAAGTGTTTGAAAAACGCCTAAATAAAATTGGACATATTAATAAACATTTCAATATGGAAATTTAAAAACATTAATAATTAACAACACTTCAAATAATAAACGAATGTGTTATGTGATCATATGAAACCTACAATTCAAATAAAACGTTTGACGATGAAACTAGGAGAGTCTAGTAACATGTGATATATAAATATCAAATAAATAATGAATACTGAGTAAGTTAAATAAAAGGTCAAGCTTGGGCCTCAGATAAGGGAACGTCAATCGTGAGTGAAGTGGGGTTAAGATAGTCTTGTGGCGGTCGCCATTGCCGTACAAGATAATGAATATGCCAAGGCTTTTGTCTCAGGCTTTAGGAAATAGTCGTTTTATCCTGAGTTATGGTGCTCTATGATTAGCATAGCCCATTCTTAAATTGGATACTAGTGTACATGTACTAGACTAGGGTTTTATTCCCCTATTTCGCTAAAGTTACCAGGGCACCGTGGCGATTAATGCCGATTATAGCGGTTCAAGTCTCCTTGCCGTGTTTCGTTCTTAGTGGGCGCGACACTAGCATTCGTTCTTGCCACATGTACAGATCACTTGACGAGATTGTATCTGAAGTTCGAATCATTTCGAACACTAGAAGATGAGATGCAAGTACTATAGTATTCGGCGTGGTTTACGAGTCGAGTAAGTTGCTGCACTATGGTAGTGAGATGCAAGCGACTAGAGTACAATAGCCTACTCAGTGGTCAGGCTCGTAAGCAGTATGTGTTGTTTGTTGTATGATTAAATGAGAACGAGTGTGTACCATCTTCGAAAATTAAAGACCACAACTTTCTGAAGTGAATCGAAGTGCAGTATGATGATTATGATACATTAAGTATGTTTGTATGCGATCTGATATCGCTTTGTAATTCTGTTGTATGTTGTGACACTATTGCTATGCTATTATCTGTTATTTGCCTTCATAACTGAATATCATGTTTATATGATTTATCGCTTTAAACCGCATGCTTATTATGACTTACATGTCTTTAATTGCTATATGTAATAAGCATGTTTACATTTTTATCATAATGTTATAATTATAAAGCGATAGTAATAAACCAAAGTAATTGAAACCGAGGGTAAGTATGAGCATAGCTAGTCATCATTCGCCAAATGCACCCCCATCAGTTTATTGTGCAGGATAATCGTGGACCGGGAGCTGGATTTTGGACGGGACCACGAGACGCTTTTATGTTCGATTTGCTTTTCGAGAGATATGTAATATAATTAACGCTATTCTTTTAAACTTCCGTACTTAGAGTCGTTTAATTCGACTCTTGAACGATGATGTAATATTTTGGGATTTTATTGTATAATTAATAACGCTGGTTTTAGACTTAATTAATTTCCGCCTTAGTAATTAAAGTCGACTAAAAATCAGGTTGTTACATATTAGGTATATTTACAAAAGTTTTTGTATTCAAGAAAAATGGTTGAGCACTTTGATGCTGTTTTGAAGAGATGGACTTCCTCATTAAGCTCGGGGATGAAGAAGGCGGTGTATGATGACGGCGCGGGTGTTTTTATTGGTTTTCGCCAGATGAAGGTCGAGCTAGACTTCCTGGATGCATGCTTGGATTATTGGGACCCTAGCTTGCACGTGTTTCGATTTCCAGGAGGAGAAGTATGCCCTTTGATGGAGGAGTTTGCGGCCATTGGAGGATGGTCGAAGCGAACTACTCTGGTGGTTGTGAGGAGTGAGCTTTGTGTTGGAGTATGTGTCCTCCACAATAGTGCGATTACTTAATAAATCTCAATTAAGGAATACGTGGGGATAATCCTAGATTATTGTCAATTGATTAACGTAAATCAATAACGATTGGCTGACTAGAGTTTGACGTTATTGTCGTGAGAACGGCGGTAATCAATTGATCCCTTTAAGTCACACCTAAAGGAACATGCTCCAAATATGAAAGCTAATTAATTGTATGAGATACGATTAGATTAGTGACTTGATAATTCGACTAACGGTTAGTCGGTAAATTAATTTAGAGAGAAATCGAGTTGTGAACTCGGACGTTTGAATTTTATATCGATAAAATTATTTGAGGAGACGGGAATTAGTGATTAAACGTTAATTCACTAATTATGTATATTTTACTAATAAGATTAGTAAAAGTACATTTTGAATATATGTGTAAAGTACATATATATTAAGGAAGAGTTTAATTGATTTACACTTTATTATATTAGATAATTAAGTGATAAATTATAAGAATTTGTGGGACAAATTTTATAAAACAAATAAGACCCACATGGCCCTCATTTTGGACGTGCAAAATGAAGAGGAAGAGGGATTGATTCCCTTCTTGTCTTATTTGATTTGGTTTCTTGCTTTTACTTTTGCATGTGTTAACATAATGATTAACATGCTAGAGATTTATCTAAACAAGAAACAAACTCTTCACTTCCCCCTTGCTCTCTCCTTGGCCGGCCCATTGCAAGTGTGTACAACACACTTCCTTTTGTTTTTGCTCATTAAAACATAAGGCTTTGAGAGATAGAAATTTATTCATACATTTTGTTCTCATCTCTCTACTTTTCTCTCTAAAATATAATACTCTCCTTATACTATTTTACTAAGAGTTAGTAATATTATTATAAGATATTATCATATCACACTAAGTGATTTCTAGTACTAAATCCTTGGTGTTTTGGAGTGTACTTGGGTGCTAACTAAAGGAGGTTTTCTACATTGAAAACTTGGGTTATTAAGGAGGATCATCCTAAGCTATATCTCAAGAAACTAAACTAGAAAGGAGTTCTAGTTTAGTGCCCTAATATCCTTTAAAAGAAAGGTATAAATTTCTAAACTTGTTAACAATGTAAATTTGTACTACATAGATCTTGCTAAATCAAATTAGAGTAATTTGATTTACACTAATACTTGATTAGTGAATGGGATCCGATCCCTACACTTTGCTATAACGGGAGGTTGCGGAACTTCCTTGGGATGACAAATGCTCATGCTGTAGGTTTGTTTGAAGGAGGTAAGGTTAACATGCTCCTTTTGTGTCAAAGATATATGAACCGGGCCGACACTAGCATTTCTGACCGTTCGAGGCGGAGAGCCCTTGCTTTTTGTTTGATTCACCGCTATGCTTTTTGATGAGGCTAAAGTCGTGGTCACCTTATCAAAATAAACCTAACAAACAACTAACAGAAGCTAGTGGTAAGCAGGATCGAATCCACAGGGAGAAGGATGCAGTCAAAGGGATGCTCAGCTAAACTAGGTCGGTCTCAAGGGTAGCAAAGGGTTGATGTTTTGAAGGTCTAAACTAAAAGCAATGAGTAAAAAGATATATAAAGGTATAAGAGAGGGATATTAGGGCATCGGGGTCATGTGACATCGATTCAGGAATCAATTCAAAAGGGATTATCAATCAATTGAAATCATGCAAGCGATTAGGTTTGAGAAAACGCTCTCTCGAGTCAATTTCAACCTTAAGCAAATTTAGCGGTCTCTCGCTACGTACTAAATTCAACTTATCAAATACGCGTAAGTCTAGTTTCAATTCGGCTTTCGATCTTAAACTGAAACAACCTAAATTCAATTCAATAAAGGCGTCCCTAAATTCAATTGATAATGAAACGCGTAGGAAGAAATCAACTTGCACAAATTCAATCAATAAAAGCAATTATAACATGTTCCTGAATCAATTCACAATCACCCTAAACCCTAATTGAAGGATTAGCTATGCATGATTGAAAAGAAAGCAATGAACATAATAATAATAAACATGATGAGAAGAAGAAAAACAATTAAATTAAACCTAGAGTAATCCTCAATTGTAATGTAAAAGATCGAATCTTGCAAGTATAATCAAAGCTAAACTAAGAGTTTTATGAGAGTTTAAAGGAGAGAAAACTAAAGTTCTAAACTATGGCTGAAAATATAATGAAAAGCATAAGTAAACCCTAACTTCGAACTCTATTTATAGGCTTACGAAAATCCGGAGAATAAAGGCAAGTCAACCGAGCGGTTCGGACCAGAACTGATTGGTTCTGGGGGGTGAACCGATCGGTTCTCATAAAACCGTGCGGTTCTAAGGTTCTCAGAAATTGGCAGCAACTTTGGCTCATAAAACCGTGCGGTTCTAGGGGGTAAACCGATCGGTTCTCGTAAACCGCGTCGGTTCTAAGCATGTCGGAACTTCCAATGAAGTTTTGGCCTTGATTCATGTATCCTGAACCTATAGTTTTGCTCTGAACCTATAGGTTTGACGTCCCAAATCGTCGTATGGCCTCCGAATCAACTCTCGAGCTTCATCTTGACGTCACGATACTCGTAAATGCTCCAATAACCTCAGGTTTTAGCTCAGGACCGCCAA
Organism: Dianthus caryophyllus; assembly: GCA_023091065.1. NCBI lineage: Eukaryota > Viridiplantae > Streptophyta > Magnoliopsida > Caryophyllales > Caryophyllaceae > Dianthus > Dianthus caryophyllus. Next base: position 542,634 of record JALGRB010000016.1, read on the forward strand.
AACCTGCAAAATACACACAAGGGACGACAATATCGCAATATAAAGCAAATAGCTCCTAAAACAATAATGAAATCGAGCGAATGCGAGCTAAATGCAACTAAATCGGGGGCATATAATCAATATAAATGACATACATCAAACTCCCCCAAACTAAACCTTTGCTTGTCCTCAAGCAAACAGTGTCGAAGAAAATCAAAGTGTAGCTAATTTATCACGTTAGCATATCGAAGTGGACGACCTATGCATATAAACTTACAAACCATAGTCTATTTCACCGAAAATAGAGCACAGGTCTCAACCATTCACACCAACATCGTATTACTAGCTTCTCACGCTTTCGCAAAAATAAAACTTACGATAATTGGATTCAAGCAAGGCCAACCAAGCATACCACTTTCCATTCCACCTTACTTTCCACATCATTCCATTTTTCATCTTTTCTTTTCTTTCTCTTTTTTTTTTTTCAAATGTGGAGCATCCCTCGTATGTTATACCGTTTAGCATGACATTCACTCGGTAAAGATCGTGCTCGGGTACACATATTTCCTTAAGGGTTACACCATTGCTCATACTCCCGGTCACAGCCAAATTCATAGCCATTGTGGTTACTCAAATCAATGAGTCCCCTCCGAAAGCATCGAAGCATTGCTCCAACATTATTAACATCCATCCATTTCATTCCACAAGCCAACTTTTCAAACATTCCACAAACCAAATGCCTCGCAAGAATACCAATATCGAAAGTAAAAGAACGAAAAGCAATAAGAATTAAGCAAATACAAGTGGGCTAGTGTTTGAGACTCGCAATCTATTAATAGGAAACAAACATATAGTGCAAGCTACGACGATAGATTGTCAACTCGGAGATGCCAAAGATCAAAATAAGGACACTAATCAATCTCCAAACTAGACAAGTCAAACCAAAATAAGGTTGTAAATTTCAAAAATTTGTAATTTTTATGGGTTTTTTCTAAACTAATGCACACAAACAAGAAAAATGCAAATGACAAGCGCGAAAGAGCTTTCCTCCCCCAAACCAGAATCTCACATTGTCCGCAATGTGGAAAACAGCACAACCACAAGAATAGAAGGACAAATAAAAGACGGGGGTAGGAAAAGTAAAGCGAGGAAACGAGGGAAAAAGAGTAAAGAAAGCTCACATGATCAAGTTGGAGCTCCCCCAAACCGAAGGGAAGCATGGAGTGCGGCTTATGATCCACGAATATGCGTCCATTTCAGTCCAGCTATGAAGTACTTCGGAGGACCACGCGAGAGAAGGTAGGGCCGAGCAGCAGAGGGGGTCGGCCAAGGCCTTCGTAGAGGCCTGCGTGCTAAAACAATATAATTCCCTCGTCCTCACGCGCTCAATAAAAGTCTAAAACAATGTCATCGAAGAAAACAAACCAAAACAGAGTACAACTTATTACAAAATGTCAACGGGTTGCCTCCCGGAAAGCGCTGGTTTATAATGGTCCCGCACGACCGTCGTCAAGGCTCAAATCACGTCCAATTAAGCCAAGGTTGTTGGCCACTAGCAACACTTTCACTTGGCGAAATAGCATCTGTTCGCCATAAAACTCGACCACCTCAAGGAAGAGCAGCATAGTCCATCACGTAGGGGACTCCATCGCGAAATGGCTCGCCATAACAACTTCGTGCGCCATGCACTGCAGACCATGGGTCTCCACCTCCATCGCTAGGAGCATAGACATCCGCCTTTGAGAGCTTTCGTTCCCCCAAACCAGGATCATAGCCAACCTGCGTAGGACCTGCACAAGAAAAAGCAGAAGAAACAACCTCCAAAGTGTCTCCAGTAGAGTGAGACGGAGGGGCAAGGTCAATAGCAGCAACAGGCTCAGGCTGCATAGGGGAGCGAGAGATACTAGACTTCGTGTAGGTAAGCTTTTCCCCCCTATCGAGAACGTCAAGGTCTTATTCCCTACATCGATTACAGCACCTGCAGTGTGCAGGAAAGGTCTCCCTAGAATGATCAGGATGTGGGGGTCCTCGGGAATGTCTAGGACCACAAAGTCTACGGGTATATAAAACTTCCCTACCTTAACCGGGATGTCCTCTAGGACACCTAAAGGTCTCTGCACAGTACGGTCGGCCATTTGTAGAGTCATGGAGGTAACTCCTAGCTTAGTCACATTAAGTTTCTGACAGATGGAGTAGGGAATGACGCTGACACTAGCCCCGAGATCACATAAAGCGTTCTGAACCACATACTACCCTATAGAACAAGGGATTGAAAAGGTCCCGGGGTCACTTAGCTTTGGGGGCAAACTACCCTGCAACAAGGCACTACCCTCCCCCACGAAAGACACAGACTTGATTTCATTAATCGAACGCTTCCAAGATATGACCTCTTTAAGAAACTTAGCATACGCAGGAACTTGCTTAACCAAATCAATGAAGGGAAGGTTTACCTGCAAAGTTTTGAGAATCTCAAAGAACTTACTAAGCTGAGGGTCCACGTTAGCCGGACGGACACGACCGGGAAAAGGAAGCTTGATTTGAATCGCCGGCGGCTTGTCCTTAACAGCAACATCACACGGCTTAACTGTGTTGTCGGCCCCACTCTTCTCTTCTTCCTCCGGATGCTTCGGGCCATCATAAACTGTACCACTACGCAACGTAATAGCACATGCGGTATCATGAAGAGGGTTAGGAGGATTACCTTGGGGTGGTAGAGTACCCTGCTGACGTGAAGCCTGTGAAGCGGCGAGCTGCGCCACTTGATTCTCTAACATTTTTATGGCCGCATCCTTGGCTTGCTCGCTCTTCTGCATTTGTTGCATCATGGTCTCCTGATTCTTAGCCATCTACAACATCATGGCCTTCATCTCGGCCAAAGGATCGGGTCCCGCAGGTTGGGGTGTGTAGGTGGGTCTTTGGTAGTTAGGAGGGGGAGGCTGGTAATTTTTGTGAGGAGGGATGTAGGGGGTGTTTTGTGGAGGCGGAGGAGTCGGGTTTAGCACGTTTTGGTTACGATAAGATAAAAGCGAGCGATCGTGAATCGGTTGGTTTTTGTAAAGCGGTGTTACGAGGATAAGACTGATAAGCATGAACCTGCTCGTGGGGCGCAGCATACCCCGTAGAATAGAAACCAGCATCGTGCCCTGCAATAGCATTTACATGAGCACGCGAAGTACCAACACCGCGGTACCGGGTCAATTTTCGCAGCCGCAGCAGTTTGACTATGGACCGCGCTATTCCTTCCTTATCACGGCCAAGATCGCTGACCGTGAATTTCCTGGCTTCTCAAATTGAGACGAATGCATTGCCATTTCCTCAATCAAACCCCAAGCCTTGTCGCCATCGACGTTGTTAGCTAAACGCCCTCTCGCACCGAATCAAGGATGGCCCGGCTCTCGGTATACAACCCGTTGTAGAATGTCATGATCACCAACCAATCGTTCAACCCGTGGTGAGGACAATCCCGTATGAGCTTCTTGTACCGCTCCCAAGCTTCAGCTAAAGATTCATCAAATGTTTGCTTGAAGCCTTGAATTTGACTCCGCATTTGATTAGTGCGTTCGGGTGGGTAGAACTTTGCATAGAACGCGAGAGCTAAACCCCTCCAGTCTGTAATACCTGCAGCTTCCTTGTCGAGGTCCGTGATCCACTCACGAGCTCGATCTTTTAATGAAAAAGGGAACACCATTTCCCTTATTTGATCCTGCGTAATCCCGACCTGCTTGATTGTAGAGCAGTAATCTGTAAACACCTGCATGTGTCGACCAGGATCTTCCGTTGGATAGCCACCAAACTGATTTCGCTCCACCAAGGTAAGAAAGGCGGGGCGAATCTCAAAGTTGCCCGTCAAAGTAGCGGGCATCGTGAATCCATTAGGAATAGATTCCGGCTTAGGAACCGAGTGACTGTAGAGTTTTGGCATAGTCACAGGCGGTGAAGTAGAAGTTGGAGTAACTGGTGGTGTGTCCTCTTCGTAGGACGATTGCGTTGCACTAGACTCCGCGTGCGACGCTTCCTCGATCAAGATCAACTATTTGAATCGCTTGCTTACGTAGCCTATGTAGTGCTCGTTCAGGCTCGGGCTCAAAGGGAACTAGAGTCCGAGGTGACCTGCGCATAAACAAAACTACACAAGCAATGAGAAACGGTCTCAAGGAACTAGGTTCCTTGAGACAAGAGAGAAAAACCTAGCAACTACTAAGCAAAACACTAACTAGCTAACCGTCTCCCCGGCAACGGCGCCAAAATTGATGAGGCTAAAGTCGTGGTCACCTTATCAAAATAAACCTAACAAACAACTAACAGAAGCTAGTGGTAAGCAGGATCGAATCCACAGGGAGAAGGATGCAGTCAAAGGGATGCTCAGCTAAACTAGGTCGGTCTCAAGGGTAGCAAAGGGTTGATGTTTTGAAGGTCTAAACTAAAAGCAATGAGTAAAAAGATATATAAAGGTATAAGAGAGAGATATTAGGGCATCAGGGTCATGTGACATCGATTCAGGAATCAATTCAAAAGGGATTATCAATCAATTGAAATCATGCAAGCGATTAGGTTTGAGAAAACGCTCTCTCGAGTCAATTTCAACCTTAAGCAAATTTAGCGGGCTCTTGCTACGTACTAAATTCAACTTATCAAATACGCGTGAGTCTAGTTTCAATTCGGCTTTCGATCTTAAACTGAAACAACCTAAATTCAATTCAATAAAGGCGTCCCTAAATTCAATTGATAATGAAACGCGTAGGAAGAAATCGACTTGCACAAATTCAATCAATGAAAGCAATTATAACATGTTCCTGAATCAAGTCACAATCACCCTAAACCCTAATTGAAGGATTAGCTATGCATGATTGAAAAGAAAGCAATAAACATAATAATAATAATAATAAACATGATGAGAAGAAGAAGAACAATTAAATTAAACCTGGAGTAATCTTGAATTGTAATGTAAAAGATCGAATCTTGCAAGTATAATCAGAGCTAAACCTAAGAGTTTTTGAGAGTTTTAAAGAGAGAAAACTAAAGTTCTAAACTATGGCTGAAAATATAATGAAAAGCATAAGTAAACCCTAACTTCGAACTCTATTTATAGGCTTACGAAAATCCGGAGAATAAAGGCAAGTGAACCGAGCGGTTCGGGCTAGAACCGATCGGTTCTAGGGGGTAAACCGATCGGTTCTCGTAAAACCGTGCGGTTCTAAGCATGTCAGCAACTTCCAGCGAGTTTTGGCCTTGATTCATGTATCCTGAACCTATAGGTTTGCTCTGAACCTATAGGTTTGACGTCCCAAATCGTCGTATGGCCTCCGAATCAACTCTCGAGCTTCATCTTGACGTCACGATACTCGTAAATGCTCAAATAACCTCAGGTTTTAGCTCAGGACCGCCAAAACCTGCAAAATACACACAAGGGACGACAATATCACAATATAAAGCAAATAGCTCCTAAAACAATAATGAAATCGAGCGAATGCGAGCTAAATGCAACTAAATCGGGGGCATATAATCAATATAAATGACATACATCACTTTTGCGGGTTCGATGCCGGATGGGGTGTTCGGGAACGCGAGGTATGCTCGTGTTGTCGAAGAGATGGAAAGGGGATACGATCCTTCTGCTTTGATCTTAGCAGAGACCATACTGGGCTTAGACGACCGTTGTGCTAATCGTCTGAGCTCGTACCGGGGTTGTGCTAGGATTCTCAACATTTGGCTCATGGAGAGGCTTAGTGTTTATGCCGCTCTTCCCCTGGACGGTGTTTTCAAGGCGGCGGCGACGACGTCACGGAAGACGGAATGGGTTAACCCTCGGGAGGGTTCACTCAACTACTTCTGGGGTTTTGTGAAGGAGAGCACCATTCGTTGGTATGTGTCATGGTGGCGCATTTCAGCGATTACGGCGCCGTCCGTGGCTTTGAACGGGGTGTGTGGATTCATCCTCTTCGCTTGAAGAGGCAAATCGGGCTTGCTCAGACCATACCCGAGCAGGATACTCAGGTTGGAGGGGTTGTTGTCCTAAACAACCAGATGATCGATGCTTGGATCCGAGGATGGTCGGATCGTGTTACTAGGGCGCTCCCGGCGCATGTAGAGTCTACCCGTGTCACGGACTTCTACCCGCGGTGGTGTCATTCCAGGGATTCTCGAGAGCGAGAGAATCAAAGGAGGAGGGAGAAGAACGGGCCAAAGCCCTCTTTGGCGCATGAGGTGGTGCGCGGAAAGAGGGATTATGGAGATCTGGGTGCTTCGAGTTCGGACGCTTCTACTTCGAGACCGGCGCGGGAAAGGCTTGGGCCAAGGGTGACCGTTAGAGATCGCCTAGGGCCAAGGATCGAGGAGCCCCCAGTCGAGCAGGACGAGGATCCGATCGAGCCCCCAGGATTTGAGAGGACTGCTCCCGTGATTTGTTCGAAGATTGTGGCGGATCGGCCTCTTGAAGATGAAGAGGCTAATCCGAAGCGACAGAAGACGGCTTAGTAGTTTGCTTTTGCTTTGCTTAGAAAATTTCTTTATTCAAATATATGTCTTTAGTTTCGAATAAAGGGTTAAGGAGGCTTGTTCCTAACTCATTTCTAAATTATGAAAAATTCTAAATAAAGTAATAAGATAGAATTAGTTTGCTTTTGTCTTGTCTCGTTGCTTTCTTTTGTTGTGTTATGAAATGTTCTCGACCTTTTTAAGCTTTGAACATGCGTGCGTTGTCTTAAAATCCTCGACCTTTTTAAGCTTTGGATTTGCGTGTTTGATTCATTTTGTCTTAAATCCTCGACCTTTTTGAGCTTCGGACTTAGATTTTTTTTTTTTTTGTGTTGACTGTGCTCTCGACTTTTTCAAGCTTTGAGCGTATCATTTTGTGAGTGCGATGCCCTTGACCTTTTTAAGCTTTGGGCACGCGTGCTAGGAAGTTCGGCTGTGCTTTTGACAAGCTGCCTACGTATCTGTGTTTTATTACAGAATCAAACCGGCGTAGTTCGTGTGATTCGGTTGAGCTCTTTGCAAAGCTGCCTACGTATCCATGGTGCGTGGAATCAAATCGAGCGTAGTTCACCCATGCGTGAGTGAGTTTTTTTTTTTTTTTTATGAAATACATTGCAAATTTGTCTGTGCTTAGGGGTAGTATTTCTTGAGTTGATCAAGATTTGTTGGTAGGCTGAATTCCTGACTGTCGAGGTCGGTTGGCCTTACGGCTCCTCCGGGAAGGATATCCTTGACCAAGTACGGTCCAGCCCAATTGGGTTTGAATTTCCCTCTTGGGTCGACTAGTAATGGTGCTCAGACTGATTTGAGTACTAGGTCACCCACTTTGATATTTCGTGGCTTGACCCGTTTGTTGTAGGCGCGTTGTAGGCGAGATTGGTACATTTGGACTGTACTTAGTGAATGTAACCGCCTTTCGTCTAAGAGGATGAGTTGTTCGTATCGTTCACGTGCCCATTCGGCTTCAGGAATGTCTGCTTCCATGAGAATCCTAAGGGACTGCATTTCGATTTCTACAGGTTGGACTGCTTCCATCCCGTAGGTTAGGAAATAGGGTGTCATACCCGTGGGTGTGCGGATGGTGGTGCGATATCCCCATAATGCAAACGGGATTTTGTTGGGCCAGTCGTGGCATTTGTCGATCATCTTTTTAAGGATTGATACGACGGTTTTGTTTGCTGCCTCGACCGCGCCGTTAGTTTGTGGTCGATAGGGTGATGATTTGTGTCGTTGTATCTTGTATTTGAGAAGAAGTGGTTCGACTTCCCCTCGGAAGTGTGTGCCTTGATCGCTTATGAATTCGTGGGGTATGTCGTAGCGACAAATAATGTTGTTCTGTATGAATTTTGCAACTTCTTTTGTGCCCAGCGTACGGTATGATGCGGCTTCGACCCATTTGGTGAAATAGTCGATGGCCACGAGGATGAAGCAGTGTCCTCCTGCTCCCACGGGTTGAACTTTGCCAATGACGTCAATTCCCCAAGTTGAGAAAGGCCATGGCGAGGTTAAGGTATAGAGTGGTGAAGGGGGTATGTGTTGTACATTTCCGAAGATTTGGCAATTATGACAGTGTTTGACATACTTTGCGCAGTCGGCTTCCATGGTGGTCCAGTACCATCCTAGCCGTATGATTTGCTTGCACATGGCTCGTGCGTTCATGTGTGGTCCGCACTCGCCATCGTGTACTTGGGACATGATTTCTTGTCCCTTTTTGTGGTCGACGCACAAGAGTAGTGTACCTTGAGGCGTCTTTTTGAGTAGTTTGCCCATTTCCATCACAAATTGGGATCATAATAGGCATAGGGCTCGTTTGGCCCGTTTGTCGATGTTTGGTGGGTATTCACCGTTTGTTTTGTAATTGATATTTGCTTGGTACCAAGGATCGGTTTGTTCTTCCTCGATTTCGATGTCACAGATGCAAGCGGGTTCGTTCCGTTGTTCCACGACAATGGGTAGCGTTTCCATTCCCGGGGGTATGTTGATTAGTGACGCGAGTTTGGATAATGCGTCGGCGAATTGGTTTTCTTCGCGTGGGAAGTGTATGAATTCTACGTGATAGAATTCGTTTATGAGCTCTTGTATTTTGTTCTGGTATAGTGCTAGGTTTTCATTAAGTATCTTCCATGCTCCGGATACTTGATTGATTATGAGGGAGGAGTCCCCATAGACTCTTATGTTGCGGGCATTGAGTACAAGCGCTGCTTGGAGACCGTGCAAGCATGCTTCGTATTCGGCGGCGTTGTTTGTTACGTCGAAATCCAGTTTGATGGATAAGGGGGTGTGTTCGCCATTTGGGGATATGAGAAGTATTCCTACTCCACATCCTCGATAGTTGGAGGAGCCATCGAAGTATAACTCCCATTGTTCTTGGTCGATGTTGTAAATCCCGTCGTCTGGAAGGGATGTTGTGTCTATGATTGGTTCTTCGACGATTGCATTTTCGGCTAGGAAATCAGAGACTGCTCGTCCCTTGATTGCTTTGAGGGGTACGTACTTAAGGTCGAATTCGGCTAGGAGCAGCGTCCATCTGGCCATTCGTCCGTTAAGTACGGGTTTCTCGAAAAGGTACTTTACGGGGTCCATTTTGGAGTAGACCTTCGTTTGGTGCGCTAGCATATAGTGGCGGAGTTTCTTGGATGACCATACTAAAGCTAGACAACTCTTCTCGACGGGTGAATATCGAGTTTCGTAATCGAGAAACTTTTTGCTTATGTAATAGATTGCGTGTTCTTCACCATTTATTTCTTGAGCGAGCATGGCGCCCATGGCGGTAGGGGTTGTCGTGAGGTATAAGGATAGTGGCAAGTCCTTTTGGGGTGGTCGCAGAACTGGCGGGTTGGTTAGTAATTCTTTGACCTTGTCAAATGCTTTTTGATATTCCTCGTCCCATTCTACGTGGTCGGTTTTCTTGAGCTTCTTGAAAACTGGTTCACATATCATGGTGAGTTTGCTGATGAAGCGTGAGATGTATTGGATTTGGCCCAAGAAACTTCGAATTTCGTCGAGATTCCTCGGGGGTTGCATTTCTAGAATTGCTTTGACTTTCGAGAGGTCGACCTCGATGCCTCTTTGGCTCACTACGTGTCCTAGTAGTTTGCCGGATTTAACTCCAAAAGTACATTTTTGGGGATTGAGGCGCATTTTGTATTGCCGTAGGCGAGTGAAGAACTTGCGGAAGTTGGTGATATGACCACTTCTTTCCTTTGACTTCACGATCATGTCGTCGACGTAGACTTCGACTTCTTTGTGCATCATGTCATGTAAAAGGGTTGTGGCGGTGCGTTGGTATGTAGCACCGGCATTGATTATGCCAAAAGGCATGACCGTGTAGCAGTATGTGCCCCACGGTGTAATGAAGGCCGCTTTTGCCATGTCCTCGCAAGCCATTTTGATTTGATTATAGCCTGCGTAGCCGTCCATGAAGGATAGGAGGGCGTGGTCGGCGGTATTGTCGACCAGGACGTCTACATGGGGTAATGGGAAGTCATCTTTCGGGCTGGCTTTGTTTAAGTCACGAAAGTCAACGCATACTCGGATTTTACCATTCTTTTTCAAAACTGGGACCATGTTTGAGACCCATTCAGGATACTCGATGACTTGGATGAAAACGGCTTGTAGTTGTTTCTCAATTTCTTCCTTGACCATAAGAGACCATTCGGGACGTAGTCTCCTTAGTTTTTGTTTGATTGGTTTGTAACCGGGTTTAATGGGGATGTGGTGTTTGGCGATGCTTCGTTCGATTCCGGGCATATCCTTGTATGACCAAGCGAATACGTCCTTGAATTTACTTAGGAGTTGTGTGAATTGGGCGCGCTCGTCTTCGTTCAGTGAGGCACCTAGTTGTAGTTCCCTTGGTTCTTCGGGGGTTCCCACGTTTATGGTTATGGTTTCCTCGATGATAGGGTCCTGTGTTTTTGGAGAGACAATGTTTGCAATGTATTTGTTTAATGATTCATTGGTTTGTTCATTTTCATCGCATGAGTTAGTGTCTTTTGTACTTTATGATTTGTTTGTTGTTTGTTGATTTTTGATTGTTTGTTCTTTGTTGTTTGTTTTAGCTTGAGACAAGACGTAAGCAAACTTGTTCATTTCATTATTTTGAAAAGAATTATTCGACAACTCAGAAAATTGCTTGGAGCTAGCCTCCGTAAAAAGAAAATCTAAATTAAAGCTAGAGTCTAGGATAGATGGGTCGACAGATGACCCGACACTAAGAGCATTAGAGGTTAAAAGAATCTCTTCTTCTTCTTCATTGTCTTTGCTGCCGCTGGAGTTACTTGAGTTGCTTGAGCTTGATTCGCTTTCTTCCTTGTCTTTGAGGTTGGTGACATGGTGGTGAGTAGATTGTATCGTTACTGGAGGAAGGATTATTGGCAAAGGGTGCGTGCTTCTCCGAGGAGGTACCTTTGTTGGGCGGTGTGTTTTTCACCCTAGGTTTCTTGACCCGTCCTTGATCGATGAGATCTTGGATGGCGTGTTTGAGTTTGAGACAACTCTCAGTGCTATGCCCCATGCCTCGATGGTATGCACAGAAGGCGGTGGGGTCCCATGATTTTGATTTCCTTGTCATGGGTGGCTCGTAGATAGGGCCGACCGGTTGAAGGTAGTTCCTTTCGATTAACTTCTGTAATGCTATGGCGTAGGGTATATAGAGTTTATCAAAATTCCTTGAATTGTGTCTCTTTCGGCTTTGAATTGTGTGAGCATGTTCTGGAGAGTTGTGTTGATAAGCGGGATCATCGTAGCCAGACGTGAGATCCTTTTCAATGCGGGTGCCAATTTCGACGAGATGTTCGAAGTTCCGAACATCGCAGAAGTGAAAGTAATATCGCCAGGCGGGTCGCAAACTGAGAAGGAAAGTAGGTATGAGTTCGTCCTCATGTGGGTGATTCGGAACTCGGGCGAGTAATTTCCTCCACTGGACGAGATATTTGACGAAACCTTCGTCGTCCTTTTGATGAAAGGCTTCGAGGGCATCGAGCGAGGCTGGATTGCCGAGCTCTTTCTTGATGCGCCTTTCCAGACGCTCGACTTCGGTCCGATGCAAAGCCTTTAGGTGATTGATGTCTGTAGCAAGTTGGTTGATGTGGCTTATCACCTCGTCGGTGGGTAGCCAGTATTCGTTGTCTTCGTCATCACTGGACCAAACCGCATTGATTTGGTCGTCAGAGGGTGTGATGAGATAAGAGCAGTCTAAAATAGGGACCGACCCTACGAAGATAGCGTGGTTGCTCAGCGGGTTGTCACTGTTTGATGGCTTGGAGGGTTGAGATGGTTTGCTGAGCTTTCCTTGATCAATGAGATCTTGGATAGCGTTCTTAAGCCTAAAGTAGTTCTCGGTGTCGTGCCCCTTGCCTCGGTGGTATGCACAGAAGGCATTGGGGTTCCAAGATTTAGGCTTTTTGTCCTCGGGCGGCTCGCTAGTAGGCCCGATCGGTTGTAGATAGTTCTTTTCGACCAACCTTTGGAATGCCTTAGAGTAGGACATGAAGAGAGGGTCGAAGCTTCTTTTGGCCTTCGGAGGCGGTGAGAAGGTAGTTGCGAAGGCGTCGAGGCTATCATCGTCGAGGTTACCGACGGTGCGATTCTCTTCGCTCTTGACTGCGCTGTGGGACCCACTGTGGGTCGAGCGAGTAGAACCATGTCTTAGGCACTGCTGCTAGAGAATGCGGGAAGAGAGTAAGCCAGTGTTTGGAGTCGACCCCTTTTATGGCCATTTGGGACTTGAAAGCTCGGATGTGAATGATCGGGCTCTCATGTCCTTGGAAGATAGGAAGATCACTAAGGGCGAGCTTGTTAGGGAGCTCATCCTTGATGCTAGCAGGTACGTTCTCATTCTCCTTGTGAATAGATTAAGTGCTCGAGACATAGAGCCTTTCCTCCATGGCTTGGAGTTTCTTAAGGTGCCTATCGGCTTCTTCCTTGATCTTGAGTTCCATACGTTCCACTTCAGTGGCGTGATGGGTCAAAAGGCATGCGAGGTCAGCGGTCAGCTTTGCAACTTGGTCACGGAGTGCGTTGACTTCTTCGTTGTTGCCGGCCATTTTACGGGTGTAGGTTCGTTTTTTGTAAGGGATTACTATGCGATTCTTAGTACGACGAGTATCCAGCTGAGACCTGCATTTCACTTCGTATATTAGTGACACGACTCGACCCACTAGACTCACGAACATTCTAAGCATTCATTTTTAGCTCATTTCTTTGTTTAGAAAGACCTTTATGTTTTAAAAAGTGGAGATTTTCGAAAATGTTTTTAGCTAAAGGAAGCTTTTGAGGCAAGGATGCGTGCGCGCATCCCGCCTCGATGTTAAAAAGTTTTGTTTTGCACCCGTCGAGCTGATATCGGTAATTTGCCGAGGTGAGCTCGAGTTCGGATGTGTAAAAGAGAAGGATTCGACTCAAGAGTTGTTAGCAAGTCGAGTCTAGGATGTTAAAAGCGGAGTCTAGGCCGTGTGACCTAGAGGACTGAAATCCACGAGCTCGGGTTTTAATCCTTGCTCGGGTTTTTGCTTGTTAGTGAAAAAAGAGAATTTTAAGAAAGCTTGTTTTCAAAAATTCGCAATAGTTTTGTTTGAGAAGTGTTAGTTTGTTAGATGTTAGGTTCATTTATCTTTGAAACGTTTAAGCGAGTTTTCAAAGATATGAATGCAAATGCTCATTTTGAAAAAGACCATAGAGTGCATAGCCTCGAACTTGTACGTATGACTCGACTCAAAGGGTAGGGTCAAGTCGGGTACACCTCCAACTACCTTGAGTACGCTTTGGCAGATACTTAACCCCTTCATTTTCTTACGCCGGGGCGATAGGTTTTCTGAAGGGAGCACTGGGGCGGTCAAGATAGTCGTTTACGGCAAGCCGTGGAGGGGCGAGAGGAAAGTTAGCCCGGCATGTGCTTTATCGAGTGGACAAGCCTGCATGTGGGAACCACCTCTCAAGGGTGCAAAGGGTTGCCTAGATTCCAAAAGGAATGGACTCTAAACGAATGTGCATAGCTCAATTATGTATACATGGATTGTTCAAGACTTTCAAGTTCCACCTCTTTATTTTTAAAAAGAAAAAGCTAGTTTTAAGTTTTAAAAATAAAATATCCCCAGCGGAGTCGCCAAACTGTGGAACCCGGGATCGAGAGGGGGGACCCAACTCGGCGTCTTGCGTAAGGGCGCTTTAAGTTAAAAAGACTAATTTACAAAAAACTTTAAAACTATTTTGGAGTCGCCACCTAATTATCGCGGAAATTAGGAACCTGCTATCATGTCCTAAGCATAAAGACATGTCCTAGATTTTGGAGCACGCCGACACCCCTAGATCTAAGGCTTGTGAAACCAGATTGGATTCGGGGTGAGGGTACTTTAGAAAAAAGAGTTCAATTAATGATTTATGAAAACCTTCTAGAAAAACCTATGTAAAAATAGCCTCTACTGACCTAGAACAATCCAAGTAAGATGATAATTGAGCCAATGTTATCGCTACGTACAAGTGCGAAAAAGTTGTAAAAGAATGCAGATGCAAATGCAAAAAGATTGATTAAAACCCTCAGTTTAGCATGTTTAACTTGTTAACGAAAACGGTTCAGTTAAAGGTCGAATTCATTGATTTAAGTTGATTTAAATGCAAAAAGAAGGTGCAAGATGCATGCAAATAAAATAAAGTTCAATTGTCCATTGATTTATTTTATAAGGGTCGGTTGCTTATGCGACTTTGGCGTGTCATCGGATATGGGGTGTACCCGAAGTAATAAGAACACTTGGAATGCAAGCGCTCGGTGCCAAAGCCGGGGGGCGCTAAAGTGTAGTCCCCTTTGTTAGTCCATAGAAAATAAGAAAAAGTTTTGATCCAAGTGGATCGGTACCTACCTTGTCCTGATGCTTCAGATCTGGGCAGAGCTTCGCTTCTTGAACTTAAAAGGAGGATGAATTCAACACGGGATGATGTGTTGAACTCAAGGATTTGAGTGCTTGAGGCTTCGAGGGAGTTTGTAAGTGTGTTTGCTGTGAAAGCTGGGTGTAAATTGTGTTTTTCGAGGTCTGGTATAGGGAAGTATATATACTAAAAACCCCGGAAAAATTAGGAAATCTGGGGATAGAACCAGACCAGGAAACCGCATAGCCTTATGCGGTTGCCACCCCAAACCGCATAAGCTTATGCGGTTTGATGGTGTGGCTTTTAGCCTAGTTTCCTAGTTCCGCTTTGATAAAATCTTGGAAAGATACAGTATAATCTCGACCTTGCACGTCAAGAAAACACCTGGGATATTTCTTAGATATTTGTGATGTTCAGGGCTTTGGAGTGCGGACCAAAGGCTGAGTTTGGCTCGGTTTTGGGCCCGAGACCCGGTAAATGAAAAAGGTGTATTTGCATAGATTTTGTGAAATAACGTAACCCGTGAGGCTATATTTTGTGTAAGAGGAGGCTAAAAGGGGGATCTAGCCACCGGGCCTAAATTTAGGAATTTAGGAATACTGAATTAGGCCTTGTTAATGTAAAAGGGCTAATTGTAGTGCAAATGCGAAGCTCATGCCAAATGAAGCAGGACGAGGACCTAGCTAGACTCCAAATGGACAAAATGAACGTTTATTTAAGTGTGATGTGAAGCGACTTAAATCATTTTAACATTTCAAACGACTCAAAATGAATTCGACATTATTAGAACCGTTTAAGTCAACGTTAAAGCATGCGTAATAAAAGTCCGTGGTACATCACAGGGTTTTGTTTGGGAGAGTACGGATATGGGTATCCACACAATGTCAAAACAACCATCTCCTAGTCAAACATTATCATAGCAAACCAATTCATATTAATACTCACTACAATTCATAGCCATAGACAAAACAACATTAGGACCTCGTATTTAAATGGAATGAACCTCGTATGTAAATGAAATGAACCTCGTATGTAAATGTAATGTACCTCATATGTAAATTCAATGAACCTCGTATGTAAATTGAAATGTATCTCACTTATTCTAAAATGAACTTAAATTTATATTAAAATGTACCTCGTGTGTGATAAAAATGTATCTCACTTTTACTGAAATGTACCCAATGCGTACGAGTTTATATTACCTGAGGTACATTTTAGCAATGCATTATGTACATTTTAAATATAAAGTAACAGACGTTTAAAAATGTGTACTTGAAATATGAAAATTAAATATAAATGTAACTCAAGTTATAATATAATGTAACTTGTAAGTTACTGAAATAATGTACTTCCAGTTATAATAAAATATATCTCGTATGTTACTTAAATGTATCTCACTTGTTACTAAAATGAAAAAAATGAAAAATGAAAAAAAATGAAAAAAAGTTAAAAAAAAAATAAAATTAAAAACATTGAAACAACAAAAAATTTTAAAATAAAATAAGAAAAATAAAAAAAATATTGAAAAATAAAAAAATTGAAAAAGGAAAAAAAAAAAATTAAAAAAACAATGAAACAAAAAAAAATGGAAAAACAAAAAAAAAAGATTAAACTTAATAAATTAAAAAATAAAAAATAAAAAAATTGGAAAAATGAAAAAAAAATGAAAAACAAAAAAAAGAAAAGAAAAAAAATGAAAGAAAAAAAAAAAACAAAAAAACAAATCTCCCGTCACAAAAAAATACAATAAATCTCAACAATTAGATTATTAATAGATGCACTTAGGAGTTGATCTTGAATAGATGGGTAGCTTAAACAATGAATATCAACCCTTAAATTAAAACAACGAATAGTTACGATTTGTTCTCATAGTTCTCATATAAGGGGTTGTTCTCATATGAACCTAAATATATATATATAAATATATATATATATATAGTATTATATTAGATATGAGCGGTTATACTATTTGCTTAATTTTAATATTTATTTGAACTCATCATACGGTCGTATCCAACAAATTATCTTGATAAAAGAAATGGCATATTGATAAGTCATACGGAGTATGGACTACGGAGTATATAATAAGCGTTAATTAGAAAGGAAACACTATAATTCCCTAGTAATGGCAAGAATTGTGTTTGTTTTATTAGTATCCATTTTCTTTTGTCAACTACCAATCACAATTTATGCACAGTCATTTAGATATCTAAATCAAAGTTGTACGGAATCTGGTGAATACAATGAAGATAATCTCAATGTCGTTTTAACAACTCTCAACTCCAAATCATTTTCTACCAAGTTCTATAACTTCACATTTGGGGAGGGCCGCAAATTTGACGTGTATGGCCTCTTTCAATGTCGATACGACGTTAGCGCTAGCGTCTGCAGTGCCTGTGTCGAGGACGCGAGCCTAAAGATAAAGGAGGTTTGCCCTTTATCGCCCAAAGCGATTGTATGGTATGACGAATGCATGTTACGCTACGCGGGTCATAATATTTTCTCTGACCTCGATACAAGCCCATGGGCTGTTCGATCGAGTAATACGACAATCAGAAACTATGATGAATTTGCTCCAGTACTAGAAGATGCAATGACGGGCCTTATTGTTAAAGCCGCCTCTGCTTCCCCTCATTTTGCTTCAAACTTTACAAAATTTACGTCATCCGAATATTTTTATAGCTTTGCGCAGTGCACCCCTGATATTACGGTTTCTAGGTGCAAGGATTGTCTCAATGGTGCATTATCTACAATGGTAGATAGATGTTGTAACGCAAGTATATATGTGACCGTATTGAGACCGAGTTGTGTATTGAGGTACGATACAACCGGCTCCTTCTTAAGTGGTGATTATCAGCCATCCGATGATCCAGGCTCTGCGTCGGATAATAATCCGTTTGCCTCCAATAGTAAGTAAATTTAATACTCGGCTTTGCTTGAAATAAGTGTAGTTATCGTCCCAATTTTTTAACGGGTTTTCCTCTCATATCTATCACAAACTTATTGTAAAATTGCCTACTATTTCAGCTGCATCAGGACAAATGAAGATAATCTCACCGACGCCAGCAATTATTGGATCGATAGTTGTTAGCGTACTGATTTTTCTTACTTTTCCCTCTATCAATTACTCTGAGGATTCATATGTACCATAATATTAAATCCTATGGAAACGTTCCCTGAGTAAGTCCGGCATCACCGTTGTACAATGGGAAATGGTAAGTCGTCAAACCCATCAACAAATATTTAATTTTTGTTTCGAAAGAAAAGTATACAGAGTAGGGCCTTTACGTATGAATGGTGACCAATTCTAAACCGATAAAATACTGATTATTTTATAAACCAATTTTGTCAGTAGCTGACGACGTCCTTCCACTGCTGTAGAAGTACGTATGATGCTATATGTCTGCGAACAGTATACGAGATTATTGGATACAGAGTATAGTACGGAGTAATATGTAACGGCATCAATTTTTTTTAGCATAAAACAGTATGCAGTCTGTTCATTGGATTTTATTGTACTACATGTTGCAGGGCAGTCCGTAATTCCTAAGAAGCTTTTACATGCTGATGATTGCTTCCTCATTGGTATACAAGAAGTTCACGAGTGTAACATAGTGGATATAACTTTGTTTTTGTTTTTGTATGAATACATGTATGTGTGTTCAGTGTTTTGTATGAAGTATGCAAGGAGTATTACGTTATATTTTCCCGTCTCCTTACAAATTGTTATTGTACAATATTTTTATTGAATTCTGAAAAAGAAGAAAAAGAAAAGCATGGTTGATTGTAAATGAGGTCTCCTTTTAAGATTACACAAATAAATTCTTATTTTAGATCAAACTATCCGTATTAAACTTGAGTCTTAATATAGGTCGGATTTTACCCATTTTCTTTTTTTTTTTTTCCTATTATTTTTTAAATAACTTTTTAAGACTCAAATTTTTTTTAAAACTTTTGTCTAAAAGCAAAAGAACACATGTAAATTAGGGCCCGTTGAAATGGTAACAAAGTGAACAAAAATGGTAACATATTGTTCGGGGTGATTTTCTCACACGGTCAAGTTATTTCGGTGGGTTGACTAATATTATCCTTTTTTTTATTTGATTTAGGTCTTAAGGTGATTGTATATGAATAGAACAATAATAATGCTAAAAAGAACAATGACACAAGGTTTGTTTGCGTGGGAAAAACCCTATGAAAGTAGGGAAAAACCACGGGCACCAAGCCAGGAGAGGATTTCACTAGTGTCTGGACAGAAGTTACAGACGGGACAGAAGTTACAGGACATTAGTTACAGGACAGAAATTCGAGAGTAAATGAGTATAAAATATGAGTGTTTTTGTTGAGTAAATATGTTATGTAAATTGTTGTAGAGTGAATTCTTTTTTTTGTCTTCAAATGATTCTTGCTCTTTTTATATGCTCCATAAGTCTTCATGTGTCCTCAACTTCCTCCTCAGAAATAGGTCAGCTCCCTCCTTTTTTGGTGGTAGGTAGACTAGGTTTTCCTTCTTAGTAGGCAAGTTGGACTTGTTCTCCTTTTTTCTCTCTTGTACAACGTCTATCTTAAATGAGTTTGTTGCTAACCTTCCTCCACTTGTCCTAGGATGTAGTGGTTGTTGCTGACTATTTTAATTATTAGGGTTGACTTGAGCTTATTCTTGGGCTTCTTTGTTTGTCTTCTTCTCCTCCTAACTTGGGCCTATTTGCTTTGTTTAGACTATTGGACCATGTGAAAATTTTGATCCCAACACATATTATATAATTGTATGACATATTATCAAAAATACAAAACAAAAAATTGTCACAACATATCTATTTTCGCATTTTCATATTACAATATTTGATAAAAATTTACTCATTATTACTAAATGTTAACATAAAATATATAATTTGAACATAATTTATTTACATTTGTAACTTGTGTTATGTTTTATATGTTTGAAAATATGTCACCAATTTAATAGAATATGTTATGATATTTGTCAAATTCGTTACCCTTTTTTTCAAATTCGTTACTCTTTCCGAGTGGTCATGTTACTTGTATTTTTACCGTCTCTTTTAACTACTAAGTTATGTTTTTTTAAAAAAAAAAAAAAAAAAAAAAAAAAGACAAAAACAAAAACAAAATGGGTCTTGAATTTTTTTAGTTTTGAATTTATTATTTTTTCAAAAAAAGGCATTAATGGACGAAACAGGTCATATATGACCCGTCTTAACCTTAAAACCGATAGAGTCATCTTAAGGAAGAATTACTAGATAAATTAACACATAGATTGAGTTTCTATAAGCACAAAATTCAGCTTGGAAATCCTATTGAAGAATTTGAATTCATGATTATCATTAGGGTTTTTTCACAACTTCCACCTTATAACCTACCTTTTCACAATTTTCACCTTTTTAGTTATTTGCTTTTTAAAAACTTTCACCTTCTATAACCATTATTTTTAAAAATACCATCAATTCATCGTTCCGGCGAAAAAACTCGTCGCGTTTCGTCAAATTAATTAATTAATTTTTTTATTTAATAATTTAGATATCCATTTTTACCCTTTTGTTTCATATTAATATATTTTTTTTATTATTTTAGTATCACTATTTTTCAAAATAAACAAATGTAATAAAAAACATAAAATTTGACGGAATCTGGCATGTTTTTTTTTCTCGGAAAAGATGAATTAGTGGGAAGTTAAAAAAAATTGGTATTAAAAGTAAGAGTTTTGAAAATATATGTATATATAGTAACAAATTCTTTAGAGTTCATAGGTTAAGGGGTAGTCCTAGAGCGCAGTTATACGGTTTGAAACTTTAACCAAAAAAATTGAAATTTTAACAAAAAATATTGAATTCAATTTTTTGGTTAAAATTTCAATTTTTTTTGCTTAACCTATGACTCTATATAATCTCGCTCTCTCTCACAATTTTTATATTTTGATTTAAATTGTCTTCAAGACAATCTTACGTTACTTTTTTACATATAAAAGTTGACATTGTAGGAGGAAAATATATTTTTTGAAAAGCGTGTTTGGTGACAAAAATAAATATGTATACAAAATATTGATATATATTTGAATTTTTTTATATATTAATGGTCAAAGTTATAAAGTTCTAACCTCAAAATTCAAATATAAAACGCGCGATAATAAAAGATGGAGAAACTAATAGGTTGTAGTTTTCTTAAGGAGTTAAGGGACTCATATTTCCACTCTTAATAATTACTTATCCACCGGAATTCCTTCTTGTTGAAGGAGGAGCCCCACTAATATTCTTTTTTTTCCTCCTTGTACTGTCCCGTGGAAGAAAAGGATTCTTTCTTTGCGGTATATTTAGGGGCTCACATTAACAAGTGTTGCATATTTTATTTTGGAAGGGCTCAACCTTCCAGTGTGGAAACAATGTGACCCTATTTACCGTATTCTTAATGGCGTTACATACCAACAGAGTACGACACTAATTACACTATTTACTGTACCCCAAAAAAAACACTATTCAAAATTTAAGCCAAACAAACTTTTCAAATATTAGCCAAAAATGTGAAGGTGGAATGTACATTTATCATCATGTAAACCACCTCACAAGTCACAACCAATCATGCACACCATGTCTATTGCTTTTCTCGAAAGAGTATGAAACATTCTTTTACGGAGAAGAAGCCTTACTTTTATGATATGATTGTGATGTTTACTAGAAAAATAAACTACTTTCAGCTAATCATGGAAGCCACTTATTTTCCAGCAATTGATGGAATAAAGAATTGTTACCAATGACAGACGAAATAAAACACGGTGTTAGAATCATGAAACAGTCGTGGCCAAACCGAGTGAAGCGAGAACGAGTCCACTTTACAAGTCCAAGAGTATCCATATTTACCAAAACCAATTGACAATGAGAGGAGGACCCTTAAACTTTATAAAGCTCACAAACCTCTTTTCCACAATCAACGCGCCTCTGCACGCGACATATATTCCAACACTCACCTCACGCCAAGTCCCTCTGAAACCCAAATAAAACCAATAAGCGACTGATAGTGGTATTCAACAAACCCTTAAAGAGGAACTCCTTCGATGGCATATTTTTCTTGCTAGTTTTTAAACTTTATCGAACCCAAGACGTCCCAGGCTCTGTTACCATGTAAGAATCATGAAACGGGTTTGGCCAACCTGAGTGAAGGGAGAGCGAACTCACTTTACAAGTTAAAGAGTATCCATATTTCCCAAAATCAATTGGCAATGGGAGGAGGAATCTTAGACTTTATAAAACACACAAACCTATCTTTCACAATCAATATGGAACTCTCACATCTGGGCATATATTCCAACACATGGGTTTAGATTATCAAGATCGTGCCGGAGGAAACATTATTTAAATCTTCAGTGAAAAGGCAAAACAAATGCTTGAGAGAACTCAAATTAATTGAAACTAGTTAATTACCACGCAAATATACTGTCTCTATAGATAGCACAAAATTAGAATAAAGAATATTATTTGTATATTTATTATATAACGTAGTTTAAGTTATTTTATCTAATTTTTAAGAGTGGTTTCCTTGAGATATATATTTTTGAAATATTGAAAAGGTTGAACATTTAATTATTGTTATTTTACAAGGTTTACATATTTTTAGGATATACGCAAAAGAAATATGTTACCTTCATATTAGCCTTGAACATGGGTAAGTCGATAAGTGTGAGCTTGTTTGGAAGCTCATTCCAAATTCTTGCCTGTATGTTCTCATTCTCCGGGTGTATGGAGTAGCCTTTAGTAGCGGTTAGGTGTAGTTGCTTAGATTGGAGCTTGTTTGCGTTGCGTTCGATCTCCTCCTTTTGGCGTTGCTCGATTCTCTCGCCCTCGGCCTTTTGCAAGGCGGCCTTCTGCTCAACGAGAGCGGTAAGACAATTGACCTTGTCTTGAAGCAGTTAAATTTGTTCATTATCAGTCATTTCTTATTTTTCTAATGGGAGTAAGAAGAGACAGTTAGTTAGGTGAGGACAGTAGTAGCACTGTTCTCCGGATTAGCTTATCGATCTCTGGTAGACCGTGTATCTAGGATTATATAAAAGAACCTGCATCAATTTCAAGTACTTTTGTACAAATGAACTTGAATAACGTATGCTATGACTCGACTCCCATTTTCTAAAAAGCTTGATTTTTAACACAAAAATCGGAAAGGCTCTATAGCGAAAATGCGTTGGCACATTTTGGCCCGATGTAAAAACCGTTTGCGATCGAATTCAATTGGCCCATGTTCATGGTGTGTCGTTACCGGTCTATCTTTGGATTGTGATAAAGACAATTTTGGAAATCGACCAAAAATAGGTATGGGCTATCCGAGTTGAAGATGCTTCAAAATGTGTTGAAGACGTTCTTACTGGTTTTAATGCATTTTCTTTAAAGGAATTGGCCGAGTCGAAATAGTTATAGGCCACACGATCCAATAATGAAAAGTCCATAGGCTTAGGTTGACCATTCCCTGGTTTTGTTTTTCAGTTGATTGCATATTCGGGCCGAAGATTTGAAAAATGATTATTCTAAAAGGTTTAAATGGTCATGGGCCGTTTGTTTTGTCGTAGAAAAGGTCTCTAATAAAAAATTGATATTCTTGGGTTTAGCTTGTTGAAGAAGTTTCAATAAAAGGTATACAAAGAACGCGGGCGGTACAGTTGATGAGGCTTAGTCGTATCACCTCAATCAAAGACAAGTCCTACAAAACAACTAAATATCAGCAAGTGGCAAGCATGGTCGAATCCACAGAGAAATGGAGTAGGTATGACATACTTAGCTAAACTAGGCTACCTCTAGGCAACCAAAACGCACGTGGATGAAAAGAAGATTAAAACTACGAACTATAAAGAAAACGAGTAAAAGAGATATACGAAGAAGACTAGGGCATCGGTTCATTATGACTACAATCCAGGAACTCAAGTTCATAAGAAATACGATCAAATGGAACCATTGTAACACCCGGTGTTGTCCGAGGTTATTCGGGCCGGGTACCCCGTTGAAGAGGTTCATGTGTTGGCTCAAGTGACATAGTGCTTAAAAGGATTGTAAGTACTACTCGTATCAACAAGATGCATCTTCTTTTCTGGTGGCTCATCTTAAGAACTCTTCAGTTAAGCGTCACTTTGGAGAGTAGTCTTAGGATGGGTGACCTCCCAGGAAGTTCTCGGGATGCGCACGAGTGAGACAAAGTCTTGTTGAAAGGGGCGTGTTGGTTTGTGGGCGATGTCAGCACTGGCCACCGTGAATGACATTTCGCCTTGAGTTGGGCCTGGGTGTTCTGAATGGTATCAGAGCAACCCGGGGACCGTGTGGTCGAATCCTGTGTCTTGTTGGCCAGGTACGCACCTAGCCGGGGAGGATTCTGGAATGCTATGTTGTTGGTAGCTACCAGGCGCAACGAGGACGTTGCGTTCTTCATGGGTGTGTAACGCTGCGGTGTTATCCGAGGTTATTCGCCGGTTCCCCTTCAAGTGGTCTATGTGATGAGCTCAGTGACCTAGTGCTTAAAAGGATTGTAAGTACTACTCATACCAACAAGATGCATCTTCTTTTCCTCGTGGCTCATCTTAGAACTCTTCGCCAAAGCGTCTTTTGGAGAGTAGTCTTGAGATGGGTGACCTCTGGGAAGTTCTCGTGGATGCGCACGAGTGAGGACAAAGTCTTACCGAAAGGACCCGTGTTGGTTTGTGGGGCAATGTCACGCAAAATGGCGAGCTACCGTGAGTGACATTTCTACTTTAGTTGGAGCCTGGTGTTACAAATGGTATCGAGCAACCCAAGAACCGTGGTGGTCGAATCCTGTCTTGTTGGCCGGCACGCACCTGGGAGGATTCGAATGCTTATATTGTAAGTAGTTACCAGGCGCAACGGGCGTTGCGTTCTTCAAGTGGGGGTGTGTAACACCCGGTGTTGTCCGAGGTTATTCGGGCCGGGTTCCCCCTTGAATTGGTCCATGTGATGAGCTCAAGTGACCTAGTGCTTAAAAGGATTGTAAGTATTACTCATATCAACAAGATGCATCTTCTTTTCTGGTGGCTCATCTTAAGAACTCTTCAGTTAAGCGTGCTTGCTGGAGAGTAGTCTTAGGATGGGTGACCTCCTGCGAAGTTCTCAGGATGCGCACGAGTGAGGACAAAGTGCGCTGGAAAGGGCCCGTGTTGGTCTGTGGGCGATGTACGCAGCCTGGCGAGCTACCGTGAATGACATTTCGGCC
The DNA here is from genome assembly GCA_023091065.1 of Dianthus caryophyllus. Lineage (NCBI taxonomy): Eukaryota > Viridiplantae > Streptophyta > Magnoliopsida > Caryophyllales > Caryophyllaceae > Dianthus > Dianthus caryophyllus. The sequence goes on from JALGRB010000016.1 coordinate 567,162, forward strand.
TTCAATTGGGGACGGGGTGTTACAAATGGTATCAGAGCAACCCGGCGACCGTGTGGTCGAATCCTGTGTCTTGTTGGCTGTGCACGCACCTAGCCAGGAGGATTCTCGAATGCTATGTTGTTGGTAGCTACCAGCGCGCCAACGAGGACGTTGCGTTCTTGAGTGGGGTGTGTAACACCGGTGTTGTCCGAGGTTATTCGCCGTTCCCCCTCGAAGTGGTCTATGTGATGAGCTCAAGTGACCTAGTGCTTAAAAGGATCAGGTACTACTCATACCAACAAGATGCATCTTCTTTTCTCGGTGGCTCATCTTAAGAACTCTTCGCTTAAGCGTCTTTGAGGAGAGTAGTTTTGATGGGTGACCTCCTGGAAGTTCTCGAGATGCGCACGAGTGAGGACAAAGTGCGCTGGAAAGGACCCGTGTTGGTTTGTGGGCAATGTACGCAGCCTGGCGAGCTACCGTGAGTGACATTTCGGCCTTTAGTTGGGGCCGGGGTGTTACAAATGGTATCATTCGACAACCATGCAAGTCGATTAAGGCACGAATATGCTCTCTCGAGTCAATATTAACCTAAAGTAGATTTAGCGGACTCTCGCTACGTACAAAACCTAACTCATCAATTACGCATAAGTCTAGTTTCGATTGGGCTTTCGATCTTAAATCAAAACTACCAAAGTTCAATTCAATAAAGGCGTCCCTATATTCAATTAATAATTAAAACGCATAGAAAGACATTGTAACACCCCGTGTTATTTTAACACAAAATTATAAAAGAATTTAATTCCTTAAATTAAATTCATCATTTTCCTTATAATAAAAATACGTCTGAATTTTTTTTTCGCCAAATAATACGAAATTTCTTAAGTCCAAATTTAAAAATTTTGAAAAATAAAATATGTTGTATTATCTTTAGAATTCAAAAAGAAACACAATTCAAAATTTTATAAAAATCAACACAAAACTAATATCGCCTTTCAAATTTCAAAAGGGTTACGTTATGTTTACTATTCATAAAAATAAAAGTAAAACCTTTTATTCATAAAATTCAATTTCGAACATTTTTGATTTTCGAATAAAAATGGACGCTTATATCTTTCTCGTCTTTGAAATTCAAGCCAACGATTTCAAACACGCAAATCAAAGTCAAGCCACCTTATCCTCTTCCATTTTGCTTCTTAATTTTTGAAAAGCAAACTTAACATCAAAGTTTAGTAATCATTTTGATTTTTTTTAATAAATCATTATATATTAATATCTAATTACTATTTCAATTCTAATTAACTAACACTTTTGAAAATTATCGAAATTTTAAGTCACACTTAATTTAAACTGATAAACTTTTTGACGGTTGAACATAATTATTTAAATCTACGACATTCAACGAAAAAAATAAGTATTTCGACCTAGTAAATTTTTATTCAAAGTTTCGAGGACTTAAACCTCAATTTTTGTTTTAGTACCCTTTCGAAGATTATTTTTATTTTTATTTTCGATCTTATTTCAAAATACTATTTTAAGATCATATCTTTTATTTCGAGACTTTTCGCGTGCGCGCAAATCGAAAATTTCGAAAACGAAAATCGAGCCCGATTTTAATTTGTTCAAGTTGGCCGAGCTACTTGGACTTACTAGTCCAAGTTTTATCCTCTTCCATTTTCATTACTTACACAAGTCACACTTCACTTACACACCTACATTTTCATCATCAAAGTTAATTAGCTATTTACATTTTAAGATTTATACATTTTAAATACTAAATACATTACAAATACAAGCTTACTACTTTACTCAATTTCCACACAAAAACTTACAATATTCATAAAATCATTTTTAAAATGTATATCTAAAATAAAATAAAATTTAATAGTATAATTAAATTTTTATAGTAATTATATATTTTGCGATCATTTAAAATCAATTTTAGCGAAAACTTTCGTTTTGAAAAATTTATCGATTTCCTTAACTTTTAAATATTTTCTTCAATAGTAAATAAAATATTTTAGTCTTAAAATTCTAAAGTAGAGATATTTCGAAAAATCGTCAAACGCGCACACATTAACTTTTACCGTCTTTCTCACCCGAATTATTTCGTAACACGTTTTTCGAAACACGAAACATTTTAAAAATATCGAGGGGACCATTTCTACACCAAATAGTGTCTTGGCCATTTAAGTCAAAAGTGATGATTAGTTTGGATTTTCTTTTAATTAAACTTTAATTACTTAAAAAGCTAACTTAACACCTAAGCTTTTAATGCTTATCCTACAAATTTTACAAGAGCAAAAATCACATGTTAACCCCTCCAAATTGCCGTAGCATCCTTCCCTTTTTCTCCCTTTGTTTTCTTCCTTTTTCTTACAAAAACAAATAAAATAAAACCCTAAATATTATTCTAATAATTCCTAAGTACTACTAGTTAATTAGTGGGTTTTAGGAGCAAACATTCATGGGTTATTTTGGGTGAAGAACTTGGGTTTTATGGGTGAAGACTTTCCGATCTAAAATTTATTTTAGATCCCTGACGATTAACATCCAATTTAAGGTGCCCCCGCACACTAGTTTATTTTCAAGTATTATGATTATATATATATATTGATTTGGTGCTAATTTATCATATGTGTGTTTTGTATGTTTATATGAAGTATAATAAAATGATAATAACTAATAATTTTATAAGTATGTTTGTTGTAGTTATTATGAAAAGCATGTTTAGTATCATTTTTATCATACACTTTAAAATGTTGTTTATATGTTTTATTTATGTTTTATGAGTTTTAAATATATATATATAAGTTTATATGTAAAATTATGTTAAATATGAACTATGAGTTTAAAGTAAGAAAAATCGAAAATATAAATTTTGTAAAAAAATATAAGGCCGCGATTTTATTACAATTTTTGGACCTATTTTTAGTTTTAATTTTTGTAAATAACATATTATGTTAGTTTAGATTAATTAGACCTATTAGTAATTTTTGAGAAATTTAAATGATAATATGAATTTTTGAGTTTTTGATGTTCATATGAAATTCATGTGTGTTCTTGATGTTCTTGATGATCTTCATGTGTTCTTGATAATTTGGCATATTTTGATTTATAATGTTTTTATGTTTGTTGTTGTTTATTGTTTTATGTCATTAGTTAGTGAATATATTAGTATGTATATAATTTAAACAACTAAAATCATTAAGAAACGAAAATTAGAAATTTAAAGTCTTGAAAAACACTATTCACAAATAAAATAAAATTTTGAATCAAAGTTACATTTTAGTTTAAATCACTTTAGTGTAGTTTAAATAATTCGTATATAAAAACATTAAGTCAATAACCGATAAATTAGAAAATGAAAATAAAATACCTAAGTATATTAAGTGCCACGGTTTTTAGGACCATTTTGGACTTAAAATAAATTTTGTCACTTTTTAATTTTATCACTAAAATAATTTAATTAGTTAAGTAACGAATTATAAATAAAAACAAAAAGAAAATAAATTGATAAAATAAAGGAGGGCCACAGCATTTCTAAATAAAATGGGTCTATTTTGATCAAAATGAATTTGTCACTAAGTCATTAAATTTGAATAGTTAATAGGATCAAATTTAATTTTAAAATGAATCGTTAATAAAAAGAATCGACGAAACCGATAAAAATAATGTTACATATATTAAAATGAATAAATTCGAGTGTTACTACCTTTGCATAAATATGGACTTGGACATACGGACTAAATGAATAAACCACGACAACATCGCTAAAAATGGAAACCGCTAAAAAGTTAGTTAAGTATATGACTAAACATAACTAAGTTCCACTTTTCAAATATTGTTATTAATCACTAAATACAAATTGAACTTAACAACTTCGAAATTAAATTTATACTTAGTAAATAAAATATAGAAAAGCTAAGTATAGAAAATTTAAAAGGAACTAATAATTAGAAAACCTAGGTACATTAACTAAATCATTTAACTTAATCAAATAAAATACTTACACTTGACTAAAATGAATTAGTTACTTAAAACTATTTAAGTTACTCGAAATAAAGAACTTTAAAGTAAACTAAGTAACGAGAATAAATATTTTAAAAGAAAATAGTGAATAGTAACCGTCATGAATAGTAAAATGATAAATAGTGAAAATATTTAAAGTGTACGAACGGACTCAAAATAAATATTTAAGTTTTATATGTGCTTCCGTTTACCTGAAGAACTGTTAGAATTAAATTTTCATTATACAAGTTCGACGATGTTATTTAGTATGAACTGTCACTTGAGAAATAAAGAAACGAGAATATGACAAATGAAGTACTTGTTAAATACTCGGGTGTCTGTCATGTTGCGAATCTATTGTGCCATGGTTGGAAAGGTAGCCGCGTATGGGGACTATTTCACTCTCAGTGCTGACTGAGGCGATCTAATGACTCTTACAGTCGTTAGGCAAGCGGCGTATACTCCCCTGAAAAGGGCAATCGGATTGCGACCTGCGGTCCATACGAGGTAACGGAAAATGACCATCCCATCCGGGGACCTTGTCGATAGGTATTAATCGTTTTATTTAGGAAAGCATACTCTCTTGAATAGCGAGGTTTATGTCGATTCTAAGTAGAGGTGTATGCATACATTACATAAGGGATTGAATCGTCCTTACCTATTGGTATCTTATGCATTTAAAGTCCGTTGATGTACCCGTCACGCTACTGCGCAGACCTTGCTTTTGTTGGGTTTTGCATGCTTCCATCCTAACTGGTTGTGGCTCATAGGACAACGTATGATAGATTATCCATATTGCGTTGGATGTTAGGTAGTTATCATGTCCGCTACTTAGTGTTTGATCTTGTAACAACCCGGATTTTTCAAACAAAATAAAATAAAATTTAAAAAGGTTTTAGGAAAGATAAAGCTTTTAAAACTGAAATCACGGTGGCGGAAACACCGTATAGCCCGGATCATTACTCAAACAAACTACTAACGTAAAACGAAAAGTAAAGTGTAGGCCTTGAGGCCTAACATAGTGGGGAATAAATACCCCTTACAACCAAACCAAAACAAAAGTCTAAAGATCGAAAGAAAGTCTAAAACAAAACCAAGCTACAAGACCATAAGAGTCTGAACTAAAACACATCTCTTCCAAGGTAACAGACGGTCATATTCTCGCATTTCCTCACTCGATTCCCGTCACGCGCATACCTATAAAAAAAAGGAAGCAACAACCACAATCAGTGGGGAGTAACTAGGTGCTCCCCAGTCATATTTTAACATAACAAATGTAAACAACAACAATGCAACAAGCTCACCTGGCCTACGGCCTAATACCAAAGTATAAATACATGAACAACAAATCATACAACAATAGAACAACGATAAAAACACAAGCAACAACTACACTCAAGACAACCAAGGTCATGGACTAAACCAACTGAGCTCACACGACGATCCTTCTTCCAACCAATCATGAGTAAGTACCAGAACCGGGTGAAGCAACAAGAATCACCCGGTGAAGCAACAAGAATCACCCAAACCCTATGGCGAACAAAGAACAAGAAGTTCCTCAATAATCACAAGTCTAAATTTGGCCAAATTCCACCGAGCAACAAGAACGGTGACGACATAAATAACCATAGTCTCTAACCCTTCTGATTGAGAACCCATAGTCGCTCTAACTAAACAACAAGAATAGCCGAGGGGATTATGGGCGGTATCCGTCCATCCTAGGACGTTGTATCTCCTCACACATGTGCCAGAACAGTACCCATGTGCAAACTTAACCCAAGCATAACCTGTTAACCTGTCTCCAACACCTCCAACACAACCATACGACCACAACAACCATACTCATACATACACAAGCATCATTACCAACACAACCATACTTACGGAGTACAATATGATCAACATGCTTTACAAGTCATATATTCAATTAACATGCTCATAAATCATTATTTAGTGATCAAACAAAGTAGATCTCAACTCGATTTAGCATAGATAACATTTTAATACATGCCAAGACTCAAACAAGTGACACAAGAACCAATACACACACACACACCACACGGCCTATGTGTCAAAGACACGGCCAAGCACAACCCAACCCGAATTCATGCACCACATTCGATTCTCATGTGACCAATTATCGTTTTATGTGATCAATTCATTAAAACATGCATACATGTACTTCTAGACTTAATCAAATCATCATAATTCATAGTTTAACTTTAGGTGATTCATGCATACAACCTAATTCAACATAATTAAGCCAAAATAAGAAGAAAACCAAAGAACAAACACAACAAGGGCTACGGCCCTCTCCTAGGCCTTTCGGCCATCATCACCATTCATCACCAACTCGATTTTCTCAACATTTACCAACATGATTAGCATTAAATTATGATAGTTATGCGATTAAAGATGATAACATGACAAACCCTAGTATGAGGCCAATGATTCTAGCATGATTTCATGATCAAACATCAACCAAACAACACAACAACAATGTAAACAACACACACATGACAAGCAAGGCCTCATACATGCTAAAATACAACTAGATCACACCTAGTTACCTTTATCAAGATCAACTCCTTGCTAATCTTCCTCCTCCTCTACCAAGATGGTATCTCCTTCTTCAAAATCACCTCCTCCTTTGATGATCCAAGCCAAAACACACAAGTAATGAATACATAGCAATATAACACATAAAATAATATAAAACCATAAAATAAAAGAGAGAAAAAGAAGATCATACACTAAGGGAAAGGCTAGGAAAGAGCTAGAGCACAAAAGATGAAAGCTTGAATGAAAACAATGGAGTTTTAGGAGTTTTTGAGAGAGATTTGTGAGAGGATTAAGGGGGATGAATAAGGATGAATGTGGGTGTGATTAGGGATGAGTTTAGGAAGTGAGAAATCAGATTATCATGTTGCTAAGATTAGGAGATAATAGGATATAGAATGCTTGATCAAAAAGCTACCCAAAAACCCTAAACCCAACCCGTGCAATGGAGGTTTCGGTTCGGTCCAAGGTGGGCCGGTCCAAACTAGCTTCTGAAAATTTGGCAGTTGCGACGGCGTCGAAAAAATACGCAGTTTAGCCTTTTGAATCACCTGAATCGGAGTTCGTATGAGAAAATTACACCGTTTTTAGCTAAATTACTCCGTATTTAAGTTCTGACTACAGAGTAGCTTATCCACGCTGACAAGAGAACTGATTTTCTCGAGCTAAAAGAAATGAGAGAATCAAGAGAAATAATTTACGAATATAAATGAGGCAAATAATAAATATTAGGAAAAGCTCTGTGTTACAATCTCACCACCTAAAAAGAAGTTTTTCTGGTCCCTCAAACTTGAGAACGAAAGAATACCGCCAAAGGGTTAAGAAAACTACCTACTCTTATGGTCCTCAAGACAAGAATCGCTAACTCTACTCACCTTTATCACAGGGGCATAGACACGCTAACGACGCTATATTAGCTCAATATCACCAACCGCTCTGATGTGGATCGCTAGTTTATGTAAACTTGTATACCATAGATACATCGTATGCTCGACCAACCCAAATTGACTATTATTAGCTTCGTATGTCCATAACAACTCAACATAGTACCTCAATCCAAAATCTTAACACACTCCAAACGCATTTTAAAACCGTGGACATCCTAACGTCACCAATACAATTGCCGCACAAACTAATCCTCAAATCAATGCCAAAGACAAACCTCATACCCTCAATCATAATGTGATCCAAGCTCAAGTCTATATCGCTTCTCACATCTATCCGCACTCTCCACAATGAAATAACCATAATTATGTCATAACATATCGTCTCAACCCCAAATCAAAAGTATATTATCCAGTAACTATCAAAATGTGTCGTCAAAAGCTTACTACACTCTCAATCCATTGTTACCATACACAAGTTTATCCATACCTTCCTCAAACGTTACCACCTTACTGACCTCGAATTCTCTCATCCCATTAATCAATTTCCTTATACTTAATAGATACACAAAACCACAAGATGCACACTTGTCATTCCTACATTATCCTTTAAGGTACAAACTCCACAGTTTTATTGTGCTCACTATAACCTTTAAGTTTTCCTCAAAGCCGATTATTTCTCACCACCATATCACTTCCCAATTCTCACCAACTCATGATTGTCATAACCCATCTAGCAACATAACTAAGTCCTAAAAATACTCCCTACGCAGATACTATAATCTCCCTAACGTTCACTCACCATAAATTAAATCATTAATCTCAAAGACTAAGGATCACATGTGCATTAACTCATAATTATAAAACGGTCTCAAGATGCACTAGCTAAGAATCGCAAAACTAAGAATCCTCAAAAGTTACAACGACCAACCATGTGCATTAGCTAGCAAACACCATACCATCAACTAATAACTAACCAAACTCTATCATCTATGACTCCAATAACAGCGACAGCCTAAGGATCAGATTTCGAGCTAGATAAGGGTGAAGCACCTTACGGCTAGATGCCAAGGAATACGTTTATAGAAATTTATCAAGGACAAGATTGATGTTAATATATCAAGAGCCTTTACAAAATCGAGAACGTGATTAGCTATGGAAAGGAATGGAAAATAATAGAAGATCGACGTCTTAAAAGTCGGCTCCAAGGCAATAGAACTGAAGTAGCCACTAGAGGGAAACCTAAGGATTGGAATGACATACGACCCGAATGACAAGACTAAAAGGTGATCGACAGGGTCATGATATAAAAGTGATGAGTTATGATGAATAAGAAAGAAAAGAAGGAATGAAACGAATTAAGTAAGAATATGACATAACAAGTCTTTTGCAAGAACTGCTCAACAACCACCAATTAGACAAAAGGAATTTTTAAAATGAAAAGATGAAGGAAAATGAAATTATTCTTTTAGAGTTCACAAATGAAGGCATAAGACTCGTTTCCAACAAAAAAACTCAAATTGGTTTCGTTATGAAGGAGAGACGAAAAGGTAATTGCTGAAAAGTTTGACAAATATAGAATATGATTAAAAGATACGATTGAAAGGAGAAGTCTCAAAGTTGAGTTTCAAAACGACAGCGATTTTAGAAAAGTGAAGCTACTAAAATACCAGGTAGAATAAATAATATCCAAATAAACCAAATGCTCAAATTAGAAAACTTAATAAAAGAATGTTTAGGATAACAAAAGAGGTTTTGATCAAAAGTGGATGCAATAGATAAGTGTCAATCATTTCAAATTTGATTGAGTAAAAAGCCATCAAAATGTATTGACGCGTTTAAAAAAGAATGGAAAAGTAAAACAATACCGATTAAAATGTTTCCTCAACATAGTTACAAAATGAGAAAGTACAAGAAGGATAAACAAACCATTATAGCACCAATATACAAAAATAGGTGTTGTTAATAGAACTAACTGAAAACATTCTTGAAATAAAAGAGTTTAGAAATTATTTCAGCACGATCTATTGAAAAAGATGAGGATGAACATAATAAGAAATTTTATTGGGGAAAAAGAAACTCAAACTGTAATCATGAGCCGATAGTTTTAAAACAACTATATAATAAGATCAAGAACTAGAAGGAACTAAGGACAAGCGTAGCTAACAAGCTGAAAGACGTCCCTACGAATACAGTAGGTGACTTAGATTAGGAGCTTCCGCTGCGTGCTCTGATGGTAGGACCATACATTCGCAATTCGGCTTCAAGTTTCTTGCTTCAGCTGATCAATCAGTACGAATCAAAAACTTTAAAAGTTAAATTTCTAGATATTTCGAAAGGTCAAATGAAAGAGAGAGATTTTAAATTAGAAAACTCAAATGATTAAAGTTGAAGAAACGAATAAATCGAAAAGTTAAAACAAGGGATCGACAAGGCATAAATAGACTAAAATTTTCGATAAAACAGAACTCTCAAATGAATAACATTAAAAAGCAAGGGTCGTACAGGTGTATTAAAACGGAATGCAAAATACTCCCTATTTTGTCGACATTTAAAAATGAAGGGTAACATGTTTTGGTAAGAAAATAGAAGTATAAAGGATTTAGTTTAGAAGGGTGAGTATGATGAAAGCAAAGAAACCAAGTAGTAAATAAGAAAGCAATTATCAGAGTGAAACATTTTGAAATAAAGAAATAAATTTAAAAACGACGATTAAATCAAATCAAAAGCTTTTGAAGACTATTTTAGAGGCAGGACTAGTAAATTTTAAATGTAGAGTTATATCGAGTCGACACCCGACCTCGAATGACTCCATCATTCCTGTACCTGCATCCAAAGCAAACATATGATCTAATGGTGGAAATCCTAAGACCACCATTCACACAACTACTCATACACATTCACAAATAACGTAGACCCCCTAATGTGTCTACCCAACACTCTCACTCGGTGTTCTAGGTCAAATCCTACTCACTCACCTAAGAGAGTTGGGAGCGTATTCGCTCTGATACCAACTGTAACAACCCGGATTTTTCAAACAAAATAAAATAAAATTTAAAAAGGTTTTAGGAAAGATAAAGCTTTTAAAACTGAAATCACGGTATGAAACAATCAGATAGCCCGGATCATTACTCAAACAAACTACTAACGTAAAACGAAAAGTAAAGTGTAGGCCTTGAGGCCTAACATAGTGGGGAATAAATACCCCTTACAACCAAACCAAAACAAAAGTCTAAAGATCGAAAGAAAGTCTAAAACAAAACCAAGCTACAAGACCATAAGAGTCTGAACTAAAACACATCTCTTCCAAGGTAACAGACGGTCATATTCTCGCATTTCCTCACTCGATTCCCGTCACGCGCATACCTATAAAAAAAAGGAAGCAACAACCATAATCAGTGGGGAGTAACTAGGTGCTCCCCAGTCATATTTTAACATAACAAATGTAAACAACAACAATGCAACAAGCTCACCTGGCCTACGGCCTAATACCAAAGTATAAATACATGAACAACAAATCATACAACAATAGAACAACGATAAAAACACAAGCAACAACCACACTAAGACAACCAAGGTTGTGACCAAACCAATCGAGCTCACACGACGATCCTTCTTCCAACCAATTGCGAGAGTAAGCACGAGAACTCGGGTGAAGCAACAAGAATCACCCGGGTGAAGCAACAAGAATCACCCAAACCCTATGGCGAACAAAGAACAAGAAGTTCCTCAATAATCACAAGTCTAAATTTGGCCAAATTCCACTGAGCAACAAGAACGGTGGCGATTTACATAAATAACCATAGTCTCTAACCCTTCCGATTGAGAACCCATAGTCGCTTCTAACTAAACAACAAGAATAGCCGAGGGGATTATGGGCGGTGATCCGCCCATCCTAGGACGTTGTATCTCCTCACACATGTGCGTATCAAAGCATCCATGTGCAAACTTAACCCAAGCATAACCTCGTTAACTGTCTCCAACACCTCCAACACAACCATACGACCACAACAACCATACTCATACATACACAAGCATCATTACCAACACAACCAACCATACTTACGGAGTACAATATGATCAACATGCTTTACAAGTCATATATTCAATTAACATGCTCATAAATCATTATTTAGTGATCAAACAAAGTAGATCTCAACTCGATTTAGCATAGATAACATTTTAATACATGCCAAGACTCAAACAAGTGACACAAGAACCAATACACACACACACACCACACGGCCTATGTGTCAAAGACACGGCCAAGCACAACCCAACCCGAATTCATGCACCACATTCGATTCTCATGTGACCAATTATCGTTTTATGTGATCAATTCATTAAAACATGCATACATGTACTTCTAGACTTAATCAAATCATCATAATTCATAGTTTAACTTTAGGTGATTCATGCATACAACCTAATTCAACATAATTAAGCCAAAATAAGAAGAAAACCAAAGAACAAACACAACAAGGGCTACGGCCCTCTCCTAGGCCTTTCGGCCATCGTCACCATTCATCACCAACTCGATTTTCTCAACATTTACCAACATGATTAGCATTAAATTATGATAGTTATGCGATTAAAGATGATAACATGACAAACCCTAGTATGAGGCCAATGATTCTAGCATGATTTCATGATCAAACATCAACCAAACAACACAACAACAATGTAAACAACACACACATGACAAGCAAGGCCTCATACATGCTAAAATACAACTAGATCACACCTAGTTACCTTTATCAAGATCAACTCCTTGCTAATCTTCCTCCTCCTCTACCAAGATGGTATCTCCTTCTTCAAAATCACCTCCTCCTTTGATGATCCAAGCCAAAACACACAAGCAATGAATACATAGCAATATAACACATAAAATAATATAAAACCATAAAATAAAAGAGAGAAAAAGAAGATCATACACTAAGGGAAAGGCTAGGAAAGAGCTAGAGCACAAAAGATGAAAGCTTGAATGAAAACAATGGAGTTTTAGGAGTTTTTGAGAGAGATTTGTGAGAGGATTAAGGGGGATGAATAAGGATGAATGTGGGTGTGATTAGGGATGAGTTTAGGAAGTGAGAAATCAGATTATCATGTTGCTAAGATTAGGAGATAATAGGATATAGAATGCTTGATCAAAAAGCTACCCAAAAACCCTAAACCCAACCCGTGCAATGGAGGTTTCGGTTCGGTCCAAGGTGGGCCGGTCCAAACTAGCTTCTGAAAATTTGGTAGTTGCGACGGCGTCGAAAAAATACGCAGTTTAGCCTTTTGAATCACCTGAATCGGAGTTCGTATGAGAAAATTACACCGTTTTTAGCTAAATTACTCCGTATTTAAGTTCTGACTACAGAGTAGCTTATCCACGCGACAAGAGAACTGATTTTCTCGAGCTAAAAGAAATGAGAGAATCAAGAGAAATAATTTACGAATATAAATGAGGCAAATAATAAATATTAGGAAAAGTCGGGGTGTTACAGATCTGATGTACAAGTCTGAGTAACTAGTGCACTTTGATAGGAAATTATATGGGTGATTATCTATGAGAGTACACAAGCCGCTCTGTAGTCAAGACTCGCGAGTTTATGTTACTGTATGAATATAATTGAAAAGGGTCGACTACCCCGAACATGAATGAAATGATAATGCTTTGTCCTCCATATTTATGAATTGAAATGATTCGATGATTTAATTGCCATGCTAAATGTATTGTTTTACGTTAAGCTTTATGAACTGCATTGTTGTATGTATATCTGTATTGATTTAATTATGTTGGTCTATGTGATTGCTATATGTTTACCGGTACGGGTTTATGTGGCTTAGCGTGTGCGGGATTAAAAGTCTGATTAATTGCGTAGGTACCCCGAGGCTTAATTGTCGATCTACACCAGGGGATTTGAAGGCCTTCTTTTGCATTTTTGAGAGATTGTAATTGAATAACTATGTTTTATCTATAACTCTTATTATGTATAATGAGTTGGAAGACGATGACAGCTGGTTTTGTAATATATGAACTTAATTAATATTTCCGCCTTAGTTTAATTAAGTCACGAAAAACCAGGTTGTTATAGTTCGACTTTCTAATTTCATTCAATTCAAACAGTTAAATCATGTCCAGGATAGCATTCACAAAGTCCCCTAAACCCTAGAAGAAGGATTAGTTATGCATAGGAAAGCGGAAAACAAAGCAATGAATAAGGATCGGATGAACATGATATAAGAACAAGAACAAATGAGATTAAATAAAACCTGAATTGTAATCGCTAACTCCGAGTAAAGATTCGATCTTGAAAGCAATAAAAGTTAAACCTAATTATTGAGAGAGTTTTAAGTCGAGAAAACTAAAACTAAACTAAGTGAAGTAATGTGTAAACAGATGTATTTTCGAGCCTAAGTACAAGTATATATATAGGCCTCAACTCAATGGGCCAAAAACAAGCGAGCCATATTGTCGACCTAGCCAGGCCGGACTCCTGACCAATCCGACCGAATTAGCTAAAAATCAAGCCCACTTTGTGGGCTTTCTTCTTCGTTCGTTTGCTTCAATTCGTTCGTCACCTGTAGCTCGGATCCTCCACATCTTCACTCGTAACTCGAGCTCCCGTATCGGCTCGAGCTTGGTCTCGTGGTCTCAATACTCATGCTTGCTTCACTTGATTCGGTATTTAACTCAGGACCGCCAAAACCTACAAAATATAAACATAAAGAAGCAGTGTCGCAATACATACTAACTAGCTCGTAATAACATAGGAAATGCGACTAAGCGCGAGGTATAATGCGACTAACCGAGGGCATAAAAGTTATATAAAATGAATGTATCAAACTCCCCAAAACCAAACCTTCGCTTATCCTCAAGCAAACTACCCAACAATAAGCACATAATCCAAGGAAAAACGAGCACATAAAATCGCAACTCACCGTCTCAAGCATCATCGTCTTATACAAAAATGAATCAAAATGGTACCCGCTTCCTCTTCAAATAATTTGAAGAGTTAATGAGCAAACTAAACATATAAACGACGGCGGAACTAAATGGTGTAAACTCCATGCAAATACTTTCGACTGTATGCATCCACTAGGACGCTGATATTATAAATAATCTCACTAACTTCACAGCTAGGAAAACTACTCAAACTAAGCAGGTCGTCACCCAAAATGTCTCGAATTCACATCGAAAAAGGTTTCCAAGAGTTGTAATGTTAGGCTTGGGTTAAGAGGGTAAAAAGGTGGTAAATGCATTTATAAATGTGGAGCTCAAAGGCATAACAACTGCGTTAAGAATCAAAACTCACACCCCAACAACACATCCTCATAACCGCATATCAAAAGAACATCAACTCTCGCATTAAAACACATAACATGCTTCCCAACTCAACATTTCTGATCTTTTTATTGAACACAATTATGTACAACCAACTATTTCCTTTTGTTTTTTTGTTTTTTCTCTAATTTTTTTTCTCGTCTTGATTGATTTTTTCTTTTATTTTTTTTAATTTTTTTTCGGTAAATGAAAAGAAATGCGGTTGGGTAAAAACTTGGAACGTATAAAGGAAAACACAAATGATAGCGGAAATACTCTCATAACAATCAGCCTATATAAACTGCAACTCAAATAATAAAATCACGGACTCGCCCTACTTTTTTCCCAACCAAATACTCTGTGAAAACTCAAGATTCCTAATGCAACTGATCAGCCCGAGTAGAATAATTATGGAATCACTACTACAAATCTGAGCAAAGACAACGGAGCAAAAACAACACAAATTGCTATGTTCGTTGTTTATAATATTATAAACAACGCAATTAAAATTTCCGTTGTAAACATTGTAGGCGCCAAATCAAATTCATCACTAAAAACAACGAAAAAATCATTAAAAACAACGGGGGTATTATAAAAAACGGTTTTTATTAAAAATGTGTTGTTTTTGAGTTAGACTTTAAATAACGGTTTTGTAGTGAAAAACCGTTATTTTTGAGAAAAAATTAAAAAAAACGGTTTCTTGGAAATAAGCCTTTCTTTTAGTCAATTATATATAACGGTTTTTCCAATAAAAACCGTTATTTTTCACCTAAAATACAAAATTACGGTTTGTAGAAATTTTTTGTTGTTTTTAATGTGGACTTTAAATAACTAAACCGTTATTTTTAATTAAAAAGCAAAAAAAATGAAATTTTTCAATACTTAACCGTTTTAAATAACTATACTCATAATATATGTATCCTAATTTTTTTACCTAAAAATAAAGCTATGTACTTTTTTCCAATAACAAAAATAAAAAATTTGTAGAATTTGGTAACAAAATTTAAATAATGAAATACTTTTTATGATATTATGAATATATAAGTGATTTTGTAAATTTTAAAAAACTTCATATGTACTCTTTTCCAATGTAAATAA
The DNA here is from genome assembly GCA_023091065.1 of Dianthus caryophyllus. NCBI lineage: Eukaryota > Viridiplantae > Streptophyta > Magnoliopsida > Caryophyllales > Caryophyllaceae > Dianthus > Dianthus caryophyllus. The sequence continues at coordinate 583,005 of JALGRB010000016.1, forward strand.
AAAAAATATTTTAATGATTTTATTATAGTAGAAATGACATTTTAATGATTATATATATATATATATATATATATATATATATATATATATATATATATATATAGAAACAAGATCAATTAAGTTGACAAATATTGGTACTGCTACAGTGAAACTATTAATATTTTGTAAACTGTTGTTCTTTGTAAATGAAATCAGATTTCTTGTATTTCTCTCTTTATTAGTCTCAGTATTAAATTTACGCTTTCATTTACAAAGAACAATAGTTCACAAAACATTAATAACAGCTTCACCACTGTAGCTAGCCTTTACTAATATTTGTCAACTTAATTGAACTTGACTTATATATATATATATATATATATATATATATATATATATATATATATATATATATATGAGATAAGTTCTATCAAGTCAATAGTGCAGGGAAAGTCAAGTAGTCGTAATTGATTTTAACTAAAAAGTTGATTTTAACCACAAAAAGTTGATGTTAACCAAAAAAGTTGATTTTAACAAAGCATAGTAAATTCAAAATTTCACTAGGTTGATTCCATCGCTTTCCTGGACCTACGGACAAAAATTTTGAGGCTAAATCTCAGTGTTTTGTTAAAATCAATTTTTTTGTTAAAATCCATTTTTTTCCGGTTAAAATCTACTATTTTCGAGAATCTGAAAATCTTGACTTTGCGACTCAAAATATTTAGCTGACTCAAAAGAACTTATATATATATATATATATATATAGATTTAGGTTCATATGAGAAATAGGGCTTAGGTGAGAAATATGAGAAATAATCATAACCATTGATTGTTTTAATCTAAAGGTTGATATTCATTGGTTTTTTTTTTTTTTTTTTTTTTTTTTTTTTTTTTTGGGGAGATTTGTTTTTTATTTTATTTTATTTTTCTTTTCTTTTTTATTGTGAGGGGAGATTTGTTTTTTTTTTTTTTTCTTTTTTTTTCTTTTTCTTTTTTTTTGTGGGGGGAGATTTCTTTTTTTTTTTTTTTTTTTTTCAAATTATTTTTTTATTTTAATTTCATTTTTTTTGTTTTCCATTTTTTTTTGTTTCTTTGTTTTTTTTTTTTTAATTTTTTTTATTTTTTCAATTTTCTTCTTTTTTATTTTTTTTTTGATTTTTTTTTTTATTTTTTTCGTTGTTTAATGTCTGTAATTTTATTTTCTTGTTTTTTTTGTATCTTTTTTCATTTTTATTCGTTTTTCATTTTTTTTCATTTTAGTAAAAAGTGAGTTACGTTTAGGTAACATACGAGATACATTTTTATTATAACTGAATGTACATTATTTCAATAACATACGAGGTTCATTACATTTACATACGAGGTTCATTACATTTACAAACGAGGTTCATTACATTTACATACGAGATTCATTTCATTTACATACGAGGTTCATTTCATTTACATACGAGGTTCATTTCAAAGAACAAATGAGGTTCATTTCAGTTACATACGAGGTTCATTACATTTACATACGAGGTTCATTACATTTACAAACGAGGTTCATTACATTTACATACGAGATTCATTTCATTTACATACGAGGTTCATTTCATTTACATACGAGGTTCATTTCAGTAACAAATGAGGTTCATTTTAGTTAAATACGAGGTTCATTACATTCACATACGAGGTTCATTACATTTACAAACGAGGTTCATTACATTTACATCTAGATTCATTTCATTTACATACGAGGTTCATTTCATTTACATACGAGGTTCATTTCAGTAACAAATGAGATTCATTTCAGTTACATACGAGGTTCATTACATTTACATACGAGGTTCATTACATTTACATACGAGATTCATTTCATTTACATACGAGGTTCATTTCATTTACATACGAGGTTCATTTCAGTAACAAATGAGGTTCATTTCAGTTACATACGAGGTTCATTACATTTACATACGAGGTTCATTACATTTACAAACGAGGTTCATTACATTTACATACGAGGTTCATTACATTTACATACGAGGTTCATTTCAGTAACAAATGAGGTTCATTTCAGTTACATACGAGGTTCATTACATTTACAAACGAGGTTCATTACATTTACATACGAGGTTCATTTCATTTACATACGAGGTTCATTACATTTACATACGAGGTTCATTTCATTTACATACGAGATTCATTTCATTCAAATACGAGGTTCATTTCATTTACTTTATGTTGGATGTTTAGGATAAAAATATAAAAGAAAAAACAAACAATCAAATTGATAAAGAACATAAAATCATAAAAAAATGGCTTAGAAAAAATTGAAAAAAAACAAACAAAAAAGAAAAGAAAAAATATTAAAAAATTGAAAAGGAAAAAAAAAAAAAAAAAAAGAAAAATGAAAGAAAAACATGAAAAAAAAGAAAAAGAAAAAAAGAAAAAATGAAAGAAAAATATGAAAAAAAAAAAAAAAAAAACATAAATCCTCCTCATAAAGAAAAAAAAAAATAAATAAATAAACCCTCATAAAGAAAAAAAAACAAAAAAATAAATCCACCCTCATAAAAATAAAAATAAATAAATATCCCTCATATTAAAAAAATAAAATAATAAATAAATAAATAAATCTCCCCACCAAAAATTATAAATCTCAACCCTTAGATTAAAACAATCAATGGTTATGATTATTTCTCATATTTCTCATATAAGAATTATTTACCATGGGAACTCAACCCTATATATATATATATATATATATATATATATATATATATATATATATATATATATATATATATATATATATATGTATATAGAAATAGGATCACATTTAATCCCCTCAAATTTGGTGAATCATGCATCCCTTCCTCAACCCTTAGATCTACTTGATCTAATGGTTGAGATCTTACCACATGATATCTCTCCTAATTTATTTTTAGATTTTTTTTTCTCCCTTCTAATTTTTTCTTCGATTTATGTTTTTTTTTTTTCTTAAATTGTTTGGTCAACCTTTTTTTTAAGTTTATTTTTCCCTTTTTTTTTTTTTTTTTTTCTTTTTTTTTACTCTCACAATTTTTTTTTTTTTTTTTAATTTTTTATTGACGATTTTTTTTTAATTTTTTTTTTTTTTTTTTTCAACTTTTTTTTTGCCTTTAATTCTTATATTACTTGATACAATGTCACTGTTATTTCGAAGTGCAATCAATGTTACTTTAAAATGTAACACATGTTACTCTAATATTTTTTTTTTTTTTTTTTTTTTTTTTTTTTTGTTTGCCTTTAATTCTTATATTACTTGATACAATGTTATTGTTTCTTCGAAGTGCAATCAATGTTACTTTAAAATGTAACACCTGTTACTCTAATAACTATCTTAAAATGTAACACATGTTACTCTAATAATTTTTTTTTTTTTTTTGTTTGCCTTTAATTCTTATATTACTTGATACAATGTTATTGTTTCTTCGAAGTGCAATCAATGTTACTTTAAAATGTAACACCTGTTACTCTAATAACTATCTTAAAATGTAACACATGTTACTCTAATAATTTTTTTTTTTTTTTTACTTTTTTTTTGCCTTTAATTCTTATATTACTTGATACAATATTACTGTTACTTCGAAGTGCAATTAATGTTACTTTAAAATGTAACTTCTGTTACTCTAATAACTTAAACGGAGTACATGTTATTTTAACAAATTTTTATATATTTTTATATATTTTCTTGATACGATATTCAATGTTACTTTAAAGTATAACAACTGTTACTCTAATAGCTTATATGTGTTATTTTAACAAATTTTTATTAATTCTTAAGTATTTTTTGATACGATGTGCCTGTTACTTCAAAGTGTAACAATTGTTACTCTAATAACTTTTACGTTTTATTTTAACAAAATTTTATTAATCCTTCTATTTTCTTGATGCGATGTTACTATTTCTTTGACGTGAAACCAATGTTACTTTAAAGTGTAACAATTGTAACTCTAATAGCTTTATGCGTGTTATTTTAACAAACATTTATTAATCTATATATTTTCTTGATATGATATTATTGTTACTTCAAAGTGCAATCAATGTTACTTTAAAGGGTAAAAACTGTTACTCTAATAGCTTGTACATGTTACTTTAAGTTATAATACTTGACAAAATCATGGTAATAAAATTTTATATAATTATTCGTCAATTGTTACTTTAACGTTTATTTGTTATTACCTTAATATAATAAAAAAATAACAAAAACATTGAAATAATCAAGTAATTGAAAAATTAAAAGAATTTAAAAAAATAGCAAGAATCGTTAAAAAAATAACAAAAACAATGAAATAATTAAATAATCAAAACTAAAAGAATTTAAAAAAAAAATTTGTAAGAACAAAATCGTAAAAAAAAAAAAAAATCGAAAAAAAAAACGTAAAAAAAAAAAGAATTCGGAAAAAAAAAAAAAAAAAAAAAAAAAAAAAAAAAAAAAAAAAAACGTAAAAAAATAAAATAAAAAAAAGAAAAGAAAAGAAAAAGAAAGAAAGAAAAAAAAAAAGAAAAAATAAAAGAAATCTCAACCATTGCTTTCATTAGATCTAAGGGCTCTAAGAGTGTACAAAGGGTGCACCAAATAAAAGGGAATCATGTGATCCTCTCTGTATATATATATATATATATATATATATATATATATATATATATATATATATATATATATATATATATATATATATATATATATAGAGGGAGTTTATAATAAGTCCCTTAATAAAATTAAGTCCCTAAGTCCTCTCTACCACCGTTGGATGTATACACTTTAGATGGCTGAGATTCATTGAGCATTAATTAGGGAATAATTAAAATATAAAAGAAAAAAGAAAAAGAAACAAAAGGGGGGACAATTTGTGCGTTGCTCAATGTATTTGATACTCCCTCCATATTTTGGAATAAGCCCCATAGCAAATTGCACTATTTTTAATGCAAATGAAAAATAGTGGGGTAAGATGAAAAAAAGTGAAATAGTTTAATAATAAAATAATTTGATATGAGTGAGAAAAAGTAGGTTGTGTAAGAAAAAGTGTTGTAGTGTTAGAAAAATACTTACCTTAAAAGGTAATGGGGCTAATTGGCCAAAATTTCTAAAAAAGGAATTTGGGGCTAATTGAAAAATATGGAGGGAGTATTTATTAAGAATAATAATGCATCACCCCAACTACCGATTACGAGTATTTTCTACACACCATTAAATTTTTCTATTATTCAACTAATTTCAATATTAATCCATTCATTCATCATGCATCCCTTTCTTCATTAATTTTTTATCTTCATCCATTTCTCCTTAATTCTCATCCATCATTTAATTTTCTATTCTCAATTCATTTTTCCTTCATTGAAAAGAAAATTTCCTTAATTTTTATTAAAAGATTTTGTGGAAGATGATTATACTCGTCCTCCTAACCAAGGTTTTTGGCTATGGCCGAATTGTATGTTATACTCGTCGAAGATGGTAAGTCGTTATGTTATCACATTAATATGAAATTACATGAATTGTTATCTATGAATTTTTAAACCGATTTAAAATTAGTATAAGATTTGAAAATTTTTATTTGTGTATGTGGGAGATAGATGATCTGATTTTTTTATTTGGAAGACTTCGAAAATTGTTGTTAATAATTATCAGTATGCAAGTTATTGTGTTTAATTTATTTGTTAATTTTTTTAGGGGTATTGTAATTATATTTTGTAGTTAATAATACAGATTGTTTTCTATTTATTTATTTATTTATTTATTATGACTACTTTAGAATATTTATTTTCAATTTTTTGTACTTTAGAAGTAAAATACTACTCCGTATTATTGATTTATTTTTTAATAGTTACAAAAAGAATATCGTGCGGTTTCTGATTTTGAGTATTGCAATTACAAATATTTGAAGTTAAAGTCATATGTGTTTAAAAAATCTGATTTTTCATATGTATTGTTTGTGAAATAATATAAAATCAATTAGTACTATTTGTTTCCTTGCAGTTACACTTCCAAGTTAGCCAAAACGAATGTCCAATATTGCACAAACAAATGGCACACCATGACAAGAGGAATTGTTGACGACTCTTTTGTAGATTGTCGAGCGAGCATGGAGGAATCGAACGACGATATAGAAGGTGGCAAGATATGATGAAGAATACGTCTAATTTGAAGTTACCAAATTTTTAAGCCTCATGAATTATTTACTTGTAGAACTGTAACTTCAGTCCAAAAAATCTGCAACTGTTAAGTTTAATAAAAGAAACTTTTGCTAATAAGTACATGTTAAGTTGTATAATTAATTATAAACTTGAACTCATGTATGATGTGAGTTGTCAAATTTGCTGGAATTATAAAATGTTTAAATTTTGAAATTGTAACTTCTATTATATATATTAGTAATTGTTTGCTATTGAAAATGAAAGCATACAAATCTATACTTATTACGTTAAGTTTTATAATTCACGATAACATATCACAAGAAAACCTATAAGGTAAAGTCAAATCAGTTTGAAAAATTATATACAATCTTACGTGATCTTACGTGAGTTGGCTACATTGATGAAAATTGAAAAAAAGTTCAATTTGTAAATTGTAACTTCTTTTAAATTAATCTGTCATCGTTTGCTAAAAAAATGAAATTGTTGCAAGTAAGTTTTGCGACGTCATATGCAAATTTAATCTAGTCACTATAAAATATCAACAACAAAGAAGTTCGAAATAGTGTCAATATTACAATCATTATGTTCACAGTAACATACTACCAAATGAGCTCAATAAGTTCAAATGACACCCAAAGAGAATCATTTTTTTGGCGAATAGTTGCTTGAAATTGTGCTTGGCATAAACTTGTTTTCATATCACGTTCTTCTCGCTAGTAAACTTTTCGTCAAGGAAATAATTTGTTTTATGATTGAAATTTATGCATACATTTGCATAATGATCCGCTAAGAGCAATAATAAATAACATCTCTACATCCAAATTAAATGTCGCACCACAATCCCCAACAAAAAGAATCCTATTTCGGGAATATGTCGTCATAAAATCCATTGAACTCTCAAGAATCCTCTTCGACATACATCAGGATTAGTAAATCTTCCAGATACAAATGTGAAGTATGTTAATACAAATAAAGAAAAAAGAGCAGACATATGTATAAGTTCTGATATATTAAAATGAAACTCTTATTTTATAGAAATGAAACTTCTAATATTTAAAAACGAAACTCGGATATTCGAACATTGAAATAACGTCCTTCGGATGAAGAATATCACCACGACAACAATCTACTAGAACTTCCCTATGAGAATTACCCAAAATAATCATAAACTAAATGACATTGAAAAACTACATTGAACAAAATTAACATATGTTAACAAAAAATTAAGAAGAAAATAAAGAAAATAAGCCAAGGACAGAAAACTCAATAATTAAATCAACAATAAAAAAAAAAGCATGAATTCTTTATCTCCAAAATATAAACTCAAAAAATCAAAAGGATGAAAATTTTAAATTGTAAATGATATCCAATCAAACAAAAAAGAATGAAACTTTTCAACAAGAAAAGATATAATTCATTAATTTAATCAAAGTTAAAATTATAATTTAAAAAAAAAAAACATAACAAAAACAAATGAAAAGCATGAGAAAAAAATGAATAAAAGAGATAAAATTATTAAACTTACAAAAATTAGACAAATATCCAATCATTGTGCCGAATATAAATGAAACGGTGTTTGATTTGATGGAAGTTTAACAGAGGCAACAAAGAAGATGGTGATGAAGTAGTGGGTAAAGAACATAAAAAAATGTAGTAACAGAATAGAAAAACAATCAAATAAAAAAAAATAATTACCTACATATACCAATGTAAACTAAAATAGTAGCAAAATTTTAGTTAATAAATTAACCAAAAATCTGAATAAAAAACAAAATAATATGTAAAAACTAATAGCAAATATGAAAAGAAAATTGGATGTAGAAGATGGATGTATACGAAAAGGTTAGGAGAAAGATTAAGATGAAAATAATTAATGAAATAAAAAATGAAAAGGTGGGTGAACATATTGGGAGGACAAATGAGGCAGACAAAAACATAGGGAGTTGGATTATATTATTTTTCTTTTTAATTTATTTATTAGTTATTTAATATGGTGATTAATTAGTGAATGAATGTGGGACGTAGATGTTTTTTTATCTAACGGCTGAAATAAGTACTTAGGGACTTAACAAATGATAAGGGACTTAATATAACCTATTTCTATATATATATATATATATATATATATATATATATAGATTTAGGATCCTGTACGAACTCTTCTCTCGCTGCGAACCGTACGAACTCCATATGAGCCCTTAGATTAGAATCTCAGGTTTGAAGATCTACGGTCCCCTTTACTCTAAAGAACAACTGGAACCTGTGTTCACTCCACTATCTACTTCTTACTGACTTCTACGGTCTACCCTCTTTCTAACCTCTCTCATCTGACTTGTTGTCGCCGGCGACACCATCCACGGCCGACATGCTACCGTCATCCACCATGCTCGTCATTTCCACTGTCGAAAACCACCAACGTTGCACCGTGCCTACACCTCGACCTTTGTGCTCGCTGCCATGTCACACGGTCGTGGTGACGTGCCTGAGCCTCGCCGGAAACCCTCGATGCCTATTTCATTGAAACCTGACCTAGATCCCTTATGTTTTAGATCTGAAAATCACTACCGACTTGAAACTCCGACCATCTTGTTCGCCATCGTCAGGTATGACCACTATGCCTCTGACTTTCACTTATGTGTCTCCCTTGTTGTTCGTCTAGTTGTAGCATTGTTACGCCACCGGTGGTGGGGTTAATATTTGCGTCAACGGTCGCGGTGCTTGTTATGTCGGTGTGAGGTCAACGGTAGCGCTGGTGGAGTGGTGATGGGCGGTTGATATGGTTAAGTCCTATATATGTAGAATAGGACTGTAGATACACAAACTAGTCCTCTAGATACACAATTCGACATGAAGTTTTTACAAATTAATGAGGGCACCGATGATGCTTGACACTTTGTGAACTTTGTCTGGGTGGTTTCCGTGGATATATGAAATGTGTTTCTAGATACATGAATTTGTCTTCTAGATACAAAAATCTGGTGTTGTGTTTTGTGTATGAGCAAGATCTCACATGTCTTTTGGATACATAACTCTATTCATGTATGTGGAGTTGTGATTTATGTACCAGAAACAAATTGGCGTGTGTATTCACTCTTAAAATGTGGAATGTTGACGTACAAATTTCGTAAAATTGTAGCCTCGAATTGTAAATACTACTAGTGTGTATTTTCTGTGAGATTTTTGAAAGTTGACTCAAGCTAATTCATGTTACACAAGGTAGTTCAAGCATATATGTCTCCAAATTGTATTTGAATTGCTGATGGTTTGAATTGAAAGGCGTAAAGTGTATATAGATAATGGACAAATTCCTACAATTGCATCACTTATTCAGAATAATGTATGATTATGAACATTAATCAGTTTCCCATGCCATAGGTTCCGTGGATATAAACATATAATTATAGTCGTGTACACAACTTTGTAATTGGTTTCGAGACATTGTATGAATTCATATAGGTGTAGAATTTCTTTGGGTTAATTAATAGGTTATTGGTTGAAACTTTTGTCATTTTACTTCAACAATAAGTACCATCAATGAATATATGTACTCTGTATTAATGTTCATAATAAAAGTGCAGTAATGGTACTGCAAGACATGTATAGAGCCATGAACAAACCAAAGCAGCTAACGGGATGGCAAGTAGACGGTGGAGACCCTTGTGAGCAATCATGGACTGGCATTGAGTGTTCGGGTTCATCTGTTATCCATATGTAACAAAGACTTAACTCAGTATCTTGATTTGCATTCTACATTGTGCTTGTGTCGAAAAACTTCAAACTTTCTGGTGTTTATGTGTAGCAAGCTGCATGGACTCGATCTAGCGGGTAGTCTAGGTGATCAGCTAGCAAATCTTCATAGCTTGAAGAACTTGTAAATGTTATCTTCAGACATTTGTGCTTTGTGATTTCAGCATGCTCATATTTTGAGTCGCATATTAAACTTGACTCGAGTTCCGTGTTTGTGACCTATGTTGCTCGTACTCACGCATTTCTTGATTTTTAGGTAATGCGAGGATGTTAGTTTGAACAGCATACAAGGCGAACTCCCTTCTAGCCTCCCACCAAAACGTTACTCACTTGTATGACACCCCAAAAAAGTTTGTTTACTGTGTGTTTTTTCACCTTACCACGTATTACGTTATATCTTCATCTTGTCTTTGCTATGCAGGAATTTATCGTCAAACAGATTCTTACTCGGTATTCCGCATTCAATATCTTCCTTGAGTCATCTAAGACATTTGTGAGCAGTTGGACTTCCGAGTTTTTAGGAGTAACTCATGTCAAAGTTTTCAATATCGATATCATTCATTTGGATGCAAATGACGAACAATTTTCTTCACGTGGCAGGAATCTGAGCCACAACTTGTTATCTGGACCTTTAGGCAGCGTATTCAATGGCTTGCAAAACTTGAAGGAGATGTACATTTCGTCAACACATGTCGTCTTCCCAGGATAAACTTGTTAATGCTAATACTTCATAGTTGTTGACTTCATTTACTTAATTTCTTTTTCAGGGACTTATCATACAACAAGTTAGCCGGAGATCATCATCGTAATATGTAGGACAATGTTGGAACATCATCGTAATATGTAGGACAATGTTGGAACATCATCGTAAACAATTTTGAGATTCGACATGATCTTTTAGTTTCATTGTTTTCCACTTTAGTTTCATTTTTTTCCGCTGTACGTACATTGTTTTTAACTCTAGTTACAGTCTGAGAGAAATAATTACCGAGAAATCCCTTTCTAATTTCCAGTTACATTAATTATCCCTATAGTTACAGTAATTTCCGCCCTAGTTACAGTAATTTCCGCTCTAGTTACAGTAATTTTCCATCTAGTTACAATAATTGTTTTTGCCCATAGTTACATTATTTTCCCACGTGTACAAAAAAATGATAATATCATTTTGTGTCTTATATAATAATATACATTGTTTTTTGAAAAGTGGTACGAACAATCATACAATTTATGGAAAATGTAAGTTGCTTTGTAAATGTTGTTGAAACTAGTAGCAACAATTATTCATTAATTTTCCTCTAGGTATTTGAATTTCCAGTAATTTTCCTTCTAGTTACAGTAATTTTCCATCTAGTTACAGTAATTTTCCCTCTAGTTACAGTAATTTTCCATCTAGTTACAGTAATTTCCCCTCTAGTTACATGAATTTCCCCTCTAGTTACATGAATTTCCCCTCTAGTTACAGTTATTTTCCCTCTAGTTACATGAATTTCCCCTCTAGTAACAGTAATTTCCCCTCTAGTTACATGAATTTCCCCTCTAGTTACAGTTATTTTCCCTCTAGTTACATGAATTTCCCCTCTAGTTACAGTAATTTCCCCTCTAGTTACATGAATTTCCCCTCTAGTTTCAGTTATTTTCCCTCTAGTAATTATGAATTGTTTCCCCTTTGTGGTTACGCTTATTATGAGTGTAGCTACAAGTTTTATCGTCCTAGTTACATTGTTTTTCCCTTTGTGGTTACACTTATTATGAGTCAAGCATCACTTTTCCCTTGTAGTATGTTGAAATAAGCATCATATTTTTTAGTTACACTTTATTTTGTTGTAGTTACATTGTTTTTCCCTTTGTGGTTACACTTATTATGAGTCAAGCATCACTTTTCCTTTGTAGTATGTTGAAATAAGCATCACATTTTCTAGTTACACTTTATTTTGTTCTAGTTACATGAATTTCCACTCTAGTAACAGTAATTTCCCCTCTAGTTACATGAATTTCCCCTCTAGTTACAGTTATTTTCCCTCTAGTTACATGAATTCCCCTCTAGTAACAGTAATTTCCCCTCTAGTTACAGTTATTTTCCCTCTAGTTACATGAATTTCCCCTCTAGTTACATTAATTTTCCTTCTAGTTACATGAATTTCCCCTCTAGTTTCAGTTATTTTCCCTCTAGTAATTATGAATTGTTTTCCCTTTGTGGTTACGCTTATTATGAGTGTAGCTACAAGTTTTATCGTCCTAGTTACATTGTTTTTCCCTTTGTGGTTACACTTATTATGAGTCAAGCATCACTTTTCCCTTGTAGTATGTTGAAATAAGCATCACATTTTCTAGTTACACTTTATTTTGTTGTAGTTACATTGTTTTTCCCTTTGTAGTTACACTTATTATGAGTCAAGCATCACTTTTCCCTTGTAGTATGTTGAAATAAGCATCACATTTTCTAGTTACACTTTATTTTGTTCTAGTTACATGAATTTCCACTCTAGTAACAGTAATTTCCCTTCAAGTTACATGAATTTCCCCTCTAGTTACATGAATTTTCCCTCTAGTTACAGTTATTTTCCCTCTAGTTACATGAATTTCCCCTCTAGTTACAGTAATTTCCCCTCTACTTTCAAAATGAGGAAAATAAGATTCTTACAGCAACAAGAGGAAATATCAATTTTGCCTTTAGTTTTAAGGTAAATAATGTAATTTCTCCTGCAAGTGCTTTGGCAAAATTACTGTAACTAGGGGTAAAAATCGTGTAACTAAAGGCAAAATTTTTGTAACCACAAAACGAATTAATAAGAGGAAATATTTCTCCTGCAAGTGCTTTTACAACTTGGGAAGACGGTTTTTGTTGCCTTACACTTGGAGTCGAAGATTGGAGCTTTCCTAGATAATATATGTCGAGGAATGTGAAATTTTGTAGGTTATATGGGATTTGAACCCATACATATGTGCATTGCACATTGCTCTACCGTTGAGCTAATAGCCTTCAGCTTGACCTATTACTCAAAAAGATAACTTAAAGTATACAAAAACATCTTTCATGAGCAAAGAACTAGGTACATACATATATTAGTACTTCAGATACATAAATCACGGCTCTAGATACACAACGTGAGAAAGTACTGACTAGTTGGACAAGTTTATCACCTATCATTATTTATCGCATGTCTGACCAAAGGTGAAATGAATAGCATACATAAAAGAAAGGAACAAGGCATCTCATATTCTAGCTACATTTCCATAATGTGTAAGAAATCTTGATTATACAGGTATTATACTTGGTAGAGTTGTTTATCTATCTGCAAACACTTTCATCCTCATTCCACTGACTTGTCGGACCCCAAAAGAAGGAAAGAACACCTGAATTTAACCAACACATTAATCTTTGGTTAGCCTCACTTGTAAAATGCTGGTCACAGTATAAGCACCCCTTACCACAAACAAATTATTGATAAATACGCGCACAGTTAGCAAATATAAAACCATATCCCATATGTTTAATAAAATCTTACAGTTCTCCTAGTGGTATAGCCTATAGCTAGGGCTGCAATAAAAAAAAACATGGAAATGAAAGGCGAGGCATCCGCAATACGATAAATAAATGATAGGGCCACACGCCGAACTCCGTTTTAAGCCATATATCAGTCCATATGATCTAAAGTGGGCATTGAAGCAATCAAGAGAATGTATATAATACGGAGTATTAAACAAGAGCAATCTAGTGGTTTCAGCAATTAAATTAGTAAAGAATGGACAAATATGTCATTGTAGTTAAGAGACAGCATGATAACTTGATAAGCCATTTGGATTCACAAAAGTAATCATATTTCAAAATCATAAAAGGACCCAAATTGTTGATGATTACAAAATTGTCATATAAGTGAGTGATGAGTGTTGACTCACAACGACAAGCATGAATACATAAATGGAGGATGCAAAGTCCACTTTCAGATTTGAACCACTCCTTCCTCTTTGCTCCGCTCATCCATTTGAGCCCTCAATGTACAAACTACCAAGATACATAGATTAGTATTCGAGATACATAGAATAATACTCTGGATACACAAATTTATTATCGTATCCAATATATATAATTGCGTATTTGTAGTCATATTTCGTGTAACCATCAATTAACTATGAATACCGTCCACCACAAAATGACCATAATGTGAATGCATAACATGTTATGGAGTAACGAAAATGCCTCACCTTATCAGCAAAAAAGTCTTCTTACAAATTTAAACACGAGCTTTTCAGTAGCTCAAACTCATATAGGATGAATATCAAAATTCGGAAATAAACAGAAATTATAAAACAATAAAAAATCACATTATCCTAAGTTGCTGGATACATCAAAATTAACTACAATCAATAAATTTCAACTAGGACAAGGGCCAAAATCCAAAAAATCAATTACAGAATATCAAAAGTTCAAACTTTAGAAACCCTAATTTTTCCAATTATTCTAATTTTTTCATTTATCAGGATGATTGTTCACAAACTTACATCAAAATGGACATCAATTTAAAAGATTCAATAAAAAAAAAAATGACCAAACCTCATTTTTACAGTGAACTATCAATTTGTAAACCGATGTCAGAAACGATCCAGTGAAAGAGGTGTATAGCGAAAGCACGAGAGAGAGCGAAATAGAGCAACAATGGATGTCAAGTGATGGTGGCTTTCATCGGCAGCGATCGGCCGACATCGTCAGGTGGTTGGTATGCAGGAGGATGAATTTTGTTTATTGTTTTAATTTTTATTTTTTAGAATAGTCGAGGAAGGAAGGGAGGGGAAGTTTTGGTAATAAGGCAGGTAGTAGCTAGTTCGTAGGGTTCGTAGTGAATGGGAGTTAAATTGCAGATCCACCTTTCTATATATATATATATATATATATATATATATATATATATATATATATATATATATATATATATAGATTTAGGTTCTAATGAGAAATAGGGCTTAGGTGAGAAATATGAGAAATAATCATAACTATTGATTGTTTTAATCTAAAGGTTGATATTTATTGTTTTTTTTTTTTTTCCCTTTTTTTTTGTGAGGGGGTGATTTGTTTTTTTTTTTTTTCCTTTTCTTTTTTTTTGTGAGGGGAGATTTGATTTGATTTTTGTTTTTTTGTTTTTTTTCTTTTTTTTTTGTGAGGGAAGATTTGTTTTTTTTTTTTTTTTTTTTTTTTTTTTTTTTTTTTTTTTCAAATTATTTTTCTTATTTTTAATTTCATTTTTTTGTTTTTCCATTTTTTTTTGTTTCTTTTTTTTTTAATTTTTTTTTTTTTTTTTTCAATTTTTTTCTTTTTGAATTTTTTTTCGTTATTTTAATGTTTGTAATTTTATTTTTTTATATTTTTTTTTTTTGTTATTTTTTTCATTTTGTAACAAATGAATTACATTTCAGTAACATACGAGATACATTCTACAATAACTTGAGGTACATTATTTGATAACATACGAGTTACATTATACTATAACTTGAGATACATTTATATTTAAATTTCATATTTCAAGTACACATTCTATACGTCTATTACTTTCTATTTAAAATCTACATAATGCATTGCTAAAATGTATCTCAAGTAATATAACCTCGTATGCATTGCGTACATTTTAGTAAAAGTGAGGTACATTTTAATGACACACGAGGTACATTTTAATGTAACTTTAAGTTCATTTTAGAATAAGTGAGATACATTTCAATTTACATCGAGGTTCATTTCAAAGTAACAAATGAGGTTCATTTCAGATTACATACGAGGTTCATTACATTTACATCTGAGGTTCATTACATTTAAAAGCGAGGTTCATTACATTTACATCTGAGGTTCATTTCATTTACATACGAGGTTCATTTGATAACAAATGAGGTTCATTTGATTACATCTGAGGTTCATTTCGAGAACAAATGAGGTTCATTTCGATTACATACGAGGTTCATTACATTTACAAACTAGGTTTATTACATTTACATACGAGATTCATTTCATTTACATACAAGATTCATTTCACTCAAATACGAGGTTCATTTCATTTACTGAGGCGAGGTTCATTACATTTACATACTGAGATTCATTTCATTTACATACGAGGTTCATTTCATTTACATACGAGGTTCATTTCGATTACATACGAGGTTCATTACATTTACAAGCGAGGTTCATTACATTTACATATGAGATTCATTTCGTTTACATACGAGATTCATTTCATTCAAATACGAGGTTCATTGAAAAAACATTGAAAAAAAAATGAGGTTCATTTCATTTACATACGAGGTTCATTTCGAGAACAAATGAGATTCATTTTGATTACATACGAGGTTCATTACATTTACAAACGAGGTTCATTACATTTACATACGAGATTCATTTCATTTACATACAAGATTCATTTCATTCAAATACGAGGTTCATTTCATTTCTGACGAGGTTCATTACATTTACATACTGAGATTCATTTCATTTACATACGAGGTTCATTTCAAAGAATAAATGAGGTTCATTTCAGTTACATACGAGGTTAATTACATTTACAAACGAGGTTCATTACATTTACATACGAGATTCATTTCATTTACATACGAGATTCATTTCATTCAAATACGCGGTTCATCTAAAAAAAATGAAAAAAAAAAAAAAATACAAAGAAACAAAAAAAAAAAAAAAAAGAATTGAAAAAAAAACAAAAAAAAAAAAAAAGAAACAAAAAAAAAAAAAAAAAAAAAAGAAGAAAAAAAGGAAAAAAAAAAGAAAAAAAGAAAAATATGAAAGAAAAAATATGAAAAAAAAAAAAGAAAAAAAAAAAAAAACCCTCCGCATAAAGAAAAATAAAATAAAATATAAATAAATCTCCCCTCATAGAGATAAAAAAAAAAAAACAAAAAAAAAATAAATCCACCCTCATAAAAACAAAAAAAAATAAAAATAAATCTCCCCTCACATTAAAAAAAAAAAATAAATAAATAAATAAATCTCCCCTCACCAAAAAACTTTAAATCTCAACCCTTAGATTAAAATAATGAATGGTTATGATTATTTCTCATATTTCTCATATAAGGGGTATTTCTCATGGGAACTCAACCCTATATATATATATATATATATACAGAGAGGATCACATGAATCCCTTATATTTGGTGCATCCTTTGTACACTCTTAGAGCCCTTGGATCTAATGAAATCAATGGTTGAAATTTCTTTTATTTTTTTTCTTTCTTTCTTTTTCTTTTTCTTTTCTTTTTTTTTTTTTTTAATTTTTTTACGTTTTTTTTTTACGATCTTTTTTTTTTTTTTTTTTTTTTTTACGTTTTTTTTTTCGATTATTTTTTTTTTTTACGATTTTGTTTTTACGAATTTTGTTTTTAAATTCTTTTAGTTTTTCAGTTATTTAATTATTTCATTGTTTTTGTTATTTTTTTTTTAACGATTTTTGCTAGTTTTTTTAAATTCTTTTAATTTTTCAATTACTTGATTATTTCAATGTTTTTGTTATTTTTTTTTTTATTATATTAAGGTAATAACAAATAAATGTTAAAGTAACAATTGACGAATAATTATATAAAATTTTAATACCATGATTTTGTCAAGTATTATAACTTAAAGTAACATGTACAAGCTATTAGAGTAACAGTTGTTACCCTTTAAAGTAACATTGATTGCACTTTGAAGTAACAATAATATCATATCAAGAAAATATATGGATTAATAAATGTTTGTTAAAATAACACGTACAAGCTATTAGAGTTACAATTGTTACACTTTAAAGTAACATTGGTTTCACGTCAAAGAAATAGTAACATCGCATCAAGAAAATAGAAGGATTAATAAAATTTTGTTAAAATAAAACGTAAAAGTTATTAGAGTAACAATTGTTACACTTTGAAGTAACAGGCACATCGTATCAAAAAATACTTAAGAATTAATAAAAATTTGTTAAAATAACATGTACTCCGTTTAAGTTATTAGAGTAACAGGAGTTACATTTTAAAGTAACATTAATTGCACTTAGAAGTAACAGTAATATTGTATCAAGTAATATAAGAATTAAAGGCAAAAAAAAATAAAAATTATTAGAGTAACATGTGTTACATTTTAAGATAGTTATTAGAGTAACAGGTGTTACATTTTAAAGTAACATTGATTGCACTTCGAAGAAACAATAACATTGTATCAAGTAATATAAGAATTAAAGGCAAACAAAAAAAAATAAAAAAAATTATTAGAGTAACATGTGTTACATTTTAAGATAGTTATTAGAGTAACAAAGTTACATTTTAAAGTAACATTGATTGCCCTCCGAAGAAACAATAACATTGTATCAAGTAATATAAGAATTAAAGGCAAACAAAAAAAAAAAAAAAAAAAAAAAAAATTAAAAATATTAGAGTAACATGTGTTACATTTTAAAGTAACATTGATTGCTCTTCGAAATAACAGTGACATTGTATCAAGTAATTTAAGAATTAAAGTCAAAAAAAAAATATTGTAAAAAAAAAAAAAAAAAAAAAATTGTCAGAAAAAAAAAAAAATAAATAAAAAAAAAAATAAAATTGTGAGAGAAAAAAAAAAAAAAAAAAAAAAAAGGGAAAAATAAACTTAAAAAAAGGTTGACCAAACAATTTAAGAAAAAAAAACATAAATCGAAGAAAAAATTAGAAGGGAGAAAAAAATCTAAAAATTAATTAGGAGAGATATCATGTGGTAAGATCTCAACCATTAGATCAAGTAGATCTAAGGGTTGAGGAAGGGATGCATGACTCACCAAATTTGAGGGGATTCATGTGATCCTATTTCTATATACATATATATATATATATATATATATATATATATAGAGTAAAGTTATATAGAGTCCACATATAGAATAGAGTCCTATAGTCCTAATCTAAGCCATTAGATTGTGAAGATCAACGGCTGAGATTAAATCTCAAAAGGTCGCCATATTCTAAGGCGGGCGACCGAATTTCGGTCGCCCGAGTCCAAAATCAACAATTTCATTTTTTTTGTTGGAATTTCATTTTTGGTCGTTGGAATTTCATTTTTAGATAATGAGATTTTGGACTCTAGGACTCTAATTTTTTTGTGGACTCTAAAGAACCTATTTCTATATATATATATATATATATATATATATATATATATATATATATATATAGAAATAGGTTATATTAAGTCCCAAGTGTTTAGATAAGTCCTTAAGTCCTATTTTCATCCGTTGGATTAGTTTAGTTCAATGGATGACATTATTCTACCATTAAACTATTAAAAAAATTAAAAAATTGTTGTACATTATTTCCAATGAGTTTGTCTGGCATTTATCATTCCCAAGCAATTAATTTATTCTTTTTCATCACCCTCATTCATCTATCTTTTCTTCAACCGTCATTTTCCTTCTAATTTTTATTCAATCTCCTTTTATCTCTTTCCTTTCTACTCTACCTTTGTCCTCTATTTTTCTGCTGTTATAATTAATTTTTCTCATTTTCCACCATTTTTTTTTACAATTTCATTCATATGCCATATTACACTTGTTCAACTCCACATCCATTGTTGGTGTTCATAAACTTCTCTCAACTCAACCGTAATGTTCTAATTTATCTTCAATTTCTGTAAGTTTGGTTTTATGAATTTTTTATCTGTACTCGTTTGATTTTTATTATTTAGCATAACTTTTTCTATCTTTTTTTATAATCTTAATTAATTAATTTTGATGACAATTTTAATTGTGATTTTTATGCTGTTGAATATTTTTGGTAATTTACTTTTTGAACATTAGTTTTTGGAATAAATTTATGTGAGTATTCCTCCAACTTCTATTAAATCACCATTGTTATCCTCATCAATCTTTCTTTTTTCTTTAGTAATTTTATTCGTTTGAAAATTTATCTAATGCTCTTATTTTTCTGTTTATTAGGTTAATTGTTTAATATTTTAATGCTCTTTCCCTTTTTTCTGTTAATTGTTTTTTTTTTTTTTTGTCAGCATATATATGTGTATTTATTTTCAATGTGGTTGTTCAATATAATTTTTCATGATGTTATGATTGTATGTACTTTCCCTTTTTTCTATTTATTTTTGTTTTGCCAACATAAGTTTAATTTTGTTCAATGGAATAGTTCGTAACTTTACATTTCAAGAAAGTCAAAATATATGCTTTCAATTTTTATTTGAACTGAACAAAAAGTTTAGTTTCATTCGTAATGATATAGAGTTCCATATACTTTAGGTATTAGCTTCAAAATTATACGCTTTCAGTTATGAATGTGTTTAACCACCTGCTATACAGTTTCATATTTAATTAATAAGAGTTACATATTCATTAATAAGCAGTTTCAGTGGAATTGAAAGACATTTTACTTTTTATTTAATTGTAATTTAATTAACCTCAATTCTTACATTATTGATTTGGATTTTCACAGATGGTTGCTGCTGTTGGTGAATTTGTGGAGAATGAAGAGTACGTAATTACCACATTCCATTTAAAATGTCATATAAGGAGGCTTCTTGACCTGAAGACGACATTTAACAATGTTTACAAAGAGTTGCCAAGCGGCAAAGTGGCGCAACTTTTGGCCAATAAATGATTCGTTCTCTATGCCATTTGAACTCATGTTTTCTATTTTTTTGTTGTAGTATGTTATCGTGAGCTTAATTATTGTAATGTTGACACTTCTTTGAACATATTTGCCATTGTAATTTTATTGCGACTACATTAAAATTGCATATAACGTTGCAAAACTTGCTCACAAAAAATGTCACTAAACTTCAATTATTACTACGTAATTACTTTAACCATCTCAATTTGCATTTGTAGTTTATTTCTCATTAACCGTACTCGTAACACACTATATTTTATAGCAAGAAATTATCATTTATATAACAAAAATTACAATTTATAAAATCAACTTTTTACACATTTCATCAATGTTGACAACTCACATAAAATAGTAGGTCATTTTTCTAATTGAATATAGAACTTTGCCTAATAGGTAAATATCAACAACGGTTTCAGTTTTTATGTCAAATAGTTACAGATTCATTGAAATGAAGTTACAATTTTTTATGTAAACAATTTATTATGGAAGGTTTCAGGTCTATTGAATTACAGTTTCTATTATTTCATACAATAATTTCATATATAATGAATAAAGTAACAAATAATAAAATGTCCTCCGCTGGCGTCTATCTTCATCAAAATTAAAGTAAAACCGCATCTACATTTTCCATGCTCTTCAAATGGTCTATGAAAAAAAATGTATGTCTTGTTCAAGGATGAAATATATCATAGCTCTTCGGAAATTCTTGAAATTATTTATGCTCGTTCCAATCTGCATAGCTCTAATACTTAACTACAACAATTACACTCACAATTTACATTTTCCCTATAAAACAATCCATATAACACCATTTAATAAAAAATTGCATTTCTCGTGAGTTTAAAGTTTTGTAACTCTTTCTTAACATTTTTGTAACTCCTACTTTATAAAATTGTAACTTTTGAACAACATTTCATTTTACCGTCTTGCTTATCTCCATTATCTATCTCCCTAATGTCTTAAATCATTTGTTTCCATAATCTCTTGCATTTCCTACATTAGTGTCAACAAATTAAAATTAAAAAGCAAAGAAAAATATAAATGCAATGGAAATTGTAAATAATGACGATGAAGAAATTTAAAAAAAAAAAAAAAAAAAAAAAAAAAAAAAAAAAAAAAAACACGACTGATTTAAACTAAGTTTCTAAAAAAATTCATTCAGAAATTACAATACCCCTTAAATTTTTCTTTAACGAAACAAATTTTATAATAGAAAACTAAAATTACAATACTCCATTCCAAATAATTAGATCCATAGTAAATTAATTTTAAAGTTTGAAAGAGTTGAATTAAATATTTAAAAAAAAATCATTCACAAATAAATAAATTTAACGAATCAAAAACCAAAATTAGAAATTTCAATTATAATAACTCTTCCATAAAATTAATGAAACACAAGTAAAAACTTACCGTCTTCGAAAGACACAATTTGCAATTCCTCCATTTGTATCATCATGATTTAATTTAATCAAGAGAAAAAAAGATGGATTTAATAAATAATTGTAAATTATTGGATGTTGAAGAAAAAGAAAAGAATGAAGATGTGCAGCATGTGTCACTCGTACAAAAAAAATAAAATAAAAAGAAGAATTTGAATGTGAATTGAATTGTTTTTTGGTGTTTTGGTAGGTTAGATATTCTGAACTTCAACCTAGATTATTGTGAGCCTTGTCCCTTAATTTCTTTCTCTTTTTTATTTTATTACTTCCTCATTAATGCTTCAATAATCTCGACCATCCATTGATTTTTGATCTAATGGTCCTTAGAAGGACTTAAGGACTTAATTATTTGAAGGGACTTAGAATAACCTTACTCTATATATATATATATATATATATATATATATATATATATATAGAAACAGGATCATATGAGACCATCCCCTTAAAATAAGACCGTCCCGTAATTATAGACCGTCCGATCTAACAAAATCAACGGCTTAGATTAGATGAGATCTTCCTTCACCTCCCAACTCCTATAAATACCCTCAAATTCAACCTCTCACCTTCAGCTGACTAAATTTCTTTCTCTCTCTACTTTCTCTCTCTTCTAACTCTCTCACGCATCTTACTTCTTCTTTCACTAAATCAAAATCATAATTCCCGAAATTTTGTTGACCTAATCTACTCTCTCTCCTCAGTTAATTCGACGTGATAATTTACTCAATTTGTCGTCAAAATTCACCGAATTTGATCTCAAAATTGACAGAATTCGATGTCAAAATCCACCGAAGTTGAACGTGTAAGTGTTTTAATTGATCTATTCTTCGCATATTAGATCAATTTTGATCTCATGAATTGACAGAATTCGATGTCAAAATTCATGAAACTGTTGTCAGTGTTGTAATTGATTTCATTTTCCTCTGTTTTTCGCATATTAGAGGAATTTCGTATTTCTATTGTAATTGTTGTAATTGATCAATTTTTCACTTTAATTGTTTACTTATTGTGTAATTAATCGTTTTAATTTTTATTTCATTGTCGCATGTTTGTTTTAAATTTGTTTCGCTGCTTATTCTTCTCAATTTTCCTCCGTTTTTCGCAATTTTAATCAATTTTCTATTTGAATTGTAAGTCTTGTAATTGATCAATTTCTCAGTTTAATTGTTCAGTTATTGTGTAATTGATCGTTTGAATTGTAATTTTATTGTTGCAGGTTCGTTTTGAAGTTGAAACTATGATTGTTTCACAACCTCAGAACGATGACACAATTTCTGGTAATTTTTTTGAATATTTTCGGATCAATTTTTTTGTTGTTATAATAACGCCAAAATCTGTTTCTGTAATAGAATTTTCAAATGTTTCTCCATTGTATAATGCATTCATCTTCTTTGCTAGATTGTTTTTGCTTTTGTTTTTGTTGTTATAATGCATGTTTCTCCATTGTATAATGATTCAATTATGAAAACTGTTTTCTGTTGTTATAATAACGTCTTAAACTGTTATTGTAATACATGTTTCACAAATGTCTACTTTTCGTAGAAACAAAATGTTATAATAACAATGTTACATGATATAATAACAATGTTGTATGTTATAATAACAATGTTACCTGTTATAATAACAATGTTGTATGTTATAATAACAATGTTACATGTTATAATAACAATGTTGTATGTTATAATAATTTGATTATTTCTTTATTGTCATAGGTTCTAAATCAGGACAATCTGTCCCTCTCACACAAACAAAACAATCAGTTTCTTCTATACCAGGCCAGTACCCATTGGTTTTGTCGCATACACCTGGCGGTAGTGAAGTATGGGTTAGGAGAGTAGAACGTCAGTTTATGCCTTCCGTTGGTAAGGTCTTTCCTTCACTGGATGAGGCTGTTTCATTCTATAGAGCTTATGCTTTTGCATGTGGTTTTACTCCTCGATTGTACACTTCCAGACTTCGTAAAGGTCATGTTTTGAAAAATAAGATTCTTGTGTGTAATCGTCAAGGTTTTAGAGATAATCCTCAGAAACTTCGTGATCCTTCATGTGTTGAGTCGAAAAAAGTAAGACGCAGGAAAGTTAAAATTACAAGGGTTGGATGTAAGGCTTGTATAAATTTTGGCTTGGTTGATGGAGCCTTTACAGTTGTGGAGTTTCATGAGTCACATAACCATCGACTTTTCTCAGCTAATGAGAGAGATTTTGAAAAGGTGCCGAGAAATCTTACCCTTTTCCACAAGCAGCTGATCGTGGATCATTTGAAATTGAATATTGGTGCGTCGAAAAGTTTCAGAATCTGTAAAGAATATGTCAATGGTTATTCGAATGTTGGTGCTTCATTATTAGATTTTAAAAATTTCCAGCGAGATATCAAGTGTTTTATTGGAGAAAAGGATGCTCAACTCTTTATCGATCGCTTTCAAATGATGTCTGATAGTAAAAGGGGTTTTTCCTCTCGTATCATGTCGATGATTCGACAAGTTTGTCCAGGGTGTTTTGGTCCGATCTTTGAAGCAATTAGAACTACTCTCTCTTTGGCGATGCAATTAGTTTTGACCCTACTTATGGCACTAATAAATACTCTATGGTATTCACTCCTTTCACCTGTAGATCACCACAAGAAGTCCGTTTTTGGTGCTTGTTTGCTATCATATGAGGATGAGAATTGCTCAGATGGTGTTTTGAGAAATTCTTGGAAGCAATGGGCCAAAAGAACCTCAAATTATAATCACGCATCAAGATCCAAAGAATTAAAAAGTCGTGCAATCTGTTTTTGTAAAAGCTCGTCACCGTTTTTGTATCTGGCACATTATGGAGAAACTAAACGATAAAGTTGGTTCCTCTATTTGTCGTGATACAGACTTCTTGAGCAGATTGCGTTCTATTGTATGGGATGCTGAGTTAGACCCGTCAGATTTTGAGGAAAAGTGGATTCAAGTTATCAATGATTTTGAGATGGGTGATCACTCTTGGTTGTCTTCGATGTTTTCTCTGAGGCAGTTTTGGATCCCTGCTTATCATCGAGATTTAGCCATGGGTTGCATTTTGAGAACGACCCAAAGGTCAGAAAGTCAGAATTCTTTCTTCAAGCGGTATGAGAACCATTTTGGTACCCTTGTAGAGTTTTGGATGAGGTTTCAAACTGCTCTTGACCAACAACGATACTCTCAAAGGTGTGCTGATAATGACAGCGACCACGCGTTGCCTATTCTGATTAGCCCTTCGCCGTTGGAGTTGCATGCTTCCCGTGTGTACACACAGGCGATATTTTATGAATTTCAAGAAGAAGCTAAAGCCTCAATATCTTCTTGCAGTGTTGCGGGTTTTACAAAGAATAATGAGGAGGAGAGGATGGATGTGGAAGACGCTGAAAGGAATAAGACATATCAGGTTTTATTTAATGTCGCAACTAAGGACGCAAGCTGCACATGCAAACTTTTTGAAAGGAAAGGTATTCTTTGTAGGCATGTCATTTGGGTGTACTCAGGTAAGCGCTTTCAAAGCATACCGGAAAAGTACATTCTAAGTCGTTGGACAAAGAATGCAATCGCATGACTTGCTTGATGTCGACGGAATGTAGTTGAGGATAACGACCCTAATCCTCAAACTCACTTGGCCAAGCTTTGGTCTGAAATTCATGCTACTGTGAGCATTTTGAAAACCTTGCCTGATATTCATACGCAAGAGTTTTGTGGTTTTCTTGTGCAGTTTAGAGAAGGAATTTGTCCAAAGGCTCAAGACCTAACCAAAGAGCAAGAGCTGGAGATGTTGCTTGGATGTTCGTCTACATCAACTATTTCAATTCTTCCACCAAGTAAATCAAATAATAAGGGCAGCGGAAAAAGATTAATATCTACAAAGGCTCAATGTATCGAAAAAGCAGAGAAGGCGAAGAGGCTATGTGCTTACTGCAAAGAAATGGGAAGTCACGATCGAAGAAACTGCGCTGTTCGTATTGCTGATGAGACTGCTGCCAAAAAGAAAAAACAGTCGACTCCTATATTATAGTAACATTGTTATTGTAATAAACAAATTTTGGTATAAATACTTTTGTCTTCATTATAAGTCACATACATTCTGTTTTTCTTTTGTAGGTTTGTCTTTTCGTGTTACAAACAGTCTTTAAATTGGTGCTATAGTCAAAAAAATATTTTGTTTTAGTTATCTTTATATAGTCAAAAAAATCAACTCTTAGATTATAGTAACAATGTTATTATAATAAACAATTGTTGGTAATAATGCTCTTGTCTTTCAAATAGTTAATTTGTGTGTCGATCAAGTTGAACAAAACCGTCAATGCTAGAAGGCACAAAGCCATTACAAAAACACCGATCCTGCACGCCCAAAGCCAAATGAGCAAGTTCGTGCGCAACACCATTACAATGTCGATTTTCTGATATTATAAGTCACACATTTTGTTTTCCTTTTGTGTGTGTTGATTTTCAGTATAAGTCACATACAATTTTCTTTAGGTGTGTGTCAATTTTCAAATAGTTACAAATAGTCTTTAAATAGTTGTTGTAATAACAATATTATAATAATAATAATCCAAAAGTCAACACTTACATCCTAGACTTTACAATGTTATAGTAACAATAATAGTTGTTGTAATAACAATATTATAGTAACAATGTTATAATAATAAACATCCTACACTTTCCATCAGCTATCCTCTGACCAAAATATATTTTCCTAATACAATCATTAATTACAAAATACTTTCAAACAATGGATCGTCAATTCACCGCTTTGTTTGTTTTCCTTTCTCTTGGCGAAGAACGGGGATCTCCGTAGCCAATGTCGTAGCAGCTTGTTTCTGCTTTTGAGCTTCAACAGTAGCTTGATATTTTTTCAGAGCGGTTCTTTTTGCTTCAACATATGGCGCGATAGTCTTTTTCTTCACCTGGAACTCCTTCAAATTCACCAAAAGTGTGTTTCTTAAGTCATTCATGTCAGCCAACATCATTGCAGCAACCAATTCTGCACAATATTCACGTCGAGCAACCTTGGATACTATGTTTGACTCATAAAGTTCACCTTCATAGCATATCATATGCATCAACAAAAACAACCTTGACTCTTCATCATTTGCTTCCTTTTTCTGCCATTTGAAAGCAACATTCAACACTGGAAAAATTCGGTACGTCGGCTGCAAGTTTGTTGTTCTTTCCTTCCAAGTAGTCGCTCAATACATCAGCCTGAACACAGTCAAACATTCAGAATTTTTTTTATTACAAGTCACATTTAATATCCCTTCATTTATTAGTAAGAAGTAAAGCTTCCATAACTTACCACCAACTTTGCGACTTTGTAAACCTCGCACGTCTCCCATTTTTCATGTGACTGGTTATCGAGATTCTCAATTTTTTTGGCTTTGAAGTTAACACAGACACAAAAGTAATGAGATCGGATCTGAATAGGAATAAAAATAAGATCTGCATTCAAGTCGCAAGGTATGGTATTCTTCTCGATGAATTCATCCCATATTCCAACCAACTCATTCATTTCCGCTTCATTCTGACTTTCCGCCTCAAGCATTTGAAGAATGTTTTTCTATATACAATCACAACAAATCAAAGTCATAAAAATACAATCACTACATTTCCAATTTATTATATCAATTAAAAACATATTTGGAGTGGAAATTTAATAAAAACATACCATATGCTTTAGTCCGAAGAACAACAAACTAATGTCGCCTTTTTCAGTGTGCGCTATGTCATTCATGAGAAGAGCCCAACACTCAACCACGCTGTTTTTAAGATGCATTGTCGGTAGCATTGAGATCATGTCTTCTCTTGTTAAACTTTGGAAACCTCTATACAGTACCAGCGTTTCACTAATTGAAAATGAAAACATAAAACAAGATAAGAATTTTGTATACATTTAACACTATAAAGGACTAAAAGGAAAGACTTATAAAAAGAAAAGACTTTAAATACAGTTACAGAAAATTGTGGTTATAATAACAAGTAGAAAGTTTACCTCAGTTGTAGATAGTCATCATCAAAGAACGCATAATCTGCTGCCTCCTTTCTGGTCAGCAACATTTTAGACAACAATGTCTTATTTATTTCCGCGAATGAAGAGTGAAATCATTAAAGCGTCCTTGTCGGGGGGACCACAATGCAATGTACATCCTATACCATCCGATGTCCCCTTTACACGGCTACCAAGAACCGACAAAGGCGATTGATTTTCATTCGACTGGCCAGCAGGGTTCACCGGTGTCTGTGGGACTGTTCCGACGTGTACCTCAGCATCGGCAACATTATCAGAATTCTTCTTTTTGTTTTGTTGCTTCTTCTTTGGCTGCTTGCTTATCTTCTTGCCTTTACTCTTCACAACCAGCTGCTCGTCTTCACAGTGCTCTTCCTCTCCCTCGACTCCAGTCTGGTTTTTTTTCTTTTTGTCTCTCTTTTTCTGCAGCCTCTTTAATCTTACGTTTTCTCTCCTCTATGAGCAACGGAAGCAACTTTTCCTTGTTCTTTTTAAAATCATTAACCTTCTCCAGTAACTCCTTTCTAGAGTCATTCATGTCACTTAGCAAGAGCGTTGCTAAGATCTCAACACGGTACAAGACTCTGTGTTCTTTTGAACTAAGATTGGCATTGAATATCTCCCCCATATAGAACATCATATGCATCATCAGAAAACAACCACAATCATTATTTACATCTTCAGATTTCCTTTCAAAATTGGCGAATTGAAGCTTGTATTCATCTACTCCATCACCCTTTGCAATGTTCATCTTCAATAGAGTCAGTCCCATAAACGAAGCCTAAAACATTAAGTTACACAATTTTTAGTTGTATGATAATAAGATTAGTTATGCACGAATTATTTTAAATATGATTTTACTTACAGCAAGATGGGCCATGCGGCTGTAATCAGTTTCTCCATTATCAGCATGTGGTTTGTTGTCTAGGTAATGCACTATCTTTGTCTTGAAATTAACACATGCACAAAAGTAATGGTCGTGAAGCAGTAGAGGAATAAAAATCTGCACAAATTCAATTCAATTTATAAGTAACATTATTGTTTTAATAACAAATACATATGATTTAATAACTACGATTAGCGTTTTAATAACAATATCATATGATTTAGGAACTAAACTTATTGTTTCAATAACAAAAGAAAAAAAAAACATGATTTAATAACTAAAAAGTCTTCAAAGCTTACCAAATCTGCATTAAAATTCAGAGGATGCTTGCAACAATCACTACTCCAAATTTCGTATGCACCGATGACCTCCTTAGCCAGGTCATCCTTGTCTTTCTGTGTTTTTGCATACATGAATTTTACCAAAGGATCCTGCAAAAACTCAATAAAGACAATACCCTAATCCATTTACATTTATTAAAACCAAAAATGAAAGGCACTCCATAAAGTAGCATACATTATGAGTCAATCCGAAGTATACTCTTGAAGGTTTATTCTTCGCTTGTTTCTTGTGTATCAACTCATTCAACATTATTGCCCAACACTCAATGACCGGAGAAGATATTAAACGGTCTGTTCGTACAGACAACGCATCTTTCCTTGACAACATATGGGCCATTCCATACGTAGCAACAGTCTCCCTGCGTATTAATTAAAAGGAACCAACAGAAGTTGTCATTGTCTAATAATAACCAAAAACAGAAACATATGAATAATTGTTACTATAACCTGTTATTATAACATGCTTCACTGTTATTATAACATGCTTATTGTTTCATATGAATAATTGTCTCGATGTTATTATAACATGCTTCACTGTTATTATAACATGTTTCACTGTTATTATAACCAGTATAATTGTTACTATAACCTGTTTCACTGTTATTATAAACAATATCATATGATTTAGTAACTAAACTTATTGTTTCAATAACCAAAGAAAAAAAAAACATTATTTAATCAACAAATTTATAAATTTAATTTACAATTTTAGAAATAGAAACTAGAAACTTACGCTAGAGAGTAATCGTCATCGGCTAAGAAGCAATAATCCATGGTCTCTTTTCTCAACTCAAGCACTGGCTCCATTATCTTCTTACATTCTATCATATGTTCAGACGCAACCAAAGCATCTGGAGCTGGGCTTCCGCAATCCAAATTACAACTGTAATCCTGACTTACTACACTCATCCAATCCTCCTTGATTGGCGAATGTAGTAAATAATTGTCCATCACAATTTGAGGTGCAGGCTGAACATTGGCAGCTGTTTCTTGGGCATCGAATCGGGGATTCTCGCTTCCATGCCAAACATCATCTTCCATAGTGTCATTTGGCTCGGATACAGTGTTTGCCAATTCAACAAGAACCTCCGAAACAATATCTTTTGAGATATCATCCAGCCCAGATACGTTGTCATTATTCACATCCGTGACATGTTTATCAACTGCTGGACTATTATACTTCTCCTTCAAATTCCTTTCCAGCTGTGTCATTAACCCACCTAATATATCAAATGACGGCATGCCACTGGTTGCATACTTGCTGGTTTCTTTAGTTCTTCGAACCACTTCATCCAAGTACACGTGATATAGTGGGTCCCGGAAAAACTGTTGCGTCGGGGATAATGTCGCCGAAGTTCCTCCACCTTCAACACTTTTAGCTCCAGCAGCTATCTTGGCGTTGAAGTCGTTCATCCGTTTCACATTTCGAGCATGAAAAAGATCAGAATCTCTTTTCATCTCCAAAAATATATAATGCACATCCTTAAAATGACAACAATAAAAACACGTCATTATATTTTTAATATCAGTGTAGCTAGAAAATTACAAAAACAGAAACATATGAATATCAAAACAACAAAAGTATAAGTGTAATAACAGTAATACTTACATCAATTGCTCTTTTCCTCAACTCATCGTCTGATTCAATGCCCGGGGGCAACTCCATCGTTATATACCTCTTCCCAACGTCGTCACCTTTATTTTGATTTTGTTGTGAGGGAGGTACATTATCTTTCTCCACTGCACAGATGTTGACAAAAACTTACTATAACCTTATAAATAATACTGTTATTATAACACGTATCACTGTTATTATAACATGTTTCATTGTTATTATAATATGTTTCACTGTTATTATAACTTGTTTCACTGTTATTATAACTTGTTAAACTGTTATTATAACATGTTTCATTGTCAAGGCAAAATAACCATGTACAATAATAAGATGTGACAAATAGCTACATTTTATCATTGTCAATGATTAACCAAGTACAATAATAAGATGTTAAACAGAATATATATTACAGTTGTTCTTGTGAAGACAGATGGGGTAGATATTTTTTTGACATCGCCCCTTTCCCGATTGAGCCTAGTTTCTTCTCCTTAGAAACCCTCTCCGATAACTTCTCGTCAGACCAGTGTTTGATGAGAGGTAACTCAGTACTCTCAGCTACATCTCCCAATTCTACTCTATGCATATATGTTATCATCAATAACAAAATGCACCCACCAAGATATTTTGAACCATCCTTCAACGATTTAACAGCTTCGACAAACTGCCTATGCACATACTTCGACCAGTTGTAGTCTTTGATTTTCTGGACATCTTGAACAGCCTTCAACAACTTGAAGTCAAGAGAGTGATTTGATGTCGGAGCAAGGAATGTTGACATAGCGTACAAAACGAACATCCTCTTAAACTCCTCATCATCATCAGTGGTTTTCAGAAGACGTTTTGACAAATCACTGAGCTTTATGCTTTGAGTGGTGCCACCAATTCCAAATTTGGCACGCCATTCCTCCTTCAGATTGTCGCTCGGTGTTGACGTGCAATGGCCAGTTGGAATGACCTCGACGTCTTCTCCAGTTCTTGGCAGACAAAAAATATCATAGACGTCGTCTGCTGTGATCTTAAATCCTCTCGACTGCGAGACTTTCAGAATGCAAGTGCTTTCATTGAATCCATCAAGAAGCCAATTCAGAATCCCTTTTGGAATTGTTTTTATTTTTAGTTCGAGGAGGCCACCAAATCCAATCTCTCTAACATATTGCTTTTGGTTATCGGTGAATTTCTCAATGATCTCCACCAGTGTTTGTGATCTACATTTTGTTGTGAAGCACTCAGATCTGTAACATAATTTCAAAATAAAAAACTCAATAATTGTAAGACACATATTATTATTAGAAAACATAGTCAGGATGCTAAACTATCACAAATCTTATGATAACTAAATAAATACATACTTACATTTCTTTTTTCACAGTCGTAATATTTGGTTTGCTGGGCTCCTTCATTTTAAATGACATTTTCTCAATGTCTGACCTTCGTGATTTACTTTTTCCAGTTTGTGAAGGTGTTCTTTCTGATACTTTTTGTGACTTTGCTTTTGGAGATTCACTTCCTTCTTCTGCAGAAACTGCTTTTGATTTCCTGGCATACAAAACAACACATCGGATGCCGTTTAGTTATCAGATACGGATGCCATTTAGTTATAATAACAACTCCTCCATATTATAATAACAATGTAATCTGATAAGTATACCACATATTTGAAACTCGACAAATTTCATATTATAATACCAATGTTATAATAACAAGAAACGTCTATGTTATAATAACAATGTTATAATAACAAGAAACGTCTATGTTCATACAAGAACGCATCAAAATACATAAAATAAAATGAAACGATGACACAAAAGCAGACTGAGGATACTACATCAAAGTTACCACAAAAAAAAAAAAACAAAATCAACACATAATTTCAGATTTAATCACCACAAATTTGAAACCCTAATTTTTGAAATTAAAACATCAAATACAAAATCAACACAAAAAACGCAAAACATCAAAATTAAGATGAAAAACGAAGAAAAACAAACAAAATTAACACATAATCAAACGAAATCAACATACCACAAATTTGGAAACCTAATTTTCGCGATCAAAACATCAAATACAAGCATGCAAAACGCAATTACATTACAAAATCAAGATGAAAAACTAAGAAATTTGAAGATACTACATCAAAATCAACACCAAAAAAAAAAAATGAACAAAATCAACACAAAATCGAACAAAAAAACGAACAGAATCAATACAAAAACTAATAATGAAGCCATTTACCTCTTCATTATGGTTGAAAATCTGAAATAATCGATTAATTGAAAGAGAGAAGACGAAGGTTTTAATAATTAAGTGTTTTTTTAAGGAGAGAAGACGAGGGTTTTAAGAGAGAGAGGGGGAGGTTTAGAGAGAGAAAGTGTTTAATTGAAAGTGAAGGAAAGGGGGAAGGTCGTTGCGTGTAAGTGTTTCATTAATGACGTGGCTTCATCTCAGCCCTTAGATCGCCTCTCATCCGGCCAGTTCAAATTAGCGACGGTCTCATTTTAAGAGGTAGTCTCAGGATCCTCATTGTATATATATATATATATATATATATATATATATATATATATATATATATATATATATATATATATATATATATATATATATATATATATATATATATATATATATATATATATATATACAGAGAGGATCACATGAATCCCTTATATTTGGTGCATCCTTTGTACACCCTTAGAGCCATTGGATCTAATGAAATCAATGGTTGAGATTTCATTTATTTTTTCTTTATTTTTTCTCTATTTTTTTTCTATTTCTTTTTCTTTTCTTTTTTTATTTTTTATTTCTTTTTTTACGTTTTTTGACGTTTTTTTTGACGAATTTTTTTTTTTCTTTTTTTTTTTTCGATTTTTTTTTTTTTACGTTTTTTTTTTTAAATTGTTTTAGTTTTTCAGTTATTTAATTATTTCCTTGTTTTTGTTATTTTTTTTTGTTTTTAACGATTTTTGTTATTTTTTTAAATTTTTTTAATTTTTCAATTATTTGATTATTTCATTTTTTTTGTCATTTTTTTTTTATTATTATATTAAGGTAATAACAAATAAACGTTAAAGTAACAATTGACGAATAATTATATAAAATTTTATTACCATGATTTTGTCAAGTATTATAACTTAAAGTAACATGTACAAGCTATTAGAGTAACAGTTGTTACCCTTTAAAGTAACATTGATTTCACTTTGAAGTACAATAATATCGTATCAAGAAAATATATGGATTAATAAATGTTTGTTAAAATAACACGTACAAGCTATTAGAGTTACAATTGTTACACTTTAAAGTAACATTGGTTTCACGTCAAAGAAATTTTAACATCGCATCAAGAAAATAGAAGGATTAATAAAATTTTGTTAAAATAAAACGTAAAAGCTATTAGAGTAACAATTGTTATACTTTGAAATAACAGGCACATCGTATCAAAAAATACTTAAGGATTAATAAAAATTTGTTAAAATAACACAAATAAGCTATTAGAGTAACAGTTGTTATACTTTAAGGTAACATTGAATATCGTATCAAGAAAATATATAAAAATTAATAAAAATTTGTTAAAATTACATGTACTCCGTTTAAGTTATTAGAGTAACAGGAGTTACATTTTAAAGTAACATTAATTGCACTTCGAAGTAACAGTAATATTGTATCAAGTAATATAAGAATTAAAGGCAAAAAAAAAGTAAAAAAAAAAATAAAAAAATTTATTAGAGTAACATGTGTTACATTTTAAAATAAGTTATTAGAGTAACATGTGTTACATTTTAAAGTAACATTGATTGCACTTGATAACGTAACATTGTATCAAGTAATATAAAAATTAAAGCGAAAAAAATTGTAAAAAAAAAAAAAAAAAAAAAAAAGAGAAAAAAGGAAAAAAAAAAAAAAAAAAAGAAAGAAAAAAAAAAAAAAAAAAAACAACTTAAAAAAGAGGGTGACCATACAATTTAAGAAAAAAAAAATAAATCGAATAAAAAATTAGAAGAGAAAAAAAAATCTAAAAATAAATTAGGAGAGATATCATGTGGTAAGTTCTCAACCATTAGATCAAGTAGATCTAAGGGTTGAGGAAGGGATGCATGACTCACTAAATTTGAGGATTCATGTGATCACTATTTACATATATATATATATATATATATATATATATATATATATATATATATATATATATATATATATATATATATAGTAACAGGTTCAAACGAGACACCCTACTTAGAGCGAGGCAGCGAGGCAGCATCTACACCCTTGATTTAATATCGATCAACGGCTTACATTATTTGGGCAAAATCAAAGAAAAAAAATAAAAATAAATAATAAATAAAAAAAAAACGGCTGAAATATAGTTCTCTTTCTTTGATTGATACACTTACCAAAATTACACTCTAAAATATTATTTCCCTTTCTTATTCATATTTCAGAATATACGTTCTCTTTCTTCTTCCTTCTTCTTCTTCTTCCTTTCGTTTGTTTTTCTTCCATCTTCACTCTACTCCATTTTTTTTTCTACCATTCCAAGTGTGTCCTCCTTGTTTGCCCCGATTTACAAGTTTTTATTTCCGTATTCTCCACTTATTTTGAGGTAATTTTATTTTTTTTATTTTTTTATTTTTTTATTTTTTTTTTGTTTCTTCCGTATTGCATGTGCTTGATCTGCGATTCATTGTAGATAGTCGATGTTGCCGTGTTATTTTCATTGTTGGTTGCAATATCCCTCTCCAATTATTTCAATTTTTTTTTTTTTAGACGAATCATTTTTAAATTAATGATCCTGATTGTTTAATTTCATTATTAATTTATGTAGAAGTTATCTTAAGTTGAAGGTATTCATCTTAAATTTTGTTGTTCTTTCTGTATTGTTTTGATTTAGAGATGAGTAATGAAGATAACAAGAAGAAGAGTTACCTTACTCACATTTGTTAGGTGTCGTACCAAGAAGTTATTTGACATGATTCAGAACTTCAATGATGCTCAAATAGCCGCTGTCAAGAGTTTAGGGTTTGGTGGTATTTTGGAGTTGAAGTTTGCACAATATCCATCTGAATATGTACACCACTTTGTCGAGTCTTTCAATGATGGTAGTTATCTTTTTAGATCGACCGAATCAAAGGAGTTCCTTGTGAGCAAGTATGACGTTCATGATGTATTTGCTCTGCCAATGGGCCCTCATCCAGTTCTGTGTTGGCCTTTGCTCGAATGAAAGAGGCAAGGGCCCAGCGGTAGCGAGTATCAAAGATGGTTTCCGTAAGTTGTTTGGCGTTAATGGCAAGGATACTATCCCTTTATGTCGTCTGGAGTCCGAAATAGTGGAAGCTATTGATGGTGGGGATAAATTTAAGCGACTATTTGTCGTTTTTACATTGTCAAAATTTTTGTGCCCGGCCTCTAATGGGGGTGTCGGTTTGACATTTCTGTCGGCCGTGGAGGATGTCGATCGTATCAGCCAACTTGATTGGTGTTCTTTCATTTTGGATGATATTGTAGACGCTGGGAAGAAATCGAGACAGAATCGGAATTCTTTAACCGGTTGTTGGCCTTTGTTAATGATAATATACTTCCACCGGTTCGATTTCCGTGGTAAGTCGGCTCCAAGCGACATTCCATTGGTGAAGCATTGGAATAATGAGAGTATATGCTTGATAGGCTAAAAGGAGAGCTTCTTGGGGGTAAGTTAGGGCGTCAATTACGCAGCTCTGTTAGTTATCCTCATTTGTCGTGATCCAAATTATCATATTCCACACCTTGACCGACCGTAACCCCCAAGAGAACGACCAGTGCTGAAAAACCCATTGATGATGTTAATCTTTGTTAATACTAAAATTCCTCGTGACGACCGCAATGCTAGTACATTTTACGATAAGTTCATTCAAATCCCACTACCACCGGGGTTGATGATGATCATCAGTTGACTTGAAAAGTCGTTGGCGTGAGTACCTTCTTTTTGTTTTCTTCGTTTTTCTCGCCATTAATAAAACTATTACGTAAAGATTTGTCACTTTGTAATATAATTTTGTAGAACTTTATGAATCTTTGTTGTGTATATTTTTCTGTCGATGATACGTTTTAAAGCTGGGTGATACTTTGAACTTGTTTCATGAGTGCTAAAACTACCATACGACTTTTTGTTTTATTCGACAAAAAATCAGTGAAGAACTTCAACCCCTTTAGGTGATACTGTAACCCAGTTTAAGCAAACTTTAATGTATGGCGAAGTAATCAAACTCTTTTTCTTCGTTTTCTGTCATCCGATTAATTATTTCTTGTTTAATAATCAATTATTAATTACTTATTCATTAATTTCATACAAAGTGATTGCACAAGTTGTACCTTGAGATGCAACGTAATGCTCTTGTATTCCACGATTGGTATTGCAATGCTTCAAACCGGATTAAGAGTATGACAAGCCCTGCTTCCCTCCCATCTGACTTTGCACCTTCTCAATCAACCCAGGCTTTTTTTGAGAACCACGAAGTTCACACGAATCGTTGGCGAGGTTGTAGACATTACGATGCGGTTGAAGTCAACAAATGGTAGGGCACCTAAATTGCAGGACTATAGCACTACGCAAGTGCAAACCGTCGCTTGACGACCTCTACGAGGTTGACTTGGGGAATGATGAAGGTGAATTTTCTATTAAATCCCATCCACATACGTCTCCAGTTAACCCCGGTGTCGTGAACACATCGTCACATACAATCACCCCAGAAGATATTTCTATGTTATCCCACCTGTACACCACTCCCGAGATCAACGACGCTTTAAAAAAGTATCACCAATCTGAGCCTTCTCATGGCTCACCTAATGTAGTAGTCGGTGCGACGGAGTTCCATCAGAACTCAGTCGGAGTTTCGACCAATGAATTCACTGGTAAATTTTTTAAGCAAGGAACCGTCATCACACAAGTTGGAAAAGATTCTGTCCCACTGAAAAGGCCATCAGAGGGAAATGTTTCCCAGGAGAAAGAGAAGCGGTCACGGTCACGAAAAAGCGTAGTTGAGCAGTCCGAAGTTCAAACACCTATCGTGGAACAAAGCGCAGTTCCTAACTCTGGAGATAGGACCGTTACTGTGTTGAAGTGTCGTTCCCGAGGTAAGGGGGACGGCCTGGGGTGCACACTCGACTGTGGACCAGCGGGAGGTAAGACACGAACACTTGTAGTGTCCGCTTATCTACGTCCATATCAAAGCCTCATCCACAGTATGAAAGAACTTCAAAAACATGCGGCTGACTACTGCTTCCTAGACGACCACAACCTGGACCCCGAGTAAGTTGCCTTAATTATTTAAACGTTTCTTTATGCGTGAGTTCCTTTTTAGCTTCCCCTGTAATACATTTAATTCATTGACTTTGTTCATTGTACACAGTGAAGTAGTCGCCGATTACGGTGGTACAGTCCTTACTAGGAAGGATATCCAATCGTTGCGACCTGACCGTAACTTGACCACAAATGTGTTAGAATGTTGGTCGATTCTTCTCAATAAAATTGCTTCTCAGGAGTCCGAGGGCCCAACTGTAGCATTCTTCGGTCTGGGTCATATGGTAATTACTTATATATTGCAGTTCTGCCGCTTATTTATTATAATCTCTAATCTCACCGTTATAGTTCTATAATTAATCCACACCAATGTCAACGATTTCAATCCACTTGTTTCAGGATAACCTCCACACCATACTCCACGGTCGAGTTGGCGATACACAATGCAGCGATTTACATGACCAGTGGTTTGAGAATTGGAACAAATTCGTGAAACTATGTGGTATTTTTAATATGGACGCCGACCTTGTATTTGTCCCTCTTCATATTGATGGTCACTATTCTGTGGTGGTTGTTAATTTTCTGAAGAAGACAGTCGATATCATCGACAATCAGAAACCTTACGAGACTGAAGAGGATTCCGGCATCAATTTCTACTCAACCTACGTCGCTGTTAGTTTACATACATGTCCCCTCCTATTCACGCTAATTAAATTTTACATACTCGTAAATTCATATAGTTGTTTCTTCATTTGCAGCATGACGGCGTCAGCCATTTTCTTGAGATGCACGGTCTCTCAAAAGGCGGTCAGATCACCGACTTTCCTGCCGAATATGTTCTACTAAAGTGGCAGGAGAAAGAGGATGACGATCGTGAGTCAGGTTTGTTCACAATGATGCACATGGCTCTCTATGAAGGCGCTCCTTTTGATGACCAGAACCTTAAATCGAAGAGACTAAGAAATTACCTAGTCGTTCAACTTGCAGCAGCCTTACTCTTAGCCGACTGTAACTTGTTGCGTGATCGGTTCATTAGTAAGCTCAACAACTTTCAGAATGACAAACAACAGTTCTGGAAGACACTCAAAGCCAACCGAATACTTGAAGATGTTCGGGTCAAGCTGGGTCAAGCTTGATTTGTAGGGTTTTATTTCTAATAAATTACCTTCCGTATTGCTATGTAGAAACAATTTAAATGTTATTGCTGCACTTTATTTTGTTGACCTTTAGAGGCAGTACTTCATCATTATGAACATCATGAAATGTTGATGATTTATCTTTTAAGTTTTCACTAATCTGAGATGTAGACCTTTGACCCCCATCAGTGAAGCTTTGACACAGTTTGACGAAACTTTAGAAACTATGAAACTTTAACAAAACTGGGAAACTTTGTCACATTGGTGTTTCAAAGTTTGGAGTTTATTGAAATTGTGTTACAGTTTTAAATAAAATTGTTAAAGTTCTTTGCACCGACCTCCTCCCTCAACCACATCTACAGACGTTTTTAAAAATCTTTAAAGTTTGGAGTTTATAGAAAATATGAAATGTTTTAATTAACTATAACGAAACAATAACCATTTTTGGAACAACTCTAATGCAGAACAATAACACATCAACCGTTACATAATGCTTAACCAATTTCAAAAACTACTTATTAATTTTAACAAATAACAATCATCCCCAGATCCAATAAAAGGAAATTCCAACAACAATTCAACATAAAGAACAATTAACTAATTTTGTGACAAATCAATGTCTTCAGCTTCTTCTAGTTGCACTCTGACTCTTTCGGCAAAGCGGTAGGGCAATTCCTTTTATGATGGTGCGCCTTTTGTTTACAATTTTTGCACATGGGTTTGGGTTTCCTAGCTGCATCATCTGCTTTACTCTTTGTCGACAACAACCTCTTCCCACTCCCCTTATTTTTGGACTGCTTAGGGGGCATTATGGAGACCTCCGAACTTGCCTTGCATCCTAGCAATTTCTCAAACTCTTCTTCCTTACTAACGTGAACCTTTGTTTGGTTTTCTTCTCTAAAACCACGAATCATTTTAGAAAGCTCCTCAACGTAGCGCACATCAACGTTCTGAAGGAATCCAACTGCCTCATGTATTTCCGCCCACAGTTTCGTCAACGCTAGTTGTTTGGGATCTATAGTGGCTGTGCCCAAAACCTCTAACCCCTCAAATATGTCACTGTTCATAGAGGAAGCCTCCTTAGTCCACCGTCTTGCTACACAAGAACTAGGAATAGATTTCAACCCATGGCTCGTAAAAATCCAAATAATATGTCTGCACACCATTCCTCTTCGATCAAAAAGTCTGCAGGTGCAACTCGCCGTTAAACCATCTGTCCAAAAATATAGAAAATAGGTTACATTAATTATCAGTACTTTAACTGAAATTCTTAGAACTTTAACAAAATAATATAAAACTACAACAACAACAAAAACATCATCAATTGTTACAACGTGCTCCATTTTAACACATTTCAAACATTAGTGACCATGTACCGTAGAGTCAGAACTTACAGATAACACTATAACCAAATATCTTAAAACTACAAGTATCTGTCTTGCAACTTTATCAGCAAGACGCGGAAATACAACACAAATATTGAATGGAATACGCAACAACCCAAGACATACAATACCTGGATTGTAATGCACCACAAACGCTTTCCCCCTGTTTGAATCCATGACGGTTGTAATCTCCTCCTGTTTTCCTTCCGTATACCCTCTACAATAACAAGAGTTCATGGATTTTTCCAACTCCTCTTGGAACTCTTCAAACATCTTAAGAGTGTATATCTTAGCACCGTCTTCCTCAATTTTTAAAGTTGTAATTAGCTTGGGGGAGGAATACCTGCTATCGTTATCCAACTTCTTTTGAGTATGTCGTTGTTGATCCATAGCACTTTCAAAACGCATCCAAAACTCAACTAAGGTCCCCGACTTGTGCTCAAACCGTTTGAAGAAGCTGTTCTCACTTTCCGACCTTTGTGTTGTCCTCATAATCGACCCCATTCTTAAATCATGACAGTGTGCCATCACCCATTGCCTTCTAATCAGAAAACACTCCTCAAACCAATCTCCCTTCCCAACACCATGTTCATCCATGATTTCCCCCCAACGCCTGTCAAACTCCTCTGCCTCAATTTCAACATCCCAAATTATCGAATTCAACTTCTTCAAAAAATCTTGGTAGTCACTGCTTGTCGTCCCGTATTTCACTGGGACCTTATTCATTATGTGCCACATACAAAATCTATGTCTACTATATCGAAAAATTTGACTAACAGATTTAATAATACCCGGATCTTGGTCAGTTATAATATATTCCGGCTCCCTTCCTCCCATCGCTAACAGAAAACGACTAAACACCCAGTTAAATGATTCATAATCTTCCTTAGCAATAAGAGCACCACAAAAAGTAACAGACCTCTT
This sequence comes from Dianthus caryophyllus, assembly GCA_023091065.1. Classification (NCBI taxonomy): domain Eukaryota; kingdom Viridiplantae; phylum Streptophyta; class Magnoliopsida; order Caryophyllales; family Caryophyllaceae; genus Dianthus; species Dianthus caryophyllus. The sequence goes on from JALGRB010000016.1 coordinate 624,483, forward strand.
ATGGTTATCAACCCCAGTGAACGGAGTGAACACCAAAGAGTATTTATTAGTAGAGTACGTAGGGTCGAACGACACCGCATCGCCAAACAAAGAATAGTTCTTTCTAGCTACACCATCTGCCCAAATAACTCGGCACAAGCAGCCATCCTCATCCACTTCATAATCAAAGAAGAAACCCACATTTGTTTCTACCAAACTCTTGAAACGGTCAATGAATATTTGTGCATCTTTATCACGTATAAAACATTTAATGTCTCTATGGAAATTTTTGAAGTTGTTCAAGCTTGCGCCAATGTTCTGGAAGCCATTGACTTGTTCCTTCAACATCTTGTACGTCTTCGTTGCGCCAATATTCAACTAAAAAATTAAAAAACAACATATTAACAACATTCAACTAAATTTTATAGTTGTAACACTTTAACTACAAACCAACAAACTACAACGTCCTAACATAAAACTTTAATTTTTCGCATTCGCGCTTAATAACTTCGTCGATCAGACAAAACTATAAGCCATTAAACAAAAACTACAATCAGAATCTAAGGAACTACAAGCATAATAAAATTGACTACTCACTACACAGCATGCAGGGTAAAGTTTAAGAAAACCCAATATAGAACTACAACCACCAAAAACAAAACTACAAACTTCTAATTATCACATCAAAACTTTAACCAATTTTACGCTCTCTTCAACAACCAAAAAAACTTTAACCAATTTTACGCGCACTTCAACCACCAAAAACAAAACTACAAACCAGACTACCTATAAACTGAAATTACCCTTGAGTTAGATACGATTAACATCTTCTGGTAAGCGGATAGATCACCATTCAATTTCAGGAATTCCCGATTCACAATTGAAACGAGTTCACGATTATGGTCATCTACAAACTCAGTAACAACAAACACCCCCTTAGTTGATAACATGCTTATCCTTGCTTTGCAATCAACAGCTTGAAATGTTGTCCTCCTATCAACGTAGTCCTCTGAAACATGACCCACGGATTTCAGACTCCTCGATTTAAATTTACCTGCTCTGTTACAAACAATCATCTGCAATTTTAACACCCCACCACGCCAACGCCTTGTCGTTGATCTACGGACCCCAAAACCATGCTGAATACCGTATTTACGGTAAAATTCCACAGCCTCTTCCATGTTATAAAAAACTTTACCAACGTAAGGAGTAAAATCTTCTTCAGCCACCTTGCCGGAGTTGACGTCCGACAATACTTCACCACTTTCAACTTCAACCACTAAATTACAAACAACAAAACTATAAGGAATAAACATGCCTAATTATTACTATATACATACAACACACCCCAAAAAAAAAAAAAAAAAAAAAAAAAAAAAACGAACCTTCATCCGTCTGAACAATCTTGTCAACTTCCATATTATAGTTCTTCTTATTTCCGTTAATAATAATTGTGATGTTGAAGTTGAATAATATTTTGTTAATAATAATTGGGATGTTGAAGATGAATAATATTTCCGTTAAAAATAATTGGGATGTTGAAGATGAATAATATTTTGGTAAGGAGGGAAGGAAATGCTGAAGAATGTGAACAAATGATTATGATGAATGTGGACAATCAAGGAGCACTAATTACATGCATTAAAAAAGGAAACATTCCCTCATTAACTAATTACTCCGTATTTTTGATTTTTTTTTTAATTTAATTATTGATTAATTTACAATGACCCCTAATTATTACATATCAAATCTGCACCATTAATTTCCTCCTCATCCAACGGTATAGATTAAGCCTCGCGGTCTCGCTCATATTTGCTGCCTCGATATAACTTTACTCTATATATATATATATATATATATATATATATATATATAGAAACAAGTTCAAACGAGACACCTAAATATTGCGAGACACAAACGAGACACAGCATTTTAGCCTTTTTGGTGAAACTTTAACATAGTTTCATGAAACTTCAAAAATTGTGAAACTTTAATGTCTTAAAGTTTCACAATTTTGTTAAAGTTTCACAATTTTTGAAGTTTCATAAAACTATGTTAAAGTTTCACAAAAAAGGCTAAAATGCTGTGTCTCGTTTGTGTCTCGCAATATTTGCTGTCTTGATATAACTTTACTCTATATATATATAATCGTAACTATTCTTAGCTCACATACTTACTAACTATTTTAGCTTAATCCATAATTATACGTTTTTATCTCGTTCTCTTGCCATGACGTTCTGTACCTTGTGATCATGATGAGGTCTGTGTGGCCCGATGTCATGTGGTCTGTGTGACCTAATACGATGAGGTCAGTGTGGCCCGATGTCGTGATACGATGAGGTCTGTGTGGCCCGATGTTGTAATAGGATGAGGTCTGTGTGGCCCGATGTCATAGCGTGATGAGGTCTATGTGGCCCGATGTCACGAGGAGGAGGTACGGGTGTTTGACGGTATGGTAAGTCCCCTGTGTGGAGGTTACACAGCGGGGTTCTAAACTCGTTTCTGTGTCTTGATTTGCTGGTAATCGTCCGAGTAAGTTTCTTGCTTTTTCTTTCAGATCAAGAATAGAACAGTACTAGTTTAATTTACTTACGCGTTTCGGTTTTACTTTAAAGGCTTCTATTTTCTTTTCCTTTCTCGTTTTATGAGTTGGCCGTTGACTAACTAGATTACTGTTGTGTGTCGGTTGTCTTCCCCACCCCCTTAGGTACTCGGACTTGTGCTTGCTGATTGTGGGACGCTTGGAGGGAATCACAATAATACTAGTCTTATGTCCAATTTTACCACCATAGACGTCTCGTTTATCTCGCTACTTTTTCTCAGTTTTGGGGCCTGCGTGCCGTTTTGATATTGTTGCAGTTTTGTGTTTACTCCACTTGTAGCCGTGAGCTACCGTGTTTCCTTATATATATATATATATATCTTGTTTTATTCCAGGTCCTCATGTTTTGGAAAACAGGTGTTTGTCCAAGGACCCATTCAGTTGGGTCCCGTAATACCCTTATTTAGGTGGGGTCCGCCCTGCTCAAATCGGGGTGTTACAAAGTGGTATCAGAGAGGCGACCCTGATAAAATGAACCTAAATTGAACCATAAAATAAACCTAGGAGAGTCGTGTCTTAAAATGAATATAGAATTTAAAATGAACCCCATGGAAATGACTGATGATCCAAGCAACACCAGGGTTAGGGAGACGTCCTGAAACCCTGGGTGGGAGACGTCCCTAGAGAGCTTGGTAGCCATGAGTTGAAGTGGTTAACGGGGGGTAAAGTGTGTCGGGATGCGTTGATATGCTGTTGATTGTCTTGTTTGTGATTGTGTTGTGTTGATCATGGTGTATGGAGACACGGTGTTGAGATGGGATGAGTCGTGATGAGGCGTGGGGAGTTGTTGTGGAATTGTGGAGATACTATGATGTTGTTGGTGATTTTTAGTGTGGGACGAGTACAAGGAACGTCATGGCAAGAAAACGGTAAACAGTGCAGGTTAAGCAAATATAGTGGTTGTGTAGATACCCGTATCTATCGATATGGAAATTTATAGAAAACCCAACAAATACCCAATGATGATAGGACAACATGTATTCCGTGTCATTTAATTGAGTTCGTTTTACGATGTGTTGGACCATTTGTCGACGTAATGTTTTATTAATTTAAATGATGTTTAAATTAATGTTTTAACAAGGTAAATTTATTTCGATCAAAATTTATTTGCCTCAAGTATTTTATTGAAAATAAAATATTTCGATTTGAAAAATCATTTTAAGTAATTCGATTTGAAAAATTGCTTTTACAAATTTGATATTTGACTTGAAAAGTCGTTTCTCGTGTCTTTAAGCCATTTTATTAAATCGTATTCGATGAATTCGTTTTCTTAAAAGTAAAGTTTAAAGCTCGATTTGAGCTCGATTTAAAGAGCGATTTTGAGCCCGTTTCAGCACGAACCTCGAGGCCCCTTTTACCCACTTTCTTCCCCACATACCAAAGCTTAAACCCAGCCTAAAGCCACAGCCTTAGCCCATCCTAAACAGCCAAAACGTAGCCAATAATGGAGCTGATCCGCAGCAGCTCATAAGCACAAATTCAGCCCTTATTTGACCCGAACCCGACTCCTATTCACCTACCCATGACCCATACCCATACCCTAACTATCCTACCCACATACCCTTGCCTTGACGCTCAAGAAAACACCCTACAAAGCCCTAAACGAGCCTTGGACAGCAGCAGCCCGAAAACAGAGCAAGAGCTGCTCTTCTCCCCACAAAAACCCTATTTTTGACCCTATAAATACACACTAACCACAAGCATTCAAAGGGGAGGAATTGGAGAACATACACACACAATATTAAGCCACAAAAACCCTCAAAAGAGGTCGAGATAGCTGCTTGGAAAACAGAGCACCGTTTTTCTGGTTTTCGTACAACTATCACTTCTTCTACCTCGTTTTCCATGTTGAAAACACCATAGTCTCTTTGATTTCTTTACAAAATCTCAAAGTTCACGTTACCACGATTCTAAAACATCTTTCGGTTCGAAATTTCGTTGAGAAACGAAGAAGTTACAAGCTTTTGAAAATTGTTGTCAGTTTTGGTACGAAGTACGGATTTATTATTGGTTTTCGTCGACGACGGCCCCTCGGGATAAAATCTTACAATCGATTACGACTCGGAGATTTGGTCAACGATACATGTAAGTTGAGGGTGCAAAATACTCACTTTACTTTGTTTAAATTATTGTTCTTATTGTCTTTTATCGCTCTCTGTCGTTTTTTTTATCACTCTCTGTCGCTCTGTTGTTTATCGTTGTAATTATTATTTTTATCGTTCGTCTTCAATTTATGTCTTTAGTATGACCCTGATATGTATGTTTTTTGAGATATGGTTTGAAAATTCGTCGTTAGTTTAATTTTGATTAGCCCTTTAGCTTGTTATATGTTTTGATCTCGTTCTTGTTGATTGCGTCAATTGTCCCGAATTAATCTATCATGCTTTTCCAGTTTTGTGATTCACGGTTGTATGTCAGTTTAGTTTTCGTGATCTTATTTCATCGTCTAGCGTTCGTATGGTGATTAGTTTCGTTAATAATGTCTAAGCCGTGTATTGCGTGGTTTCGCTAGTTGCTGACTTTGCTTCATCTGTTGAATCTCGGGTCGTGTAGTTTCGAACAGTTTGGATTTTCATACTTTGTGAGTTTTCATACTTTGTGTTTTAGTGTCCCTGTTGCCTACTCTTTGTATGTATTAGTTAGCTTTAACCATTTAAGTCCTTGTCTGCGTAATTATTAGTTGACCATTAGTTGTAGCTAGTTGATTTAGTGGTCTGCGCGTTTATTTGTGTTTGTTATGTCGTAGATGTTTTGATGATAGTACTGCTTGATTCATCTTTTGTTTTCGATTTGTGTTTATTTAGTCGTAGTTGATCATTAACTCGTGCATTTGTTTGTGTCTGTTACGATTTGTGTATGTCTGCAAGTTTATTTAGTGGTATTTGATTAATGATTTGTACGCTCGTTTGTGCTTATTTGCTACAGTTTGCGTATGCTTGCATGATTATTTAGCTGCGTATTAGTTTGCACGTTTGGGTGTGTTTGTCGGTCATTTCTCCATATTCATGTGCCGTATTTAATTATCTTTGTCAATCATTCATGCTTGTTCATATATTAGTCATGCTCAATTATTTTTATTCGCCTGCCGCTAACGTTTGTTAATCTATCTTATGCTGTCGGTGAGTATTTCTGCTCCTTTTCTTTGTTTGCTAGAATAGTAAATGAACCCATGTTGAATAACTTCGACGAAATTATATGTGTATTAAACGACGTAGAACGGATGTAATATGTTTAGGGTTAAAATATTGTTTGCATATCCGCATGTGTACTCGTGATAGCCATGGTTTTATTTAGTAGAGACCGTCTTTACGACGGGCGGGGTTAGGCGTTAAATTAATGAAATTCTTTTAAACTTCCTAACCCGTAAACTCACACGAACTCATTTTCTCTAAAATTGGTTTTCTAAATTCCACCTAAAAATTTAGTGGCGACTCTTTTCGAATGAAATTGTTTTTGAAATAAAACATCGCGTGGATCAAAATCCCTTGTCCACAGGTTGTATAACATAATGATCCCGCCCACCCTCCCCTTTAAGCCACATATTGGTATTATGATGTTATTTCTCATTCTTCTTTATGATTCGTAGAAGCTACTATTATATATATTGTTAGTTTTGTTGTGGGAGGATGGGATTAGGGCCTTCGGGCCACTGGAGGCACTTATGGTGCGATTTTGATGGAACTGTGGAATTTGGTTGCTGCTAGATAAGATATATCTTATACGTAATTATATAGTTTCTTATTAAGTACGCACGCTTTCTTTTACCCCCATTTACTAACATATTTACTTTACGTAAACTTTGTACTGTAATACGCCGTCACTTTCTGACATTGATTTAATGATGTTATTTATCCTTCTCTCATTTACGCTTATGTTATCGTATTTATTTATAATTCATACTTGTTACAAGTTTTTACCACCACCTCATTATCTCGTACTTTCGTATGCGTACTCATTGGCTATATTATATACATTGTTGGTTGTTGTTGACGGAGGATGGGAGTAGGACCGTATGGTCACTGGAGGCACTATGTGGTGCATTATGGAACTGTGAATTTGGTTGTTGTTATATATAGTCATATCTTGATGCGGGTTAATACTGGGTACTTATATGTTATGGAATTGACTTATCTTCTAAGTGCATGTTGTATTGCGTCGTGATAATTGTTTGATGTTCGCTAACCCTGCTTTAGACTTCTCCATGCGTAATGATATCAGCTTCCTTTGTATGTGATCATGTGTCTGTTTATCGCTATGAGCTGGGTATATTTAAGGAGATGTTATGCATGAGTATGATGGCGTCTGACACGCCTTTTTGAGTTATACTTGCTGTTAAGTGTGTGGTATGTATACGTACGATGCAGTAGGTTGGAATGGTATGATGAAGGAACAACTTAGGGTCTCGGTTATTAGAGTATATGATATGTTTGAGAATTGGATTACAAATATTGGATGCCGGGGAATATTATAGGACTCTACTATGTTTTGTGGTGTGTATTATATACTGTAGAATAAGTTAATAGAGGTGCTTGTATATTATAGCGGGTGCTAGAGTGCCTGAAATGTGAAAATAAAAGTACGTGCATGAGTTATAAGTGTAAATATCGTAAGGTTGCATAGTATATCTTTAAAAGCACTTATATCATGTGATTGTCTAAGTATTAAGGGAGATCTTAGATGTGGGAGGTGATGTGTTGGACGTGTGCGACGTGAGAGTGATGATTAAGATGTTGGAAGCAGATGTATGATAAGTATGAGAGTAGTTGTAGTAGATTACCGAACGGATCGGAATATGTATGAGCATTAATGTAAAATGAAGTGTGTATATAAATGAATTCAATTGAGTTGAGCAAAGGCATATGTAAATATGATAACTGGAGGTTATGTAAATGTTCTTGAGTATATCTCTGTATGCGGTATGGTTGATGATGAACTATGAAAGTGAGCTAAGATAGTTGTATAAGTTATATGAGCGTATGTTTGAATAGACACGGGTATTATGTGTAATGAGAATCTGTGTTAATTGTTGGGAGCAGTATGAATATGCGTTCAGATTATAAAAGTTTTAGTTGAATGTGTTATGGTTAAAATCGAGGGGATTAGTCAATTATGATTTTGGGATTGGTAAGAAACATAATATGAGTGCAATATTTTAGAAATGTTTGTCGTGATAGATCAAGAGTGACGGTTAGCTGGGTAATAAATTGTGACAAAAGTCATGAGTAACGTGATGTGGAAGATTATATGCATATAGATACCTCATGAGTGGTGGAACGAAACGGCTTGACGATTTGGTCCCGATTTTTGGCCTACGACCTAACCATGGTCCTTGGACCCATGGTCACGAAATTTCAGCCAATTTAGGCCAAAAATCTCGGCTGAAATGATGTTCAAGTGTTACATTGTAATTCAATACATGTCCCTTTCATTATAGTTTGTTTTATCACTTTATGTCTTTGTCACCTTTTGGTCTTTTGTATTCAAATAACAAAAATCAGCTAAGGGACCTTGTGTGGACCGTATGACTTGAGCTCCAAGGAGAAATGAAGGGCCTTGATTGAACAACACAAATGAAGGGAGGAGATGCACCAAGATGTCACCATCTACTTTAGTTGTTGTTGTATTTTAGTTTGCTGATTTTGTAAGCTCTATATGAGCCGTTTTTTTGTATGTTTTGTAAGGCCCTCATGGCCCTTAGATCTTTAGGAAGATGTATGGCTAGGATGAAAGCCTTGGTCTTATATAAACCAAGCTTTCCTCCTTGTATTTTTCAGATTTGTGATATATAAAAAAGATGAGTTTTAGAGAGGGTTTTCTCTTCAAACCTCCTTAGCTTTGTGCTTGGAGATTCGAGTTTCCATGGGTGAAGGTCATAGCTTAGTGCGATGATTGATCGGAACCTTAGTCTTAGGCTAGTGGCTTTGTGCTTAGTCTAATTCATATCCTCTATCTTTGTTTTTATGTTTTCCAAATAAATTTCAGAAACTTAAACCACCCAAATCAGCCCCAAAAAAACGTGTGAATGGAGTAGGCTCATGAGTGAGTCGAGTTTAGGGTGAGTGTGGTTACAAGGTACAAAGAGGTCCGCTTCGAATCGCTCCAATTGGTATCAAAGCTTCGACTCTCGAGTTTTCTTAAACCGAGACGATCTTGGGATGAGTTGGGTCTTGGTGTTTTCGAGTGTCACCTTACAAATCTGGGCGAGTCTTGGTTTGTGAGTGTCGACTTGATTCGAGCACCTTTGTAGGTGTTTGAGTCGAGTTGGCTAACAAGAGGAATTCGATGAATTTGCTATGTGCTTTTCATAGGATTTGCTCTTGTTGTTTCCCTCTATTTCATCAAAATTTCATTCTTTCAAAATCGTTTTATTTTCTGAAAATTTATCTTTTGGATACCATTTTTTATTTGGCCAAAGTTTGAGGACAAACTTTTTTTTGAAAAAGGGGAGAGTTGGAACGAAACGGCTTGACGATTTGGTCCCGATTTTTGGCCTACGACCTAACCATGGTCCTTGGACCCATGGTCACGAAATTTCAGCCAATTTAGGCCAAAAATCTCGGCTGAAATGATGTTCAAGTGTTACATTGTAATTCAATACATGTCCCTTTCATTATAGTTTGTTTTATCACTTTATGTCTTTGTCACCTTGGCTTTTGTATTCAAATAACAAAAATCAGCTAAGGGACCTTGTGTGGACCGTATGACTTGAGCTCCAAGGAGAAATGAAGGGCCTTGATTGAACAACACAAATGAAGGGAGGAGATGCACCAAGATGTCACCATCTACTTTAGTTGTTGTTGTATTTTAGTTTGCTGATTTTGTAAGCTCTATATGAGCCGTTTTTTTGTATGTTTTGTAAGGCCCTCATGGCCCTTAGATCTTTAGGAAGATGTATGGCTAGGATGAAAGCCTTGGTCTTATATAAACCAAGCTTTCCTCCTTGTATTTTTCAGATTTGTGATATATAAAAAAGATGAGTTTTAGAGAGGGTTTTCTCTTCAAACCTCCTTAGCTTTGTGCTTGGAGATTCGAGTTTCCATGGGTGAAGGTCATAGCTTAGTGCGATGATTGATCGGAACCTTAGTCTTAGGCTAGTGGCTTTGTGCTTAGTCTAATTCATATCCTCTATCTTTGTTTTTATGTTTTCCAAATAAATTTCAGAAACTTAAACCACCCAAATCAGCCCCAAAAAAACGTGTGAATGGAGTAGGCTCATGAGTGAGTCGAGTTTAGGGTGAGTGTGGTTACAAGGTACAAAGAGGCCCGCTTCGAATCGCTCCAAGTGGCGTAGTGGTTGGTAAAAGTTGAGCAAAATGACTAGTGACAGAGGTCAGGGTTAAAAACAAAAAGGTTAGTCGTTCAAGTTTGTGGAAGTGATAGAATTATGATAGTTATAAGAGTGTTAGAAACCTAGAGACACAAGAACGTTTAAGATACAAGAATGAGAAAGTGAGTGTATATTTTGACGGAGTTTTGAGTACGAAGTCATTAAAAGATGTTGAAGAGATTGTTTACGTATGAGTCAAGATGGAAATGTTTTAGTGCAGAATCATTGGAAAGTGGAAGGGTTGAGTATGAGCAGACGCAATAGCAGAGCTAAATGAAGAGTAGGTTAGGTTAAAGAGGTTGAGTGATGGTTCGTGGTGACGACATAAAGTACAGGAGAAAGAATAGTAAAGACACTTTGGGTACCGTATAAATATAGAAACACATGTAATCGCGTAAGTGATAGACTAACATTACGAAGGTCAAGAAGTGCAGCTGGCAGAGTGTGAAATGGTGGCGAGAACAACAAGCATTAGGAGGAAACATATAGGAAGTCGAGGACAGAACCAACATGTTTTGGGAGGACTAATTCATGAGAGAATCAATAATGTTAGAGTTAATGGTGTAACACCCCGACTAAATACTCGGGATATTACTATTTTAAAACATAAAACTGATTCAAAAAAAATGCTTTATTAAAATAAACAAAGTCTAAAACAAGTGTCGGAAATTAACAAAATACGATTGTTGCGAAAACGTCCAACATAAAATAAAGTAATCGTTCTTGTAGTGATCGCATCCCTCTAATCCCGCCGAAACTCAGACAACCTGCACGGAGTCTGCTCCCCAATATGACCCAAGGAGTCATATGGATCAACACAGGCCCACCAAAAGTGAACAAACAAGCAAAGCGTCAACACAAAGGTTGAGTAAAGAACGGTTATTTAAATAGATGGAAGATAATAACAAGCGTTAGAAATATTGAGTTATAAAATAAATAATTTGGTAATAACATTTTAGAAGATAGATTTTGCAAACCAACTTTAATCAAATGCATTTGTACCATGGAATCAATACGAATAGAGTAACCATGAAGGCGGGCATAACTCAACCAACCACAATAATAGGTCGTGTTTAGACTTAAGTGCATGCACCCTTACAAGGGCCAACCCCAAGAAGTGATCTAACAGACACGGGGAAGTGATCAACAACCCCAAAGCCAGAATATATAAAATGTAGTCGCCTAGAAGACGAACTACCCTCTATCTCAAGAACCATGGATTAAAACCTTTATAAATGGGAAAACATTTCCAAACCTTTATCAAATCCTTTATCGAAAACATTTCGATAATAATACCATCATCCCAAAATTGAAAACATTTCAATATAATAATTTGCCTTGAAATTCTTTAAATTAAATAATTTTCCAATCCATAATTAAACATTCAAAACTTTTAGGAAATATCATTAAAAATATAAAATCGAGAAATACAATATTAATATTAAAAACCAAATCCAAAATCATGCTTGGAACATCCAAACTCAATTTATAAAAGCATCAATCAAACAAAGCTTTAAACAATTCATAAAACAATCGAGGAAGCAAAGATCGATTCTTTACCTTGAGTTATTCTTTTTCTACGATACGATCAAGTTAGAAGGGTTCCTCGACGAACTCGGATTCTACAATAAACAAAAACATCCTATTATAATATGTTCGATATCTATAGCCATGTTGCGTTTACTATGCGAAGTCTAGCGTAGAACGATGACTAGATATTTGACTCGAGGTGAATTTAAAATTCCCGAACCTTTATTTATGGTCTTAATTTTTAGTTTATTTAGTTCTTACACAAGTTCTATGATTGTCTATTGAGACCTAAGGCCAAACCCTAGTCGAGAAAAGAAGAGACTAAACAAGACTTAAGAAAGCCAGTTTTGGCAGATTTGCGTCCTCTCGGAATAAAATACTTTTGAAAATCTAAACGATCGAATTTTGACTTGAAAATTTTTGATCGTACACTAAGAACCCTAATGAAGGTCTATGCAAAAATTCATGATAAAATAATAAGTTTAGATTAAGAAATAAAATACGGACAGAAGCTTTATTCCAGAAATTACAGTTTTGAGTGATGTTACGAAAAACGATGTGCAAGATTATTCCTTTAGAGTTAGGATTCGTGCTTTGGAGGGTATACTCTAATCCCACAGATAAACAACTTTCATTTTATATGAAACCACAAATTCCATTTAAATCTTTGCGAAAACGACGTTGCAACAGACCCCTTATTTCTGGGATTAAAATTTCACTGAGGATAGTTATAAAATAAATTCCTTTAAATTATGAAAACATCTTAGAACGTGATTAATTTTTTTTAATGAACTCTTAAGACCTTTATGGTGATACTATAAAAAAGGATTTCGAAAATTAGAATTTATTTAGTGTCCCAAATAAATCGACAACACCGAAACATAAACAGATGACAGATTTTTTTTACAATTCAATTCTTGTTAAGTCTATGTGTTTTCTAATCAAGGATTAAGACAAGGATTAAGCACGAAATTAAGGTTTAAGGAATAGGTAAGAGTCTCACTTAGAAGCCTTAGAATGTGGTAAAAGGATCTTCCAAACCCTTGTTGAAAAACCCGACTCAAGATTACCCGTACTCGAACTTGTGTGATTGAGAGTTACTTACGAGACCTTTTTCTATGGAATTTTTGAGAGAGTTTTTGCAGAGATTTTAAGTGATAATGATGAGTGAAATGATGAATCAAATGATCCTAGAGTATGGGATTTATATAGGGTTAATTAGGAGTTAATTGGAAAGCCAAATTCACTCCCCCTTATCATATGTTACTCGGCCAAGACAAAGAGAAAAGGGCTGCTCATGCTTCAACTTCCTTTGGAACAATAACACCATAATTAAGTCCTTTGTTAATCATACTTTGCATGTGTTTATGGTATAAATGATGGTCAAGATAATAAGAAGAGTTTAATGACATATTTAGTGAAATTAGTGTGTGAGTTGTCAAGAGTTAACTCATGTTCATGTTTGCATGTGTACGTAATATGGGTGTGTATGAGTATGCATTTTGCTCTTATATAATTCATTAGATCATACTTTTAAATTAATTAGGAGTTTAAATAAATATTTTTATAAAATAGTTTGATTTATATTATCCAAATATGAAAAAGCCATTTAGTAAAAATATACAAGAATGTATCAAGATTCTTTATTTTATAAATGATACTTTATGTGAGCTAATTATGAATAAAATAGTTGAACTTAACCAAGTCGAGCTAAGAAATGTATATTAATACGATCTTAAAATTCTCGGGTATTACAAATGGAACTTTTGGGAAACGGCAGATGATATAGGTAATCAAATGATACTACATTGGTGATAGTGAAAAATGGTGTAGACCATTCATGTGAGAGGATTTCATGAGAATGAGTAAAAAGTATTACTAAGGCTAAGGTGAGATAAACAATATTGTACGGCAAGATTACCTTATATGATCAGGAAGCAAATATTAGAATCACATGTGTAACAGTTGAGATATAGTTACCTGGCTTATAGAAAAAGTTTGTAAAAGGGTGGTATAGTTTGACTTATTATAATCTGTTTGATTTGATAATAAGTGGTACTAATCTTTGTAGTGTAGTGATTATAGTATCCGTGTACTGTGTCGTATCGCCTGCCCCGCGCAAGGTAGATATAGTAGGCTATCAGAGCGTAAATATGTTTTGTATGTGAGTAAAATATATGAGGATATGTTGATTTTGTTTAGGCGTACAACTTGGGTTGTATATCGTAGGGTATTAGTAGGCTGTGTGCTTGTATTGTAAAGTATGTGACTCGGTCAACCAGCAGATTAAGGAATAACTTATGTTTTGATATCTTGAAGTGAACAAGATGACGGTACATTTCTTGTTTGTAATCACCAATAGATTTGTCCTTCATATGCGCTAGCTTTATGAATAACCGTGGTCTTAGATGGTCTAAACTTCGAGGACGAAGTTTCTTTAAAAGTGAGGGGTAAAATGTCGTGCTCGTTTTCATCATGTTTTATGTATTGTTCTATGGATATGTTTGTTGCTTAGGGTTTGGTTAAATAATGATGAACGGTGTAGAGTTTCGTTATTATGTTATAATTTGAGATCGATTTAGTTGTTATGGTTAGTCAGATTTATGAGTTAACATGATTTATGTCACGTTTTATATGTCGAGTTTGACTTGTTGAGTTGTCAGGAATTGTTGAACTTCGGGACGAAGTTCTTTTAAGGGGGGAAGACTGTAATACTCCGTATTTACATATCTTATTATAAGCGAGTCTCATATTTTAAGTCGGTTTTATATTTTGAGTCGAGCTTATATACGAGTTTATGTTATTTTCTTAAGTGTAATTTTATATAAAAACAAATAATAATTATAATAATAGTAGTAGTAGTAAATATAATAGCAATAATAAGAGTAAATGTTAGACCCAAATATAAGATCAACCCACCACCACAACCCTTCTATTTTCTTTCTCAATCAAAATAAACAGAAATAGAAATAAGGGAGCCTGAAGCTCTCTCTTCTTCGACTTGTCTTCATCCTTCTCTTCCATCATTTCATTCATTCATAACTTCATCATCATCATCATCTGCATCTCTATCCTTCATCATCACCATCTTTTTCATCGTCATCTTTCTCGCCATCATCAAATCCTCCTTCAACCTCATTCATCGTCATTATGTCGTCCTCTTCTCTGGTTTATCCGTGGTCCTTGTCCTAACCTTCAATTCGTCGGGTTTTAGCGATTCTTGGTGTCTATCTACGAGTAATCGAAGGTATAGTTAGTATTCAATCATTTAACTGAATTTCGTATAACTTAACCCTAATTTTTGGGGCTTTTCATATCTGGGTCGATTTGGCTAATGTCAAGTGTCGATTAAGTCACATTCTAGTAGTAATTGATGATATAATCGTAAATTGTAGAGTTCGTGTTGTATTGGAGCGGTTCCGGCATTTTCGGTTTGTGCGAGCTCAAGGTTGCATCTTTCTCTCGTAAGGTAAGGGCTCTCCCTTACTTAGTTTGATTACATGATTGTGTGTGTGTGCGCTGTAGTAACGGTGTAGGATGTGTGTGGTCAATTGTGTGTGTAAGCCAGGCCAAAAGTCATTGATGTGAGTTCAGTTGTGACGGTTGCTACCATGTCTATGCTGCTGCTGCTACGTCTCTACTACTGCTGTTTTATTTGCTAATGTTGCTGTGCTCCAAGTCTCTTGTATGATGCTTGTATATGCGTGAGTGAAAGAGCACGTAGGATTGAAAGGTGGCTGTGAGATTGGCCACATTGTCGTTGATACTCGTCATTGTTACTGTGTTGTTGACTGGAGCTGCTGTCATATGGTTCCTTGGGTAGTGTCGAGCCTTCGGCTCGGCCTAGGGATTAGGCTAAGTCGTGTTTCAGTGTTAGGAGATTTAATATTGACTTTATGTTCAAATTCCTAAGGTTAAGTCATGTTTGAGTAGAGGAATGCATTGTAAAGTATAGGATGGAGGTTTTGTACTCGTTTGAGTGTAAATGTAGGTACAATTGGAACAAAGCTGTTGTCTGTGTCACTAAGTTGTATATCTTGAGTAGTGAAAATTGTGTCGTAGTGGCTTGGTGTAGATGTGGCATGCTTGCTCGGTTTCGTTAGTGTTGTGATTATTAGGTATGTACCTGTTTGTGTGTATTGTAGTAAGCTATTTGATTGTCGTGTATTATTCGTATTACGTGGAGTTTATTTATTGGGTCTTGTGCTTCATATTGTGTGGTCATCTTTGGCAAATACTTTCAAGCTTATATTTCGGTTTCCTCTTCATAAGGTAAGGGTTAGTTCCCTTGCTTAGCCTAGTAGTATATGTGTGTAGTTTGTAAGATATGTATGTTGTAATTTGTGTGCTTACCAAACTTGGGAATTGTTGTTGAGAGTTGCTGTGAGTGTGAATGTGTATATTGTAGTATGTTGTTGTGGGTAATTGAGGCAAGTAAATGGACATGGTTATGGGGGATAAGAAGGGGGCTGTGACATGGAGAAGGGCTGTTGTGAGAGCCACGGTTTGGGGGCTGTCTAGCCGTGGCGTGACGCGGGTTCATGGGGCTGCTATGCTGGGTTTTACATGGGTTTTGGGGTTGCTTTACAGTGGGTGTTTCAGCCGTGAAATGCTGCCCATTAAGGGCTGTGTCTAGGAACGTAAAGGAGGGGAATGCCGTGTTGTTGGACCTGCTGGTTGCTGTTGCTTTATTACACAGATTTTTGCTACTGTTTTGCTTGCTTTTGGTTAGTCGAAGGAAGTCGGAAGTCAGCCTTAACGGGCTGTCACATTGGGGTGCTGATTATTCGTATTCTTTTATTAGTTGTCTTTACTTTCTTTGTTTTGTTGTGCTAAGTCCTTGGAGTTGATAAGTTGCCTCATCGTCATTATTGTCATTTCGAGAGCACGATATCGAGGGGTGAATAAAGGAGAAGCGTGTTGGCGATGTTTTGTGCACGTTGGAAATTGTTGTGGAAGGTTATGCAATTGTGGTTCCATTATTGTTGTTGTCTCGCTAAGTACTTGAGTGTGTATATGTATTTATATATATATATATATATATATATATATATATATATATATATATATATATCACCGTAACTATTCTTAGCTCACATACTTACTAACTATTTTAGCTTAATCCATAATTAAACGTTTTTATCTCGTTCTCTTGCCATGACGTTCTGTACCTTGCGATCATGATGAGGTCTGTGTGGCCCGATGTCATGTGGTCTGTGTGACCTAATACGATGAGGTCTGTGTGGCCCGATGTCGTGATACGATGAGGTCTGTGTGGCCCGATGTCGTAATATGATGAGGTCTGTGTGGCCCAATGTCATAGCGTGATGAGGTCTGTGTGGCCCGATGTCACGAGGAGGAGGTACGGGTGTTTGACGGTATGGTAAGTCCCCTGTGTGGAGGTTACACAGCGGGGTTCTTAACTCGTTTCTGTGTCTTGATTTGCTGATAATCGTCCGAGTTAGTTTCTTGCTTTTTCTTTCAGATCAAGAATAGAACAGTACTAGTTTAATTTACATACGTGTTTCGGTTTTACTTTAAAGGCTTCTATTTTCTTTTCCTTTCTCGTTTTATGAGTTGGCCGTTGACTAACTAGATTACTGTTGTGTGTCGGTTGTCTTCCCCACCCCCTTAGGTACTCGAACGTGTGCTTGCTGATTGTGGGACGCGTGGAGGGAATCACAATAATACTAGTCTTATGTCCAATTTTACCACCATAGACGTCTCGTTTATCTCGCTACTTTTTCTCAGTTTTGGGGCCTGCGTGCCGTTTTGATATTGTTGCAGTTTTGTGTTTACTCCACTTGTAGCCGTGAGCTACCGCGTTTATATATATATATATATATATATATATATAGAGGTAAGTTATATAGAGTCCACATATTTTTTAGAGTCCTAGAGTCCACTTTTACGATTTGAAATTTTAACCAAAATAATTGAAATTTTAACCCATAAATTTGAAATTCCAAAAATTCCAGGAATTCCAGAAAAATTTGGAATTCCAATGTTTTTGGAATTTCAAATTTTTGGAATTTCATTTTTTTTCTTAAAATTTCGATTTATTTGGTTAAAATCTCAAATCAAAAACTGGACTCTAGGACTCTAAAAATATGTGACTTAAGCTAATTCTATATATATATATATATATATATATAAACAGTTGAAACGAGACCAAATATTATGAGACACAAACGGCACATTTTAGCCTTTTTGGTGAAACTTTAACATACTTTCATGAAACTTCAAAAATTGTGAAACTTTAATGTCTTAAAGTTACACAATTTTGTTAAAGTTTCACAATTTTTGAAGTTTCATAAAACTATGTTAAAGTTTCACAAAAATTTAAAATCTTTATGCTTGTGTCTCATAATATTCTTTATCTTGATATAACTTTACTCTATATATACATATATATATATATATATATATATATATATATATATATATATATATAGAAACAAAGTTCAAACGAGACCAACAAATATTAGACACTAGCAGAGGCTAGATTTTAGCCTTTTTGGTGAAACTTTAACATAGTTTAATGAAACTTAAAATTGTGAAACTTTAATGTCTTAAAGTTTCACAATTTTGTTAAAGTTTCACAATTTTTGAAGTTTCCTAAAACTATGTTAAAGTTTACAAAAAAAAATTTAAAATCTTTATTATGTTTGTGTCTAAATATTTCTTATCTTGATATAACTCTTATATATATATATATATATATATATATATATATATATATATATATATATATATATATATATATATAGAAACAGTTAAACGAGACACTCAAATATTATGAGACACAAGCAGACAAGATTTTAGCGCTTTTTGGTGAAACTTTAACATAGTTTCATGGAACTTCAAATTGTGAAACTTTAATGTCTTAAAGTTTCACAATTTTGTTAAAGTTTCACAATTTTTGAAGTTTAAATAAACTATGTTAAAGTTTACAAAAATTTAAAATCTTTGTCTACCGTTTGTGTCTCATGATATTCATTGTCTTGATATAACTTTACTATATATATATATATATATATATATATATATATATATATATATATATATAGAGAGAGAGAGAGAGAGATAGGTTCTAACAAGTCAATAAGGAGGGGAAAGTCATAAAGTCGGAACTAGGACCATTGGATTAGAAGTGAATCAAAGGCTGAGATTTAACTAACATTTAATGACTATAATTTAAAAAAAAAAAAAAAAAATAAATAAATGAAACACAACTTCCCAAACAAGACTGATATTCACCTTTCCCAATTCATTTCAATTTCAGTCACGTTTTCATTCCTCACTCTTCCTTCCTATTCTTCTTCCACTTTTTCTCTCACTTCTCTCTCTTCATTCATTCATTTATCTTACCTAAAAAAAAAATTATGATCTTCAAATTAATCTCCATTTCCTTTCTCTCTTTTCTCTGTCAATCAAAAATTTCATTAAAATAACGATTTTGATCAATCTTCCTCGCCATCGTCGTTGTCACTCTTCGCCGCCACTTTCGTCAACCATTCGACAGAATCGTCAACAACTATTGTCAACATTCATCGGTATTATTTTTAATATGTTTTGATATTATTTTGAAATCTAAATCTTAACTTTTTTAATTTGTGTTTCAAATTTGTGGTGCTATAAAAATAGATGGTGGTGAAATTCAAAAGGAGAAGTAGAGGATGATGGATAACATTTCATTAAATTTTCAGATTTGCGGTATGTTTTTAGAAGACAATGGTGTTTTTATCATTGTTCATATTGATTAATTTTTTATTTATTTTTTTAATTTTTGTGATTGAAGGTCAAAATTAGGCAGATTCGTCTTTTTTATTTATGATATTTGTGGCTAGTTAAAATCAATTATTAGAACATTGAAATTTGTTTTTTCTCCGTTAGAATCTCTTTTTTTTTTTTTATGATATTTTGGGTAGTTAAAATCAATTATTAGAACATTGGAATTCATTTTTTCTCCGTATAAAATCTTCTTTTTTACTTGTGATATTTTTTCTCCGTTAGAATCTACTTTTTTACTTATGATATTTGTCAGAATTGGTTTTTTCCTGTTAGAATCTTTTTTTTTTCCTTTAGATATTTGTCGCTTGTTAAAATCAATTATTACAACATTGAAATTCGTTTTTTCTCCGTTAGAATCTTCTTTTTCAATTATGATATTTGTGAATAGTTAAAATCAATTTATACAATATTGAAATTCGTTATTTCTTCGTTAAAATCTTGTTTTTTATTGATGATCTTTGTGGGTTGTTAAAATGCTGTTGTAAAATGCAGATGGAAGACAACTGTAAAATGCGGATGGAAGGCATGTGGAGATGATGAAACTGTGGACATAAACATATGAAACGATGACTTTTCTCCAAAGCGGAGATTTGAAGTTTGTTGAATAGATGCGTGAAAATTTTAGGACGTTTAGAGAGGAGCACAAGTCGAGTAAGGAAACAGTTACAAAAGAGCAAAATTTTGAGAAGTTGTTTGATTGTAAAGTGGAAAAAACATGTTATCTTGTGAGATTGTAATTATTGTGGAAATGGCTTCGATATCAGTTGAGTCAACTGATGGCTATGGTGACAGAGGGGGTAAAGTGTAGTTCTGATATAATATTATTTAAGCATTTTGTAAACTTAATAACTTTAGATAAATCATTTGTAGTTTGTACTTGTACGAGTTTGATATAAAATTGTTAATGATATTCTTGTTTTTTTTTCGTTGAAATCTCAAATCAGTAACTTAAGGTTTCAAATTTATTGAGATTTGATATAACCTTGTCAATGGTATACTTTTTTTTCTCTTGAAATCTCATATAGTAATTTCAATTTTTTTTTTTTTAGGTTTGATATAACATTATTAATGATTTTTTTTTTGCCTTGAAATCTCAAATAAAACACTTAAAGTTTCACATTTTACAGATACCGATTTGAGCTCAACTGTAACCCAATAAAATATCAAACTCATGTGGGTAGTTAGTTGTTGCCGTTTTCGTTTTTGTCCTTCAAAATCTTTATTATTACATTAAAAAAATTTTTTTCTCTGTTAAAATTTTCTTTTTTATTTGTGCTATATGTGGGTAGTTAAAATCAATTATTTGAACATTAGAATTCATTTTTTGTCCGTTAGAATCTTCTTTTTATTTATGATATGTAATCATTAATCCGCACAATAAGAGTCCTACAAAATTAGCACAAGAGTCTTGATATAGAAATACAAATGTAAATATTTAATTAACTAAGTACAAGCGCCACTACAAATCTACCAACGAAATAATGTTGATACTTTTCGAGATAAGGTTCTCTTTAACAATACTCGTCGGAATCTTCTACAAGGGATACCATTGTTTGATTGAGATTGATTAAAACCCACGATCAAATTTACAACCTTTCGAGTAAGACATATAACAATATACCCAGAATCTTCGTGTTTCTCAACGTCGTCGACATCGACATTACTCGAATACATCTGTGAATACAAAAACAAAGTGATTGAGAAAATAAATAAACAGCGAAAAAAAATATAGATGAAAAGAAAATATAAATGAACAAACAACAAGACAAAATCGACAAACAAATAAATAAAACAAATACACGTAACATTTTTTTTAAGGGGAGTGATAGATAATAAAAAATAAAATTTCAAACTTAATTAAAAAGGAAATCTGAATCTTTTAACTACCATCAATTAACATCAATAAAGAAAAAACAAATTTTAATGTTCTAATAATTGATTTTAAATACTCACAAAAAGCATCGACATAAAAGAAGATTCTAACGGAGAAAAAACGAATTTCAATATTATAAAAATTGATTTTAACTACTCAAATAAGGGTTTATAAAAGGCTCCGTAAATCTTCGTTTGGACTCCGATTTAGACGAAACAAAAGCCTAGATTTATTAATTTTTCGAGCTCATCGCGATGGTAATATTTTTGTGAACTATTAAAAATTCAAAATTCCTAGCATTGCTAGGTAATATTTTCGTTTATGAAGTATCCAACAAAAACGAAAATTAATCTACTAAAATTTATAAATTGAAAATAACTTTAAATAAAAAAAAAAATAAAAATAAAAAATAAAAAAGAATCAACTTACCAATAAAGATGGAGTCTTTTTTTAAACAATGGTAGAAGAAAATCAAATCAAGAAGAAGGTAAAGATAGAAAAATCTGATATGAATAAAAGATACAAATAAATTAAAAACGACAATGAAGAATATGAATAATTGAAAAAAAAAAAAAAACAAAAGAAAATAGAAGATGACTAATTGAAATAATATCATCAAAGATAATGGATAATTTGAATAATTGAAAATTTGAAAAAAATAAATAAAAATACCGCTGAACATAGAGGAATATCGGCGTCGGAAGGCAGCGATCTAAACAAGGATGATGACCGATGAAAAAACGAAAATTAATAATCAATTAGATGAATTTTTGGGGGTATGAAGAAGATGAAGGGAGATGAACAAAATAAAAATTAAAAAAAGATGACGGAAAACTTGTCAAATGGAGAGAGAGGGAGAGGAAACAAAATTGAAATTGAAAAAATGGGGAAATGTGAAAGTTGTACGCAGGTTTCTTGAAAATATAATTGTGGTTTTATTATTATTTTTTTTTTTATTTTTTTGCATAAAAGAAATAAATTAGGATAATAATTGCACTCTTAATCTTAACCCTTGATTGTTTTTAATCCAATGGTCCATATTACGACTTGATGATTTTCCCACCCCCTATTGACTTGAAAGAACCTATTCCTATATATATATATATATATATATATATATATATATATATATATATATATATATATATATATATATCTTGTTTTATTGCAGGTCCTCATGTTTTGAAAAACAGGTGTTTGCCCAAGGACCCATTCAGTTGGGTCCCGTAATACCCTTATTTAGGTGGGGTCCGCCCTGCTCAAATCGGGGTGTTACAGTGTGTGTTGTAGTGACTTGAACTGTAGTTGTCGTTGTATTGACATTGCCTGTGTTTCCTCTTTTTCTTCCATTCTCGTACTGTACTGGTTTAGTTAGTAGCTGGAAAGTATGAAAATGATTCCCGAGTGGGTTGGTTTGCTTCAAGATGTGCTTTTAAAAATGTTTGCAAAATGTTCATTTTAATTTTAAAAAAAATTCAAAATGAGCTAAACGAATTGCGAAATGACGTGTTCGTGATCGTGTCATCGTGACTTGTGTATGACCCATGTTCAATAGGATGTAATTAGGTCCAAGCTAGGAGGCCCAATTAGGATGTCACGTCGAAATTGTGTGCAAAATAGGATATGGAAAGTCGAGAATAAGGAAAATCAGGGGGAATGCCGCCCTGTGAAATCGCAAGCTGTGTTGCGATTGGCCCTGGAAATCGCAAGGGTTCTTGCGATTTGCACCCCTAATCGCAAGGTGCCTTGCGACTTGCCCTGCTGGTTTGGTTGCCGAATTTTCCTAATTCGTGATTTTGTTTTCTTATATAAGGAGAGGGGTGCGAGCCATAATCCTCATTCAATTCACTCTCTTCTTTTCCTTTGTTTTGTATTCTCTTAAATAGATAGTATTTTTTTTAAGAATATTATTTTGTGTTTGAAAAAGATGGAGCATTTTGACTGGTCTTCTAAAGAGGTGGGCGTCTTCCCTTCGTGACTTCGGAGAAGAGGCGTTGTATGCAGCGTGGGTGTTTTCATCGGCTTGAGGCAAATGCGTGTCGAGGTGGACTTCCTTGATGCTTGTCTCGATTATTGGGATCCTAATGTGCATGTGTTTAGGTTCCCGGGAGGCGAGGTGTGTCCGCTTTTGGAGGAGTTTTCGGCTATAGCGGGATGGTCTACGCGCATTTACCCCGTAGTAGTGAGGAGTGAGTTTGGTTTCAACGGGAGATTGCGACAGTATCTCTCGATGACCAATGCTCAAGCTGAGGGATTGTTCGAGGGCGGTGTCGTCAACATGCGGCGCTTGTGCGAGCGATACATGAACCTCAACAATGTGAGCATTTCGGACCGCTCAAGGAGGAGAGCCCTTCGGTTTTGCTTGCTCCATCGCTATGGGTTTGCTGGGTCGATGACTGATGGTGTGCATGGTCATGTACGGTATGCACGAGTGATGGAGGAGATGGAGCTAGGCCATGATCCTTCGGCATTGATCTTAGCCGAGACCATACTGGGCTTGGACGACCGTCATGCTAATCGTCTTTACCCGTACCGTGGTTGTGCTAGGATCCTACAGGTTTGGCTTATGGAGCGGTTGCGTGTATTGACTCCACCTGGGAGTGAATCGTACAAGCCAGCTGGGCTAACGTCTCGTGCACTCCACTGGGTCGTGCCTCGGGAGCGTTCGGTGAACTACTTCCAAGGGTTTGTTCGAGAGAGGACCATTAGGTGGGTTGTGTCGTGGTGGTCCGTTCGACACATCACGGCACCGTCGGTCACAGATGCTGCGAATGGCATCATGTTGTGCGGGTTCGAGCGAGGTGTATGGATCCACCCTCATCGGCTGAGGAGGCAGATCAGTCAAGCTCAAGTTATTCCTGCAGAGGATACCCATGTTCGTGAGGCAGTTGTTCTGAACAACCAAATGATCGATGCATGGGCGCGAGGATGGTCCGACCGAGTGACTTGGGCTAGACTGGCTGGTTCCGAGACTACGCGTGTCTCGGACTTCTATCGGCGATGGTGCATTTCTTACGATCCTCGTGAAAGGGAGAACATGCGAAGGCGAGAACGGACGGGTCCAAGGCCCTCGTTGGCGCATGCAGCGGTGCGAGGAAGACGAGATTACGGCGACTTGGCGAGCTCGAGTGCGGGAGCCTCTTCGTCCAGGCCGGTTAAGGAACGACTTGGACCGAAGGTGACCGTGAAGGACCGTTTGGGCGAGAAGTCAAAGGATGCTGCGGAAGAAGACCCTGTCGAGCCCCCAGGATTTGAGAGGAATGTTCCAAATCCGGTGGTTGCGTCGGTGATCGTTGTTGCGGATGCTTCCAAGGATGATGAATAAGATAAGAATCTGAAGCGGCGTAGGAAGGACTCTTAGATTTAAGTGTTTTATTCAAAGAATGTTTTGTTTATTTAGTTCAATGAATAAAATAGAGTTTGAAAGCTAGTTTTAAACTCTTTACTTAAAATGTAAACAATTTCAATTTTAATGATTAATAAAGAAAGTGTTTGCTTTTGGTCTCGTCTCGTTTGCTTCTTTTGCGTTTTGTTTATCCCCGACCTTTTTAAGCTTTGGCTATGCATTTTCGTTCTAAGTCCTCGACCTTTTTAAGCTTTGGACGTGCATTTTCGTTCTAAGTCCTCGACCTTTTTAAGCTTTGGACCTGTTTGTTTAGTTGTAAATCCTCGACTTTTGAAGCTTCGGATGCTAATTTTGTAAAAATTTGGGGTTGTGCCCTTGCGAGCTGCCTACGTATCCGCGTATGTTACGGAATCAAACCTAGCGTAGTTCGTGATTTTGGTTGAGTCTTTTGCAAGACTGCCTACGTATCCATGTGTATGGAATCAAACCAAGCGTAGTTCATCCATGCGAGTGTGTGTGTTTGTTCATTTGAAATACATTGCAAAGTTGTTTAGAGCTTAAGGGTAGTATTTCTTAAGCTGATCGAGGTTTGTGGGCAAGTTGAATTCTTCGCCGTCGAGGTCGGTTAGTTTTACCGCTCCTCCGGGAAGGATTTCCTTAACCAAGTACGGTCCGGCCCAATTAGGTTTGAATTTCCCTCTTGGATCGACCGGTAATGGTACCCTTACTGATTTTAGGACCAAGTCACCCACGTTGATGTTGCGTGGTTTGACTCGTTTGTTGTATGCGCGTTGTAGACGTGATTGGTACATTCGAACTGTACTTAGTGAATGTAGGCGTCTCTCGTCTAGGAGAATGAGTTGCTCGTATCGTTCGCGTGCCCATTCTGCTTCGGGTATGTCTGCTTCCATGAGAATTCGAAGTGATTGCATTTCGATTTCTACGGGTTTGTGGAACCCGGGATCGGACCCGACTCGGCGTCTTGCTTAAGGGCGGATTTTAAAGTTAAAAAAGATTAAGTTGGAAAAACCTTTAAGAACTGTTATGGAGTCGCCACCTATTTATCGCGGAAAATAGGAACCTGCTACCATGTTCTAAGTTAAAAACATGTCCTAGATTTTGGAGCACGCCGACACCCCTAGATCTAAGGCTTGTGAAACCAGATTGGATTCAAAGTGAGGTACTTTAGAAAAAGAGTTAATTCAAATAATGATTTATGAAAACCTTTTAGAAAAGCCTATGTAAAAATAGCCTCTCTTGACCTAGAACAATCCTTGTAAGATGATATTTGAACTAATGTTATCGCCACGCATACAAGTGCGATAGGTTTGTAAAGAATGCAGATGCAGATGCAAAAGATTGATTAAGACCCTCGCTTAGCATGTTTAACTTGTTAACGAATACAGTTGATTAAAGGTCGAATTCATTGTTTAAGTTGATTTTAATGCAAAATAAGAAGGGTGCAAGATGCATGCAAATAAAATAAAGTTCAATTGTGCATTGGTTTATTTTATAAGGTCGATTGCTTATGCGACTTTGGCGTGTCATCGGATATGGAGTGTACCAAGTAAATAGAACACTTGGAGTGCAAGCGTCTTTGGGTGCCAAAGCCGGGCGCTAAAGTGTAGACCTTTGTTAGTCCATAGAAAATAAGAAAAAGCTTTGATCCAAGTGGATCGGTACCTACCTTGTCCCGACGCTCAGATCTGGCGAGCTTCGCTTGAACTTGAAAGGAGGATGAATTCAACACGGGATGGTGTGTTGAACTCAAGGATTTGAGTGCTTGAGGCTTTGTGAATGTATTTAGGTGTATACTGTGCTAGACGGTATATTTTGTGGGACCCAAGTGTGGGTGCTAAAACTAGGAAGAGAGGGTGTGAGAAGAGAGGTTTTCTTGTGTGGAAAACTTATGAGAATAGGTCGTGCGAGGGTTGTATATATAGGAGAATAGCGAGAGAAAATAGGAAGCAGGGGAAAAAGCTAGCACAGGAAACCGTGATAGCCTTATGCGGTTTGGTGGGCAAACCGCATAGGCTTATGCGGTTTGCACCATGAGCCGATAAGCTTATGCGGTTTCTTTGAGTGGTTTTAACTTCGAGATTTCGTATTTCCTTAATCCGGATTGCTAAATCTTGGAAATATTCGGCCAAATCTCTTTGCTTGTGCTCCAAGAAGACCTAGTATGATCTTCTAGAGAGTTGTTGAGGGCTTTGGAGTGCGGGCCAAAGGTGGGTTTGGGCTCGGTTTTGGGCACGAGACCCGAAAATGTGAAAAGGGTGTATTTGCATAGATTTTGTGAAATAAGGTAAGACGTGAAGCCGTATTTTGTGTAAGAGGGGACTAAAGGGAAGATTTAGCCGCCGGGCCTAAATTTAGGAGTTTAGGAATGCTGAATTAGACCTTGTTAATGTAAAAGGGCTAATTGTAGTGCAAATGCGAAGCTCATGCCAAATGAAGCAGGACAAGGACCTAGCTAGACTCCAAATGGACAAAATGAACGTGTATTTAAATGCGATGTGAAGCGACCTAAATCATTTTAACATTTAAAACGACTCAGAATGAATTCGACATTAGTTAGAACCGTTTAAGTCAACGTTAAAGCATGCGTAATAAAAGTCCGTGTTACATCACAGGGTTTTGTTTGGGAGGGTACGGATATGGGTATCCACAGAGCCCCCGCTTGATCGAGCTCGGACTAGAGCGCTAGTCAAACTCCACGACCATATCCCACCATTACGGCCTCGATACATCGGTAGCGAAGCATGTGTCCATGGGTGAGACGAGGACTTCGAACCGGGCTAAACGGGGAGGGGCGTGCGCATTTTAAGGACTTGGCGGTCCGTGCATGCTATAAGAACTGCTTGACCGAATGTGTTAAATCGTGCTTGTTGTCTTTGTCGTTCTTTGAGTGCCGTTGTATATGCTTGGTATCATCGGATGCCTGGTGCTGGTGCTTGTAATGTCTTCGTATGAAATGTGAAAGGGGCTAAAGTGCAGGGGTGCATGTGCTTGTAAGATGTTTGGGTATGCGTGAGGTGTATAATTGAGTAGGGGTGTTCATGTAGATGTAGGTCTCGTGAAAGAGCGTCCGTGTAATGCTTGAACTCGCCGGGGAGTGTCTATGTAGAGTGAAATGCTTGGAGTTAGGTGTATATTGCAGAGTGCTTGTGCTTGGGCTCGCCGAGGAGTGTCTATGTAGTCGTAGTTGCATATGATTGCCTTTCGTTGAGGAGAAGGTAGAGCCGTTGTCGTTGCTGATGCCTTTGTTGATGTTGAACTGGGTCTCGCCGAGGAGCGCAGGTGCTTAGTGTAGTATTTGCTGGAGAAGTACTAGTTTGCTAGCGAAGGGTGTATATGTATGGTCTCGCCGAGGAGCGTAGGTGTAGTTGTGGTTGTTTGGGAGAGTGATGGTGTTTCGTCTTGTTAGGGGTGCAGGTGTATATTCGCCGGGATTATGGTCCGAGGAAGGTGTATGTGCTCAAGTGTACGGCTTCGTGTAATTGCTTGGATGTCTTTGAATGTCTTTGATCACCAGGCGCTTGGTGTTTATGTTAGTGATTTGCTGGGGAAGTCGAAGGGTATGTCTTGGACTCCGTAGGAAATGTCTGTATAGGTGTGTGGACTCCATGGGGAGGAAGCGATACTCCACAGGGACGTGTAAGAGAGTGTAAGGACTCGTGAAGAGTGTTCGTGTTTCTGCTTCTGTACCGTGTATTAAATGCTTAGTACACGCGTATGGCGGACTGTAGGTGACGCCTTAACTAAGGCATAATGCATAATGTATGTGCTAGCGCTTGTGGCGGACTGTAGGTGACGCCTTAACCATGAAAGCTTGCGTGTACGAAGAAAAATACTTAGGCTTGACGAGCCCAATATGGAGAGACAACGTGGAACAAAACACGCCTCAGAAATTGCCTTGTTGACTAGTGATTCTTCCGGGGAATCTCTTATCAATTGGCGACTTCAAGCGTGAACTCATTCACACATGTCGCGGCTTCAAATCCGAAAATATTCGAACTCGCGATTTTCCTTTCGAGATCTTCAATTTCGCTTGCTTCGACCATGAGACGTGGTATCATTGCGATTCGTTTGGATTCGTATGATACATGTCTCTTGGACTTGGAATGCATGGTGCTTGGGATGTTTCTTGGATATGTTAGGGTACTTGGTGCTTGGACCTACGTTCAGGTGTTGCTTGTCTAATGCACACATGAAAGTGTTATGCTTTTAGTGTGCATGTTCATGTTTGTAGCGGTTCTGGAGGTGTCGCTCAACCGTAGATGCTTATGTGGGTATTTATAGCAAGGGTGTCTTCAAAAATGCGAAAAATTAGCCCATTTTTCGTTGTAAAGGTTTGATGTTGTAAAGGCTTGATCCTTGATAGGAAGCGTCAGCCCCCAGTTGTCTTGGTCATGGTGCTTGCATGTATGTAAGCCCCGCTTGATCGAGGTATGGAATATAGCGATGATCAAACTATGTGAAAGGCTATGGGTTGTATTAGGATGAGGTGTTTTTGGATTACCCCTCGAGTTTGACTAGGTTTTGGATGGCCGAGTCAAAGTGTAATGGGATGTGTACTTGGAGAAGGAGTTTTTGGGTTACCCCCTCGAGTTTGACTAAGTTTTGAATGAAAACTGAGTCAAAGTGAAGAGTATGGTGTTTGGTATTGAAATTTCCCCCGTGGTTCGACTTAATTTGATTGAAATTAAGGTAAAAAGGAGAAAATGTAGCGTGGGCGAGCAGCGATTCACCGTGTCGTGGTCGTCTTGAGGTGGCTCGGGTTCAGTAGACTTTGACGAGTACCGTCGTCTTCACCCTTAGTTGTATTAGTATGCTTGTGTAATAAGGATTGTGTGAACCCTTGTTTACATGACTGTTTGTTGTAGCTTGGCTTGAACTTTGTAGTTGCTTTCGTCGTCTTTCGCTTAGTCTTTGTGTTGTGCTTAGTGTACTGCGTAGTTAGTAGGCTTGGATTTGAAAGTGAAATGATTCCCGATTGGGATGTTTGGAGTAAAAAGCTTTTTGTTGAAAAATCATTTTTGTAAAAGATTCACTTTAGTTGTCGAAATGAGCTTTAAAAATGAATGCTAGAAATGTCGGGGTGTTAGACGTTGTAGGTTCAAGCTAGAGCTGTGAAGACCGTGGGGGGTCATTTGAGTGCAAAGGTTGAAAAGCCCCCAGTTGTCGGTGGAATCTCATGACAACACGGAGTGGGATGTAGTGCTAAAATCGGTTGTGCTTTGCGTAAGCTGCCTACGTATCCACGAATGTGGAATCAAACCGGCGTAGTTCGATAGAGCTTTTGCTTAAAATGTGTTAACTCGAGTGAGTTAAATTCGAAGAATGCTGTTTCTCAAAATGTATTAACTCGAGTGCCAAGTTAAATTTTTGGAAAAGTTTAGACTTCGAAGATTCGAGAAGCATCTCAAGGATTTGAGATGCATTTACGAAAGGTACATTTTGTTTGCGAAAGGGTGTGTTTGCAAAAAGTGAATTGCAAAGTGCTTTCATATTAACTCGAGTATTGGGTTAATTTTGAAAGGTGATTAGCTAATTTGAGGGTGCATTGCCTCGTGTAAGTTTGAAAAAGCGCGTCGTTCCGTGGGAACGTTTTGAAGACTGGAGAGTTTTTGAAAGGAGCGGTTTAAATGTCGCTAAATTGTTTGATTGGAAGAGGATTGACTCGACGTGTGACTCGATGCTTAAAATGCCGAAAAGTTTGCAAAATAGAGACGAATCGTATGCGTGATTTGAGACTCGACGGTTGCATGGATGCCATATTCGGGAACACGTGCGTTGGTGGAGCCCCCAGTGGTACTTGCTTGTTTGCGGTGGGATGCTGTTGTTCCTGCAAAACAGTGTTAGACCAAAAAGCAGAGTACTACTCCTAAGTCTATGACAACTTTGCCTTGACGAATTCGTTTTAGTCGCCTCGATAAAGAAATAGTTTGCCTTTGAGCTTTGTGAATTTTTGTGGACACATCCTTAGCATGGAAAGCTTTGGACGAGGAATATTTTGTGGATTTTTGTAAAAGGTTGGTTGAGCTCGGGAGAGCGGCCTACGTATCCGTGGTTACGGAATCAAACCTAGCGTAGTTCCGAAAGGGATGTTTAAGGGCGTGCATAAGGTGTTTATGTGGAAAGGTGCGTGTTTAAGGATCCACCGGTCTGGGAGGTGGGTTTGTTTTTGTGGAAAGGTGCGTGTTTAGGGACCCGCCGGTCCAGAGGGTGTTTATGTGTTTGACCTTGATACGTTGCATCCTAAGGGTGAGTTCTCCTTGGTTGATCTAGGCTGGTTGCTTGCTACTTCTGTCTTGTCTTCAATTTGGAATTTCAAAGACCTGGCCACTCGTTTTTGAGCTTCGGTACTTCTTGCCTTTGGGGTTTCGGCCCCTCGCTTATTGATTTCTAAGCTTGTTGACTTCTTAAGCTTTTTGACTTCTTGAGCTTTTGACTTCTTAAGCTTTTGACTTCTTAAGCTTTTGCTTAATTGTTTTGCCCCTTGTTCTGGAGCTTTTGAGACTTTTGCTTTTTGGTGACTTTGGTTTTTTGACCTTTGTACCTTGTATTCCCGTTTGGTTTGAGAATATCCCACGCCCTATGTAGCTTGGGCTTGAGCTCGGACCTTGCTAAACTTTGCGGCTCGGTGGTCACTCGTGATCGTGTGTCTATCACGGGCTCCTCGACAAGTTCGTTTGCTTATTAGGCACGCGATCGAGTACGCGGAGGACGATCCAGGAATACTCGTACTTTTGGTCGCGATCAAATTCATGACCACTGTGGAGCTCCAAATTAATGGATCCTCCTCCAAAAGCAGCGGGGTAGTAGACCACAAGCAGACTAGTGAACCTTAGGTGTTTAGTCGTCGGAAGCTTTCTTGTCTTCGTGTCCTTGATTTAGTTGTTGACTTGGACCTTCGTACCCGGCCTAGATCTCCCTAGGATAGTTGTTCCTGGGATGCAATGTATGTTGGTGTAGAATTGTGTTTTTTATGGGAAAAGTGTGTAAAAAAGGAAGCTGGGTTGTAGGCAAACTTATTCCTTTATCGATTTGTTAAAAATGTCATACGTCGGAGACTCGATTGCCCTAGACTGTCGGAGATTGACTCTATGTTTAAAAACTCGACCCGTATTGAAAAGACTCGAATTTCTCTAGGAGATCCGTGAGATCGTCGGTGGCGCCTTGATGGATTCGTCGTTGGGTGCTCGAGACGCACATGTCTCGGATGAGGTTGATGCTCGCGTCGGGACTTGGCTCATGCATACTTAGATTTGTCTTTGATTTTGCAAAAGTTTTGTTTTTCGCGTAGCGGGATGTTTTGTTGAGCAAAATGTGTTGTCACATTTTGGCTCGATGTAAAAAGCGTTTCGAAATCAAATCCGATAAGCTCGTGTTAGTGGCTTGTCGGTGAAAGTATGAATCGATTCGGAGTGGCGATAGGCTATCCGAATCAAGGGTGTTCGAAGATGTGATGAAGACGGTTATACTCGTTTTCATACATTCGGTTTGAAAGAGGGTTAGATTAAAGCGACTATGAGCCACTTGGTCTAACCGTGAAGGATTTGCGGGATGATGCTAGTTCATTCCTAGGTTTTGTTGTCTTGTGAAAAGAGATGTTTGGATTAAAATGGCGGTAGGCCATTTTGAATCATGGATTTCGAAAATGTTTATTTTGCTAGATTTGTTTTCAAGAAAAGGTCCATTCTCGGGTTTGAAAATGTTTGGTAATAAGTGGGTTACGATGAGTGCGGGTCATGTAGTTCATTTATATTTTGGAATGTCACGAGAATAAAGTGATTATTCTCGGGTGTTTTGAGGAGACTGTTTGTCTAGATCAAACCGTCTTGACTATGGGCCATTCGGTTCGAAAGGAAGGATTTTTGAAAAAGGTTATTTCAAAAACGTGATGAGGATTTTGTGAAAGTAGTTTGTAAGAGGATTTGGGCGAAGATGGTTATGAATCATTTGGTCTGATGAAAAGTCCGCGAGATTGGGCTTGGCCATTCTCGGGTTTTGTTTGCTTGAAAAAGACGATTTCTGCCGAAACGAGTCGACTTTGGGCCGTTTGGCCCAAAGATAATGTCGTTATTTGTTTTGCAGGAGTGAGGAGATTTTTGAAAAGAGCTCATTTCAAAAGCGGGTGTGTTTTGCTTGGTTTGTAAAAATAAGAAGATTTTGAAAAGAATTTATTTCAAAAATGAGAGTGTGTAGCTTGTTTTGTAAAAGTGAGGAGGTTTTTGAAGAGAGCTTGTTTCAAAAATGAGAGTGTATTGCTTTAGGAGCAATGTTGTGCCTAAGAGGTCTTTGAGGCAAGAACGCGTGTGCGGATCTTGTCTCGACGTTGAAATGTGTTTGATTTGCGTTCGTCGAGCCCATGTTAACGGTTCATCGTTAAGGGCTCGAGCCTAGATGCATGGAAAGGATTCGACTCGTGAACGGTTAGCTAGTCGAGTCGAGGATGTTGAGAATGGATTGGTTTGTGTGACATGTATCTAGTTAGTCCTATTAGATTCAACGTTCGTTTTAAGCGTTCATTTTTAGCTCATTTTTGTTTAGGAAGACCTTTTAAGCTTGAAAAAGGAGATTTTAGACAAGGTTTGGCTAATAGGAAGCTTTTGAGACGAGGATGCGTGTGCACATCTCGTCTCGATGTTAAAAGGTGTTAGCTTTGTCGAGCCCACCTAACGGTTCATCGTTAAGGGCTCGAGCCTAGATGGACGAGAAGGATTCGACTCGAGAGCGATTAGCTAGGCGAGTCGAGCGTGTTGAGTGTTGTGTGGGTTAAATTTGCACGTTAGTGACGTGACTAGACCAACGTTCATTTTAAGTGTTCATTCTAGCTCATTTCTTTGTTAAGAAAACTCTTTTTAAGCTTGAAAAAGGAGGTTTTCGAAAACGTTTTAGCTAAAGGAAGCTTTTGAAACGAGGATGTGTGCGCACATCTCGTCTCGATGTTAAAAGATTTTGCTTTGCATCCGTCGAACTGATATCGGTGAGTTGCCGAGGTGAGCTCGAGTCGGATGTGTAAAAGAAGAAGGATTCGACTCGAGCAAGTCGAGTCGAGGATATTAAAACAGAGTCTAGGTTGTGTGACCTAGAGGATTGAAATCCACGAGCTCGGGTTTTAATCCTTGCTCGGGTTTTTGCTTGTTAGTGTAAAAGGAGAATTTCAAAAAGGCTTGTTTCGAAAATTCGCGATAGTCTTGTTTGAAAAGTGTTAGTTTGTTAGATGTTAGGTTCATTTATCTTTGAAACGTTTGAGCGAGTTTTCGAAGATATGAATGCAAATGCTCGTTTTGAAAAAGACCATGGAGTGCATAGCCTCGAACTTGTACGTATGACTCAAAAAGGGGTGAAAATGAGTCAGTCGGGTACACCTCCAACTACCTCGAGTACGCTTTGGCAGATACTTAATCCCTTCATTTCCTTACGCCGGCGATAGGTTTTCGAAGAGGAACCGAAGCGGTCGAGATAGCCGTTTACGGCAAGCCGTGGAGGGGCGAGAGGAAAGTTAGTCCGGCATGTGCTTTATCGAGTGGACAAGCCTGCATGTGGGAACCACCTCTCGAGGGTGCAAAGGGTGCCTAGATTCCAAAAGGAATGGACTCTAAACGAATGTGCATAGCTCAAATATGTATACTTGGATTGTTCAAGGCTTTCAAGTTTCACCTCTTTATTTTTAAAAAGAAAAAGCTAGTTTTAAGTTTTAAAATAAAATCTCCCAATGAGTCGCCAAATGTGGAACCCGGATCGGACCCAACTCGTCTTGCTTAAGGGCGGATTTTAAAGTTAAAAGATTAAGTTGGAAAAACCTTTAGAAGCTGTTATGGAGTCGCCACCTATTTATCGCGGAAAATAGGAACACCTGCTACCATGTTCTAAGTTAAAAACATGTCCTAGATTTTGGAGCACGACACCCCTAGATCTAAGGCTTGTGAAACCCAGTTGGATTAGGGGTGAGGTACTTTAGAAAAAGAGTTAATTCAAATAATGATTTATGAAAACTTTTTAGAAAAGCCTATGTAAAAATAGCCTCTACTGACCTAGAACAATCCTTGTAAGATGATATTTGAACTAATGTTATCGCTACGTACAAGTGCGATAGGTTTGTAAAAGAATCAGATCTGAGATGCAAAAAGATTGATTAAAACCCTCGAGTTTAGCATGTTTAACTTGTTAACGAATACAGTTCGATTAAAGGTCAATTCATTGTTTAAGTTGATTTTAATGCAAAATAAGAAGGGTGCAAGATGCATGCAAATAAAATAAAGTTCAATTGTCCATTGGTTTATTTTATAAGGTCGATTGCTTATGCGACTTTGGCGTGTCATCGGATATGGAGTGTACGAAGTAAATAGAACACTTGGAGTGCAAGCGTCTTTGGGTGCCAAAGCCGGCGCCAAAGTGTAGACCCCTTTGGTAGTCCATAGAAATTAAGAAAAAGCCTTGGTCCAAGGGGAGCGGTTCCTACCTTGTCCTGGCGCTTCAGATCCGGGCGAGCCGTTCTTGAACTTGAAAGGAGGATGAATTCAACACTGATGGTGTGTTGAACTCAAGGATTTGAGTGCTTGAGGCTTTTGTGGATGTATTTAGGTGTATACCGTGCTAGACGGTATATTTTGTGGGACCCAAGTGTGGGTGCTAAAACTAGGAAGAGAGGTTGTGAGAAGAGAGGGTTTTCTTGTGTGGAAAACTTATGAGAATAGGTCGTGCGAGGGGTTGTATATATAGGAGAATAGCCGAGAGAAAATAGGAAAGCAGGGGGAAAAGCCAGCCTGGGAAACTGCATAGCCTTATGCGGTTTGGTGGGCAAACCGCATAGGCTTATGCAGTTTGCACCATGAGCCGCATAAGCTTATGCGGTTTCTTTGTGGTTTTAACCAGATTTCGTATTTCTTAATCCGGATTGCTAAATCTTGGAAATATTCGGCCAAATCTCTTTGCTTGTGCTCAAGAAGACCTAGTATGATCTTCTAGAGAGTTGTTGAGGGCTTTGGAGTGCGGGCCAAAGGTGGGTTTGGGCTCGGTTTTGGGCAGAGACCCAAAATGTGAAAAGGGTGTATTTGCATAGATTTTGTGAAATAAGGTAAGGCGTGAAGCCGTATTTTGTGTAAGAGGACTAAAGGGAAGATTTAGCACGGCCTAAATTTAGGAGTTTAGGAATGCTGAATTAGACCTTGTTAATGTAAAAGGGCTAATTGTAGTGCAAATGCGAAGCTCATGCCAAATGAAGCAGGACAAGGACCTAGCTAGACTCCAAATGGACAAAATGAACGTGTATTTAAATGCGATGTGAAGCGACCTAAATCATTTTAACATTTAAAACGACTCAGAATGAATTCGACATTAGTTAGAACCGTTTAAGTCAACGTTAAAGCATGCGTAATAAAAGTCCGTGTTACATCACAGGGTTTTGTTTGGGAGGGTACGGATATGGGTATCCACAGGGTTGTACGACTTCCATGCCGTAGGTTAGGAAGTAGGGTGTCATCCCTGTCGGGGTGCGTATTGTGGTGCGGTATCCCCATAAGGCGAAGAGAATTTTGTGTGGCCAGTCATGGCAAGTGTCGATCATCTTCTTAAGGATGGTTACGACGGTTTTGTTTGCAGCCTTCACCGCTCCGTTGGTTTGGGGTCGGTAAGGTGACGATCTGTGTCGTTGGATTTTGTATTTTGTGAGGAGTGGTTCGACTTCTCCTCGGAAATGTGAGCCTTGATCACTGATCAGCTCGTGGGGTATACCGTATCTGCATATGATGTTGTTTTGTATGAACTTGGCGACTTCTTTCGTGCCAAGTTTACGGTATGATGCAGCTTCGACCCATTTCGTGAAATAGTCGATGGCCACCAGGATGCAGCAGTGTCCTCCTGCGCCCACCGGGTGTACTTTTCCTATGATGTCGATTCCCCATGTCGAGAAAGGCCATGGCGATGTGAGGCTGTATAAAGGTGAAGGGGATACATGTTGTACGTTTGCGAAAATTTGGCAATTGTGGTAATGCTTGACGTATTTCGCGCAGTCGGCTTCCATGGTTGTCCAATACCATCTTAGCCTAAGGATTTGTTTCAATAAGGCTCGTGTGTTCATGTGTGGTCCGCACTCGCCGTCATGGACTTGAGATAGGATCTCTTGTCCTTTTTTGTGATCAACGCACAAGAGTAGTGTACCTTGAGGCATTTTCTTGAGCAGTTTGTCCATTTCTAGCACGAATTGTGATGCTAGAAGTCGGAGAGCTCTTTTGCCGCGCTTGTCGGTGTTAGGTGGGTATTCACCATTTCGCTTAAAATTGATTATTGCTTTACCAAGGCTCGGCTTGTTCGTCCTCGGCTTCAATGTCGCATATGTATGCGGGTCCGCTATGTCGTTCCACGACGATGGGAATGGTTTGCATTCCCGGGGGTATGTTGAGTAGTGACGCCAGTTTTGATAAGGCATGCGCGAATTGATTTTCTTCACGAGGCAGGTGCAAAAACTCTACGTGGTGGAATTTGGCGATGAGTTCTTGGATTTTGCTTTGATAAAGTGCAAGGTTTTTGTAACACCCCCATTAAGCCGGGCGGACCCCACCTAAATAAGGGTGTTACGGGACCCAACTGAATGGGTCCTTGAGCAAACACCTGTTTTCAAAACATGGAGACCTGGAAAGAAGGCGAAAGTATATATATATATATATATATATATATATATATACATATATATATATA
The DNA here is from genome assembly GCA_023091065.1 of Dianthus caryophyllus. Classification (NCBI taxonomy): domain Eukaryota; kingdom Viridiplantae; phylum Streptophyta; class Magnoliopsida; order Caryophyllales; family Caryophyllaceae; genus Dianthus; species Dianthus caryophyllus. The sequence goes on from JALGRB010000016.1 coordinate 661,639, forward strand.
TATATATACATATATATATATAGAGTTAAGATCCGGTACATCCTATTATATATTTACATCCTACATCCTAATAAGAACCATAGGATTAAACTAATTTCGACGCTTGAGATTGAGCCACGTCGTCATTAACAAAACCCACAATTCACCTGCTTGTTTTCGTTTATTCTTTACGCTTACGTTTGACACACACCTGTTGGAGTATGTGTCCTCCACAATAGTGCGATTACTTAATAAATCTCAATTAAGAAATACATGGGGATAATCCTGTATTATTGTCAATTGATTAACGTAAATCAGTAACGGTTGGCTGACTAGAGTTTGACATTATTGTCGTGAGAACGACGGTAATCAATTGATCCCTTTAAGTCACACCTATAGGAACGTACTCCAAATATTTAAGCTAATTAATTGTATGAGATACGATTATATTAGTAACTTGATAAAATGACTAACGGTTAGTCAGTGTATTGATTTAGAGAGAAATCGAGTTGTGAACTCGGATGATTTAATTTTATATCGATAAAATTGTTAAAGGAGATAAGAATTAGTGATTAACTGTTAATTCACTAATCATGTATATTTTACTAATGAGATTAGTAAAAGTACAATTCTTAAATATGTGTAAGTATACACATATGTTAAAGAAGAGTTGTGAGTTCAATTTGATAATTTGTACTTTATCATATTAGATGATTAAGTGATAAATTATAAGTATTTGTGGGACAAATATTGAAAACAAATTGGACCCATTATTAGGGCCATATAGCCGTCCAAACCAAGGAGGAAGAGGAGAGAAAAGATTCTCTTTTGTCTTTTACTTTTGTACTACTTTTGCATGCTTGAACATCATCATTAACATGCTTGCAATTTGTCTTTACAAGAAAAGTACTCCACTCTCTCCTCTCACTTGAATAGGCCGGCCCCCTTGAGTGTGTAATACACACTTTGTTTTGTTGTTTGCTCTTATTTAAACACAAGACAAAGAAAGAGAAAGGTATGCATTTTCTCTACAACTCTTCTACTCTTTCTCTCACAAAACCTCTCTAATACAATACTTATATTATACTATTATACTAAGAGTTAGTAATAATATTATCATATATTATCAAGTTAATGCTAAGTTATTTCTAGATCAAAATACTTAGTATTTTTGGAGTACTTCTTGGGTGTATCTCAAAGGAGGTTTCCTTGTTTGGAAACTCGGTTTTGGAGGATCATCCTAAACTTATACTCAACAAACAAAACTAGAAAGGAGTTCTAGTTTTGTGCCCTAATTCCTTTTAAAAGAAAGGTATAAATTTCTAATCTTGTTAACAATGTAAATTTGTACTACATAGATCTTGCTAAATCAAATTAGAGTAATTTGATTTACACTAATATTTGATTAGTGATTGGGAAGAGTTCCCCACAAGTGGTATCAGAGCCAAGGCTTGTAGTTACAAATTTATTTTGTTGTTTTTTTGGAGTTTTATATATTTATTGAGAATAAATATGATAAAATCCGAAAATAGTGTTAAAAATGGTTTTAACACGAGATTTTTATTGCATGCAAATTTTATGGTCTCATGAAGTTACTGGTCAAATTTCGTAATTTTTGAAATTTGTTTGCTAATTTAAATGATTTTTATACAAAACCGAGTCAAAAAGTGTGTTTTTGGCTAAAATAATTACTATAAATAGTTATAGTTGGAATCTGGTCACGAAAGTTTAACACAGTGATATTTCATATTTATAAATTCTGCATGTAAATTTTCAAAGTCAGATGTTGAGTTTTGAATATTTATTCATATTTTTGTTTAAAATCAGTATGATATGCATTTTATGTCCAAAAATATAGTAAACTTTGTTTTCTGGACATGAAATTTATACCAATATTTTTATACATTATGAGGATGCTCTCGTATAAATTTGGGATTTTTTCTCACTGTTTTAGATGTTTTCTTGATTTTATGAGATAAAATCGATGAAATCGTATGTTATTTATTAGAAAATAATTCTTAAATATTTTCTGACCAAACTTTTCATTTCTGATATTTTGGAAGTGTTTCAGAATATACAAATTTTTGTCAAAATAAAAATGATTTTATTTTATTTTATTTTGATTTTATAAAGCTTTATTCATAAAAGGTTATGATTAAAGCTAGATCTAATTAGCAAATGACCAAGTTTATGAACTAAAATCACCATGAATTAGTGAAAACTAATTTTGAGTGTTCTAAATCAGTTTAGAAGTTTTGGTTCAAGCTTAAAAGGTGTTTTAAGCATTATTGATTAATATGAGATTAATCGATTAAAAATGAGATCGGTTTGAAACGATTAAATGCGATTATTGTTTAAGGCGATTTTGGCATGTTTTTATTTATAAGCTTTACATTATGCATGTTTGGATGAATGTTTATTATTGAATGAATGTTTGTTCATACTAGTATGGCCATAGTTTGTTATATTTTTACCGATATTGCCCGTAATGAAAGGGAATATCGTGTGGTTTGTAATTAAATGCGATCTCGTATCGCCGGTTTGTAATTTTTAATAGTTTATTTCATTTACAAATGTATAATAGGATTGCTATGTATTCATTTGTAATTCATACTTGTAACTATTTGTAAAATCGAAGACCGGCGATGGAGATCGACATGGAGCCTTAGAAGAGTTCTAAAGCTTGCAAGGAGAAGCTTGGATCAAGTCCATATGAAGAGGGACCAAAGGAGTTGGTTTCCAATTTGTAACTCCTTATATTTTAATTACTTTAGGTGGCCATACTAGGTTTATGTTTGTTTGTTGCTTGTGTGTTTGCTTATTTTCCGCTAACATGCCAAAATCGCCATGCATGCCACGATATCCCACTATGATTGTTGATTTAAGTCACGATTCCTAAATTAGTTCACTTATAAAGAATTTTATGACCAAAATTGACAAGATCACCCACATTATTTAACAAATGAATTGAGTTTAAGCCTTTCCAAATGTAGCGACTATGAACCCCATGTTCGTAAGGACCTCCGCGACGTGGAACCTCATTACCATGGGTAAGTAGTGGGAGGAAGTCCCGTACTAATTTGGTTTGGACTCAACCGAATAAGAGTTATTTGGGGCTAATCGATGCATTTTAAAGAAAATCATCAACCAAGCATTCTAGTGTAGAATTAGTCAAGTCTTGACTTATCGTTTTTATATAAAAGGAAACATGAGATGTCTAATTTTATATGGAAAAACGAGTCTTGGAATCATTTATATAATTTCGTGGGAGATCGTTATATAAATGGACATTTGTTTTAAAACTGTTTTAGCAAATGTTATAAACAATGAATGCTTATATATTTCCTCATATTTGTTGTAGAATCGTTTATTTCAAATCGCAATGGCATCATCATCATCAACTCCCGCGCCCATTTTGGGCAAAGATTCATGGTTGCGAACCGTGATGGATAAGTGTATCCTTAAGGATGACGGTAGCAACTTTGTCGAATGGGATTCGACAATGAGGGGCGCCGCTACATCCGACAATGTGCTCAAACACCTTACCGAACCACACCCCGCCGAACCCACATCTCGATCCGGGGCGGCACGAGCCACCTATGATGAGTATGTGAAAGTGGACAATGACGTGAAAAACGTCTTGATTTGGTCCATGGCACCCGCTCTCAAACTCCGTTTTGTCACACAAAAGAGTGCATATGAGATATTCACTCGAGTGACAACCATGTTTTCCAAAGCACCGAAAATTAGGCTTTATGAAGCCGCGGTGCGGTTTTTCGATGCAAAGCTTGAGAGGAACCAAAACGTTGGTCCTCATGTGCTCAAAATGATTGAGTACATAGACACTCTTGAGCGTCAAGAGTGTTCTATTCCCAAGGCTCTTGCGATCAACCGCATTCTTCATTCTCTTCCTAACAAGTTTGCTCACTTTCGAGTAAACTATAACATGAACAACATGGATAAGAGTTACCATGAACTTCATGCTCTCTTGGTCCAAGCCGAGAGGGATATGGATGTGAATGAGGTGGAGAGGAAAGATATTCTCTCCATGAAAATGAAGAACATGTCTCTTGGAGTTAAGAAGGGGAGGGTGGCTAAGAAAACGCCATCCGTCAAAGGCAAGGGTAAGGGCAAGGCTATTGTGGAAGGTGTTCCACATAAGCCTAAGCCCAAGATCAACAAGGGAAAACCTCTCAATGACACTTGCAAGTATTGCAATGAAGTGGGTCATTGGAAGCGCAATTGTCCCAAGTACAAGAAGGACTTGAAAGATGGATGTGCGACATCCAAAGGTATTCTTCCTTCTAATCTCTATATGATAGACATCAATCATGCTTGCATTTCTACATGGGTATTGGATACCGGATGTGGATCTCACCTTTGTAATCATTTGCAGGGGATGAGAAACGTGCGAGCTCTAGCCAAGGGTGATGTAGATCTCCGCATGGGCAATGGAGCTAGAGTAGCGGCCGTTTCCGTGGGAACTTTTGTACTCGCTCTTGCTAGTGGATTAGAGTTGCTTTTGAATAACTGTTATTTTGTACCAACTCTAACGAAAAACATTATCTCCGTCTCCGTTTTAGATGCGGAAGGCTTTTCTTTTATGATTAAGAACAACCGTTGTACTTTTTCATTTAATGAAGTAGTTTATGGTGAAGCTATTTCAATTGGAGGTATTTATGTTTTAAATGATGTTAATGATGTTTATCATGTCGAGAACAAGAGGCTCAAAACGAATGAATCAAACAAATCCTACCTTTGGCATTGTCGTTTAGGTCACATAAACGACAAACGCATTAAGAGACTTGTTGCGACCAAGGTTCTCAAACCATTTGATTACGAATCATATGGAACATGCGAATCTTGCCTCTTAGGCAAGATGACTCATCAACCCTTTAGCGGTAAAGGGACACGAGCAAGTGAGGTTTTAGGACTCATACATACCGATGTGTGTGGTCCATTAAACATCACCGCTAGAGGAGGATATCATTACTTCATTACTTTTACCGATGACTTAAGTAGATATGGTTATGTCTACTTAATAAGGTATAAAAGTGATGCTTTTGAGAAATTTAAAGAATTTCAAAATGAGGTTGAGAACCAATTAAACAAAAGGATAAAAGCACTACGATCGGATCGTGGTGGCGAAAATCTAAGTAATGAGTTTGATTCCACTACTACAAAATGTAGCTATAACAACACCATGAAAGTGATGCTAAATGTCTTAGAAATGTTGCCATATACTTAAGGCAACACTTTCAACAGTGCTGCCTAAAGCTCCGTTGCAATAGCTTAATGCAACACTTTCTGCAACACTTTACTATCAAAAGCAACACTTTAAGATAGTGCTGCAACTTATTTTAGTATGCAACACTTTTTTCTCAGCAACACTTTTTTCAGCAACCATAAAAAAAAAATGGCAAATGAGGGTCAAAAGAATCGAACCCATGACCTCAAGTTACAAAGTTGAACACCCACACCATCTTAGCTACTACAATTTTGTTGTTAATATTTCCTGCTATTACTAAATATTTCATTTTGAATGATGAAAAGAAATTATAGATTAAAAGAAATTATTTTGATACATAATTACAAGGAAAAAAATGCAACTATTTTTATTTTATACGGAGTATTATTTAAATAGATCATACACATGCGAAATACCCTATTACCCTCATAATAATGTCAAACCAAACGTGATATACAAGTTAAATTCGACGAAATAGTAATTATTGTCATGATATTTTATTTCTAAGGGTAATTTTAAATAATTTAAAAGACACGTGGCCTTACTAATTTCCGATTGCAAAAAAACGTTGTTTTGTAATTTCATTTTTTCTATGTATGCAACGTTAGATATAACTATATATGTGTTGCAATATTTATAGAATTTTCAACACTCTACAAAAGCGTTGCACTTTATGCCTTTAATTTGCAACACTTTTAAAGAAGTGTTAAACATTGCCAAATATTTGGTAACGCTTTTACGTAAGTGTTGCTATAGTCTGTATATGCAACACAATTATAGAAAGTGTTGCATTGGTAATAAAATTGGTGTAAATTGCAACAATTTTGAGAAGTGTTGCCTTATAAATGTTGCCATAGATCCAATTTGTAGTAGTGTTCACATCTTAAGAATTGTGGTATAATATCACAATGGACTCCTCCGGGCACACCACAATTGAATGGTGTTGCAGAAAGGAGAAACCGAACTTCGCTTGACATGGTTCGGTCTATGATGAGTCAAACTGAGCTTCCTGGATCATTTTGGGGCTTTGCATTGTTATCTGCTGTTTTGTCACTAAATCGAAGTCCGACTAAAGCGGCCAATAAGACTCCATATGAGATATGGACGGGAACGGTTCCCTATTTGTCATTCATGAGAATTTGGGGATGTGAGGCATTCGTCAAGAATAAAATTGACGATAAACTCGCTCCAAGGTCTGACAAATATCTATTTGTAGGTTATCCTAAGGAAACCTATGGTTATTACTTCTACAACCCTCACGAGAACAAAGTGTTTGTGGCTCGTGATTCTGTTTTTCTAGAAAATGAATTTATTTCTAAAAAACAGAGTAGGAGAAAATTTGAACTTGATGAAGTTCAAGAGCCACAAACCGAAGCAGAAGATGAGGAAACCGTTCCATCGTCTTCTGACACGGTTATAATCCCTAGGAGGTCAGGAAGAATTAGTCATCAACCTGACCGTTACCTCGGTAACATCGAGGAGGAGGGTGATTTGTTGTTATTCGAAAGCAACGAACCCTCAACCTACAAGGCGGCTATAAGTAGCTCCAACTCCGAACAATGGCTTGAGGCCATGAGATCCGAAATGGATTCTATGTACGAGAACCAAGTTTGGGACTTGGTAGATTTACCTGAAGGAGTGAGACCCCTTCAGTGTAAATGGATATTCAAAATCAAACTCGGCATAGATAAACATATAGATGTTTACAAAGCTAGATTGGTGGCAAAGGGCTTTTCACAAGTCCAAGGTGTTCATTATGATGAAACCTTTGCACCAGTTGCTATGCTTCGATCCATAAGGATAATCTTAGCGATTGCCGCATTTCATGACTATGAGATATGGCAAATGGATGTAAAAACCGCCTTCTTAAATGGGATTCTAGAAGAGGAAGTGTATATGACACAACCTGAAGGTTTTGTAGATACATCCAACCCTAAGAAAGTATGCAAGCTTAAGAGATCCATTTATGGTCTTAAGCAAGCATCAAGGAGTTGGAATCATAGATTCGATCATGTTATCAAACAAAAGGGATTCACTCGTAGTACCGAGGAACCTTGTTTATACATGAAGTTTAGTGGGAGCAAGGTAACTTTCCTTGTTTTGTATGTGGATGACATACTAATGATTGGAAATGATATTCCAAGTCTGAACTCGGTAAAGGTGGAATTGGGAAACCATTTCCAAATGAAGGACTTGGGAGAGGCACAACGCATCTTGGGTATCCGGATCTATAGAGATAGATCTAAAAGGATACTAGCATTAAGTCAAGAAACTTATATCGATAAGATTCTTGATAGGTTCAATATGAAAGACTCCAAGAGAGGCTTTGTTCCGATGAGTGTAGGAATAACATTGAAGAAATCTCAATGTCCTACGACTCCTGCGGAAATTGAACGCATGAAATTGATCCCTTATGCTTCCGCTGTAGGATCAATCATGTATGCTATGATGTGCACTCGTCCCGATGTCGCTTTCGCTTTGAGCATGACGAGCCGGTATCAAGCTAATCCCGGTGAGAGTCACTGGATAGCTGTAAAGAACATCCTTAAGTACTTGAGAAGAACTAAGGATTCGTTTCTAGTGTTTGGAGGAGAACTTGAGCTACGTGTAAAAGGTTACACGGATGCAAGTTTCCAAACCGATGGGGATGATCTGAAATCCCAATCCGGCTATGTCTTTATGTTGAATGGAGGAGCTGTTTGTTGGAAGAGCTTCAAAGCAGTGTCACTGCGGATTCTACGACGGAAGCTGAGTATTTGGCAGCATCTGAAGCTGCTAAAGAAGCTGTGTGGATTCGGCAATTCTTAGATGGACTAAGAGTAGTCCCTAGTGCCGTGGATCCTGTCACTGTTTATTGTGATAACAATGGGGCTATTTTCCAAGCAAAGGAGCCCAAGTCTAGTAACAAGTCTAGACACGTTTTGAGGAAATACCACGTTATTAGAGATAATGTGGAAAGGAAGGAAATAGATATTTGTAAGGTTGGGACAGACGATAACATCGCTGATCCTTTAACCAAGCCTCTATCGAGGGCAAAGCATGACGCGTACACCGCCTCCATGGGGTTGCGGCGTATGCCAGATTTCCTTTAGTTTCGTAATATGTAATTGAACGATGTATCTTATTACATATATGAAAATGACATTCATTGTTTTTATCTTAAGTCATTATGAATGCATACTTTGTTTATCCGAATATTTGTGTGACAACTTTGAACGTATTCAAGTGAACGGTATAAACTAAGTATTTGGTCCCTAGTCTCCCACATGAGGTGACGTCTCGGAGAGACTAGATTGCAAGTCGATCGATGGTGGGTTCAACACCATAGGGTCATACGAGATGACTGATCGTTTGCATAGACAGACTGTGAGACACTCTGTCGGACAGTGACGCTTATAGAATTCCTTTTCAATGAGATTGAAACCTGGTCGTGGTGGAAATTCTATAGTATTCCTTTGGGTCGATTCTTTGACTGGAATTGATTGTCCGAAGCCTGCGCTTCCGAAAGTGACTTTCATTTTTGTCCTAAGCCATGCCGTGAAAGGGGGTTATAAGGGCATCTTTGGGGTCATGGGGATCTGCATCATACAGTACAATCGAGTGGAAGGGAAATGTCCACCCTCGTCAGGGTAAAACATCTTTGGGCCACTCGAGGAGTAGTCGCTGAAAATGCGTGGCCACGCTCGGTAAGAATCTACTGAGATTCCCCGTCAGATTACCTACTCTCCATATCGAGGAAACCACTCACGATATATATATCTCAGGATGCAAGTACGACCTGTAAGACACCTTGCATCGAGTGGGAGATGTGTAACGAACATGAGAATTGGTAATGCACAACTTGTCTCGGACAAGTGGGAGATTGTTGGAGTATGTGTCCTCCACAATAGTGCGATTACTTAATAAATCTCAATTAAGGAATACATGGGGATAATCCTGTATTATTGTCAATCGATTAACGTAAATCGATAGAACGGTTGGTGACTAGAGTTTGACGTTATTGTCGTGAGAACTATGTAATCAATTGATCCCTTTAAGTCACACCTATAGGAACGTACTCCAAATATTTAAGCTAATTAATTGTATGAGATACGATTATATTAGTAACTTGATAAAATGACTAACGGTTAGTCAGTGTATTGATTTAGAGAGAAATCGAGTTGTGAACTCGGATGATTTAATTTTATATCGATAAAATTATTAAAGGAGATAAGAATTAGTGATTAACTGTTAATTCACTAATCATGTATATTTTACTAATGAGATTAGTAAAAGTACAATTCTTAAATATGTGTAAGTGTACACATATGTTAAAGAAGAGTTGTGAGTTCAATTTGATAATTTGTACTTTATCATATTAGATGATTAAGTGATAAATTATAAGTATTTGTGGGACAAATATTGAAAACAAATTGGACCCATTATTAGGGCCATATAGCCGTCCAAACCAAGGAGGAAGAGGAGAGAAAAGATTCTCTTTTGTCTTTTACTTTTGTACTACTTTTGCATGCTTGAACATCATCATTAACATGCTTGCAATTTGTCTTTACAAGAAAAGCACTCCACTCTCTCCTCTCACTTGAATAGGCCGGCCCCCTTGAGTGTGTAATACACACTTTGTTTTGTTGTTTGCTCTTATTTAAACACAAGACAAAGAAAGAGAAAGGTATGCATTTTCTCTACAACTCTTCTACTATTTCTCTCACAAAACCTCTCTAATACAATACTTATATTATACTATTATACTAAGAGTTAGTAATAATATTATCATATATTATCAAGTTAATGTTAAGTTATTTCTAGATCAAAATACTTAGTATTTTTGGAGTACTTCTTGGGTGTATCTCAAAGGAGGTTTCCTTGTTTGGAAACTCGGTTTTGGAGGATCATCCTAAGCTTATACTCAATAAACAAAACTAGAAAGGAGTTCTAGTTTTGTGCCCTAATTCCCTTTTAAAGAAAGGTATAAATTTCTAATCTTGTTAACAATGTAAATTTGTACTACATAGATCTTGCTAAATCAAATTAGAGTAATTTGATTTACACTAATATTTGATTAGTGATTGGGAAGATTTCCCTACAACACCCTCTCTCTCTCTCTACTTTCGTGCATGTGGTACATCTGATGTATTGTTTTGATACTTTATTTAGTTATAACTGATACTTTATGTGTTAGTATGCGATACTTTTTACATAACCTCTGTTTACTTATTATTTACAATAATGTTACTTTTTGTAATTATAAGTGATACTTTATATGTTAGCATGTGATACTTCTTATGTATTGTTGTGATACTTCTGATGTTTTTGCATTATCATTACATTTATGAGATTCATTACGTTGAAATTATGGTTAAGATTAGTTTTAGTCAATAATGTTGTTATGTTTAGTGTTTTTGTGTGTTGTTTAACAAGTGTTTGATGAAATGCCTCAATGAAGTGTGATACTAGGTAATGTATATATTTGACAGTTATTTCGTTGCGATACTTTTAATTATGAATGATGTTACCTTTGATAGGGTGGTAATACTTTTATTGAATGTCATGATACTTATAGTTTTGTATGGCGACACTTAATACAGATTGGTATGATACTTTTAATATAAAGTTGTGATACTTACATGCCTAAAGTTGTGTTTAATTATGTTGTGTGGTGTATATTGCAGGATATAATTTTCTCAATGTACGAAAACAAATTAGAAGGCGAGCAAATCCTAATGACTATCACGAAACAGAGGAAGTGGTTAGACTTAGTAGAAATAGTGTTAGTGTGACACTTTTGTAATTGAATAGGTCAATCAATTTATATAATACAATGTAGAAGTATTTTTGTGTAAAGGTTGTGATATTTTGTATAGAACATTATGATACTTTATTTGAAATGTTGTGATACTTCATACAGAGTATTGTGATACTTCTTGTGAGATGTTACGATACTTTTTATAGAACATTGTAATATTTTTTTTTTATGACATGTTAGGATACTTTATACTCTGTATAAAGCATTGTGATACTTTATTTAAAAAGTGGTGGTACTTTTAATAGCATTGTGATAAAAACATTGTGATACCTTTTATGAAATGTTGTGATACTTTATATGAAACATTGTGATACTTCTTGAATAACACTGCGGACTCTGCGGTAGTTCTTATATTAAGTTGTGATACTTCTAACGTTAAATCCGAATGCAATGTAATTACACAAACAATATAAGTTCAACCACATATACATGATGAAACTAAAAAAAAAAAATTGAAACTCTTGAAAAATAATTTTCTCATATCTAAATCAAAACTAGCTTAAAACACCATCAAAGCAACATAAATGATGTTCTTGAATGACATTTTCTCGTTCCTCTTCATTCGACACCATAATCAATGAACTCCATAGCTGACTGCAAAACATAAAACAACAATTATTTTATAAATATGATTACTTAAAAAAGGATACATCTTAGGTAATATTTTGAAACTAAGACTTTGTGATACTTTTTATATTAACTTGTGATACTTCTGATATAACATTTTGATACTTTTTACATAACAATTTGATACTTCTTATAAATTGAAAATATATACTATGACTGTGATATTCTTATATAATATGTTAGTACTTCTTTTATAACATTGTGATACTTCCATTGTGAATCAGTGATACTTTTACGTAAAACACACAAACATTTCATTGAGACATTTTATCAAACACTTGAAGGACAACACAAAAAGAACACGAATAATAACAACTTAATCGACTAGAAACCTAATTTCAATTAAACTCGTACGGAAACTAGTAAAATTACGATGTTTCAGCGAATATGATGTCAATTAAACACCAAAAAAAGCGAAATACTAACATGACGCAAAATCATCGACTACAAAATTGAGATGACGATGTACATAGAATTGAATAGCAACAAAAACTAACAAACATACATATGATCAATTAAATTACATCAAGAATTGTTGATAACATTACAAATCATTAAAAAATGACAGATGAAATCATTACAAAGAGCAAATTCACAAAAAGGAATGATGAAATTATTAATTATCGACTGATGAAATAATTGAACAGAGCAACATCACTAAAACGACACATTGAAATCATTAAAATATCGAAATCATGACAAAATTAAGATGAATTGAATAACATCAATAAATAAACAAACACAATCTCGAAATTAGATCGAAATCATCGTTTTGATCAAAATCAAAGATGATCGCAACACACCTGACATGATGATCAATAAAGTATTGATTGACGAAATTGAAGTCGATTTCGGCTGAATTTGTCGTTGAATTGCAGAAACTGATAGTAGATAATTTATTAAATTGTTTGGGAATTTGGTGGAGAGAAGGTAGAGAGAGAAATTAATTCTACGTAAATGAGCATCAAAGTGTTTGGGGGAAGCTATTTATAAGCATCAATTATATTTTAATTAGAGGGAATTAATTTGAGCCATTGGATCATCAAGATCCTAGGGCTGAGATTTGGATGTAGGATGTATAATTGATGGGAGGATGTATAAGATCATATATATATATATATATATATATATATATATATATAGGAATAAGATCAGGTAAGAACAGTCCTTTTGGTAAGAACGGTAAGAACAGTCAAAATACATTATTAATATACATAAGGTACATTTTAAATTTAACGTGCGGGTTAGTCATGAATAATAGTTGATACGCATTTTAAAATTTATAAGGTAAATTGTCATTAAATTGAAGCTTTCTTTCAAATTTTAAGGTACATTTTCACTATACTAAAAGTACATTTTAGTTTTGAACTTGAAATGTACCCAAAATTTCAAATATAACTCTTAATTTTTAAATGTACCTAATATATATTTATAATGTACCTCTAAAATGTACTTTATGTGTTAAACTAATGTATTTTACGTATATTTATAATGTACCTTAACTGTTCTTACTGTTTACTAAAGGTAGTGTTCTTACTTAACTCAACTCCTATATATATATATATATATATATATTTATATATATATATATATATATATATATATATATATATATATATATATATAGAGGTGGGATCTGGTACGAACTCTCACTCATTACGAACCGTACGAACTCCTCACTCAGCTACATCACTTAATTAAACCTTCCCCTTCTTCCCTCAAAGAATACTACTCAACTAACAAAACAAAAACAAAACACCTTCCCTTCCCCTTCACTCATTCAACACGACTCCATTTCACCTAAGATCAAGTCAACCACCGCCGTAAATGAGTCAACCACCGCCGTCGCCGCCAGAAATAACCACCGCCGCCGCCGCCAAGAAGTCAAACGGTAAGTATTTATGTATGAAGATTCGATTTTTCGCAATTGAACTTCGAATTGATGTAAATAATGTCGATTTTTACGTAACTCAAATTGTGTTTGTTGTACTCGTTCATTTGTGTAACTAACTCATACTAAAATTAGGCATAAATTAAATTAGGGTTTCATTAAAATTACCGATAAATAAAATTAGGGGTATGTATTTATGTATAAAGATACGATTTTTCCGCAATTGAGCTTCAATTGATGTAAATAATGTCGATTTTTCCAGAACTAAATAGTGTTTGTTGTAGTTGTTCATTTGTGTAACTAAAATTAGGGATAAATCAAATTAGGGTTTCATTAAAATTACAGATAAATCAAATTAGGGTTTAATTTCTGTAACTAAAACTTTAATTTGTGTTATTAAAGCTTAAACTTCTGCAAAATCAAATTAGGGTTTCTGTAACTTTAATTTGTGTTATTAGGGTTTCATTTTTGTTGGACATACTGTTCTGCTGCTGCCTGCTGCCTGGTGCTGTTGCCTTAATTATTTTCATTACTTCTGTGTGTCTTGATGCTTCTGTTTAGTTTAAAGTTTAAGTCACCAACTTCTGAGTTTGTTAGCTATATTTTTAGTAACTTCTAATGACTTTTTCTTCTTTCATTTTGTGAAATTGAGTTAGGTGTTGATTCAGAAAATGGTCCTAGAATGTATAGGATGGGGTGTGAATAATTATGATGAAGACAAAAAGCATTTTGTTGATGAGTATCTGAACCAAAAAAAAGAAAATATGAAATCGATATTTGGAGAACCTCATTTAGTGGATATAAAACGACAACGAAGAAAACGGGTTCAACCTATAGTAGATGTTTTTAGTGGTGTTGATTACATGGAGTTAATCGTTGAAAAACTTGACAATCCTAACGATAAGGCGAAACTGCCTTTTGTTTGTAAGTGTTGGGCTGCAATGTTTTTGCTATCTAAAAATGATCCTCGTATTCCAGTCGAATATGAAGCTAGCCTTCAGACAACTTATGAGAATGGTGTTGAGATTGTTACGAAATAACAATATCATATCAAAACATTAAGGTCTGTGATTGGACATCAGTTGAATGTACACGTGCGGTGATACATTATTTTCAAGCTTGGAAGAAAACTCATATTGAACATCTAGTGAATTTGGAAGATTTTGATGAAGTAACCTACCTTGACCCTTTGGGGCGATGCTATGTTTGGAGAATCATACAAGATGGCAAATCGCCTACTACACGTAGCTAAGGATATAGTAATAATTGACTAGTTCAAATGACGACGATGATGTTTTGTTTGTAGTTGATGTGTCTAGGAAGGAAGAATCTTGTAATTTTCTTTGTAATATATAACAAGGTTTAGAAAAGTAAGAGTATCTTCTGTAGTTGAATATTTAGAAGGTAAAATGACGACTACAAGGTCTAGGAATGTAGAATATTTTGTGTAGTTGAATATTTGAACATTATTATGTATGTAAATGACTACTATGTCATTTTCTGTATGAAATGTCATCTGTTTGGTGAATGATGTGTGATTTGAAATGTCTGTCTATTTCGATTTTCAGTTTAATATTTGTTTACTGAATATAATAAGTTATTTTGTGTAACTAAACTAGTATTTAGTGTACTCACATATTTTTCATTTTGTAGGATTTTAAAATATGGAAAGCACAGTAGAAGATCCTAGTGGAACAATAGTTCCATCTACTAGCATTCAAGATACAATGATGAGGATGTTTCAAATCGAGACCTAATCCACAAATGCTATGGAAACAATCTGATTGCGTAGGTAATAAGTTTTATATATGCTTGTTTCTAATTAACACTCGACTTCATGTATAAGGATAGTTTTATATAGATAAGTTAAACTGTTGTTGCAAATGCAGTAGTTGTAGTGCTAATGAGAAGGATACAAATGCAAAAGAAGCGAGACTCTCCCATCAGTAACATTTCAAAACCAAAGTGAGTAGTCAGTTTGTACTTTTCATGCTTAGACTATTTGTCACACGTTATGGTACTTTGTTGTGTACTTACAATTTGCTAATTTTTAAACTCACAGTCTTTATGAAATAGCCCAGAAAGTACAAAGAACTAAATCGTGTGATGGTGTACCTTCTTGTCGTGATGAGCTAAAACCACTTGTAGGAAAAAGTTTGCTTCATTAGAACAAGGGATTGAATTCTACAAGAGCTATGCCACCACTTGTGGGTTTACAATGAGAAAGGAAGGTGAAAAAGAAATGAGAAGGAGTTCCTTCATACAAAACTTTGGTTTGTAACAAGCACGGAGAAGGAAGGCTAAAGGTAAAATAAAGAAACGAAGTGACTAGACAAGGGTGCAAAGCGTGTGTAGCCTTTAAAATGGTTGAGAAGGGTGAGTACATGGTTTACAAATTTGTAGAGGCACATAACCACCACATGATGACGCCAACTACAATGGTTCATTTGAAAAGTGGAAGGAGTTAAATGTTGTGCACAAGAAGATGATCATCGACAACTCTAGGGTGAACCATGGTCCTGGTCAAAACATTTCGTATGTTCAAGGAATATGTCAAAGGGTATAACAATATCGGTGCAAGGCCACTTCAAGATTTCAAGAATTTCTCTAGAGATGTGAAAAGGTTTTGAAGGAGTATGACGCCAGATGATGATAGAAACTTTCATACAAAAGCGAGCAATGTGTCCGTCGCTTTATTTCGACTTTGATGTCGATGAAGATCGAAGCTTACGAAATTATTTTGGCGGACCCTATAAGCATAAAAATTATGCTTTGTATGGCGATTCCTCGCTCTTTCGATACGACGTTTGACTTCAACAAGTATAAGATGGTTTTGCACCTTTACGGGTGTAGATAACCACAAGAAGTGTGTCACTTTCGAGCTGGTCTCATTTCAAAGGAAGATGTCTTGACTCCTTTTCTTGGCTCTTTGAAAACTTCCTAAAAGCAAGATAGGTGGTTGTTATCCCACAACATTGATAATCGATCAATGTTTGGGGATAAAAGCGGTGTCGATAAGGTGTTTTCGGACAAAACACACCACAGTGCTTGTATGTGGCACATCACCAAAAGATGCCGAAAAAGTAGGGCATCGGTGAGTCGTGACACCGACTTCTTGAAGGAAATCTCCGCCATTATTTGGGAGATGAAGTGGAGATTGAGGAGTTTGAGGCGGAGTGGAAGAATATCGTTGAGAAATATGATTTATCTGACAATGAATGGCTCTCCCAAATATTTGATATGAGGAAATCATGGATACCATCCTACTTCAGAGATATGTATTTAGGAGGCACATTTACATCGACATCAAGATCTGAATCCGAAAACAGCTTCTTCAGTAACTTCACTAACCCCCAACTATCCCTCGTTGAGTTTTACATGCGTTTCCAATCTGCAATGGACGCTCAAAGGTGGAAAAACTCCAAACTCACAGCCGATTCAAAGAATTCATCTCCTGTCATTACTACCCCTCTCTTGATGGAAAAAGAAGCATCGGAGTTTTACACACCGGCTTTATTTTATGAGTTTCAAGAGGAGTTGACAGCATGTTGCTTCAACTGTGGTCTGCATAGCATGAGAACAGATGAAAATGTTGAAATGATTACAGTCAATGATCGACAAAGGAAGAAACTCTATGAGGTTGCATATCATGAGAATGAAATAAATTTGTTCGTCAAACGCTTTGAAAGGTTTGGAATGTTGTGTAGGCATGCTTTGTGGGTGTTGAAGGATAGGGATTTCGGGAGATACCATCGGAGTATATGTTGAGTAGGTGGAGCAAGAGAGCTACGTGTCGTCCGATCTTTAATGTTGTTGGCACAACACCGTTAGACGATTCGCATCGGTAGACACGAGGCAATGTAAAGTTGGAGAGTTATGGTCGAACTCTTCACTTCTGTGTCATTGGTTGAGAACGACGAGGAAAAGACGGAAGAATTGTTGGCTTTGCTCCAGTCGTTCAATGAGCAACTCTTGTTGGATTCAAAGAAGAAGGCAAAGGGAAAAGGTAAAAAAGCTGAAATCGAGACTCTAATTGGGTCTAAAATACCCGTTGAAGCTCATGTTTTGCCTCCCAACATTGCCAAAAATAAAGGCTCGGGTAAAAGAATGATGACTGACCGAGAAAAAGCAACACAAGAGCATCAAAAACCCTTGAGAAAATGTCGTGCTTGCGGAGAAATGGCAAATCATGATAGCCGGAATTGTGACAAATCTCGACAATCCAAAAAGAAGAAGAGGTAAGTCATTTACTAAATTATTTTTAGGTTGGTTATGTCTGTAGGTTTGCCAAGTATGCTGTCAAGTATTGAATGTTAATGAAATACTC
The DNA here is from genome assembly GCA_023091065.1 of Dianthus caryophyllus. Lineage (NCBI taxonomy): Eukaryota > Viridiplantae > Streptophyta > Magnoliopsida > Caryophyllales > Caryophyllaceae > Dianthus > Dianthus caryophyllus. Next base: position 679,511 of record JALGRB010000016.1, read on the forward strand.
ATTCATCTTGTGTTTTTCGAATGATTTTGGAGAGTGATGTGTGTTTACGTTGGTGTAGGGGGGAGTATACACTTCTACTCCGTATGTGTGTCGTATTTAGCCCTGACTACCTCAGAATTAGAGATTTTCAAAATCTGGGAAGAAACTTGAACGCTGTCGTTTGTTTAGGATGTTTGTAATCTCATTAAAAAGGAGGGTAATTCGTTGGAAACTATAGTACGTTTATATTTTGTCTAAGGTACCAATTCAACTTGCGTGTGAAATAGACAGGAACGTCGTTGGACTATTGTTGCTGTTTTATTCCGATGTTGTCACATCTTTTTTGACTCGAGATTTGGAGCATCTGTGAAGTGGGACGGGGTTGATTAGAAGTGTCTCGTGAAGATAGTAGGTTTATGTTTGTGGCACATGACGACACAAACTACATATTCTGATTGTTTTGAGTTTCGTTTTCGATTCGGTCTGGAAAATGACGTTGCAGATTTGGAACGTCATTTGAGCAGCACTTCACCTGATGTTTGGCATCTGTGTCATTCAATGTCGTAACATGATACTTTAATTTCTTATTTCAGGGCTGTGGATGTTGAAAGTGATTAAAATCATCAAGTCCGCGTTGTTCTTCAACAAATAAAAAGCTGTTTCAGTTTGCTCTGTTAGATGTCGAGGAATGGCAGAGTTTGGTTTTGTGTGTTTCTAGTTAAATTGAATGCTTTTCTGGTCATGTTGTTTTATTGTAATATATTGGTGTTTAGTTTTAAAGGTAATGAGACAAGAGATCGGTTTGTTTTATTGTAATATATTGGTGTTTAGTATCTTTAGAATAAAGCTTACATATAAAACTAGGACGATAAAACTTGTAGCTATACTCATACTAAGCGTAACCACAAAGGGGAAACAATTCATAATTACTAGAGCGAAAATAACTGTAACTAGAGGGGAAATTTATGTAACTAGGGTGGAAATTAATGTAACTAGAGGGAAAATAACCGCAACTAGAGGGGAAATTCATGAAACTAGAACAAAATAAAGTGTAACTAGAAAATGTGATGCTTATTTCGACAATGTAACTAGGACGATAAAACTTGTAGCTACACTCATACTAAGCGTAACCACAAAGGGGAAACAAAAAAAAATAAAGTGTAACTAGAGGGGAAATTCATGTAACTAGAGTGGAAATTAATGTAACTAGGGGGGAAATTAATGTAACTAGAGGGAAAATAACCGTAACTAGAGGGGAAATTCATGAAACTAGAACAAAATAAAGTGTAACTAGAAAATGTGATTCTTATTTCGACAATGTAACTAGGACGATAAAACTTGTAGCTATACTCATACTAAGCGTAACCACAAAGGGGAAACAATTCATAATTACTAGAGCGAAAATAACTGTAACTAGAGGGGAAATTTATGTAACTAGGGTGGAAATTAATGTAACTAGAGGGAAAATAACCGTAACTAGAGGGAAAACTCATGTAACTAGAGGGGAAATTTATGTAACTAGGGGGGAAATTAATGTAACTAGAGGGAAAATAACCGTAACTAGAGGGAAAACTCATGTAACTAGAGGGGAAATTACTGTAACTAGAGGGGAAATTAATGTAATAGAGGGGAAATTCATGTAACTCGAGGGGAAATTCATGTAACTCGAGGGGAAATTACTGTAACTAGAACAAAATAAAGTGTAACTAGAAAATGTGATGCTTATTTCAACAATGTAACTAGGACGATAAAATTTGTAGCTACACTCATACTAAGCGTAACCACAAAGGGGAAACAAAAAAAAATAAAGTGTAATTAGAGGGGAAATTCATGTAACTAGAGTGGAAATTAATGTAACTAGGGGGGAAATTAATGTAACTAGAGGGAAAATAACCGTAACTAGAGGGGAAATTAATGTAACTGGAGGGAAAATAACCGTAACTAGAGGGGAAATTCATGTAACTAGAGGGGAAATTCATGAAACTAGAACAAAATAAAGTGTAACTAGAACAAAATAAAGTGTAACTAGAAAATGTGATGCACAATGTAACTAGGACGATAAAACTTGTAGCTACACTCATACTAAGCGTAACCACAAAGGGGAAACAAAAAAAAATAAAGTGTAACTAGAGGGGAAATTCATGTAACTAGGGGGGAAATTAATGTAACTAGAGGGAAAATAACCGTAACTAGAGGGGAAATTCATGTAACTAGAAGGAAAATAACCGTAACTAGAAGGAAAATAACCGTAACTAGGGGGGAAATGTGATGCTTATTTCGACAATGTAACTAGGACGATAAAACTTGTAGCTACACTCATACTAAGCGTAACCACAAAGGGGAAACAAAAAAAAATAAAGTGTAACTAGAGGGGAAATTCATGTAACTAGAGTGGAAATTAATGTAACTAGGGGGGAAATTAATGTAACTAGAGGGAAAATAACCGTAACTAGAGGGGAAATTCATGTAACTAGGGGGGAAATTAATGTAACTAGAGGGAAAATAACCGTAACTAGAGGGGAAATTCATGTAACTAGAAGGAAAATAACCGTAACTAGAGGAAAAATTCATGTAACTCGAGGGGAAATTCATGTAACTAGAGGGGAAATTAATGTAACTAGAGGGAAAATAAAGTGTAACTAGAAAATGTGATGCTTATTTCAACAATGTAACTAGGACGATAAAATTTGTAGCTACACTCATACTAAGCGTAACCACAAAGGGGAAACAAAAAAAAAATAAAGTGTAACTAGAGGGGAAATTCATGTAACTAGAGTGGAAATTAATGTAACTAGGGGGGAAATTAATGTAACTAGAGGGGAAATTGATGTAACTAGAGTGGAAATTAATGTAACTAGGGGGAAAATTCATGTAACTAGAGGGGAAATTAATGTAACTAGAGTGGAAATTAATGTAACTAGGGGGGAAATTCATGTAACTAGAGTGGAAATTAATGTAACTAGGGGGGAAATTAATGTAACTAGATGGGAAATTCATGTAACTAGAGTGGAAATTAATGTAACTAGGGGGGAAATTCATGTAACTAGAGGGGAAATTCATGAAACTAGAACAAAATAAAGTGTAACTAGAAAATGTGATGCACAATGTAACTAGGACGATAAAACTTGTAGCTACACTCATACTAAGCGTAACCACAAAGGGGAAACAAAAAAAATAAAGTGTAACTAGAGGGGAAATTCATGTAACTAGGGGGGAAATTAATGTAACTAGAGGGAAAATAACCGTAACTAGAGGGGAAATTCATGTAACTAGAAGGAAAATAACCGTAACTAGAGGAGAAATTCATGTAACTCGAGGGGAAATTCATGTAACTAGAGGGGAAATTAATGTAACTAGAGGGAAAATAAAGTGTAACTAGAAAATGTGATGCTTATTTCAACAATGTAACTAGGACGATAAAATTTGTAGCTACACTCATACTAAGCGTAACCACAAAGGGGAAACAAAAAAAAAATAAAGTGTAACTAGAGGGGAAATTCATGTAACTAGAGTGGAAATTAATGTAACTAGGGGGGAAATTAATGTAACTAGAGGGGAAATTAATGTAACTAGAGTGGAAATTAATGTAACTAGGGGGGAAATTCATGTAACTAGAGGGGAAATTAATGTAACTAGAGTGGAAATTAATGTAACTAGGGGGGAAATTCATGTAACTAGAGTGGAAATTAATGTAACTAGGGGGGAAATTAATGTAACTAGATGGGAAATTCATGTAACTAGAGTGGAAATTAATGTAACTAGGGGGGAAATTCATGTAACTAGAGGGGAAATTCATGAAACTAGAACAAAATAAAGTGTAACTAGAAAATGTGATGCTTATTTCGACAATGTAACTAGGACGATAAAACTTGTAGCTATACTCATACTAAGCGTAACCACTTTTGGAGCCCAGCCCAATACCAATTTCCACTCATTTTGAAAATAACGCAACAAGGATGAAAAACAATGTAACTAGAAGGGAAATCACCGTAACTAGAGGGGATATTCTTGTAACTAGAAGGAAAATAACCGTAACTAGAGGAGAAATTCATGTAACTCGAGGGGAAATTCATGTAACTCGAGGGAAATTATCAGAACTATAACAAAATAAAGTGTAACTAGAAAGTGTGATGCTTATTTCAACATTCTAATGAGCGTACCCACAAAGGGGAAACAATTCATAATTACTAGAGCGAAAATAACTAGAATGAAATATAATGCAACTAGGATGAAAAATAATGCAACTAAGATGAAAAACAATGTAACTATAAGGGAAATAACCGTAACTAGAGGGGAAATTCATGTAACTAGAAGGAAAATAACCGTAATTCAGAGGAGAAATTCATGTAACTCGAGGGGAAATTCATGTAACTAGAGGGGAAATTCACTTTGGAGTCCAGCCCAAGCCCAATCCCAAGCCCATTTTCATTTGTTGTCTAACAAATCTCTCTTATCTATTTATTCCCAAGTGGGCCCACTTTGGAGCCCAAATTTCAATACCAATTTCCACTCATTTTGAAAATAATGCAACTAAGATGAAAAACAATGTAACTAGAAGGGAAATAACCGTGAACTAGAGGAAATTCATGTAACTAGAAGGAAAATAACCGTAACTAGAGGAGAAATTCATGTAACTCGAGGAAAATTCATGTAACTCGAGGGAAATTATCAGAATTAGAACAAAATAAAGTGTAACTAGAAAATGTGATGCTTATTTCAACATACTAATAAGCGTACTCAAAGGGGAAACAATTCATAATTACTAGAGCGAAAATAACTAGAATGAAATATAATGCAACTAGGATGAAAAATAATACAACTAAGATGAAAAACAATGTAACTAGAAGGGAAATTATCAGAACTAGAAGGAAATTCATGTAACTAAAGTGGAAAACAATGAAACTAAAAGATCATGTCGAATCTCAAAATTGTTTACGATGATGTTCCAACATTGTCCTACATATTACGATGATGTTCCAACATTGTCCTACATATTAGATGATGATATTCCTCGAGTTAGATTATGCTTCATGCCAAATCCAAAAACTATTTACGAAAATTCGTGCATGAAAAAAAAAAAAAAAAAAAAACTGTAAGTAGATGAATTTATCAGACACAAAATTGCAAAAGGTAACTACGGTGGAACAAAATGTAACTATACGGGGAAAAAATGTACCTACAGAGAAAAACAATGTAACCACAGGAAAAATTATCAGAACTAAAATATAAAAGATCATGCTTGAGAATTAGGGTGCGGACAATGGATACTATCCACCACGAGCACCACCGATCACCATTGTTGTCGTTCACCACCTACTGATCACCACCCAACACCAAACAATACGACTACCATCCACCACGAGATCCACCAACAAACACCATACCCATAATATCACGGGCAAATTTCACTTACTCGACAACCGCCCCACCACTAACTCGCAGACACAGGTGACACAAGCGCACTCAACTCGACCAAGAAAACAAGCGGACTAACTCGACCAAGAAAACAAGCGGACTAACTCCACGCTTTGAGAACTCATCACTTTGGGTATACTACTCATATGTGCGGTTGTTAGCCATATCAAATAGCCTATGAATCAGACGCCTAATATATCAAAATAATCTTAAAATTCCAAGAGCCATTCCAAACCATTATATAATTGAGCACAACTCACAACATTTCACAGCATGTACACCACAGGCAAGGCAAGAAAGACGGACCAAAGGCAAGAAACATAAAATAGTCAAGCAGGATTTCGAATGTATTCCAAAGGCAAGGCAACAACACAACAGCCTTTACATTGCATATAATCTCCTTCTTCGCATCAAAAACACAACTAAACTCAACTCGACCAAGAAACTATATATGTTGATAATGCTTATCACATGAGGATTTTCAGATGGTATACCAAATCATCAGATAGAGTTCATATCTAATTAACACATGTATAGACAAAATGTATTGATAATACCTTTCTCAAATTCTTATCCCACTTCAGCAATTGAAGAAGCACATGTTCACGATATCCACCTAGATCCTAAACACAACATTGTACAAAATATAACACAAGATTTAAAAATAGTCACGTGCATATTGTATTTGATTAAAGAAAAAAATTTAAAAACCTTATAATAATTCGTGTCAGTCCACAATGCTACATCATGTCCAGCAGCCAAGTATTTCAAAACATAGACACCACAATCATACCTAAAAATAAAAGTTTAAAAAAAAACATTTAAAAGGTAATAAAACAATTACAGATTTTAACTTACAGAAGGACTGATATAAGCCAATAAAAAAACACAGTTACAAAAAACTTACACGTTTGTTTGTTGTGGCACTTCAACTGTCTCCAATTCAAATACAGTGATACTCCTCGACAAAGACTCATAACCTTCCATTTTCTCTAACACTTTTATATTGTTAAACACCTTGAGAAACCAAAAAACAATAATAAACATTTAAAAACGAAAACTATAATGCTAAAACTTAACTTCATATGAGCAAAGTATTATAGAACAATACATACAATATCACCACTTTTTTCCGTCCGGTCGATACCCAGTGCAGAAGAAGAACTTGGTGTGCAAGAATCAAGAACGTAAGTTATCTGTTTTTCCAAGTCACTTACACAAGCGTACCAATGACCTTCATGAAGAAGGGGAAAGAAAACCTAAAACAAAAACAGAAAGCAAAAATACAATGACTATAACGAATAGAATTATGTAACCAATCTAGTAATTTGTCAATGTTTCACTGCTATGTTTTACATGTACAACAAGTACCCAAAGAAAAGGAATTTCCAGGAGGTATAAAAAGGCAGTCCACTAAAATAAACTCAAAAAAGGACCAAAAAAGAAGAAAGAACATACCTTTTTAATCAGTTTCGCATCTTTCGGGATGTAATCTTTCTTGATGTAACCACTCCATATGTATTTCCTTGTGTCATTATCAACAAACTGCAAAAATGTTAAACCTATTATCAATAAAACAGAAATCACTGTAACCAACAAAAAAAGGCTTATAAACTCATTTTTCGAAATATTTAACTTTTGTACAAAATAACTGTAACTAAAAACTGTAATAACAGTAAAACAGAATTTTACCCGACATGTGGTGGGAAGAAACAAAATATCGGGTTTGTTGTATGTACAATAGATACCGAAAATATCAATAACCTAAAACACAAAATAATAATCAAATATAAAATCATAGAAATAGGAATTGTGTAAATAAAGGGTAAAATCGGAAAAAAGCAAACCACTACCATATCCATAATGCAAGAACGCTTTTAAGAGAGAGCAATCCTCCTCTTGAAACTTCCATCCATTCTGCATTTAACTAGTACTTCGCTAGAAAATATAAAGAAACAAACGTAAGAATGCAAAATTAAAAAAGAAAATGATAATAGGTTAAAACTAACAAGGAAAGGCAAAGTCTACAAATACAATAAAAACATATAAAACGCACCTGACATCTCCACCTTTCAAAACAAGATTTAGCAAGAATTTATCATCAACAAGCGGTTGTTCAGTTGACAAATCTTGCATACTAAAATCAAATTTGAAAATTAATAAACTTCAAAATCAAAATAAAATATATATATATATATATATATATATATATATATATATATATATATATATATATATATATATATATATTAAAAAGAAAAAAAAATAAGACAAAAAAATGGTAAAAGAAACTTACGGAATGCAAGAAGATGTGCGATGTGAAGATTTAAAGACTTGTTGTTTCAGAGTGTTTTCTTGGAAAAACAAAATTCGATGCAATAGCTTCATACTATATCGGTTCGTATTCTTGAGCTAAAAAACATAATATAATATTAATTTGTAAGATAATAATAATAACTAACAAAACTAACACATTTATCAGTGAGTTCTTTTACTTACATCATTAAGGGTGTAACGTTGTGTCGTTCCTTTATACGTCTCCAAAATACGAAGCAAGTAGATACCATTATCAATTCCATCACCAATAGCAGATTTTGGGCTGAATTGTTTAACAGTCATGGAATTCACATTCTTCACAATTGGAAAGATTTGCTCCAAAGCTCTAATAAGATGTTTCTTCTATAGTATAGGAAAAAATTAATTAATTCCAAAGCAGAATGTTTCATATATAGAAATGAAAATCAGAAAAACTGGAAAACGAACAACGGAACTAAGATGAAAAACAATGCAACTAGAATGAAAAATAATGCAACTAAGGTGAAAAACAATGTAACTAGAAAAACAACCAATGCAACTAGGATGAAATATCCTGTAACTAAACCCATAATGATCAGAATAAAGGCTTATGGGATAAAAATTGTAACTAGGTGTACAAACAATGTAACTACAACCGTAAAAAATGTAACTAAACCAAAATAGGTGTACAAATAAGAAAATATGGAGTTAAGGACAAAATAGCCTTGAATGTGAATTCTTATGCAAGCGTGAAAAGTGTAAGTAGAGGGAAAATTCATGTAAATGCAGGGAAAATTCATGTAACTACAACGAAATAAATCAGAATTCAGAAAATGTGATTGTTATTTCAACATACTACAAGGGAAAAGTGATGCTTGACTCATAATAAGTGTGTAACCACAATGGCAAAAACAATGTAACTAGGACGATAAAACTTATAGCTGAACTCATAATAAGCGTAACCACAAAGGAGAAACAATCCATAATTACTATAACTTTAAAATGATGACTATCACAACACGTAGAAACAAGTGCAAATAAGATGGTGAATCAAAAATCTATACGATACTAAGATGAAAAAAAGTCGAAAAACATACAACACAAAGTACAGAACTAGCATGTTTGATATATTGCTCTTTCATAGGATGAATGACTTGAAATTCCATGGTCTTAAAATTGGCGCAGAGTAGAAAACAAGGGTTACTGAGGTCCGTGATTGGGACTAAAATCTGTCAAACAACACACACATTAAAAACAAAAAGAAATGGTTGAAATAAAAGTCAACATTAGTAAATTTATAAATAAATGAATCTTACCAGTGACAATGAAGAGTAATCAATGTCAAGATTATCAATAGACTACATAAAATTTAAAAAAGAGTTAGAAATAGTAAGTTTTAAAAAAAAAAAAAAAGAAAAAAGAAAAAGCAAATTAAAAAAAGAGTAATAAATGTCAACTAACATGGTATTCAGGATATGGTAACCAAAGGCGAGAAGGTGATTCTCGAGATTTGAATTTTTCATTTTTGTTCAACAGGTGACACCAACACTTAATAATACTGTCTGATACTCTGTCTCCTATGAAAAGAGTCTTCAAATCTCCCTACTGAGAGTCAAATCATCACATCTCAAGAGAATTTCACCGCAAAACTGCAAAAAGTCACTCAGAAAATGTAGCTAAAGTGAAAAATAGTGTAACTACAAGCACAAAACCTATAATAATATAGTAATTATTCAGATATACAGTCAATTTACAACGGAACGCTATATTACTCTAGAAGAATCGGGTCACAACGGACTCGACCAACCTTACAACATACAGACAGCAGGTCTGACCTGCTCTAAATTACACCAGCAGAAGGCAGCCATAAAAACAACAGCACAAAATATGAGCAGATTAGAATTGCAGCGACAGCAGTAGGGTAAATAACAGTACCAACAGCGAGGAACGACCAACACACAACGACAACACACTTATACACAACAACCACAGTAGCACGATGCAAAGCATAGTAGCAGCCTCAAAACACAACATCACAGCCTCAAAACACCAAGTCATCAGATCAGAGTGAAGCAAGAGCAGAAGTATTCGGTATACTGGCATTAGCACGGCCACACTTACGCGATAAGACCTACATAAAATCTAGTACAAGCACAAAACCTATAATTGTACTCATAGTTCAGAACTTAAAAATTAATAAAAAACTAATAGTTAAAGATCAAGAATACATTATCAAGTGACTCCGATAGAACAAAGTCTACAACTTGCTTCTCGGAAGATGTTATATCAAGTTGTAAGTTGATAACTCTTTCCACATATGGCGACTTAAAAACATCGGAAATGTGAACAGTTCTTTTTATCTGACCCAACTGTGCATCTTCAGTAACAAGGCATGAAATCGGTTGAGCATTAATCATTGTGTCACGTGCTATCAACCGTGGGGAAGACCTTACTGGAGGACGAGAAACAGTTCTTCGCGACTCATGGTTACTCGCAGACTCAGTGGTCTTTTTGTGCCTCTTGTGCACATCATGCACATCGGCAGATTCACATACTAAGTCGATCACATCATCAAGCATTTTCTCAGTAGTAGCGTCAGCACAACTCCATGGATGTTTAGTGTTATCACCCTCAGACTGTTTCTCGGTGCCCTCAACAGATAAACTTTTTTTACTCATGATTTCACCACAGTTAACAACATTGGTTTGTTCGAAATCAGCACTTGAAATCAAGTTGAAGGAAGGAGGGCTAAAAGGAGAACTGAGTCTTGGTGACCGACGTACTAAAGGAGCTCCTTGACTGGCACAAAAAGTTCTCTTTTTCCTCGATTGACGAATGACAGGTGAAACACCACCTAAATCAATGACATCCTCATTGATTTTTTCGGGATGGACTCCTTTTCCATCAGTCTCAATGGCCAATCTGCTCGCTGTGTTAAACATCTATTTGTTCTTTGATCTGCTTTGTTCTTTGGTATCTTTGTTCTTTGATCTGTTTGTTCTTTGGTCTGCTCTTCAGAACACCCTTTTTCAGGGACAACTTGAGCACAGTTAAGATTATCAAACTCTTGAGACTCGGTCTCAACGAAAACCAGCGGTACAGCAGTGGGAACACCAGATTCGGGTTGTGTAGTTTGCGACCCAGAAACAGGACGCTTTCCGAGCGCAGTTTCTAACTTAACTAGAGCGGCAATCACCGTCTTCACTACCGGCTCTTATGTGACGCAAACGCCGAAAAGCTTGACGCGTTTGATATTCACATCTTTGGACGACTGCTCAACAGTGTTGTCCTCCTTAGCTTCGACTTGAATATCATTCTCTTTAGAACTCTTAACATCATCATCATCAAATTTGTCCTCGTCTTGTTGAGCAGTAGAAAACCCTTGAAATAATGACTCGGCTAGAGAAGCCAACTGACGAACGACGCCGTAATCGTGGCTCTTAGCCCGCGCTTCTCTAAGGACAACATACAAGTTGTCGTATGATTCAAATAATTTAATTGCAAATCGGCTAGTCGATTAACAAGATTAGACGATTCGACAACATTACTCTTTCTTTCGACTTGCCTAACAGTCGATGGTTCCGTAACAGCTTTTCTAAGCCGTGGTTCAACAGCACCTTGACCAAACCCAGAAGCTTTTTCAGCTGAGACACGGGCTGATATTGCTTCCTTTGTCCATGTAGACAACGTCGGGAATACTCGAGGAATGTCGTTAAATTTATATGAGACTCGATCTAAATAGATAAACACTAAGACCATAATAGGACCTCCAAAGGTGGCATTTGGATTATTTGATTGTTTCCATTTATCGACGCTATCAATTAATTGCTTTCGGACAAACCCACACCAATTCAAATGACTGATATTATCAACATTATCAAGTGATTTCAGAATTTTAAGACTGCAAACATTACCCTTAACCCCCATTAAGAAGACTGACACAACATAAACAACAAAAAGACGTTTAAAGTCAGCACCACCATCAGTTAACTGAACCATTTTCTTGTAAACCTCGTTCACTGAAACTGTGTCAGCACCACCAAATTGCAACAAACAGGTTTTTTTGGCTTTTAGAAACGACTCACATTTATCACCCGTAGTTGCACATTTAACCGGTATTTGACTCATTGGAAGACCTAGCGTTAGATGGATGTCTTCATCAACGATGCGTAATGCACCGTTTAATAAAGAACATGACGCAGTATTAAAGTTAGATACTAGCCAATAAGCTAGATGTCCAGGGACTTTATCGGTTTTTAGTTCGAGAAGACCTCCAAAACCCATTGACTTTATATCATTAATTTGTTGAGCACTAGGACCTTTTTTTATGAATCTTTCTAGAAGACCAGGTGACATACGGGTTATTAAAGTAGGTAGGTGATCAGCAGACAAACCATCCCTCTTTCGCTTGTTAGGAACAACTTGCTTGTGTTGGGGACTGCTCGTAGTGGCCAATGTAAGTTTTGTTTTTTCCTTTGGAGATGACATAGCTGAAAATATAAAAATATAAAAACTAAATTAAGAACACAGGAAAACAAATGACAAGTAATATGAAATGCGACATAGTTGAGTTACAACATGTGTAGATCTTGACTTGGAAAGGATGATACCAACGAGGTAAGCGCAGATATAAACTTGAACTCTAAATGATACACTGACTGAAAGGCTATCTAAACAACTCATTCAATAAGCTTTCACAAGTTAACTGAAAGTAAAATACATGAGCAACAAACTACAATAAAAACAATCTTAAGACTTGTACTACATCACTGAACATCAAACATCAAGACGAGAGCACGAAGTGTAGAAACAAGCAGTGATACAGCAATACATGTTTCCTGCACAACAATAATACAAAAGCATGTTGTACTATATTCTATTGTTCTTCCTCATCACTTACTTAAGTAAAAGGGCATCAAATTTATCCTATGACATCGAAGTACGATGCATAAGCGACAAGTCCATATCTAGGGTTACAGGGCACAAACAAATGGAGTAATTCAACAAGAATAACAACAAGGAAGGTAAACAAATGACAAGAAATACAAAAATAAACTGAGAAGTTGCAATCTTGGAAACAAAGAAGAAGTGAAACAAAAATGGAGTGAATTTGGGGAACAAAGTAGACATGATGAATGTAACAAGGACATCTAAAAAACGTAAGTAGGGCGGAGTGCTATTGGCGAGCAGAAAAAATCATTGGTTTAGCGACATCGTAAACAATGTAACCACAACGGGAAACAATGTAACTATGGGGGAAAATCATGTGAGTGAAGGGGATAACACAGAAGACAAAAATTAAGGCTTCAGATACAGAAATTAGTCTTGCAGATACATTAACTAAACAACTATGAGTACATTAGAAGAAAAACATCATCAGAAAAAACAAAAGTACCTGATTACAGAAACCCTAATTTGATTTATCCGAAATTATAACAAACCCTAGTTTAATTTACTTACACAAATCATCAAGTACAACAAACACAATTTAGTTACAGAAAAACAGACATTAGTTTCATGAATTTGAAGCTCAATTTCAGTAAAAGTAGACATGAAAACTTACTCTTTTGAGAGTGAAATAGAATGAAGAAGTGACGACGGTGACTGCTGACGGTGGAGGTTGACTTTTGACGGTGGTTGACTTCCGTCGCCGGTGAAATAAGGTGGTGGTGGTGGTGATGGTGGTGGTGGTGGTGCTGAGTAAAGGGGAAGTAAGTCGTGATTGTAGGAGTAAAGGGGAAGTAAGAGTAGGGAGGTTGTAATACTGAATTGGGGGTTTTGTTGTAGGTCGTCAGATGAAGATCTGATGGTGTAAGATTAGTTCGTACAGTTCGTAGCGAGTGGATAGTTCGTACAAGATCCCAAATCTATATATATATATATATATATATATATATATATATATATATATATATATATATATATATATATATATATATATATATATATATATATATATATATATATATATATATATATATATATATATATATATATATATATATATATATATATATATATAGGATATGCGGTAGCTCAAGGCTACGAGTGGAGTAAAAACGAAAACTGCAACAACATCAAGATGGCACGCAGGCTCCAAAAACTGAGTAATATAGCGGAATAAAACAAGACGTCTATGGTGGTAAAACTAGACATAAGACTAGCATTATTGTGATTCCCTCCAAACGTCCCACAATCAGCAAGCACACGTCCGAGTACCTAAGGGTAGAAGCCAACAGACAACAACCACCTAGTTAGTCGACAGTTAACTCATAAAATGAGAAAGGAAAAAGGGAAAAAGAAGCCTTTAAAGTAAAACCGAAACGCGTAAGTAAAATAACTAGTTCTGTTCCATCCTTGGTCTGGAAGGAAATGAAAGAAACTAACTCGGACGATTATCATCAAATCAAGTCACAGCAATCGAGTTAAGAACCCCGCTGTGTAACCTCCACACAGGGGACTTACCATACAGTCAACACCCTGCACCTCCTCCTCGTGACATCGGGCCACACAGACCTCATCACGTTATGACATCAGGCCACACAGACCTCATCATACTACGACATTGGGCCACACAGACCTCATCGTATCGCGACATCGGGCCACACAGACCTCATCGCATCGCGACATCGGGCCACACAGACCTCATCGCACTAGGTCACACAGACCACATGACATCGGGCCACACAGACCTCATCATGATCACAAGGTACAGAACGTCATGGCAAGGAACCGATATTATACATATACCTTCACATTAAAAGGAACCCTAAGTGACTAGTATGACACATCGACTCACAACTTTATGTGTTTTGATCGACTATTAAAATAATACTTTCCTCCACAAATTTTACACGTCATAACATTTACGCTAAACTAAACACGTTACACAAGGTCACCTAAGCCTATAAGACACATTCAAGATGATGCATTCAAGTTTACACGACACCACGATTTACACAATAATAATGCGATAACGGACATCAACAGTTCAAAACTATGACAGTCAACAATGACAAGTCACGCCCACAAAACAGCCCCTCATGGCTGATCAAAACAGCCCCTCACAACAGTCAAAACAGCCCCTCAAAACGACTCACAAACCGCTCCTCAATGACCCACAAATAGCCCCTAACGACCCACAAATAATCCCTACATGTTAGTCGGGCAAAGCTCTTTTTCTCGACCAAAACAAATTAAACGACAAATAAAGAACCAACAACAGCTTACAAAGAAACTAAAAACAACAGATCACAGCAGCCCAACAGTCCCTTCATGGCCACGTCAACAACTCAACTCGATAGGCCACAAATAACACTAACACGGCAGTCACTTTAACGTGTACAGCAGCAGCCAAAACAAAGCCGAAACCGTGGGATCATAGCACGATAAAACAACATTAACACGACAGAAAAGAGTAGCTACTGTACGACCTTCAACTCAACCCAACTCGGTTACTCCAATTACTTTATGCTACCATACACACATCATACATACATACACACATATATACATACATACATACATACATGCATACCATATACACCCACACCTTCATCTATATCCCCAGTCCTCACAATCAAAACCACTACATACAATCCACTACTCATACACTCAAATGCAATCACAAGCTAAGTAAGGCTAACCACAAACGACAGTCACAACAAGTACAAACAAAAGCCATAACAAATTCCAAAAGTAGCAGCATCACTCATGACAGAACAGGAGCACGACACAGCTGTAATATTGTTATAGCCGAGAGAAACAGCAGAACCCATCTTCGAGACAGCAGCCAGACCCAAAACATACATTGACAAACACCGACAAAGTCAATATTAGAAACTAGACAACAATTCGTACAACAACCCTCCCCGGCCAGCTCACTTCACTTCCACATCAACACACACCCTCACAAGAGTCATACACAGGCTCAATTTACACGCAACACACATACAATACACATACCGGACTAAATAAGGGAGAGCCCTTACCTCGGACATCGATCCCGAAAACGGAGCTCAAGAGGACGAAGACATCAAAACCGCTTCTCCGTTAAATCAACTCTACAAATAACGAAATAACTATTAATTGCTAGTCTAATACTCACTATATGGCATAGAGAATCATCAAAATCGATTACCATTCGAAAATCCCCAAATTCTAGATCATAAAAAAAATGACGGAAATCAAAGTCGAATAACTAAAACGAATTGTACTTCAATTACTCATATAGTAAGGCTAATACTCGAGAAATCACGACGAATCCAAGCTTGACACGAAGAACTAGAGCGAAAACTACAGAGCCACGTTCATATGCGATGATGATGATGATGATGATGAGCTACGGCGAAGACGATGATCATGATGATGGTGAGGATGATGAGGTATGGTGATCAATGAAGGTGTGTTGATGGGTGATGATGATGAGTGATGTGGATGAAACTGAAGATCAATAAGGAAGAAGAAAAGAGAGTCGAAGAAGAAGAACGGCGCAGTGTTAGGGGTGTCGGGTTTTAATGAGGGAGTAACTTGGTTTAGGTCCAAAATTGTTACTATTAGTACCACTATTATTATTATTATTATTATTTATATTTGTTCAATAATTGACTTAATTATATAATATAAGCTCACCTGACTCGAGAATCTTATCACAATGCTATTCAAAACCATGACACTAAAATCTCGGGTATGATTTCTTTTCGGTCCAAAACTACTATTTTTAATCATATACAAAACTCAACTTAAGAAATTAATATAAACTCGTATAAACTCAACTTAAAATATAAAATACAAAAATACGACGTATTACATATAAACTCGCTTATAACAGGGTATGAAAAATACGGAGTATTACAGTCTTCCCCCCTTAAAAGAACTTCGTCCCGAAGTTCAACTATTTCTGACAACACCGCAGATTAAACTCAACATATAAAACGTGACATATTAATTGTGTGGAGACATAAATCTAACGAACCATAACAACTAAAACAATTTCAACCTAAATCATAACAACGAAACTCGATACCATTCAATATTCTTTAACCGAACCATAAGCAACAACATGTGCATAGAGCAGTGCATAAAACATGACAAAACGAGTACGACATTCTATCCCTCAATCTAAAAGAAACTTCGTCCTCGAAGTTTAGACCGTCTAAAACCATGATTACTCATAAGGCTAGCACACACATAGGACAAATCTATCGAATATTGTAAACATTGTACCATATTTAAATCAAACAAGGTAACATAAGGGTCAAAATACTATGCTACTATTCTCATCGTACTTCCTTTATCTCACCCTTGGCCTTACTATTACTCCAAATTAATATCTCACATTTCTCACCCAATTTGTGTTGTAACTATGACATTAGCTTTTACACTTCCTTAACTCACTATACGAACACAAAACTCACTACAAGCTTCTCTTAACAATGGTTCACTAGTTCTTACCAAACAAGGTACTTAACAATACAATGTCGTAATAACTCCATGTCTTCGACAACAAAGATTAGACGTAAATGTCACGACAATGAAATCCTAATTCAAACTCGGCCTACACTCAGTTTAGGTTAGGTCCAAGTCTAAGCCTCGTCCTCGCTAAAACAACACGCGACAACGGCTGCATTAAGAAGACCAAAACAAGGCACAACCCACACTGGCAAGGTTCAACCAGCTCAACTTCTTCGGTCTTATCACACCGCATCACTGATACTTACGCCTACACTCACGCATTACACAAAATTTTAACGCAATATATCTACACACACATAAATGCAACACACACACATTCAATAACAACACGTCGTAACAGTAGCATAAATGCAACAGCGTTAATAGCAGCAGCTTATATATCAACCACAGCAGGTTCAATAATCATATGCAGCAACAGTATGTGGCAGATGTAGAAGCAGACCGCAACAGCAGGCGTACAACAACCACTGAACGTGGTGGCAGACAAAAGGCATTCCTCAACTCATAGATCGACAATAGCAAACACTAATAGACACCAACAAATGAGGCTCACACAAAACCTCGCTCTACTTACACGTTAAAATAGACATAAATTCACAAACATTCATATACGACATCTTCCAACACCACAGCACGCAAAACACACATACACGTCAATCCCGCCAATTCTTATCTAATTACATCACATTACATGTATTACACTATATTACATGCTTACTCTTACTATGTATTTCATTACACACTACCATCACGACATACCTTATCGCCCCTTTGTTCCTACGTAAATATCATCAACAGCAGCACAAAAGATTCTATATCGCGCCTTATCCTTACACCATTATGATACTCTATTCTTACGCATATAACAATCTATCGTCATTGTCGTCGTCATGTTCACTCTCCATCTGTATAGCCATGATTAACGTCCTATTACCCAAATGTCATGTTCTCAACTCCCAACTAACACGCGTTTCTATATTGTAAGATTTCTTTATTATTGTTCACGGCTTATAGTCTATATCATCACCACTGTCAGTTTATCTCTACACACCAATCGCTAACATTATCACAAAACTATTAAACCCAAATAAGTACTAATCCTTCACATCCCACAACCTAAATACTATTACGTTCTTTAAACTTCTGTAGGGTTGCTACACTTTTCCATGTTGTCTCACATCACCCATGTCTTTGTTGCAATTCTCGTCATCCATTTAGCTCTAATACTGATTTATCGCATCGTTCATTTTGGAGGGTTTTGCTCATACCCGAATTCTCATTACATTACAGAAATTACGTGTTTAGCTCGACTTACTCATCCCCTCATTCCCAAAAGTAACTCCATTTTCAACTAACATTCCTTATTATTCACACATATGACCTCGCTTCTGATACCCGTGTTGGAGCTAGTGTCCTCCACAGTTAGTGCAATAACATAAATAAACCTCTATAGGTTCACAGGGTGCATTTTGTATTGCAATCAGTTGATTAACGTTTATCAATAACGGTTGGCTTGCTAGATAAGTTTGACGTTATTGTCATACAGATGGCGGTGATCAACTGGTCCCTAAAAAGTCACACCTAAAGGATGTGTTTAAGAAATGTGATTATTTGAGAAATTAATCATATTGATGCCTTACTAAAAGACTAAAAGGTTAGTCGGTGTTTTTGACTAAAATGTTAGTCAAGTGTGTGATAATGATACGACCATTTAATAAGGATTAAATGATATTAGCTAAGACGAATTTAATGTAATTCGTAAATTGAATATAAAATGTTATATTTAATTATTGAATATAATATAAGCTAATTGATTATAAACTGTTATAATTAATTAGATAATTATAAATATATGGATTTTAATAATTTAATGATATATTATAGTGGATCATATTTGTGACACTAGTAATATTATATTATATTATAAAGCTAAAGGAAACCTCCAGGAAAGAGTCTTTTTGATCTTTGACTCCTTGGTCAACAAGGAATTGGTTTTAGGAAAGTGATTTTTGGAAAGAAAAATTACTCCCTAAAATCTATAGGAGGGCCGAAATTTTGTGTATATTAGGGGAGTTTTTGGCTCAACCTAATTAACTAATTCATTCATTATAATTCACACACACAAATTAGAAAATCAGTTTTCTTCTCTCTAAAGTTTTCTAGCAAGAACTAAGGGCATATCTTAAGCAATCTTGGGTGCAACTTTTAAGAGATATCAAGCTTCTTGATATTTGATCTTAGGCCATTAAGCAAGGACTAAAGGTTGTTTTTCTTAATCTTATGTTTATTTATGCAATTTCTTTTATGACTATTAATCATATAGAATAAGTTTCATTATAATCCTGGATGATTAAAGGGCATGTATACAGATATATTCGCACAAGTGGTATCAGAGCCTTAGGGCTATGAAATTGTTTATATGATTTTCATAAAAAATTGATTTTGTATAAGTTTAAAAACAAATTGTAAAAATCGGTTTTAGAATTTTTTTTTTTTTTCGGCCAGATTTGGTTCTTGTGTGTGCCGAGTTGTTTTTGTTACATTCTTGGTCCAATTTAATTCATATATTGTTAATTTAAAAGGTTAAGATGATAATATATGAACTTGTTTATGTTTTGATTCAATATTAATTGAGCTAGGACTTAGATGGATCATTAAGATGAATGTTAATGAACATTGAATTGCTTTATATTATTGGTATAAATTGATTGAGATATTCATGTTAAAAGGTTAATTTGAATGATCTTGGTATTACATCCATGTTTAATCAAGATTAAATATTGTTTTGTTTTGTACCAATCTAGTTAATATAAGCATGATCGAATTAAATCTGTTTAATTTGAGTTTGATTTAAAAAAAACAAATCTTAAAATAAAAAAAAAAAAAATTTGTCTCGGTTTTATGTTCAAACGGTGAGTTATTAATTTGTTTCGGTTTTGTTTTAGTTTGTTTAAACCGGTTTTGTATTATGCATTATAAAGATAATGTATGATTAAGGCTTGTGAAAAGGTTCACATTAGTTTGATACCCTATTATTTTAAAAAGGTTTAAAATAATGTTGGATTTAATTTATGTTATATTTGATAATATGAATTAATCTGGATTATGATTGATTAAAATTGATGTGTGCAATTGAGGAATTGTCACATAATTTTGATCTTGTTAAAAGGTGGTTTGGATTAACAATAATTAATCTTGTTTAGTTTATGCTATATATATGTTTGTGAATGAATGTTTTGAATGGTTTAATTTTACGCATTAATTATGTACAAAAGGTTGTAATTTACTAGTGTGGCCTTAGAAGATTATGTTTTCGTAATGAAAGGAAACATAATCGTTGGTTGTATTTTTGAGATCTCGAATCTCCCATCTTGTAATTTTATTATTTTTGGCATATTTTGAATTAGAATGTAAATAGGTTTATTTTGTAATTCAATATGTATTTGAGAAATTTCAAGATGAAGATTCAAGATGAAGATCAAAAGGTCCAACTCCCACTTAAAGCCCAAGATGAAGAATGAAGACAAGCTTTAGGGTCCATGGATGGATTCCAAATTGTATCTTGTTTTTATTTTCATAGGGATAGGCCACACTAGGTGTTTTTTCGTTTTTGCATTTTCTTTTACCGTTTTTATTGCATTCACGCGTTAGATAGTAGCATCATATTCCGCCTAAACTAAACCAAACCACCTAATATGCATGAATATGGATCATATAGTTGCATTTTATATCATGGACATACGGATGTCACTCGTTTTAAAGCCATCACCTTAGTTTATATCATTCTCGTTTTTACTAGACTTGTGTTCACTTAAAATGAATTAAATAAGATGATGGGATCTTCCTCTAAATTTAAAAATTGAGATTAGTCTTTATAGGAAAAGTTACTATGAGCCCCTTCTTCGTCGGTAGGCATGTAGGACCTTACTCTCCACATGACCCCTTCTACGTTGGGTAAGTAGTATGTGTTGACCTATTTTACCTCAACATTATAGTTCGAGTAATATCTCGTAGTTATAATGGACTAATAGATAGGATTTACTGAAATCTATCGACCAAGAATTCTAACAGTAGAATTAGCCAAGAGGTTGGCTTATCAATTTAAAGAAATTAAGTCTTGGGATCACTTATATCATTTTTTGGGAGGTCGATTATATGAGTGCACGAGTCATTGCATTAGAACGTTATTGCTTTACGACTTAAACCTATAAAACGATGTTTTCTTATCTTGTCTCTTCTTCTTTCTTTTCACAGTTTCGAATACGTTATATACAGATATAACTGCTAAAACAAAATGGCTGGACGTATAGACGGCCCAATGCCAAGTGTCACACTTGAACGCGAATCATGGCTAAGAATATTTATGGACAGCATGAATCAGTCCACTCGACTGAAGAATGATGGGTCCAACTTTGCTGATTGGGAGGCCGCATTACGGAATGCCGCCATAGCTGACGGCAAGCTCAAGTATTTGACTGAGCCACCGCCGTGAACCACTCCGATGCAGAGCAAATGAAGTTGTTGCTTATAGTGATTTCATGATGGAGGCGGGTGCGTTAAGGAACGTACTCATCTATGCAATGGAATCCAATTTGCAAAGACGATTCATTACCCAAGGTGCAAACAAGATTTTCACCACCCTAACTAAAGAGTTCTCGAAAGCACCGAGAATCAAGAGTTACGAGTATACCACTCGCTTCTTTGAAGCGTGACTCCAGAAAGGCCAACCGGTTGGTCCACACCTTCGACATGATCGAGAATGTTGAGAAATCGAGGAGCTTGGTTGCAAGATCGATGAGAAGATCATCATTGATCGAGTGCTCCACTTTCTTCATGATGGGTATGCCCTCTTTAGGCAAACTATTACATGAATGACATGCGTAAAAGTTCGCATGAGCTTCACTCACTCTTCGCATGCAGAGAGTGATCTCAAGTTGAGTGCGAGCATGAAACAAGATGTTCTCATGATAGGCAACAAGCACAAGGGTAAGGGTAAGGCTCTGCTAACCTAACAAAGAGGGAAAGCCAAAGTTTAAAAAGCCGCTGGTTGCGAAGAGTGGGCCTGGTGAGTCTAGCGGTAGCTCACAAGGCAAGGCAAAAGCGGCAAAGCATGTAGTGCCACCATTGCCACAAGTCTGGGCATTGAGGCGGAATCGCCCCGTGTATGCCGAGGACATCAAAGCAGCCGCGTCACCTCACAGTAGGTATGTCTTCTTTTATTCATATGATTGAGATTAACCATGCAAGTTTCGGAACTTGGGTACTTGATACTGGTTGTGGTTCTCATCTGTGTAATCATTTGCAGGGCCTAAGAAACATCAAAACTCTAGCAAGAGGTGATGTGGACCTGCGAGTGGGGAATGGAGCAAGAGTTGCTGCCGTTTCAGTAGGAACATATGTCATGCAACTCCCTAGCGGATTTGAGTTATTCTTGAATAACTGTTACTATGTACCTAGTTTATCTAAAAACATTATTTTTGTATCCGTACTTGATAAAGACGGCTTTTCGTTTTCAATAAAGAATAATAGCTGTATTTTCTCTTTAAACGATATGATTTATGGTAAAGCAGTTTCCATGAACGGAATTTATGTTTTAGATCAAACCACAGATATTATGCATGTGAGTAACAAGAAAGCAAAGGTTGGTGACAAAGATCAAACCTATCTATGGCATTGCCGAATGGGACATATAAATGAGAAACGCGTGAAAAAGCTCATTGATAGTGGGACAATTGCCCCATTTAACTATGAAACTTTTGGCACATGTGAATCATGTCTCATAGGCAAAATGTCTCGAATTTCCTTCAAAGGTGTTGGAATGCGCGCTGCTGACCTATTAGGACACATACATACTGATGTGTGTGGACCTATGTCAATCAACGCTAGAGATGGCTATAGGTATTTTATCACTTTCACGGACGATTTGAGTAGATATGGACATGTCTACTTAATGAAGCATAAAAGTGAGTCCTTTGACAAGTTCAAGGAATTCCAGAATAAGGTTGAGAACCAACTGGATAGAAAGATAAAAGCACTACGTTCAGATCGTGGTTGTAACACCCCGTGTTAATTTAAACTAATTAATTAGGAAATCTATAATTAGACAATCGCGCTCAACAAATTCCTAAAACAATACACTACAATTTTTCTCGCACCCAAACTAAAACTATTTTTATTTATATCAAATTCAAATTTTATTTTTATATATTTGAACTCAATAAATAAAATGACGCATCGGCGACAAATTTTTCAACGACAAATTCCGGCGCGCAAAACGAGGCCAAATGGGGCCCACATAGCCGAAATAATTGGTGACTAAATCACCAAACAACCTCTTCCATTTTTCTTACACAAGTCACATGCTTCTACTTACACCTTTAATTTACATTTAACATTATTTCCTTTTTGTTTTTAATGAAACCCGTATAAACATTTAGGGCCTAACTTTCGGAGGCCATAAAATGGTCATACGGACTCGGAATCGAGCGAAACAAAAGCTTAAACCACATA
Organism: Dianthus caryophyllus; assembly: GCA_023091065.1. Classification (NCBI taxonomy): domain Eukaryota; kingdom Viridiplantae; phylum Streptophyta; class Magnoliopsida; order Caryophyllales; family Caryophyllaceae; genus Dianthus; species Dianthus caryophyllus. Next base: position 703,184 of record JALGRB010000016.1, read on the forward strand.
ACTTTTCGAGACGGATTTAATGACGCTATTTTCGTAGTCATCAGACCTGCCTAGCTCAAACTGATTTTTCTGCACTCATTTCGAAGGCCAAATTTCATTCCTCGCCGCCTCTATTTTGAAAATGTATTTTCGACTCGAAATTTTCAAACTCTTAATTTTAATTTATATTCCTAGAAATCATACTCGATTACGTTACTACGCCTAATAAAATTTTACAATGAAAACGGTTTTTATTCGAGACTTTTTCGCGTGCACGCAAATCGAAATTTCAAAAACAAAATCGGGTCCATGATTGACTCATGTGAGCCGGCCCCCTTAGTCTTTGTACAAGACCACACTCCTTCCCTTCCTCTCTTACACACACATGCTTCTTACACATCCACTTACACAAGCATGCTCTTTGCTTACTTACACACACCATCCACTTACACAAGCATGCATGATTTCTTCTTACACACCTAGGTTATGATCATCACTTAGTTTGGATTGTTGCTCTTCATGTTGGCTCTCCATTCATACCCAATTATACTCTAACTATTAAGCACATATGCCACACAATACTAAGTATACATTACTACTCACATTACTAGTATGCATATTACTACTACATCCACTACTACTACATTCATTTTATTACTACACATTCCTAGTATTTTTATTACTACAACTCTCATTTTCACACAAACATCAAAAGTGTCTAAGTCTTTTCTCTCTAAATAACAAAGCACTCTAATACTTTAGTAAGAGTAAACTCATCCTCATCTTCCATATTCATGAAGATCTTCATCCTCTTCATTCATTTCTTCCTTAAACTTTCATTCTTGTCTTTAAATTTTCTTAAGCACTTAAGTCATTTCTCCACCATTTTAATTAGTAAACACTTTTTTTTTTTTTTACTTGAAATTATTTAATAAACATAAATCAAATTAATTAAAATTTAACCATCACAAAAAAAAAAATAAAAAAAAATGTTACTACACTTTAAGTTTTTATTTAGTTTAGTTAAAATAAGTACTAACTTGATTTATTTTTCAATTGTTATGTACTAATCTATCCAAAGAGGAGGAGCAAGGTGGAGCCATCGATCTTAGTATCTTCGACCATATTATCGACCCCGATAATTGCTAGGATTTTTATTCACTAACCTAATCAAGGTGCCTCTCGCACACTATAATTGTTGAGCACTAATTTAATTGAGCATGTGTTATTTTCCTAAATGATGTTTCGATGCATGTATGATTTATTTTGTCACATAATTATCATATGTTAAATTAGAAGACAAAAATCGAAAAATAACATTGTGTATGTCACCTAAAACCACACGGCATACCCTATAATTTTGGTTTAATTTTTCGTTTTAATTTTTGTTAATTGCATGCTTAAAATACTATGAATAATATGTATATGAAAATATGATTAGTTTATGTTTTGGACTTGAAATGAAATTGTTGTGAAATTGAAATGTTGTTAAAGTATTTATGAGCATGAAACTATTGTTGTTATTTTGATGTTTGAAATAAATTTACTTTTGTGTGTTAATGTTTGTATATAAATTTCACTCATGCTAAATACATAAATAATATAAAGTAAGTTAGTTGTTGAATTAGAAGTATAAAAATCAAAAAATAAAATCTTGAACACATATATATATACACGGCTATTTCAAATTAAATGGACCAAGTTTTAGTTTTAATTTTTCTAAATAACATATTATGATTAGTTTAGGTAAATTAGACTTGTAGGAAAAATTTGAGAAAATTATATAAATATATACAAATTTGACTAATTAATGTTCATATGAAAAATATTAGGTTCTTCACTTCTTCAAGTGTTCTTCATTTAAGTAACTAGTTTGATTCCTAAATTTTATAAAGTTTAACTTAAATGTTGTTTTAATCCACTAGTGAATAAATACCATACTAATTATATAAGTTAAATAAGCTAAATCTTTATAATGGAAAAGTTAGAAATTTAAAGTGAGTAAAAACACTATTCATAATTGAAATAAAATAATTAGTGAAAATTATAAACTAGTTAAATCACTTTAGTATAATTTAAGAAATTGGTATATAAAAACTTTAAGTCAAAACCGATAAATTAGAAAACGAAAATAAAATGAATTAGTACTACAAGGGCCACGGTTTTGGTGTCCTTTTTGGACCTAAAATGAACTTGTCACTTTTTATTTTTATCACTTAAGTAATTTATATTGTTAAAGTAATGAATTATTAATAAAAACAAAAAAAAAAAGAAACAAATAGCTAAATAAATAAAAGGGGCTACGGCATTCACCTTATTTTTGGGTCAATTTTGATCAAAATGAATTTGTCACTTAATCACTAAATTTGATTTGTATTTAGGATTATATTAGATTGTATAATGAATCGTTAATAAAAAGAATCAACGAAACCGATAAAAATAAACGTTACACGTATTAAAATGAATAGATTCGAGTGTTACTACCTATACTTAAATTTGGATGTGGACATACGGACTATTTTAAATGAACTACGACAACCTTGCTAAAAATGGAAACCGGTAAAATTCTAGTTAAGCATATGACTAAATTTAACCGAGTTTTATTTTGGAAATATTATTTAAAATCACTAAGTACAAAATGAACTTAACAACTTTGAAACTAGAATTTTATACTTAGTAAATAAAAAGCTTAGTTTTATATCTAAAAATAACCTAAGTATAAAATTTGTGTAGAGTATAAAAATACTAAGTATAAAGAAAATATAATAATAAATACTAAGTATAGAAAAAGATACTAAGTATAAGAATACATGTACGTATAAAAATACGTATAAATACGAAGTATAAAAATACGTACAATTACGAAATACGAAAATACGAATACGTATAAAAATACGAGGAATAGTAAATACGGTGGATAGTAAATACGATGAATAGTAAATACAATGAATTGTAAAATTTTGAATAGTGAAAATATTTAAAATTTATGAACGGACTCCAAATAATTAATTAAGTTTTTCTGTGTGTTCTGTTTACCTGAAGAACTGCTAGAACTAAAATTTCATTATACAAAGTTCGACGATATATTTAAGTTTCAGAATTATTATTTATTAAGTTTGAACGAGGAAATAAGAATTGGAGAAAATGAACTACCTGAATAAAATACTTGGATTGTTCGTCATGTTGCGACTCTTGAAATTCGATGTTAATGAGGTAGCTGTATATGGGGACTTGGGCTCCCTCCCAGAGTTGCCCAAGGCGAAATAACGATCTTAAGATTGCTACTCGACACGGTATATACAACCTCAGAGATGGGGCATCCTTGATATTTCCGTGGGCCCATATATTAGTAATTGGAAACGCCAGCCCCATCCGGGGGTACCCGTCTTTGGTGATAGTCGAACTTTTCGTCGCTGATACCTTTTGAATAGCGAATACGTATGATCCTCGATAGGTAGTGTATGCATACATTAGACAAGGGATATGGCCGTCCTTATTACCTTAGATATCTCTAGGTTGTCAGTCATGTCCAAGTTATGTTGGCCCTGATGGCTATTGCGCGGATTATGTCTGCATGCTTCCGCCTTACTAACGAAGACTCACCAGTTATCACATGTTGAATGCATTTCCTTGTCTTGTTTTGATTGATTTTGGTCTGAATGACTGGGTTTCATGAGTGTTGAAATACGACTTATTGTGAATGATTATTTATGAGTGTTGTAGTTTATGTGATTTGATTTATACTCGTGTTTTGAACCATCATGAATTCCTCATGTGTTTTAATTGCCTACCTGTTAATTGTTTTATTATTTTTATACATTACATATGTTTTAGAACTGCATGTGTCGAAAGAGTGTGCGAGAGAATGATGGAAAATTTGTTGCAGGTACCCCGAGACAAACGTTAATCATGCTAGGGGACGGTTTACCTTTTATTTTGTACTCCTTTTGAGAGATTGTAACCGAATATACTCTGTTTATCCTTAAAATCGTATTATGTATATTGAGTTTGTAAGACGATAACAACTGGTTTGTAATATATAGACTTAATTAATTTTCCGCCTTAGTTTAATTAAAGTCACGAAAAACCAGGTTGTTACAGTGGTGGCGAATATCTTTCAACTGAATTTGATCGATACCTGAAAGACCGCGGGATAGTACTACAATTAACTCCACCCGGAACACCACAACTGAATGGTGTGTCCGAACGCAGGAATCGAACATTACTCGATATGGTTCGATCCATGATGAGTCACACGGTTGTACCTGACTCCTTATGGGGCTATGCTCTTTTGTCAGCTGCTCTTATACTTAACCGAAGTCCGTCTAAAGCTGTTGACAAGACTCCATACGAGTTATGGAAGGGAACGGTCCCTAACTTGTCCTTTATACGGGTTTGGGGGTGCGAGGCTTATGTCAAGTGGAGACACGTGGATAAGCTCGGCCCGCGATCGGTCAAGACATACTTTATTGGCTATCCAAAAGGAATGTTTGGTCATTACTTCTATTCGCCTACCGAACACCGAGTTTTTGTTGCGGCTAGTGCGAGGTTCTTAGAGAAAGAGTTTCTCGAAGACAAGAGAAGTAATAGAACCTTCGATATGTCGGAGATTCCTGAACCAACAACCGAGCAACCAATAGAGGAAACTGTTCCTTCTTCGTCTGCTGCGGTTAATATTCCCTTGGAACCCAGAAGGTCGGGTAGACTTTCCATTCCTGCAGACCGATACATCGGTATGGTTGAGGAAAATGGGAGAGACGACGTTTTACTCCTTGAGAGTAACGAACCCGTAACTTATAAAGGTGCCATGACATGTTCCGACTCAAAGCTATGGCAAGAAGCCATGCAATCCGAGATGGACTCTATGTACGAGAACAATGTATGGGATCTGGTTGACTTACCTGATAAGGCTAGGCCTCTTCAGTGCAAATGGCTTTACAAGATAAAGCGATCTGTAGAAGGACAACCAAATATATACAAAGCTCGACTAGTGGCAAAAGGTTTCACTCAAGTGCAAAGGTTGCACTATGATGAAATCTTTGCACCCGTAGTCATGCTTCGTTCCATTCGGATTGTCTTAGCGATTGCCGCCTTTCATGATTATGAAATTTGGCAAATGGACGTGAAAACCGCCTTCTTAAACGGTTATTTGGAGGAGGAGTTGAACATGGTACAACCCGAGGGTTACACAGATCCTGAAAATGCTAAGAAGGTTTGCAAGCTTAAGCGTTCCATCTATGGACTTAAGCAAGCTTCACGGAGTTGGAATCATCGCTTCGACCAAGTGATAAAGGAGAATGGATTCACTCGATCGGTCGAGGAACCATGTCTATACATCAAGTCGAGTGGGAGCAAGATTGTCTTTCTAATACTGTATGTCGATGACATACTCTTGATTGGGAATGACATACCTCTCTTAACTTCGGTAAAAGTTTGGTTAAAGAACCATTTCCAGATGAAAGATCTGGGTGACGCACAACGTATTTTGGGGCTCCGTATCTATAGAGATAGATCACGACGGAAGTTATCCCTCAGTCAGGAGTCTTATAATGATAAGATTCTTGAGAGGTTCAAAGATGACCAACTCCAAGAAGGGGAACCTTCCAATGATATCTGGGGTGCAATTGAGTAAAGCTCAAGCACCAAAGACATCGGAAGAGGTCGAGCGCATGAGTCGGATTCCATATGCATCAGCTATAGGATCGATCATGTATGCCATGATATGCACACGTCCGGACGTGGCATATGCATTGAGTATGACGAGCCGATACCAAGGCAATCCAGGTGAAGCACACTGGATGGCTGTCAAGAACATTCTTAAGTACCTACGGAGGACTAAAGATTGGGTATTGACTTATGGAGGAGGCACTGAGCTACGCACCCAGTTCTGCAGATGCTAGTTTCCAAACGGATCGAGATGACTCTAAATCTCAATCGGGATTCGTTTTACTCTTAATGGCGCCGGTCACCGGAAAAGCTCCAAACAAACAGTTATAGCAGATTCAACGACTGATTCCGAGTATTATGCTGCTTCCGAGGCTGCGAAGGAAGCTATATGGATGCGTCAGTTCTTACAAGGACTAACTGTAGTTCTTAGTTCGAATGACCCGATCACCATCTATTGTGACAATAGTGGTGCCATCTTCCAGGCGAAGGAGCCGAAGTCCAGCAACAAGTCTCGGCACGTGCAAAGGAAGGCTCACATGATCCAGGATTACGTGGAGCAGAAGGAGATAGTGATTGACAAGATTGCTACGGATGATAACATAGCAGATCCTCTCACTAAACCGTTGAGACATGATAAGCATGAAGGGCACGTCATTTCCATGGGAATTAAGCGTGTTCCTGAGTTGTATTAATTGTTTGTCTGGATTAACACGTGTATTTTTTCCTAAAACTTCTAATAAAATCATCGTTTTGTTTTATATATTGTTTTTCATGAGGGTTGTGCAGACAACGTTGAACACCTCAAATTGAACTGAATTGCTTTATATTTTGTTTTGGTCCGTGATCGCCTACACGAGCTGATAACTCAGGCGTTTATTTTGTGACGTCGATTGATGGTGGGTTCAACGAGCCTTAAGTCAATCTGTTGACTGATCGATCACAGATGCGGGTTTACTGAAATCGCGCAGGACATTTTTGTGACGACTACATGGAGTCCTAAATGTTTCAGAACATTGGGTGCCGGGGCGTGGATAGGACATCCATAGTGTTCCTAGAGTCGATTCTTTTGACTATCGACTGTCTCTTGAGATTAAGGCAGATTTTGGGTGACTTTGGTTTCTTTCTCACGGTCGACCGTAACAGGAGCCCAAGTAGATTTTCACTGGGTCATTTCATGACCCCTTCTACGTTGGGTAAGTAGTATGTGTTGACCTATTTTACCTCAACATTATAGTTCGAGTAATATCTCGTAGTTATAATGGACTAATAGATAGGATTTACTGAAATCTATCGACCAAGAATTCTAACAGTAGAATTAGCCAAGAGGTTGGCTTATCAATTTAAAGAAATTAAGTCTTGGGATCACTTATATCATTTTTTGGGAGGTCGATTATATGAGTGCTGGAGTGAAACTAAGTGGATCAAGTTTCACTCAAGGGATGAACAAAAATCGAACTTGAATACCCTTGAAAATCTCGGCCAAATGTATTGTTTTTGTGAGATAATTTTCTGAAATTTTGTAAACAAGGAAAACATAAAGGATAGTAACTAAATCTACACACAAAGTAATAGATTTAGGTTTTGATTAGTTTAAGCACAAAGCCACTAAACTAATCTTTCACTAACTCACACACAAAGTAATGAGAAAAATGAAGAGCACTCAAATAAACAACTAGGGTTTTCATTCATCAAAAATCTGAAAAATATGAGGTGAGAATGAGGGTTTATATACTACCCTCATTCTAATCTTGACCATACATTACAAGAGGATCTAAGGGCTCACAAATAACCCACAAAACATCATAATACTCGGTCCCTAAGCTCACATGTGAGCTGAAAATTTTCAACCTAAAAGACAAACTATAAAGCATAAAGGTGATGGTGACACTTGAGTCCATCCTCTCCTTCTTTGTTGATGATCATCCAAGGGCCCTTGTGTGAGCCTTGGGGTGGGTTTGGACGGTCCAAGTGACCAAAATACAAGGGACTATATTGTCTCCTTACATTAAAGCATAAAGTAAAAAGTAAAGAAAGCGACATGTATGAAAATGACATAAAACATAAAAACAATGTGATGGCTTGGGTGGTTTAATTGAGCCGGCTCCTTGGGACCTCCTTGAGCTAGCTTGATGAGCCATGTGAGCCCATTTATTGGAGGGTTGACTCACATGGGTGTACCCTAATTGACCACATTCAAAAATAGCATAATCTTGACTTTTGTTGCTCTCCAACTTTGACTTCCTCTTGACTTTGCTTGATCACTAAGGTTGGCTCGATTTGACCATAGAATTGACTTTACTTAGCCCTTAGTGATCCCTTGGTCCATGACCTAGGCTTGGGTTTGAGCCCATGGCCCCAACCCATGGTCTCCTCGACTTCACCCTTGACCACCTTGACCATTTTTGGTCCAATCTCCTCTCCTTGGAAAGGACTTGTCCTCAAGTCCTTGGAGATCCTCTTGCTTCCTCCCTTGCTCGATTTCATGCTTGATTCTCGGCTCAACCTTTGCTCGATCTTGGCTTTCACGGTTTTGGTCTTCCATGGGCACCACTTGGCTAGAGTTTGTAGAAATGGTTGGACCCCTTTGCCTTGGCTCGAAGAATTGATCATGTTTTCTTCCTTGGTCACGGTTTGCTTGACCACACACTCTTCCTCGAGCATTTCTTTGAGCCCACGACTCATAACCATGCCATCCATCCATTCGTGCTCATGATCGAGCCCATCAATGATTCTCCACCTTAAAGACCCACTTGACCTCTCTAGTCCATCGATTTTTGCCCTCTCATTGTTCACATTGGTTGTTTCATTGTTGATTGATGCATCACCTTCTTGTTGCTCCTCTCCTAGAACTCCCCTTGTTGCTCTAGGGTTTCTCTTGATTTCCAAGCTCATCACTTCTTTTCCAAAGCCCACATTCGGCTCTTCTCCCACCTCTTGGCTAGAGCTCTCTCCATTGATTGATTCGAACAAGCATGAATTGGTTTTATAACCCATCATTGGTGGTAGGGGAGCTAAGACAATAAGCTTGTCACCATACTTGAATGAGTAGGTGTTATCTCTTCCATGGTGAGAAGAATTCTTCTCATACTCCCAAGGCCTACCAAGCAACACATGACATGCATCCATGTCCAACACTTCACACACAATTTCATCCTTATAGTCTTGTCCAATCGAGAACGAAACTTGACATTGCTTATCAACTCTTACCTCGACTCCTTGATTAAGCCACCTTAGCTTGTAAGGATGAGGATGCTTCAAGGTTGGTAAGGCAAGTTTATCAATGAGGGTTTTCGAAGCAACATTAACACAACTTCCCCCATCGATAATGAGATTACACACTCTCCCCATGATTGTACACTTGGTTAGAAATAGTTGGTGTCTTTGATCCATGCTTTCGCTTGAATCTTGAGTGTGCATTACTCGCCAAGTAACCAAGCTCAACCCCGAGTTCGGGGGAACTAATGTTTCGGCCACCTTCACATCCTCAACTCCCTCGTTTTTTTCTTCCTCGCAAACTAACACCTCATCGTCTCCCCAATGCACAACCTCACTTGTGTTCAAGGTCCTCTTGCTAGGGCACTCCTTAGCAAAATGACCATACCCTTGACATTGGTAGCACTTCTTGAGAGGAATTGTTCTCTTAGGGCCATAGTCAATTCCCTTCCCCTTGTCAACACTTGATGGCTTGATGGTAGGGTTAGGTTCGACAATTTTGACCCCTCCTTGGCTCGAGTTAGGGTTGGTCTTGGGGGTGCTCTTAGCCGACTCTCCTCTCCCCTTCTCTAACCTCTCCACACGTGTGGCCATAGTAACGGCCTCATCGAATGACCACAAGTTTTGCATCTTGACCCGATTTGCTATCCTAGGGTTTAGGCCCTCAACAAACCTTGCAATTTTTTGCTCGGGCTTCTCATTCATCTCACATTGTAGAGTGAGTTGCTCAAAGTCCCTAAGATAGGTTTCAATGGGGTGTGTCTCTTGTTTTAGTTGAGCTAGCTTGAGGAACATGTCTTGGGTATAATCCTTTGGAACAAACTTGTCTTTGAGTTTTTTCTTGAGTTTGAGCCACGACTTAATGGGTTCCTTACCCTCTCGGTTTCGTTGGTTCTTGAGGTTTTCGTACCAAAGGCAAGCGTATCCCTTGAACTTCATGATGGCCACCTTAAAACACTTCCTATCGGGATATTCCTTAAATTCAAAGATCCTCTCTATCGACCTAAGCCAATCTAGGAGATCCTCGGGATTCAAGCTACCATAAAAGTCGGGTATATCCACTTTGATATCTCGGTCATGGTCTCTTGGGTGGGTTTCAAGGGACTCCTCCGAATCCGAAAATTGATCTTCCATGTGAGGAGGAGGTTGTCCTCTCCCACGGCCCCCATACCCACGCCCTCTTCCCCCTCCACCCCTTCTTGGTTCATTAAGATTTTGGTCTAAGAGGGTGTTTAGAGCATTCATCATTAAAGTACAATTACCGGTGAGTTGAGTTAACTTCTCTTCTAAATCGGAAAGCCTTTTACCCTCTCCTCTATCCCCTTCCATTATGTGAAAATTTTGTGAGATCTTTTGTGGAAATTTTGTGGGAAATTTATAGGAAATAAACAAGGAAAAGGAAGAAGAAAAACGAAAATTAAAAGAAGATAACAAAGGAGTAACTCGACAATACTAAGAACAAGAACAAATCGAAAAAACAAGAACAAACCTAGGCTTTGATGACCAATTTGGAGTGAAACTAAGTGGATCAAGTTTCACTCAAGGGATGAACAAAAATCGAACTTGAATACCCTTGAAAATCTCGGCCAAATGTATTGTTTTTGTGAGATAATTTTCTGAAATTTTGTAAACAAGGAAAACATAAAGGATAGTAACTAAATCTACACACAAAGTAATAGATTTAGGTTTTGATTAGTTTAAGCACAAAGCCACTAAACTAATCTTTCACTAACTCACACACAAAGTAATGAGAAAAATGAAGAGCACTCAAATAAACAACTAGGGTTTTCATTCATCAAAAATCTGAAAAATATGAGGTGAGAATGAGGGTTTATATACTACCCTCATTCTAATCTTGACCATACATTACAAGAGGATCTAAGGGCTCACAAATAACCCACAAAACAGCATAATACACGCTCCCTAAGCTCACATGTGAGCTGAAAATTTTCAACCTAAAAGACAAACTATAAAGCATAAAGGTGATGGTGACACTTGAGTCCATCCTCCCTTCTTTGTTGATGATCATCCAAGGGCCCTTGTGTGAGCCTTGGGGTGGGTTTGGACGGTCCAAGTGACCAAAATACAAGGGACTATATTGTCTCCTTACATTAAAGCATAAAGTAAAAAGTAAAGAAAGCGACATGTATGAAAATGACATAAAACATAAAAACAATGTGATGGCTTGGGTGGTTTAATTGAGCCGGCTCCTTGGGACCTCCTTGAGCTAGCTTGATGAGCCATGTGAGCCCATTTATTGGAGGGTTGACTCACATGGGTGTACCCTAATTGACCACATTCAAAAATAGCATAATCTTGACTTTTGTTGCTCTCCAACTTTGACTTCCTCTTGACTTTGCTTGATCACTAAGGTTGGCTCGATTTGACCATAGAATTGACTTTACTTAGCCCTTAGTGATCCCTTGGTCCAAGACCTAGGCTTGGGTTTGAGCCCATGGCCCCAACCCATGGTCTCCCTCGACTTCACCCTTGACCACCTTGACCATTTTTGGTCCAAGTGCACGAGTCATTGCATTAGAACGTTATTGCTTCACGACTTAAACCTATAAAACGATGTTTTCTTATCTTGTCTCTTCTTCTTTCTTTTCACAGTTTCGAATACGTTATATAGATATAACTGCTAAAACAAAATGGCTGGACGTATAGACGGCCCAATGCCAAGTATCACACTTGAACGCGAATCATGGCTAAGAATATTTATGGATGCGACATGAATCACCCACTCGATCAAGAATGATGGGTCCAACTTTGTCGATTGGGAGGCCGTGACACGGAATGCCGCCATAGCCGACGGCAAGCTCAAGTATTTGGTGAGCCCAGCCGAATTTGAACCATCCTCGATGCAGAGCAAATGAAGTTGTTGCTTATAGAGATTTGATGATGGAGGCGGGTGCGTTAAGGAACGTACTCATCTATGCAATGGAATCCAATTTGCAAAGACGATTCATTACCCAAGGTGCAAACAAGATTTTCACCACCCTAACTAAAGAGTTCTCGAAAGCACCGAATCAAGAGTTACGAGTATACTACTCGCTTCTTTGAAGCGAAACTCGAGAAAGACCAGCGGTTGGTCCACACCTTCTCGACATGATCGAGAATGTTGAGAAATCGAGGAGCTTGGTTGCAAGATTGATGAGAAGATCATCATTGATCGAGTGCTCCACTCTCTTCATGATGGGTATGCCCTCTTTAGGGCAAACTATTACATGAATGACATGCAGAAAAGTCTGCATGAGCTTCAATCACTCCTCGTACAGACGGAGAGTGATCTGAAGTTGAGTGGGAGCATGAAACAAGATGTTCTCATGATAGGCAACAAGCACAAGGGTAAGGGTAAGGCTCCGGCTAACCTAACAGTAGGAAAGCCAAAGTTTCAAAAGCCAGTGGTTGCGAAGAGTGGGCCTGGTGAGTCTAGCGGTAGCTCACAAGGCAAGGCAAAAGCGAAGCAAAGTATGGAGTGCCACCATTGCCACAAGTCTGGGCATTGGAGGCGGAACTGTCCCGCGTATGCTGAGGACATCAAAGCAGGCCGCGTCACTCCTGTAGGTATGTCTTCTTTTATTCATATGATTGAGATTAACCATGCAAGTTTCGGAACTTGGGTGCCAATCTTGGTTGTGGTTCTCATCTGTGTAATCATTTGCAGGGCCTAAGAAACATCAAAACTCTAGCAAGAGGTGATGTGGACCTGCGAGTAGGGAATGGAGCAAGAGTTACTGCCGTTTCAGTAGGAACATATGTCATGCAACTCCCTAGCGGATTTGAGTTATTTTTGAATAACTGTTACTATGTACCTAGTTTATCTAAAAACATTATTTCTGTCACAACAAGTACAGACTAGAGCGAAAACTACTCATATAGTAAGGCTAATACTCGAGAAATCACGACGAATCCAAGCTTGACACGAAGAACTAGAGCGAAAACTACAGAGCCACGTTCATATGCGATGATGATGATGATGATGATGATGAGCTACGGCGAAGACGATGATCATGATGATGGTGAGGATGATGAGGTATGGTGATCGATGAAGGTGTGTTGATGGGTGATGATGATGAGTGATGAGGATGAAACTGAAGATGAATAAGGAAGAAGAAAAGAGAGTCGAAGAAAAGAACGGCGCAGTGTTAGGGGTGTCGGGTTTTAATGAGGGAGTAACTTGGTTTAGGTCCAAAATTATTACTATTAGTACCACTATTATTATTATTTATATTTGTTCAATAATTGACTTAATTATATAATATGAGCTCACCTGACTCGAGAATCTTATCACAATGCTATTCAAAACCATGACACTAAAATCTCGGGTATGATTTCTTTTCGGTCCAAAACTACTATTTTTAATCATATACAAAACTCAACTTAAGAAATTAATATAAACTCGTATAAACTCAACTTAAAATATAAAATACAAAAATAAGGCGTATTACATATAAACTCGCTTATAACAGGGTATGAAAAATACGGAGTATTACAGTTTTCGTTAAGTATTTTCCATGCTCCAGATACTTGATTGATGATTAGGGAGGAATCCCCGTACACTCGTAGGTTCCTTGCATTGAGTATGAGCGCGGCCTGGAGTCCGTGCAGACACACTTTATATTCAGCGGCGTTGTTAGTCACATCAAAGTCCAATTTGATGGAGAGGGGTGTGTGTTCACCATTTGGGGAAATGAGGAGTATTCCTATCCCACAACATCGATAATTGGATGAGCCATCGAAGTATAGCTCCCATTGCTCGTCGTTTATGTTGTAAATTCCATCGTCGGGAAATGATGTAGTGTCGATGATGGGTTCCTCGTCGATTGCGTGTTCGGCGAGAAAATCTGAGACTGCTCGTCCCTTGATTGCTTTGAGAGGGACGTAGACGATGTCAAATTCGGCTAAGAGCAATGTCCATTGTGCCATGCGTCCATTTTTGAATAGACCTTTGTTTGGTGCGCAAGCATATAGTGACGGAGCTTTTTGGATGCCCATACTAATGCTAGACAGCTTTTCTCGACGGGTGCGTATCGAGTTTCGTAGTCGAGAAACTTCTTGCTAATGTAATAAATGGGGTGCTCTTCGCCATTGACTTCTTATGCGAGCATGGCGCCCATTGCAGTGGATGTTGTTGTTAGGTAGAGTGACAAGGGTAGGTTCTACGGTGGCCTTAGTACTGGAGGGTTTGATAGTAACTCCTTGACCTTATCAAATGCTTGTTGGCACGCTTCGTCCCATTCGACATGGTCGGTCTTCTTGAGCTTTTTGAAGATCGGTTCACATATCATGGTGAGTTTGCTTATGAAGCGCGAGATGTATTGGATTTGACCCAAGAAGCTTCGGATTTCGTCTAGATTCTTAGGAGGTTGCATTGCCATAATTGCCTTTATTTTCGAGGGGTCGACCTCGATGCCTCTTTGGGTTACTACGTGTCCTAGTAGCTTGCCAGACCTTACTCCAAACGTGCATTTTTGGGGATTGAGGCGCATTTTGTATTGACGGAGGCGTATGAAGAATTTGCGGAGGTTGTTAATGTGATCACCTCTCTCCTTTGACTTGACGATGATGTCGTCGACGTACACTTCGACCTCCTTGTGCATAATGTCGTGTAGGAGTGTAGTTGCGGTGCGTTGGTACGTTGCCCCTGCGTTGATTAGACCAAAAGGCATGATCGTGTAGCAGTATGTGCCCCACGGTGTAATGAATGTGGTCTTCGCCATGTCTTCGTTGGCCATCTGGATTAGGTTATAGCCTGCGTAACCATCTATGAAGGATAGAAGAGCATGGTCGGCGGTATTGTCGACTAGGACGTCCACGTGCGGTAGTGGGAAGTCATCCTTTGGGCTTGCCTTGTTTAAGTCGCGAAAGTCGACGCACACTCGAATCTTGCCGTTTTTCTTGAGAACTGGGACCATGTTTGAGACCCAATCTGAGTACTCGACGACTTGAATGAAGCCGTCTTGTAATTGCTTCTCGATTTCTTCCTTCACCCTAAGGGACCATTCGGGTCATAGTCGCCTTAGTTTTTGCTTGACAGGTTTGAAACCGGGTTTGATAGGGATGTGATGCTCGGCGATGCTTCGATCGATGCCGGGCATGTCTTTGTATGACCATGCAAAGACGTCTTTGAACTCGGTTAAGAGTTGTGTAAATTGCGCACGTTCTTCCTCGCTTAGCGAAGCGCCTAGTTGCAGTTACCTTGATTCTTTGGGGGTTCCCACGTTGATAGTTATGGTGTCCTCGATGATTGGATCCTGCGTCGGTTTGCTTACGATGTTTGCAATGTATTTATTTAACGAGTGTTCATTCGTTTGTTTGTTTTTATCGCACGAGTTAGTTTGATTTGTTGCGTTGTTTTGATTTATTTGTTTGTTGTTTGTTGTTTGTTTGTTTGTTTTTAGCTTGAGACGAGACATAAGCAAACTTATTCGTATTATTCATTAAAGAAGAATTATTTGACAAATTAGGAGAAGAGCTGGAGCAAGCCTCCGAAAATGAAAAGTCTAAGCTAAAGCTAGGAGATGGGTCGATAGTTGACCCGACGCCTACGACATTGGATCCTAAGAGAATTTCTTCCTCTTCGTCTTCAGTGTCGGTCTTGCTTGAGTCGTCCTCGCTTGTATCTTCACCGTTTCGCGAGGTGATCTTCTCGAAGAGAGGTCCTTCTCCCATGATGAGTTGATATTTGTGGCCCTGTGTGTCGGTCCACGTGAGGGTTTTATACCACCCATTTAGACTTTTCTCGGCGACGTCGGTGATGTGGTCGTCGGGATTGAAGCGTCGGACTCGGATGATAGACAAGACCAAGTCCTCGTTGGTTTTGCTAGTGAAAGGATGTTCGCCTTCACTAGCGAAGCAGTGTTCTTGAGACTTGGTGGGGGCGTTTGGGTCGTGCCTTCCACCTGAGACAAAGTACTCACTCATGTCAAATGAGTAAGGTTTGAGTTTTAGCTTGCGTGCGAACTTGCGCTTCCTGACCTCCTTGGACATTTCCTCGAGGCCGCCTTCTTTTGGTTTGTAGCCTAGACCCATGGTGGGCCAAAGGCTATGGTTGTCTTTAGTTTCAAAAGGCTTGTAGGTTCGAATAGGTGCATTTGCGATGGCGCCTATTTCGAAGTCGAAGCCGCAAGGCTCCTCGTCCTCCTCAATTGTAATTTCCGCGGCGTTGCGCTCCTTGGGTGTATCGAGGAGAGCGCGGAAATTGGATGCGTTGATGGTTATAACCTCGTTGTTTAGAGGTAGCTTAACCTTTTGATGTAGCGTGGATGTCACGGCTCGCACTGCGTGAATCCAGGGTCGTCCTAAGAGCATATTGTAGGACGGTGTCATGTCGATCACTTGAAAATCGACCTTTCGTTCTATAGGGCCGGTACGTACGTGAAGGGAGATTGTCCCTTTCACGCTACGTTTGGTCCCATCGAAGGCTTTAACCCCTTCGCCGTTTGGTTTGAAATCCTCGTCGTTTAGCTCTAGGTGGCGTGCGGTCGACAAGGGTAGAACATTTACCGCGGACCCAATGTCGATTAGAGTCACGGGTAGGGTTCTTTTTCTGCATTCGACGCTAATGTATAGTGCTAAGTTGTGATTAGCGCCAAATGTTGGGAATTAGCTGTCGGAAAAGGTAATGGCCCCTGTGAGCCAATCCCTTGTAACGTGATTGACCATTTGGTCAGGTGAGATATCTGCATCTGCGCTTGCTATTTGTAGAGCGCGGATGAATGCGTTCCTATGCTCGGCAGAGTCTCGTAAGAGAGCCCAGATAGAAACGTCAGCCTTAGTGCGAACGAGTTGCTTTTGAAGTGTCTCGCTCGTGTTAGGCGGTAGGACCATTGAGGTTGATGGTGCATCCTTAGAGGGTGCGTCCTCTTGGACCACGGCTTTGCCCTTGTCGGCGGCGGTAGCCTCCTTTGCGTGAGCATCCGTGAAGATGTTTTGATAAGGTCGCCCAGAGCGAGTGAGGTGTGAAACCTCGTCCTTGGTCGTAGGCTCGACCTTATTGCTTTTGTCTTGGGCTTGTTGCTCTTCTTCTTTCCTCTATTATTCTTGTTCTTGCCATTCTTGT
Organism: Dianthus caryophyllus; assembly: GCA_023091065.1. Classification (NCBI taxonomy): domain Eukaryota; kingdom Viridiplantae; phylum Streptophyta; class Magnoliopsida; order Caryophyllales; family Caryophyllaceae; genus Dianthus; species Dianthus caryophyllus. The sequence goes on from JALGRB010000016.1 coordinate 720,108, forward strand.
TGTTTTTAGAAGGGGTGGAGGAAGAGCTGCTTGTGTTGTTGATTTGGGCGACGGCCTTGCTTGGTGGTGGCCATTCACTCTCACTCTCGCTACTAGAGTACCACACTCCATTGACTTGTTTGTTATTGAACGCGTTTAGGTTGTCCTTAATTTGGGTGGCGATGTTGACGAGGTGTTGAAAATTGCGTACGTTAGCATACCGAACATGGGTTTGGTATACTGGGTGTAAGTCATCAATGAGATCGTGTACGAGCTCATCTTCGTGCACGAGACTTACGAGGTGTGCATTTAGCTCCTTCCATCTAGCAAGGAACGTTACTCTCCATGTATGGTCGGTCAAGAGAGATGGCGTTGATTTGATCGTCGGCGGGTGTAATGAGATATGAGCAATCAATGACGGGGATGGTGCCGACAATGATTGCGTGGTTAGCCAAGGGATTTTCCTTGTTGGACGGCTTACCATTGGCGGTTGGCTTATCGAGCTTTCCTTGATCGATAAGATCTTGGATAGCATGCTTCAGCTTGAAGCAGTTCTCAGTATCGTGGCTTTTGCCTCGGTGGTATGCACAGAAAGCGTTGGGATCCCACGACTTTGGTTTCTTGTCCTCGGGCGGCTCACTAGTAGGCCCAATAGGTTCCAGGTAGTTTTTGTTGACCAATCTCTTGAATGCCTTAGTGTAAGACATGTAGAGCGTGTCGAAATTCCTCCTAGGCTTGAAGGAAGAAGAAGTAGAAGCGGCAAATGATTCAAGATTGCCAACGGTGCGATTCTCGTCGCCCTTAGCCATGCGTGTCGACTTGGACGAGCTTCCTTGATATGCATGGCCGGTGTATTTGTGTAGGGATCGGATCCCATTCACTAATCAAATATTAGTGTAAATCAAATTACTCTAATTTGATGAGCAAGATCTATGTAGTTACAAACATACTTTGTTAACAAGTTTATAGAAATTTATACCTTCTCTTAAGGAATAAAATGGGCACAAATCCGAGAACTCCTTTCTCGATTTGTTTCTTGAGCTATAGTTTAGGATGATCCTCCAAAATCCGAGTTTCCAAAGTAGGAAACCTCCATCTTGTTGCACCCAAGAACAACTCCAAAACTACTAGTGATTTTGATCTAGAAATCACTAATAGTAGTTTGATAATATGTGAAATTCATATTACTAACACTTAGTAATATTTTTGAAGATATAAGAACTTGTTTCTTATTATTTAGAGAGAGTTATGTGAGAGGAAGAGTGAATCAAAGTTGCATCCATTCATTCTCTTTCTTTGGCCCTTGTTTTTAATGTGTAAATGACAAAGTGTGTTAGACACACTAATGGGAGAGGGGGCCGGCCTTTAGGAGAGAGGGAGAGGAGTGTGGAGCTTTTCTTTTGTTGGTTAGAGCAATTGCATGAAACATAATCATAGTGTTTATGCATGCCTAAAACAAAAGGCTAGAAAACAAATCAAATAAGACAAAGGGAATCTTCTCCCTTTGCTTGCATTTGGACGGTCCAAATGGACCCTATATGGGTCTATTTTGTTTTCACTATTTGTCCCACAATTACTTATAATTTATCACTTAATTATCTAATATAATAGAGTGTAAATTAATTAAACTTTTCCTTAATATACATGTACACTTACATATATATTTTTTTTTTGGTACAACACACTTACATATATATTAAAATTGTACTTTTACTAATCTCATTAGTAAAATATACATGATTAGTGAATTAACAGTTAATCACTAATTTCCATCTCCTCAAATAATTTTATCGATATAAAATTCAATCATCCGAGTTCCTAACTCGATTTCTCTCTAAATTAATTCACTGACTAACCGTTAGTCATTTATCAAGTTACTAATCTAATCATATCTCATACAATTAATTAGCTTCATATTTGGAGTATGTTCCTATAGGTGTGACTTAAAGGGATCAATTGATTACCGCCGTTCTCACGACAATAACGTCAAACTCTAGTCAGCCAACCGTTATTGGATTTACGTTAATCAATTGACAATAATACAGGATTATCCCCATGTATTCCTTAATTGAGATTTATTATGTAATCGCACTATTGTGGAGGACACTTACTCCAACAATCTCCCACTTGTCCGAGACAAGTTGTGCATTACCAATTCTCATGTCCGTTTCACATCTCTCACTCAATGCAAGGTGTCTTACAGGTCGTACTTGCATTCTAAGATATATATCATGAGTGGTTTCTTCGATAAGGAGAGTAGCTGTCTGACCGGGGAATCTACCGTAGATTCTTACCGAGCGTGGCCACGCATTTTCAGCGACTACTCCTCGAGTGGCCCAAAGATGTTTTACCCCGACAAGGGTGGACATTTCCCTTCCACTCGATTGTACTGTATAATGCAGATCACCATGACCCCAAAGATGCCCTTATAACCCCCTTTCACGGCATGGCTTAGGACAAAAATGAAAGTCACTCGGAAACTGCACCGACTCAGACAATCAGTTCCAGTCAAAGAATCGACTCAAAGGAATACTATAGAAATTCCCACCACGACCAGGTTTCAATCTCATTGAAAAGGAATTCTATAAGCGTCACAGTCCGACAGAGTGTCTCACAGTCTGTCTATGCAAACGAGCAGTCATCACTATGACCCTATGGTGTTGAACCCACCATCGAACGACTTGCAATCTAGTCTCTTCGAGACGTCACCTCTTATGAGAGACCAGGGACCAAATACTTAGTTTATGCCGTTCACTTGAATATGTTCAAAGTTGTCACACAACTATTCGGATAAACAAAGTATGCATTCAAAATGACTTAAAAGAGTAAAAATACTCTAAACAATGAATGTTATTTTCATATATGTAATAGGATACTTTATCCATTACATATCTCAAAACTAAAGGAAATCAGGCATACGCCTCAACCCCATAGAGGCGGTGTGAGCGTCATGCTTAGCCCTCGAAAGAGGCTTGGTTAAAGGATCAGCGATATCATCGTCTGTCCCAACCTTACAAATATCTATTTTCTTCATTTCCACATTATCTCTTATAACATGGCATTTCCTCAAAACGTGTCTAGACTTATTACTAGACTTGGGCTCCTTTGCTCGAAAGATAGCCCTACTATTATCTAAATCAATAGTGATAGGATCTACGGCACTAGGGACTACTCTTAGTCCATCCAAGAACTGCCGAATCCATACAGCTTCCTTAGCAGCTTCTGTTGTAGAATCCGCAGTGACACTTTGCTTGAAACCTTTTCAACAAATAGCACCCCCATTCAACATAAAGACATAGCCGGATTGGGATTTCAAATCATCCCCATTGGTTTGGAAACATGCATCCGTGTAACCCTTTACACGCAGCTCAAGTTCTCCTCCAAACTCTAGAAACTAATCCTTAGTTCTTCTCAAGTACTTAAGGATGTTCTTTACGGCTATCCAGTGACTCTCACCGGGATTGTCCTAATACCGACTTCTCATGCTCAAGGCGAAAGCGACATCGGGACGAGTGCACATCATAGCATACATGATTGATCTTACAGCGAAAGCAAAAAGGGATCAATTTCATGCGTTCAATTTCCTCAAGAGTCGTAGGACGTTGAGATTTCTTCAACGCTATTCCTACACTCATTGGAAGAAAGCCTCTCTTGAAGTCTTTCATATTGAACCTATCAAGAATCTTATCGATATAAGCTTCTTGACTTAATGCTAGTATCCTCTTGGATCTATCTCTATAGATCCGGATACCTAAGATGCGTTGTGCCTCTCCCAAGTCCTTCATTTGGAAATGGTTTCCCAATTCCATCTTACCGAATTCAAACTTGGAACATCATTTCCAATTTGTAGTATGTCATCCACATACAAAACAAGGAAGGTTACCTTGCTCCCACTAAACTTCATGTATAAACAAGGTTCCTCGGCACTTCGAGCGAAACCCTTTTGTTTTATAACATGATCGAATCTATGATTCCAACTCCTTGATGCTTGCTTAAGACCATAAATGGATCCCTTAAGCTTGCATACTTTCTTAGGGTTGGATGTATCTAAAAACCTTCAGGTTGTGTCATATACACTTCCTCTTCTAGAATCTCATTCGAGAAGGCGGTTTTTACATCCATTTGCCATATTTCATAGTCATGAAATGCGGCAACCGCTAAGATTATCCTTATGGATCGAAGCATTGCAACCGGTGCAAAGGTTTCATCATTATGAATACCCTGTAAAGTCCTTTGCCACCAATCTAGCTTTATAAACATCTATATGTTTATCTATGCCGAGTTTGATTTTAAAGATCCATTTACACTGAAGGGGTCTCACTCCTTCAGGTAAATCCACCAAGTCCCATACTTGGTTCTCGTACATAGAATCCATTTCGGATTTCATGGCGTCAAGCCATTGTTCGGAGTTAGGACTACTAATGGCCGCCTTGTAGGTTGAGGGTTCGTTGCTTTCGAATAACAACAAATCACCCTCCTCCTCGATGTTACCGAGGTAACGGTCAGGTTGATTACTAATTCTTCCTGACCTCCTAGGAATCTCAACCGTATTAGAAGATGAGGGAACAGTTTCCTCATTTTCCGTTTCGGTTTGTGGCTCTTGAACTTCATCAAGTTCAATTTTCTCCCACTCTGTCTTTTAGAAATATATTCATTTTCTAGAAAAACAGCATCACGAGCCACAAACTCTTTGTCCTCGTGAGGGTTGTAGAAGTAATAACCACACGTTTCCTTAGGATAACCTACGAATAGGGAACCTTTCCCGTCCATATCTCATATGGAGTCTTGTTGGCTGCTTTAGTCGGACTTCGATTTAGTGAGAATGCGGCAGACAATAGCGCAAAGCCCCAAAATGATCCAGGAAGCTCACTTTGACTCATCATAGACCGAACCATATCTCATAAAATTCGGTTTCTCCTTTCTGCAACATCATTCAATTGTGGTGTGCCCGGAGAAGTCCATTGTGATATTATACCACAATTCTTAGGATGTGAATCAAAACTCATTACTTAGATATTCGCCACCACGATCCGATCGTAGTGCTTTTATCTTCTTATCAAATTGGTTCTCAACCTCATTTTGAAATTCTTTAAATTTCTCAAAAACATCACTTTTATGCCTTATTAAGTAGACATAACCATATCTACTTAAGTCATCGGTAAAAGTAATGAAGTAATGATATCCTCCTCTAGCGGTGATGGTTAATGGACCACTGATGAGGCTAAAGTCGTGGTCACCTAATCAAAATAAACCTAAGGTCAACTAACTGGGTAGTTAGTGGCAGTAGGGTCGAGATCCACAGAGAGAAGGAGTAGTCAAAGGGTTGCTCAGCCAGACAAGGTTAATCTCAAGGTAACAGAAAGTCGGTGTTTTTTAAGAGCTAAACTAAAGGCAATGAAAGCAAAGAGAATAGAATATGAATGAGAGGGAGATTAGGGCATCGGGGTCATGTGAATCGATTCAAGAATTAACTCAAAAGGGATTATCAATCAATTGAAATCATGCAAGCGATTAGGTTTAGGAAAACGCTCTCTCGAGTCAATTTTAACCTTAAGCAAATTTAGCGGGCTCTCGCAACTTACTAAATTCAACTTATCAATTACGCGCGAGTCTAGTTTCAATTCGGCTTTCGATCTTAAACTGAAACAACCTAAATTCAATTCAATAAAGGCGTCCCTAAATTCAATTGATAATGAAACGCGTAGGAAGAAATCAACTTGCACAAATTCAATCGATAAAAGCAATTAAAACATGTTCTTGAACCAATTCACAATCACCTAAAACCCTAATTGAAAGATTAGCTAGACATGGAAAGGGGAAGAACAAAGCAATTGAAATAATAAAACATGATGAGATAAAACAAGAACAAATGAATTAAACCTGGAGTAATCAATAATTGCAATGTAAAAGATCGAGTCTTGAAGTAATTAAAAGCTAAACTAAGGTTTTTATGAGAGTTAAAGGGAGAGAAAGCTAATTCTAATCTAAAGCTGAAAATATAATAAAAAGCATAATCAAAACCCTAACTTCGGATTGTATTTATAGGCAAACAAAAATCCGGAGAATAAAGCAGCAGAACCGATCGGTTCGGGGGGGTGAACCGATCGGTTCATGGGGCAAACCGATCGGTTTGGGTAGAACCGATCGGTTCTAAGGCCATCAGACGTTTCCAGCAGCTTTAACTCTGTTTCACGTATTCTGAACCTATAGGTTTCGCTCTGAACCTATAGGTTTGACGTCCCAACTTGTCGTATTGACTCCGAATCAACTTTCGGGCTTCATCTTGACTTCACGATACTCGATAATGCTCCAAATGACTCGGGTTTCAGCTCAGGACCGCCAAAACCTGCTAAATACACACGAGGAACAACAGTATCGCAATATAAAGCAAATAGCTACTAAAATACTAGTGAAATCGAGCAAGTGCGAGCTAAATGCAACTAAAACGGGGGCATATAATCGATATAAAAGACATGTATCAAACTCCCCCAAACCAAACCTTTGCTTGTCCTCAAGCAAACAGCGTCGGAGAAAATCAAAGCATAGCTAGTTAATCACGTTAGCATCTCGAAGCGGACGACCTATGCACATAAACCTACGACCATAGTCTATTTCACCGAAAATAGAGCACAAGTCTCAACCATTCACACCAACATATAATGCTAGCCTCTAACGCTTTCGCAAAAATTAAACTAACGACAATTGGATTCGAGCAAGGCCAACCGAGCATACCACTCTCCATCATACCATTCTTACCACATCATACCATTTTTCCTTTCTTTTCTTTTCTCTTTTTTTTTTTCTTTTCGCGCAATGTGGAGCATCCCTTGTATGTAGTACCGTTTAGCTTGACGTTCACTCGGTAAAAATCGCTCTCGGGTACACATATTTCCTTAAGGGTTACATTATTGCTCATACTCTCGGTCGCAACCAAATTCATGGCCACTGTGGTTACTCAAATCAATGAGTCCCCTCCGAGAGCATCGAAGCATTGCTCCATCATTAAATGATCGGTCCAAACAAACCACATTCCAACATTCCAAACTTTCCACAAGCCAATTGCCTCGCAAGAATACCAATGTCGAAAGTAAAAGGAACGAAAAGCGATAAGAATTAAGCAAATACAAGTGGGCTAGTGTTTGAGACTCGCAATCTATTAACAGGAAACAAACATACAGTGCAAGCTACGACGATAGAAAGTCGACTTGGAGATACTAAAGATCAAAACAGCGCACTAATCAATTCTCCAAACTTGACAATTCAAAGCGAAAAAGGTTTGGAAACGCAAAATTTTTTAAAATAAGCACACAAAATGGAAAATGCAAATAAATAAGCGCGAAAGAGCTTTCCTCCCCCAAACCAGAATCACACATTGTCCTCAATGTGGAAAACAGCACAACCACAAGCAGCATGAAGGGACAAGATAAGACGGGGGTAGGAGAAGTAAAGCGAGGAAACGAGGGAAAAAAGAGTAAAGAAAGCTCACATTATCAAGTTGGAGCTCCCCCAAACCGAAGTGAAACGTGGAGTGCGGCTTATGATCCACAAGTTTGCATCCAATTCAGTCCAGCTGTAAGATACTTCGGAGTAGCATGCGAGAAAAAGCAAGGCCGAACAGCAGAGGGGCCCATTCTCAAGAATACTAAGGACAAAAGTCCTTGAGTACCTGCATGCTAAAATAGATAATAATCCCTCATCCTCACGCGCTCAATAAAAGTCTAAAACAATGTCATCAAAAGCAAACAAACCAAAGCAAAGTAAAGAGTACAACAGATTACAAAAAGTCAACGGGTTGCCTCCCGGAAAGCGCTGGTTTATAATGGTCCCGCACGACCGTCGTCAAACTCATCATTACGTCAAATTGGGCCAAGGACGTTGGCCACTAGCAACAGCTTCATTTGGCGAAATAGCATCTGTTCGCCACAAAACTCGATCTCCACGAGGAAGAGCAGCATAATCCATCACGCAAGGTATTCCATCGCGAAATGGCTCTCCAAAACAGCTCCGTGCGCCGCGCACCTCAGACCGTGGATCTCCTCCTCCATCACCCGGATCATAGACATCCGCCCTCGTAGCCTTCCGTTCCCCAAACCGTAAGTACAAATGACCACCTGCGTAAGACCTGCACAAGAAACAGCAGAAGAAACAACCTCCAAAGAGTCTCCAATAGAGTGAGACGGAGGGGCAAGGTCAATAGCAAAAGCAGACTCAGGCTGCATAGGGGCACGGGGAAGACTAGACTTAGTGTATGTGAGCTTCTCACCTCCCACCGAGAACGTAAGGGTCTTATTCCCCACATCGATTACAGCTCCCGCAGTATGCAGGAAAGGTCTCCCTAGAATGATCGGGATGTGGGGGTCTTCAGGAATGTCTAGGACCACAAAATCAACAGGGATGTAAAACTGCCCTACCTTAACCGGGACGTCCTCTAGGATACCTAGGGGTCTCTGCACAGTTCGGTCGGCCATCTGCAGGGTCATAGAGGTGACTCCTAGCTTAGTCATATTAAGTTTCTTGCAGATGGAGTAGGGAATGACACTCACAGTAGCCCCCAAGTCACATAACGCGTTCTGGACCACGTATTTCCCTATAGAACAAGGGATGGAAAAAGTCCCGGGGTCACTCAGCTTTGGGGGTGAACTACCCTGCAATAAAGCACTACCCTCCCCCACAAAGGACACAGTCTCGACCCCGTCTATCGAACGCTTCCTAGAGATGACCTCCTTAAGAAACTTGGCATACGCAGGAATTTGCTTAACCAGTTCAATGAAGGGAAGATTTACCTGCCGAGTCTTGAGGATCTCGAAGAACCTATCGAGCTTGGGGTCCACGGTAGCTGGGCGTACACGACCCGGAAAAGGTAGCCTTATCTGAATCTCCGGCGCCTTGTCTTTAACAGCATCATCCACGTGTTCTTTGTCATTTGTGGTGGACCTATGATCACACGGCTTGGACCGTGTTGCGCGCCCAATCCTTCTCTCCTTTTCCTCCGCTGTTCTTGGGCCATCATAAAGCGTACCATCACGCAAAGAAATAGCACATCTTTGTATCAGGAGGAGGGTTAGGAGGATTACCTTGTGGTGGCAGGGTACCCTGCTGGCGAGATGCCTGTGAAGCGGCGAGCTGGGCCACTTGGTTCTCCAACATTTTGATTGCAGCATCCTTGGCTTGATCACTCTTTTGCATCTGCTGCAACATCATCTGTTGAGACTTCTGTACGTCCATCGTCACCTGCGACATCTGCATCATCATGGCCTTCATTTCGGCCATAGGATCGGGGCCCTGTGTAGGTTGAGGTGGTGGTGTGTAGGATGGTTTTTGGTAGTTGGGCGGAGGTGGTTGGTAGTTTTTGTGAGGAGGGATGTAGGGTTGGTTTTGTGGAGGTGGGGTGGTCGGGTTTAGCACATTTTGGTTACGATAGGATAGGAGGGATCGATCATAACCTGGTTGATTCTGGTAAGGCAAGTTCTGTGAGTAGGATTGGTAAGCATGAACTTGCTCGTGGGGTGCAAAGATACCCGTAGAATAACCCATATCGTGCCCCGCAATAGCGTTCACATGAGCGCTAGAAGAGCCTCCACCTCGTAGCATACCAATCTGCGCAGTTAGCGCAGCAACTTGATCAGTAAGTGCACTAATACTCTCCTTATCACGGTCATTATGCGCTGACCGTAAATTTCCCCTTGGCTTCCCAAATTGAGATGAATGCATGGCCATCTCCTCGATCAACCCCCAAGCCTTGTCGTCGTCGACGTTATTAGCGAAACGTCCCTCTGCAGCTGAGTCAAGTATAGCCCGGCTCTCGGCATACAACCCGTTGTAGAATGTCATGATCACCAACCATTCGTTCAACCCGTGGTGAGGACAATCCCTTATGAGCTTCTTGTACCGCCTCCCACGCTCAAAGAAGTGACTCATCAAACGTTTGTTTAAAACCTTGGATTTGGCTTCGCATCTGATTAGTACGCTCGGGAGGGTAGAACTTAGAGTAGAAGGCAAGGGCTAACCCGTTCCAATCAGTGATCCCCGCAGTCTCCTTGTCGAGGTCCGTGATCCATTCACGGGCTCGATCCTTCAATGAGAAAGGGAACAAAGATTTCCCTTATCCTGGTTTTGTGTGATCCCGGCCGCTTAATCGTGAGAACGATGAGTCGGTAAACACTTGCATATGCTCTGGGATCCTCGGTTGGGTAACCATCAATTGATTCCGCTCCACCAAGTTTAGGAAGGCGGGCGGATCTCGGTTACCTGCGGCGTAGCGGGCATCGTGAATCCAGCCGGAATGGATTCCGGTGTAGGCACCGAGAGACTAGAAAGTTTAGGCATAGTCACTGGCGGTGGAGATAATGGAGTAAATGGAGGTGTGTCCTCTTCGTAGGACGATTGCGTAGCACTAGACGACGCTTCCTCGCTATTAAGATCAACGATTTGAATTGCTTGCTTGCGTAGTCTTTGTAACGCTCGTTCAGGTTCAGGTTCAAATGGGACAAGAGTCCGGGGTGACCTGTGCATAAACAAAACTACAAGCAAATGATAAGAAACGGTCTCAAGGAACTAGGTTCCTTGAGACAAGAGAGAAAAACCTAAGCAAAAACTAAACAAACACTAACTAGCTAACCGTCTCCCCGGCAACGGCGCCAAAATTGATGAGGCTAAAGTCGTGGTCACCTAATCAAAATAAACCTAAGGTCAACTAACTGGGTAGTTAGTGGCAGTAGGGTCGAGATCCACAGAGAGAAGGAGTAGTCAAAGGGTTGCTCAGCCAGACAAGGTTAATCTCAAGGTAACAGAAAGTCGGTGTTTTTTAAGAGCTAAACTAAAGGCAATGAAAGCAAAGAGAATAGAATATGAATGAGAGGGAGATTAGGGCATCGGGGTCATGTGAATCGATTCAAGAATTAACTCAAAAGGGATTATCAATCAATTGAAATCATGCAAGCGATTAGGTTTAGGAAAACGCTCTCTCGAGTCAATTTTAACCTTAAGCAAATTTAGCGGGCTCTCGCAACTTACTAAATTCAACTTATCAATTACGCGCGAGTCTAGTTTCAATTCGGCTTTCGATCTTAAACTGAAACAACCTAAATTCAATTCAATAAAGGCGTCCCTAAATTCAATTGATAATGAAACGCGTAGGAAGAAATCAACTTGCACAAATTCAATCGATAAAAGCAATTAAAACATGTTCTTGAACCAATTCACAATCACCTAAAACCCTAATTGAAAGATTAGCTAGACATGGAAAGGGGAAGAACAAAGCAATTGAAATAATAAAACATGATGAGATAAAACAAGAACAAATGAATTAAACCTGGAATAATCTTGAATTGCAATGTAAAAGATCGAATCTTGCGAAGTAATTAAAAGCTAAACTAAGGTTTTTATGAGAGTTAAAGGGAGAGAAAGCTAATTCTAATCTAAAGCTGAAAATATAATAAAAAGCATAATCAAAACCCTAACTTCGGATTGTATTTATAGGCCAACAAAAATCCGGAGAATAAAGCAGCAGAACCGATCGGTTCGGGGGGGTGAACCGATCGGTTCATGGGGCAAACCGATCGGTTTGGGTAGAACCGATCGGTTCTAAGGCCATCAGACGTTTCCAGCAGCTTTAACTCTGTTTCACGTATTCTGAACCTATAGGTTTCGCTCTGAACCTATAGGTTTGACGTCCCAACTTGTCGTATTGACTCCGAATCAACTTTCGGGCTTCATCTTGACTTCACGATACTCGATAATGCTCCAAATGACTCGGGTTTCAGCTCAGGACCGCCAAAACCGGCAAAATACACACGAGGAACAACAGTATCGCAATATAAAGCAAATAGCTACTAAAATACTAGTGAAATCGAGCAAGTGCGAGCTAAATGCAACTAAAACGGGGGCATATAATCGATATAAAAGACATGTATCAACCACACACATCGGTATGTATGAGTCCTAAAACCTCACTTGCTCGTGTCCATTTACCACTAAAGGGTGCACGAGTCATGTTGCCTAAAAGGCAAGCCTCACATGTACCATATGATTCGCAATCAAATGGTTTGAGAACCTTGGTCTCAACAAGTCTCTTTATGCGTCTATCGTTTATATGACTTAAACGACAATGCCAAAGGTAGGATTTGTTTGATTCATTCGTTTTGAGCTTCTTGTTCTCTATATGATAAACATCATTAACATCATTCAGAACATAAATACCTCCAATTGAAATGGCTTCACCATAAACCATTTCATTAAATGAAAAAGTACACCGATTGTCCTTAATCATAAAACAAAAGCCTTCCGCATCTAACACGGAGACGGAGATAATGTTTTTTGGTTAGAGTTAGTACAAAATAACAGTTATTCAAGTATAACTCTAAACCACTAGCTAGAGTGAGCACAAAAATTCCCACGGAAATGGCCGCTACTCTAGCTCCATTACCTATGCGGAGATCTTCATCACTCTTGGCTAGTGCTCGCACGATTCTCATCCCTTGCAAGTGATTGCAGAGATGAGATCTACAGCCGGTATCCTATACCCATGTAGAAATGCAAGCATGATTTATGTCAATCACATAAAGACTAGAAGGAACAATATCTTTGGATGTCGCACATCCATCATTCTTTTCCTTCAAGAATTTGGGACAATTGCGCTTCCAACGACCGGGTTTGGGCTTGCTATTCTCAATAGCATTCCCTTACCCTTATCTTCCTTGAATCGAGCTTTATTAGCTCCCTTCCCATTCTTAACCCCAATGTTTATGTTCTTCAATCTCATTGAAGGAACATCTTTTCTCTCAATCTCATTCACTTTGATGTTCTCTTGATTGAAGCACATCGTCGTCACTCTAGTGAATATCTGATATGCACTTTTGTGAGTAACGAAACGAAGTTTGAGAGTAGGTGACATTGACCAAATCAACACATTTTTCAAGTCATTGTCCACCTTTAGGTGCTCATCGTAGGCGGCGCGTGCCGCCGCGGTGGCCCTAATTCCGGGTTCGGCGGGAGGTTGTTCGGTAAGGTATTTAAGCACATTGTCGGATTGAGTGGCGCTCCTTATAGTCGAATCCCATTCGACAAGGTTGCTACCGTCATCTTTTAGGATACATTTATCCATCACGGTTCTCAACCATGAACATTTACCCATATGGGTGCGGGAGTTGAGGGTGTCATTGCGATTTCAAATAAATTATTCTACTACAAATATGAGGAAATTAACATTCATTGTATAAATGATTCCAAGACTCGTTCTCATATAAAATTAGACATCTCATGTTTCCTTTTATATAAAAACGATAAGTCAACACTTGACTAATTCTACACTAGAATGCTTGGTTGATGATTTTCTTTAAAATGCATCCTTAAGCCCCAAATAACTCTTATTTGGTTGAGTTCAAACCAAATTAGCACGGGACTTCCTCCCACTACTTACCCATGGTAACGAGGTTCCACGTTGCGGAGGTCCTCATGAACATGGGGTTCATAGTTGCTACATTTGGAAAGGCTTTATCTCAATTCATTTGTTAAATATTGTGGGTGATCTTGTCAATTTTAGTCATTAAAATTCTTTCGCTTTTATAGGTATAATAACTTTATTTTTAGGAGCTACTTTAGCTCTTGCTCAAAAAGACATTAAAAGAAGTTTAGCTTATTCTACAATGTCGCAATTGGGTTATATGATGTTAGCTCTAGGTATGGGTTCTTATCGAGCTGCTTTATTTCATTTGATTACTCATGCTTATTCAAAAGCATTATTGTTTTTAGGATCCGGGTCTCTTATTCATTCAATGGAAACGCTTGTTGGATACTCTCCAGATAAAAGTCAGAATATGGTTCTTATGGGGGGATTAACAAAACATCTTCCAATTACAAAAACTGCTTTTTTAATAGGTACGCTTTCTCTTTGTGGGATTCCACCTTTGGCTTGCTTTTGGTCCAAAGATGAAATTATTAATGATAGTTGGTTATATTCGCCAATTTTAGCACTAATTGCTTATTTCACAGCCGGATTAACTGCATTTTATATGTTTCGAATCTATTTGCTTACGTTTGACGGACAGTTGAACCTTTATTGTAAAAATTATAGTGGACAAAAAAGCAATCAAACAAGCATAAGCATGGCGATTTTGGCATGTAAGCGGAAAAAATAAGCAATCAAACAAGCATAAGCATAAACCTAGTATGGCCACCTAAAAGTAATTAAAAATACAAGGAGTTACAAATTGGAAACCAACTCCTTTGGTCCCTCTTCATATGGATCTCATCCAAGGCCCCTCCTTGCAAGCTTTAGAACACTTCTAAGGCTCCATCTCGATACATCGCCGGTCTTCGTTTTACAAATAGTTACAAGTATAAATTTACAAATGAATACATAGCAACCCTATTATACATTTATAAATGAAATTAACTATTAAAATTACAAACCGGTGATACGAGATCGCATTTAATTACAAACCCACACGATATTCCCTTTCATTACGGGTAATATCGGTAAAAATATAACAAACTATGGCCATACTAGTAAGAATAAACATTCATTCAAAAATAAACATTCATTCAAACATGCATAATGAAAGGCTAATAAATAAAAACATGCCAAAATCGCCCTAAACAATAATCGCATTATATCGTTAAAAACCGGTCTCATATTTAATCGATTAATCTCATATTAATCAATAATGCTTAAAACACCTTTTAAGCTTGAACTAAAACTTCTAAACTGATTTAGAACACCCAAAATTAGTTTTCACTAATTCATGGTGATTTTAGTTCACTTTAGTGGTCATTGTGCTAATTACTTTAACTTTAATCATAACACTTTATGAATAAAGCATTAAAATACAAAATAATATAAAATAAAACCATTTTTATTTTGGAAAAATTTTGTACATTCTAGAACACTTCAAAGATGTCAAAAAAGAAAAGCTTGGTCAAAAACTTTTACTTATAATATTTATAACAATAAACATACGATTTCATTGATTTTATCTCATAAAATCAATAAAACGTCCAAACCAGTGAGTTAAAATCCCAAATTTATACGTGAGCATCCTCATAATGTATAAGAATATTGGTATAAATTTCATGTCCAGAAATCAACGTTTACTATATTTTTGGACATAAAATGCATTATATACTAATTTTAAACAAATAAATGAATAAATATTCAAAACTCAAAATCTGACTTTGAAAATTTACATGCAGAAAGTATAAAAATGAAATATCACTGTGTAAAAAGTTCGAGACCAGATTCCAACTATAACTATTTATAGTTATTATTTTAGCCAAAAACTCACTTTTTGACTCGGTTTTGTATAAAAATCATTTTAATTAGCAAACAAATTCCAAAAATTACGAAATTTGACCAGTAACTTCATGAGACGAGGAGCTTTGCATGCTATAAAAATCTCGTGTTAAAACCATTTTTAACACTATTTTCGGATTTCATCATATTTATTCTCAATAAATATATAAAACTCCAAAAACAACAAAATAAATTTGTAACTACAAGCCATGGCTCTGATACCACTTGTAGGGATCGGATCCCATTCACTAATCAAATATTAGTGTAAATCAAATTACTCTAATTTGATGAGCAAGATCTATGTAGTTACAAACATACTTTGTTAACAAGTTTATAGAAATTTATACCTTCTCTTAAGGAATAAAATGGGCACACATCCGAGAACTCCTTTCTCGATTTGTTTCTTGAGCTATAGTTTAGGATGATCCTCCAAAATCCGAGTTTCCAAAGTAGGAAACCTCCTTCTTGTTGCACCCAAGAACAACTCCAAAACTACTAGTGATTTTGAATAGTAGTTTGATAATATGTGAAATTCATATTACTAACACTTAGTAATATTTTTGAAGATATAAGAACTTGTTTCTTATTATTTAGAGAGAGTTATGTGAGAGGAAGAGTGAATCAAAGTTACATCCATTCATTCTCTTTCTTTGGCCCTTGTTTTTAATGTGTAAATGACAAAGTGTGTTAGACACACTAATCGGAGAGGGGGCCAGTCTTTAGGAGAGAGGGAGAGGAGTGTGGAGTTTTTCTTTTGTTGGTTAGAGCAATTGCATGAAACATAATCATAGTGTTTATGCATGCCTAAAACAAAAGGCTAGAAAACAAATCAAATAAGACAAAGGGAATCTTCTCCCTTTGCTTGCATTTGGACGGTCCAAATGGACCCTATATGGGTCTATTTTGTTTTCAATATTTGTCCCACAAATACTTATAAAGTATCACTTAATTATCTAATATAATAAAGTGTAAATTAATTAAACTCTTCCTTAATATACATGTACACTTACATATATATTAAAATTGTACTTTTACTAATCTCATTAGTAAAATATACATGATTAGTGAATTAACAGTTAATCACTAATTTCCATCTCCTCAAATAATTTTATCGATATAAAATTCAATCATCCGAGTTCCTAACTCGATTTCTCTCTAAATTAATTCACTGACTAACCGTTAGTCATTTATCACGTTACTAATCTAATCGTATCTCATACAATTAATTAGCTTCATATTTGGAGTATGTTCCTATAGGTGTGACTTAAAGGGATCAATTGATTACCGCCGTTCTCACGACAATAACGTCAAACTCTAGTCAGCCAACCGTTATTGATTTACGTTAATCAATTGACAATAATACAGGATTATCCCCATGTATTCCTTAATTGAGATTTATTATGTAATCGCACTATTGTGGAGGACACTTACTCCAACAATTTGGCTATGATTCCAGTTCTAAGGTCGTCTTCGATCTGAGTGCCGACCTTGGTGAGTTGCTTAAATGTTTGAATGTTGCTATACCGCATGTAGAATTGGTACACGGGTCGCAATTTGTTAACAAATTTAGGCACAAGTTCGTCCTCGTGTGGACGGTTAGGGATTTGCGCACTAAGTTTTTTCCACCTAGTAAGGTACTCGGTGATTCCTTCGTTGTCCTTTTGCGATAGGACTTCGAGAGTGCGGATTGAGACTTGGGTGTCGTCGTTGTCTTTGTATTGGTGGTCGAACTTGACCGTGATTTCCTCGAACGACGAGAGACGTTGTGGGTCTAATGCGTAGAACCACGTCTTGGGCATGGCCGCGAGAGAGTGCGGGAAGAGCGATGACCAATGTTTCGGATCAACCCCTTTGATACCCATTTGCGATTTGAAAGCCCTAATGTGAGTGATTGGGCTCTCGTGACCTTGAAAGATTGGAAGGTCACTAAGGGCGAGCTTGCTAGGTAGCTCGTCCTTGATGTTTTGAGGAACATTTTCATTTTCCTTGTGTATGGAGTAGCCTCCTGGGGTGCAGAAGCGCTCCTCCATAGCTTGGAGCTTCTTGGCGTGTTTATCCGCCTCGTCCTTGATTCTTTGCTCCATTTGGTCCACCTCAGTCTTATGGTGGTTCAGTAAGCGGTTGAGGTCATCGGTCAGCTTGGTGACTTGTTCACGGAGTGTGCTAACATCATCATTGCCGGCCATTTTTCGGGTGTAGGTTCGTTTCTTGTCAGGGATGATGACTCGGTTCTTGGTGCGGCGAGTATCCAGTTGAAACCTACATTCGAATGGAGTGCATTAGTGACACGACACACTCGATTGACACGTTCATTTATGCATTCGTTTAGCTCATTTCATTTGAAAAGGTTCTTTTAAGCTTTAAAAAGAAGGAAGTTTTCGAAAATGTTTGAGCTAGGAGTGTTTTTGAGACGAGGATGCGTGCGCGCAACTCGCCTCGATGCTAAAATGTTTTGTTTGTTTTGCATCCACTTAGCCGAAATGACGGTATGTTGTCGTGAGGTAAGGTTGGATGTGCAAAAAGGATTCGACTTGAGCTAGTCAAGTCGAAGATGTTAAAAAGGATTTGAGTCGCGAGACACAAAGAATAAAATCCACGAGTTTGGGTTCGGAACCTAGACTCGGGTTTTGCTAGTTGTGTAAAAGGAAATTTGAAAAATGTTTATTTCAAAAACCCGTGATTATTTTGTTTGAAAAGTGTTAGCTTGTTAGTTGTTAGAGTGATTTATATCTTTGAAAACTTTAAGTGACTTTTCGAAGATATTCAATGCAAATGAATTTTGAAAAAGGCTATATTGTATAGCCTCGCATTTGTACGTATGACTCTTGGTCGTTTGGTCAAGTCTCGTACGCCTCCAACTGGTTTGAGTACGCTTTGGCAGATGCTTTGAACCCTTCGCCCACACGGTGAAACGTGTAGGATACGAAGGAAGCCCTGGGCGGTCAAACCAGTTTGCTACGGCAAGCCGTGGAGGGGTGAGAGGAAAGTTAGTCCTGTACGTGCTTTATCGAATGGACAAGCAAGCGTATTGGAACCACCTCTCGAGGGTGTTTGTGTTTTTGAATCCACTGGATTCGACTCTAACGAATATGCTTAGCTCACATATAATGATTGTTCTCAAGTGTTCGAGTCTCGTTTCTATTTTTAAAAGAAAATGCTAGTTTTAATGTTAAAAATAAAACATATCCCCAGCGGATTCGCCAACTGTAGGTACCGGGGTGAAAATGGACCACTCGACGTCTTGCTAAGGGGCGTCAAAAGTTGAAAAAGATTAAGTTAGAAAAACCTTTAAAAACTGCTTTGGAGTCGCCACTAAATTATAATTATGAGGGAAAGTTAGAACCCGCCTTCGTGTCCCTAGCTCAAAGACACGTCTTAGAGTTCAAGGCACGTCGTCACCTATCAATCTAAGGCTATTGTGAAACCAGATTCGGATTCGGGTGAGGGTACTTTTCTAAAGAATAGTTCAAATAATGTTTTATGAAAGATCTTTTGGAAAAGCCTATCAAAGATAGCCTCGACTAAGCTTGAGAACAATGCAAATAATGACATGTGAGCTTAAGTAATTCGCTACGTACAAGTGCGATTTAGGTTGTAAAAAGTGTGCAAATGCATATGCAAAAGATTGTTTAAAACCCTAAGTTAAGCATGCTTAAACTTGTTAAGGAAAACGGTTATGCTAGTGTCGAATTCATTGTTAAGTGATTAAATGCAAGATGAGGATTTGCTAGATGTGTAAACTTAAGATAAAGTCCATTTATTGGTTCATTTTAAGGGTGGTTAGTTGTTTATGCGACTTTGGAAGGGTGTTACGAATAGGGTGTGTATTCGAGGTGCATGGACGCCTTATGAAAAGCAGACTTCCGTACCAAAGTCGGGTGAGCCTAATGTAGACCCTTGTAAGTCTAAAGAAGTCAAGAAAACCTTAATCCAAGCTAGGATTAAGACCCACCTGTCTCGAACTAGGAAACTGGCAGCGCTTCGCTTCAAAGAAGGAGAATTCAACACAAGAAAATGAAGAATTCAAAGGATTTGTGTGCGTGAGGCTTGTGAGAGAGTTTGCTGTGAATTGCTGGTATAAAAGTTCTAAAAGTTCAATTGTGTTTGAAACGTGCATAGGGGGGTTGTATATATAGTAGAGAGCTCGTCAAGATTTAGGAAATCAAAGGATAAAACCGGCTGGAGGAATCGCAAGGGCTCTTGTGAATGCCCCAGGAAATCGCAAGACCTATTGCGATTTCCCCCTCTAATCGCAAGGCCTCTTGCGATTTGGAGGGCGGGCAATGTCGTCTTTTTCCGTATATTTCCAAATTATATTTTGGTATATACAGTATATTCTTTTCTTGAGCTCTAAGCTACGGTGTTTTGCTGGATGTAGGGTTGTTTGATGATCTCCAAGGCCTTGGGAAGCGGGCCAGGAGTGCCACTAGGCTCGGTTTTGGGCCCGAAACCCGAAAATGTAAAATGGGTGTATTTTGTAGTATTTTGTGAAATAGGATGACCCGTGAGGCCGTATTTTGTGTTTGCAAGTGCTAAAAGGTGGTTTTAGCAACTGGGCCTAAATTTAGGAATTTAGGAGAATTGAATTGGGCCTTGTTAATGTAAAAGGGCCAATTGTATCATGTGTTTGTAAAAGGGTACGCGCATGCCGATTTGGACCTAGACTCGAGACAAGCTAGACTCTAACTGAACCAAAAGACATTTATCAGGAGTGATGACACCTGGTGACCTCATTTCGCATTTCAAAACGACTCAACTTGAATTCGACATGGTGAGTACCGCTTAAGTCAACGTAAAAGCATGCATGTAAAAGTCCGTGGTTACATCACTGGGATTTTGGTGGGAGGTACGGATGTGGGTATCCACACTTTGCTTGGTGCATCGCTACATGTTCCCCGACTCGGTGGACGGCGGTGTGTATGGAGAAGCGCGTCTTGTGTGTGTGCAGTGGTTCAGCAGATGGAGATGGGTTTCAACCCTGCTGCCCTGATCTTGGCGGAGACGATAATCGGGTTGGATGACCGTGCGTGCAATATAGTTCATGCTTATCGTGGATGCCCCCTTATCTTGCAGATTTGGTTAGTGGAGCGCCTGAGTGTGCTAAGTGTTATCCCGTACGGCGCGTCATACACAGCAGCTGGCGTGACTAACCGTGGTATGCGATGGATGGGCCCAAATGGTCGTCCTCATGATTACTTTCCGGTCTTTGTGAGGTCGTGTGTCATCCGCTGGGTGGTGCCATGGTGCGAGGTTGTCTCCGTGATAGGGAGTGCTGTTGGTGATGGTCCCTCCGGTACAATGTTGTGTGGCTTCGACATGGGCACTTATATCCATCCTTTGAGGGTGAGGCGGTAGATGGGGTATGCACAATTCATTCCTGGTCAGGATACCAGGATTCAAGATTTGGTTGTTCTTAATAACCAAATCACTGATGCGTGGTCCCAAGGCTGGGTAATGCGCCCCTCGTACCTCGTTCCCTGATGTCAAAGGAAGAGGAGTCTTAAACAAATCTGACTGAGACAGACCCTCAGAGACCTCTGGATGCGAACGCAACTCTGATATCGAAGTACGCTCCTCCCCCGAAACACTGAAATCAAGACTGTGCCTGAGCTTTTCCATAGCACTAGTCGTAGGTATCACGAGCTCGGAAGCACCTGCGCAAATTCAAGAAACACCTTTAAGCAACGACAACAGTATAATACAATAGAAATGCATTCCGTCAAAGCCAACTCACGATTAATAAAAGAGTAAGAATGCACAAAAATAGCAAAAAGCCAAGCGAAATAGCAAAAGCAAGCTTTAGGCCTATTTTTGACAGATAAGGCCAAAACGAAGCAGAGGCGCAGAAATGCATATTTTATGACACGTATACAATATATACGTCATACACAGCTAATCCAAAGAGCAAGTACGTGCAAAAACAAAGAAAAGTCAAGCGAAACAGCAAAAAGCAAGCTTTATGCCTATTTTTGACAGATAAGGCCAAAACGAAGCAGAGGCGTAGAAATGCATATTTTATGACACATATACAATATATACGTCATACACAACCATTCCAAAGAGCGAAAATGTGCAAAAACAACAAAAAACCAAGCGAAATGACAAAAAGCAAGCTTTAGGCCTATTTTTGACAGATAAGGCCAAAACGAAGCAGAGGCGTAGAAATGCATATTTTATGACACATATACAATATATACGTCATACACAACCAATCCAAAGAGCGAAAATGTGCAAAAACAACAAAAAACCAAGCGAAATGACAAGAAGCAAGCTTTAGGCCTATTTTTGATAAATGAGACCAAAACGACGCAGAAGCACTGAAATGCATATTTTATCAAGCGAAACAGCAAAAAGCAAGCTTTAGGCCTATTTTTGTCAGATAAGGCCAAAACGAAGCAAAGGCGCAAAAATGCATATTTTATGACACATATACAATATATACGTCATACACAGCTAATCCAAAGAGCAAGTACGTGCAAAAACAAAGAAAAGTGAAGCGAAACAGCAAAAAGCAAGCTTTATGCCTATTTTTGACAGATAAGGTCAAAACGAAGCAGAGGCGCAGAAATGCATATTTTATGACACATATACAATATATACGTCATACACAACCAATCCAAAGAGCGAAAATGTGCAAAAACAACAAAAAACCAAGCGAAATGACAAAAAGCAAGCTTTAGGCCTATTTTTGACAGATAAGGCCAAACCGAAGCAGAGGCGTAGAAATGCATATTTTATGACACATATACAATATATACGTCATACACAACCAATCCAAAGAGCGAGAATGTGCAAAAACAACAAAAAACCAAGCGAAATGACAAGAAGCAAGCTTTAGGCCTATTTTTGATAGATGAGACCAAAACGACGCAGAAGCACTGAAATGCATATTTTATGACACTTATACAATATATTGGTCATAATAAGCACCCACAAAAAATTTCACGCAAAAATAACGTCCCGGACACCTTAACTGACAAGCTTTTGTAATACGCTTACAAACTACAAAAACGGCCTTTTCTTAGCCTTTCCTTGGCCAAAGAAGCCCTAACTTCCCACAAAACAACACCCTAATCAACACAAACAACGTACATGACAATATATTCAAAACTCGGGGCACGAAAAACGAGGAAAGCGATTTCAAGAAACCTAGCCCAACTACACAAAAACACCCCAAAACGCCTCCAAATGACGCATTTTCTATGAAATAAGGCAAGCCATACACCATAAAAGCCATGACAACCGAAGACAGAAGTTTTCGGCAAGTTTCGGGACCGAAAACTTTCGACCCAAAATCGACCCATACATGAAAACGCACGTTTTCCCTCAAAATAAGACCCGTTTTTCGCACACATTTCAACGAAACAAATTTACCCATGCATTGTACTACTAACGGGCAACCTACATTAAATTTTGAACGTATTTCGGGACGAAAAACGAAAAATGACCAAAATGCCCTTGCTCCATAAACTCGAAAAACAGCCCCGAGACACGGGTCTTTCGCAAACAATCAGCAACAATAGCAATACAAGCCTCCTAGCATGAAAAAGCAACTTGATACTTGATTGGGTGCATGCATACCTTGATCCATTGCGAATTGTAGGAGGCGGATTGACGGAATTTGGTTGAAAAATCGCTGAGAACAAGTTTTTGAATTGAAGTGTTTTGTTGTTTTATTTTCAGGTAAATGAAACCCCCCCCCCCCCCCTCTCACCCGTGTTTTGTATAAAAACACAAAAACAAACACAAAATGTTGCTAACCAAGCTTTCTAACCAAGCTTGAGCATATGAGATGCCCTGATACCAATTGAAGGTGTGTCTAATACTTAGGCGGAATAAATTAGACACTAAAACAAGATCGAATCATATGTAAACAAGCTCAAGTTAGAAGTTATACCCTCGTAGCGTGATTTCCACCGGTATTGTCGAGATTAACCCGAGAGCCCCAAATGTTGCTCCTCAATTGAAGTCCACTAGTACCCTTGGATTACTCCTCTCTTGGTTTACTAGAACCGTAAAAGGATAGTGAACTTGTGTGTGTAGAATCAAGCTCTAAGCTTGTGAAAGTATGGAGCAAAACCGAGTTTTCTCCTCTCTTTCTCTTCTCTCCTTTTGGGCTGGTTTTTATGTGACTTTTGAGTGAGTTTAGCATACATTTTCTACAGCAACTTTGCTGTAAAAATACTTCATTATGTCCAACATAATGATGAGAGTAAGGCCAATAAAAACTCACCAAATAAAGGGCCAATGCATGGCCACCAAACACTTCACCAATGCATGCACACTTATGTGCCATGTGTCACGCATGCACGAGTGTGGCACGCATTACGAAACCGCTTCTTAATCTACTATAGATTACGGTATAAACACAAGTTCTTGGGTCTAACCCGAAAGGTTAATGCACTAATCTAATTATGCAAATTAACCGTAAATTAATCCATTAGGGTACCGTTGTGTGACTCAATTGGACCAGACTAAACTGGCAGAATATTCTAAATACTCAGATCATAAGCGGACTCTAGCAAGACATTATGACCACCCAATTTATCCGATTATCATAATCTCATATTTGGTCCATGACTTCTACGAAATCAATGCACAATTGTTGACGGACACCTAGTATCCCCAACAATCTCCCACTTGTCCGAAACAAGTGTGCAAACGAGCTAGATGTGCGTCTTCAATTCCCTTGTCTCTTAATGTCTCGCCTGAACATAAAGTAAGTGTCAAGTCACCCCTATGTCTATTTCAGGTTTCCTTGGACTCTGAGCTAAACTGTACAACAGATGATTGTTCGGTCAACCCATCCGAGCGTGGCCACGCATTTAACAGTTTCAAGTCTCCAAGTGGCCTAGAGACACCAATCCTAATCTAAAAATTAGGAGGATAATCCCATCTTGTCTATCCATGTCCCTCCATACGTTTCATAGCCACCCAACAAGTGCCTTTATAACCCCCTTTCACAGCATGGCGTTGGACACTGTCAAAGCAACCTAATCCTCGTACAAGTTCTATGCGATAGACTCAGGTCTAAGGAACCGACTCCAAGTCGTAGTGAGATATTCTTATGACTTCTAAGACTTATAGAATTCTCACTGCGGGTCAGTCCAATACACGCACCATCGTGTATCCATGTGAATGAATTGGACGTCCAACGTCCTAGATCATGAAACAAGATCGTTAATCAACTCACATACTAGTCATTATGGGTCATCAATGTCCCTACTTGACAACCTGACCAGGGACAACTATAATTAACATCTCCAGTTCGCCATAATAGGGTTTCATTGCCCAGACATGATCTGACAACCTATTTGGAGACAAAATTATTTTGGACATCACTCAATTAAACCAAGATTGAATGATTAATGATTAAATATCATATAAGATGAGCATAACAATTGTTTTACAATCAAATTTAAAACAATTACATCATAGCCATTCTACAATGCGCTTGATGCCTATTGCAGCAGTATGCACCTCGTGCTTTGCCTGCGATAGGGGTTTAGTTAATGGATCTGCCACATTGGCATCCGTGTCGACCTTGCAAACAGTCACATCACCTCGATCAATGATCTCTCGAATAAGGTGAAACTTTCTGAGCACATGTTTAGATCTGTGATGTGCTCTAGGCTCTTTCGCTTGAGCAATAGCTCCACTATTATCACAATAGAGAACTACCGCGTCGGCAATGCTAGGGACAACACCCAACTCAGTAATGAATTTTCGAATCCATACTGCTTCCTTTGCTGCCTCCGAGGCAGCTATGTACTCAGCTTCTGAAGTAGAATCGGCAATGGTCGTTTGCTTTGCACTCTTCCAACTAACAGCTCCTCCATAAAGAGTAAAGACGAATCCTGACTGAGATCTAAAGTCGTCTTTATCTGTCTGGAAGCTAGCATCAGTGTACCCTAGGACACTTAGCTTATCCTCTCCACCGTATACCAAGAATCTGTCCTTAGTCCTATTAAGGTACTTTAGGATATTCTTAACGGCGGTCCAGTGTTTCTCACCTGGATCTGACTGGTACCTGCTCGTCATGCTCAAAGCATACGAGACATCGGGACGCGTACATATCATTGCATACATGATAGATCCTATTGCAGATGCATAAGGAATCCTACTCATCTTGTTTCGCTCATCAGCTCCCACTGGACACTGAGTCTTGCTAAGCTGTATGCCTTGACCTATGGGCAGAAAGCCTCTCTTAGAGTCTTTCATGTTAAACTTATCAAGTACCTTATCGAGATAGGTAGTTTGACTAAGTCCTAACATTCTCTTCGATCTATTTCTATAGATCTTAATGCCCAATATGTATTGCGCTTCCCCTAAATCCTTCATTGCGAAATTCTTCCGTAGTCAATCCTTCATGGACTCTAGCATAGGAACGTTATTTCCAATGAGTAGTATGTCATCGACATACAGAACAAGAAAGGTAACCTTACTCCCACTGAATTTCTTGTATACACAAGGTTCTTCTTCACATCTAGAGAATCCAAACTCTTGGATTACTTGGTTGAAACGAAGATTCCAACTCCGTGATGCCTGCTTCAATCCATAAATGGATTTCTGAAGTTTGCATACCTTCCCAGCATTTCTAGGATCTACAAAACCTTCAGGTTGTGTCATATACACATCCTCCTCCAATAAACCATTTAAGAAGGCGGTTTTTACATCCATTTTCCATATCTCGTAATCGAAATACGCAGCAATAGCTAGGATAATCCGAATGGATTTAAGCATAGCGACGGGAGAAAAGGTTTCGTCATAGTCAACACCATGAACTTGAGTAAAACCTTTTGCAACCAACCTTGCTTTGAAAACGATCGTGTTTCCTTCCATGTCAGTTTTCACCTTGAAAACCCACTTGCACTTGACAGTCCTTGCACCGTCAGGCAAGTCAACCAAGTTCCAAACTTGATTCTCGTACATGGATTCCATCTCGGATCTCATGGCCTCAAGCCATTTATCGGAGTCGGGTCCCGCCAAAGCTTCATTATAGGTAGTAGGTTCATTACATTCTAAAAGTAATATTTCACCATCTGTGATCAAGTATCCAAGATACCTATCAGGTTGGCGACTTTCCCTACTCGACCTACGAACAGGCTGAACCACAGGGACAGTTTCTAAAACTTCCTGATTCTCCTCATTCTCTAAGATAGGAGCATCAATTTGTGGCTCTTGGATCTCTTGAAGATCTATTTTACTCCCACTCTTTCTCTTGGAAAGAAATTCTCTTTCTAAGAAGAAAGCATTCCGAGCCACAAATACCTTGTTCTCGGAACGATTGTAGAAGTAATAGCCTTGTGTCCCTTTTGGATACCCCACAAAGAGACACTTATCAGACTTTGGAGCAAGCTTGTCAGACGCCAAGCGTTTGACATAGGCTTCGCATCCCCAAATCTTGAGAAAAGACAAATTAGGGACCTTCCCTTTCCACATCTCATATGGAGTCTTTTCTACTGCTTTGGACGGTGTTACGCTCGTGTAAAGGCGTGATCTCTAAAGCATGTCCCCAAAATGATACTGGAAGTTCAGCTTGACTCATCATAGATCGAACCATGTCTAACAATGTTCGGTTTCTCCTTTCAGACACGCCATTTAGTTGTGGCGTTCCAGGAGGGGTCAATTGTGATACTATACCACGACCCTTAAGATGATCATCAAACTCTTGACTCATGTACTCACTACCTCGATCTGATCGAATGGCTTTTATAGTCTTACCAAGGTGATTCTCAACTTCATTTTGGAACTCTTTAAACTTCTCAAAAGATTCTGACTTTTGCCTCATTAAGTAGACATAACCATATCTGCTTAAATCGTCGGTAAAAGTTATGAAGTAATAATACCCTCCTCTAGCTATCGTGCTCATAGGTCCACATACATCCGTGTGTATAAGACCTAACAAGTCACTTGCTCGAGTACCTTTTCCTAGAAAAGGTATTTTTGTCATTTTACCCATTAAACACGATTCACATGTCTCATAAGACTCAAAGTCAAACGAGTCCAAGAGAACATCTCTATGGAGTTTTTGAATCCGTTTCTCATTTATGTGGCCTAAACGACAATGCCATAGATAGGCAGGGTTAGAATCATCTGATTTGAACTTCTTATTATCGATGTGATAGATCGGTTTGTCAAGATTTAGCAAGTAAAGTCCACGTTCCAAACGTGCATCACCATAAAACATATCATTCAAGTAAAAAGAACAATTACGATCTTTAAACACAAATGAAAATCCCTCAGTATCCAATACTGAAACAGAGATAATGTTCTTGCTAATACTTGGTACAAAATAACAATTATTAAGTTCCAATACAAGCCCCGTGGGCAATGACAAACTGTAGGTCCCTACAGCCAATGCAGCAACTCTAGCTCCATTCCCGACTCGTAGGTCCACTTCACCTTTTCCAAGCCTTCTACTTCTTGTGAGTCCCTGCACATTTGAACAAATGTGAGAACCACAACCGGTATCCAATACCCATGAAGTAGAATCTGAAAAGTGAATGTCTATCACAAAAATACCAGAGGTAGTGGCAACATTTCCACTCTTCAAGTCCTCCTGGTACTTGGGATAATCTTTCTTCCAATGGCCTAGCCATCGGCAGTACAAACAAGTGTTAGGATCCACAGCTTTAGCCTTGCTACCACTTTTAGGCGCAATGACCTTGTCATTGCCCTTAGTGAAGCGTGCCTTAGCCTTCCCTTTTCCCTTGCTTGCTCTTTTGAACCTCTATCCCATTGATATCATTAGAACATCTCGCTTAGGACTAAGCCTTATGTTCTTCTCTGCAGTTTTAAGCATCTCGTGAAGCTCAGTCAGAGATTTCTCCATTCCATTCATGTTATAATTTATTATGAACTGGTCAAACCCGTCATGCAATGAATGGAGTATGATATCAGTAGCCATTTCACGACTATATTCATTGCCTAGCCTCCTCATTCTCTCGAATAATCCAATCATTCGAAGAACATGAGGACTCACTGGCTTGCCCTTTTCGAGCTTGGCATCAAGTATAGCCTTAGCAACGTCATATCTCTCAATCCTCGCTTGTTCCTGGAACAGACTCTTGAGTTGCTCAACCATGTCATATGCACCTAAGAACTCAAATTGCTTTTGAAGTTCAGGGGTCATAGACGCCAGCATGACGCAGGCAACTTCCTGCGAGACATCCTTTTGCCAACTATAGGCAGTGTGAGCCGCGACTGTCGCGCCCTCACCAGGCTCCTCGGGAAGAGGTGTCTCTAAGACATGCTCTTTCTTTTCTATCGTGAGAACAATTCTCAAATTTCGGTACCAATCGGGGAAATTAGTTCCGTCAAGTCTATCCTTCTCAAGAATAGACCTCATATAGTTGCCGTTTCCGTTGTTAGTGCGATTTGCCATCTACAACCAGAAATTTGCAAGTCTTTATTATACTCATCATTAACAACTTTGTAATTAACCTAGTTAATTTATCAAAGTCATTAGCACTATATTTCATAATCCCGATAGAAATCAAAGTGATTCCAAGATCCCAATTCAATATATCTCCAAGCCAGCTGAAGCTGAATGACTCTCGGAGTTATACTAATCAGGTAAGTCTACAAACTAATTATATCCAATATAACTCTTGGTTGATTAATGACATCCAATGTGTTGGAGTAAGTGTCCTCCACAATAGTGCGATTACTTAATAAATCTCAATTAAGGAATACATGGGGATAATCCTGTATTATTGTCAATTGATTAACGTAAATCAATAACGGTTGGCTGACTTGAGTTTGACGTTATTGTCGTGAGAACGGCGGTAATCAATTGATCCCTTTAAGTCACACCTATAGGAACGTACTCCAAATAATAAGGCTAATTAATTGTATGAGATACGATTAGATTAGTAACTTGATAAATCGACTAACGGTTAGTTAGTGAATTAATTTAGAGAGAATTCGAGTTGTGAACTCGGATGATTAAATTTTATATCGATAAAATTATTTGAGGAGATGGGAATTAGTGATTAACTGTTAATTCACTAATTATGTATATTTTACTAATGAGATTAGTAAAAGTACAATTTTAATGTATGTGTAAGTGTACATGTATATTAAGGAAGAGTTTAATTAATTTACACTTTATTATATTAGATAATTAAGTGATAAATTATAAGTATTTGTGGGACAAATATTGAAAAACAAAATAGACCCAAAAGGGCCCTAATGGACCGTCCAAATGAAGGGGTGGTTCCCTTTTGTCTTGTTTTGTTTTGTCTTCCTTGGTTAGTGTTATAAGCATGGCAAGACATAATGATGTTGCTAGTTGCATGTTTTTTACTTTTGATGCATGCTTGAAACATAATAATTAACATGCAAAGCTTTACACTAATCAAGAGAAAAACTCTCCACTCTCCTCACCTTATGTTGGCCGAAAATTTGGTGTGTCTTACACACATCATTTTTGCTTGTTTTGCTATTAAAAAGACAAAGCCAAGAAAAGTGAATTCATTCATGCTTTCATCCATCTCTCTACCTTTCTCTCTAAAACACCCTCCAAATAATAAGAAAAGAGTTCTTATAATTTCTATATACTACTAAGTGTTAGTAGTAATAATATTCACATATTATCAAGTGTTTATTAGTGATTTCTAGATCAAAATCACTAGTAATTTTGGAGTTGTTCTTGGGTGCCACTAAGAGGAGGTTTCCTATTTTGGAAACTCGGGTTTTGGAGGATCATCCTAAACTTTAGCTCAAGAAATAAAACTAGAAAGGAGTTCTAGTTTTGTGCCCATATTTCCTTTAAGAGAAAGGTATAAATTTCTATAAACTTGTAACAAAGTACATTTGTAACTACATAGATCTTGCTAAATCAAATTAGAGTAATTTGATTTACACTAATATTTGATTAGTGAATGGGATGAGATCCCTACAAGTGGTATCAGAGCCATGGCTTGTAGTTACAAATTTATTTTGTTGTTTTTGGAGTTTTATATATTTATTGAGAATAAATATGATAAAATCCGAAAATAGTGTTAAAAATGGTTTTAACACGAGATTTTTATATCATGCAAAGTTTCTGGTCTCATGAAGTAACTGGTCAAATTTCGTAATTTTTGAAAGTTGTTTGCTAATTAAAATGATTTTTATACAAAACCGAGTCAAAAAGTGTGTTTTTGGCTAAAGTAATAACTATAAATAGTTATAGTTGGAATATGGTCTCAAAATTTTTACACAGTGAAATATGCTATTTATACTTTCTGCATGTAAATTTTCAAACTTAGATTTTGAGTTTTGGATATTTATCCATTTGTTTGATAAAAATCGGTATATAAAGAGTTTTAATGTCAAAAATATAGTAAACTTTGTTTTCTGGACATGACATTTATACCACCGTTTTTATATATTTGGGGGATGCTAAGGTATAAATTGGGCTATTCAACTCACTGTTTTAAAGGTTTTATTGATTTTATGAGATAAAATCGATGAAATCGTATGTTTATTGTTATAAAAAAAATTCTTAAAATATTTTGAGCAAGCTTTTCATTTTTGACATCTTGGAAGTGTTCCAGAATGTACAAATTTTTCCCAAAATAAAAATAGTTTTATTTTATATTATATTGTATTTTAATGCTTTATTCATAAAGTGTTATGATTAAAGTTAAAGTAATTAGCACAATGACCACTAAAGTGAACTAAAATCACCATGAATTAGAGAAAACTAATTTTGGGTGTTCTAAATCAGTTTAGAAGTTTTAGTTCAAGCTTAAAAGGTGTTTTAAGCATTATTGATTAATATGAGATTAATCGATTAAATATGAGACCGGTTTTTAACGATATAATGCGATTATTGTTTACGACGATTTTGGCATGTTTTATTTATAAGCTTTTCATTATGCATGTTTGACTGAATGTTTATTTTTGATTGAATGTTTGTTCTTACTAGTATGGCCATAGTTTGTTATATTTTACCGATATTACCCGTAATGAAAGGGAATATCGTGTGGGTTTGTAATTAAATGCGATCTCGTATCGCCGGTTTGTAATTTTAATAGTTAATTTCATTTATAAATGTATAATAGGATTGCTATGTATTCATTTGTAAATTTATACTTGTAACTATTTGTAATCCGAAGACCGGCGATGGATCGAGATGGAGCCTTAGAAGTGTTCTAAAGCTAGCAAGGAGGGGCCTTGGATGAAGCCCATATGAAGAGGGACCAAAGGAGTTGGTTTCCAATTTGTAACTCCTTGTAATTTTAATTACTTTTAGGTGGCCATACTAGGTTCATGCTTATGCTTACTTATGCTTGTTTGATTGCTTATTTTCCGCACACATGCCAAAATTGCCATGCATGCCACGATATCCCACTATGATTGTCGTTTTAGATCGCCATTCTTATAAAGAATTTTATGACTAAAATTGACAAGATCACCCACACTTTTAACAAATGAATTGAGATTAAGCCTTTCCAAATGTAGCGACTATGAACCCCATGTTCGTGAGGACCTCCGCAACGTGGAACCTTGTTACCATGGGTAAGTAGTGGGAGGAAGTCTCATGCTAATTTGGTTTGAACTCAACCAAATAAGAGTTATTTGGGGCTTAAGGATGCATTTTAAAGAAAATCATCAACCAAGCATTCTAGTGTAGAATTAGTCAAGTGTTGACTTATCGTTTTTATATAAAAGGAAACATGAGATGTCTAATTTTATATGAGAACGAGTCTTGGAATCATTTATATAATTTCGTGGGAGATCATTATATAAATGGACATTTGTTTTAAAAAGGAGTTTTAGCAAATGTCATTAATGTACAATGAATGTTAATTTCCTCATATTTGTTGTAGAATAATTTATTTGAAATCGCAATGACAACCTCAACTCCCACACCCATTTTGGGTAAATACTCATGGTTGAGAACCGTGATGGATAAATGTATCCTAAAAAATGACGGTAGCAACTTTGTCGAATGGGATTCGACTATAAAGGGGCGTCGCTCAATCCAACAATGTGCTTAAGTACCTTTCCGAACAACCTCCCGCCGAACCCGGACTTAGGGCCACCGTGGCGGCACGAGCCGCCTACGATGAGCACCTAAAGGTGGACAATGACTTGAAAAATGTGTTGATTTGGTCAATGTCACCTACTCTCAAACTTCGCTTCGTTACTCATAAAATTGCATATGAGATATTCACTA
Organism: Dianthus caryophyllus; assembly: GCA_023091065.1. Lineage (NCBI taxonomy): Eukaryota > Viridiplantae > Streptophyta > Magnoliopsida > Caryophyllales > Caryophyllaceae > Dianthus > Dianthus caryophyllus. Next base: position 752,549 of record JALGRB010000016.1, read on the forward strand.
GAGTGACGACGATGTACTTCAATCATGAGAGCATCAAAGTGAATGAGATTGAGAGAAAAGATGTTCTTTCAATGAGATTGAAGAACATAAACATTGGGGTTAAGAAAGGGAAGGGAGCTAATAATGCTCGGTTCAAGGAAGATAAGGGTAAGGGGAAGGCTATTGAGAATAGCAAGCCCAAACCCGGTCATTGGAAGCGCAATTGTCCCAAATTCTTGAAGGAAAAGAATGATGGATGTGAGACATCCAAAGATATTGTTCCTTCTAGTCTTTATATGGTTGACATAAATCATGCTTGCATTTCTACATGGGTATAGGATACCGGATGTGGATCTCATCTTTGCAATCACTTGGAGGGGATGAGAAACGCGCGAGCACTAGCCAAGGGTGATGTAGATATCCGCATGGGTAATGGAGCTAGAGTAGCGGCCGTTTCCGTGGGAACTTTTGTACTCACTCTAGCTAGTGGTTTAGAGTTGTACTTGAATAACTGTTATTTTGTACCAACTCTAACCAAAAACATTATCTCCGTCTCCGTTTCAGATGCGGAAGGCTTTTGTTTTATGATTAAGCACAATCGGTGTACTTATTCATTTAATGGAATGGTTTATGGTGAAGCCATTTCAATTGGAGGTATTTATGTTTTGAATGATGTCAATGATGTTTATCATATAGAGAACAAGAAGCTCAAAACGAATGAATCAAACAAATCCTACCTTTGGCATTGTCGTTTAAGTCATATAAACGATAGACGCATAAAGAGACTTGTTGAGACCAAGGTTCTCAAACCATTTGATTGCGAATCATATGGTACATGTGAGGCTTGCCTTTTAGGCAACATGACTCGTGCACCCTTTAGTGGTAAAGGGACACGAGCTAGTGAGGTTTTAGGACTCATACATACCGATGTGTGTGGTCCATTAAACATCACCGCTAGAGGAGGATATCATTACTTCATTACTTTTACCGATGACTTAAGTAGATATGGTTATGTCTACTTAATACGGCATAAAAGTGATGCATTTGAGAAATTTATTGAATTTCAAAATGAGGTTGAGAACCAATTTGATAAGAAGATACAAGCACTACGATCGGATCGTGGTGGCGAATATCTAACTAATGAGTTTGATTCACATCTTAAGAATTGTGGTATAATATCACATTGGACTCCTCCGGGCACACCACTGTTGAATGGTATTGCAGAAAGGAGAAACCAAACTTTATGAGATATAGTTCGGTCTATGATGAGTCAAAGTAAGCTTCCTGGATCGTTTTGGGGCTTTGCGCTATTGTCTACTGCATTCTCACTAAATCGAAGTTCAACTAAAGCAGCCAACAAGACTCCATAGGAGATATGGATGGGAAAGGTTCCCTATTTGTCATTCATGAGTATTTGGGGTTGTGAGACACTCGTTATGATTAAATCTGACGATAAACTCGCACCAAGGTCTGACAAATGTCTTTTTGTAGGTTATCCTAAGGAAACGTGTGCTTATTACTTTTTCAACCCTCACGAGAACAAAGTGTTTGTGGCTCGTGATGCTGCCTTTATAGAAAATGGATATATTTCTAAAAGACAGAGTGGGAGAAAATTTGAACTTGATGAAGTTCAAGAGCCACAAACCGAGGCGGAAAATGAGGAAACCGTTCCCTCGTCTTCTAACACGGTTGTAATCCCTAGGAGGTCAGGAAGAGTTAGTCATCAACCTGACCGTCACCTCGGTAACATCGAGGAGGAGGGTGATTTGTTGTTATTCGAAAACAACTATCCCTCAACCTACAAGGCGGCTATTAGTAGCCCCAACTCCGAACAATGGCTTTAGGCCATGAAATCCGAAATGGATTCTATGTACGAGAACCAAGTTTGGGACTTGGTAGATTTACCTGAAGGAGTAAGACCTCTTCAGTGTAAATGGATATTCAAAATCAAACTCGGCATAGATAAACATATAGATGTTTACAAAGCTAGATTGGTGGCAAAGGGTTTTACACAAGTCCAACGTATTCATTATGATGAAACCTTTGCACCAGTTGCAATGCTTCGATCCATAAGGATAATCTTAGCGGTTGCCGCATTTCATGATTATGAGATATGGCAAATGGATGTAAAAATCGCCTTCTTGAATGGGATTCTAGAAGAGGAAGTGTACATGACACAACCTGAAGGTTTTGTAGATACATCCAACCCTAAGAAAGTATGCAAGCTTAAGAGTTCAATATATGGTCTTAAGCAAGCATCAAGGAGTTGGAATCACAGATTCGATCATGTTATAAAACAAAAGGGTTTCGCTCGAAGTGCCGAGGAACCTTGTTTATACATGAAGTTTAGTGGGAGCAAGGTAACCTTCCTTATTTTGTATGTGGATGACATACTACTGATTGGAAATGATATTCCAAGTCTGAATTCGGTAAAGGTGGAATTGGGAAACCATTTCCAAATGAAGGACTTGGGAGAGGCACAACGCATCTTGGGTATCCGGATCTATAGAGATAGATCCAAAAGGATACTAGCATTAAGTCAAGAAACTTATATCGATAAGATTCTTGATAGGTTCAATATGAAAAACTCCAAGAGAGGCTTTCTTCTGATGAGTGTAGGAATAACATTGAAGAAATCTCAATGTCCTACGACTCCTGCGGAAATTGAACGCATGAAATTGATCCCTTATGCTTCCGCTGTAGGATCAATCATGTATGCTATGATGTGCACTCGTCCCGATGTCGCTTTCGCCTTGAGCATGACGAGCCGGTATCAAGCCAATCCCCGTGAGAGTCACTGGATAGCCGTAAAGAACATCCTTAAGTACTTGAGAAGAACTAAGGATTCGTTTCTAGTGTTTGGAGAAGAACTTGAGCTGCGTGTAAAGGGTTACACGAATGCAAGTGTCCAAACCGATGGGGATGATTTGAAATCCCAATCCGGCTATGTCTTTATGTTGAATGGGGGTGCTATTTGCTGAAAAACGTTTCAAGCAAAGTGTCACTGCGGATTCTACAACAGAAGCTGAATATTTGGCAGCTTCGGAAGCTGCTAAGGAAGCTGTATGGATTCGGCAGTTCTTGGATGGACTAAGAGTAGTCCCTAGTGCCGTAGATCCAATCACTATTTATTGTAATAATAGTAGGGCTATCTTTCAAGTAAAGGAGCCCAAGTCTAGTAATAAGTCTAGACACGTTTTGAGGAAATACCATGTCATAAGAGATAATGGGGAAATGAAGGAAATAGATATTTGTAAGGATGGGACAGACGATAACATCGCTGATCCTTTTAACCTAGCCTCTTTCGAGGGCTAAGCATGACGCTCACACCGCCTCTATGGGGTTGAGGCGTATGCCAGATTTCCTTTAATTTTTGAGATATGTAATGGATAAAGTATCCTATTAAATATATGAAAATAACATTCATTGTTTAGAGTATATTTACTCTTTTAAGTGATTTTGAATGCATACTCTGTTTATCCGAATAGTTGTGCGACAACTTTGAACATATTCAAGTGAACGGAATAAACTTAGTATTTGGTCCCTGGTCTCTCATAAGAGGTGACGTCTCGAAGAGACTAGATTGCAAGTCGATCGATGGTGGGTTCAACACCATGGGGTCATAAGTGATGACTGATCGTTTGCATAGACAGATCGCGGAAACACTGGCTTGGATCGCGGCGCTTTATAGAATTCCTTTTCAATGAGATTGAAACCTGGTCGTGGTGGGAATTTCTATAGTATTCCTTTGAGTCGATTTTTTGACTGGAAATTGATTGTCTGAGTCGGTGCAGTTTCCGAGTGACTTTCATTTTTGTCTTAAGCCATGTCGTGAAAAGGGGTTATAAGGGCATCTTTGGGGTCATGGTGATCTGCATTATACAGTACAATCGAGTGGAAGGGAAATGTCCACCCTCGTCAGGGTAAAGCATCTTTGGGCAACTCGAGGAGTAGTCGCTGAAAATGCGTGGCCACGCTCGGTAAGAATCTACGGTAGATTCCCCGGTCAGACAGCTACTCTCCTTATCGAGGAAACCACTCATGATATTTATCTTTAGAATGCAAGTACGACCTGTAAGACACCTTGCATTGAGTGGGAGATGTGAAACGGACATGAGAATTGGTAATGCACAACTTGTCTCGGACAAGTGGAAGATTGTTGGAGTAAGTGTCCTCCACAATAGTGCGATTACTTAATAAATCTCAATTAAGGAATACATGGGGATAATCCTGTATTATTGTCAATTGATTAACGTAAATCAATAACGGTTGGCTGACTTGAGTTTGACGTTATTGTCGTGAGAACGGCGGTAATCAATTGATCCCTTTAAGTCATACCTATAGGAACGTACTCCAAATAATAAAGCTAATTAATTGTATGAGATACGATTAGATTAGTAACTTGATAAATCGACTAACGGTTAGTCAGTGAATTAATTTAGAGAGAATTCGAGTTGTGAACTCGGATGATTAAATTTTATAAAATTAAATTTAGAGAGAATTCGATAAAATTATTTGAGGAGATGGGAATTAGTGATTAACTGTTAATTCACTAATCATGTATATTTTACTAATGAGATTAGTAAAAGTACAATTTTAATGTATGTGTAAGTGTACATGTATATTAAGGAAGAGTTTAATTAATTTACACTTTATTATATTAGATAATTAAGTGATAAATTATAAGTATTTGTGGGACAAATATTGAAAAACAAAATAGACCCAAAAGGGCCCTAATGGACCGTCCAAATGAAGGGGTGGTTCCCTTTTGTCTTGTTTTGTTTTGTCTTCCTTGGTTAGTGTTATAAGCATGGCAAGACATAATGATGTTGCTAGTTGCATGTTTTTTACTTTTGATGCATGCTTGAAACATAATAATTAACATGCAAAGCTTTACACTAATCAAGAGAAAAACTCTCCACTCTCCTCACCTTATGTTGGCCGAAAATTTGGTGTGTCTTACACACATCATTTTTGCTTGTTTTGCTATTAAAAAGACAAAGCCAAGAAAAGTGAATTCATTCATGCTTTCATCCATCTCTCTACCTTTCTCTCTAAAACACCCTCCAAATAATAAGAAAAGAGTTCTTATAATTTCTATATACTACTAAGTGTTAGTAGTAATAATATTCACATATTATCAAGTGTTTATTAGTGATTTCTAGATCAAAATCACTAGTAATTTTGGAGTTGTTCTTGGGTGCCACTAAGAGGAGGTTTCCTATTTTGGAAACTCGGGTTTTGGAGGATCATCCTAAACTTTAGCTCAAGAAATAAAACTAGAATGTGCCCATATTTCCTTTAAGAGAAAGGTATAAATTTCTATAAACTTGTAACAAAGTACATTTGTAACTACATAGATCTTGCTAAATCAAATTAGAGTAATTTGATTTACACTAATATTTGATTAGTGAATGGGATGAGATCCCTACACAATGTCCAAAATTATTATGCATCAGGGTCCAAAAACATTTTGATAACCCAGTTGAGTCAACCAAACTACACGTGTGAATGTCTAACATTCACCTTACTATCCAAAGATTGAAGGTAACGCCTTGCGGAAGCAAGAAACAAACGTCACCGACGATCGAAGGCTTTGTAGGTGTTAGCTTTGGAATAGCATTTAGACTCAATATTTAGTGGGATTCGCAAATATTTGTGTGCAATCGAATACTAAGCGAACAATAAATAAACGAAAGCATAAATAAATGCGATAACGATAAATAAGGATCCTAGTATGGCCACTAGCCTAAAAGATCTATTCTTGTGGACTCCAATCCTCAAGCAATTCTTTAGGGCCTCCGTCTTGTAACTCCATGGACCTCCCACTCCAAGTGCAAGCCTAATTACATTAATTACAAGCATTACATTTTACTTACATTTTGAACTATTCAAAATAAAATAAAATGAGCACGGTACCAATACGACCGCATATGCTCTTACAATACATGATATCGGCACAGGCGCCGTAAATACAATAATCTCCCGACATGCAAGTCGAAAAAAAATATCCTATCTTGGCCATACTAGTTTCCATAATCATTCATCCATTTCTAAAATAGACAAATAAATCATTCATAACATACATCCAATTATATTATAAATGACATAAAAATGAAAATAGGAATAACATCATAATAAATCACACACTAATAGGTCAAACCTAAGCCAACATATGTGCATGCATGATAGGAAAAACGACCTAGTCGATTTAGTAATCTAATTACTACATGCATTATTTAAATCTAATTTAAATAACAATTATTCCTAAAATGACAAATTATTAAAATTTATTAATTTCAAAAATTAACAAAAGACCAGAATATAATTTGTCATAAAAAATTTCATTTTCAATTAATTTCAAAAATTAATTGTATTTCTTAAGAAATACCGATTTATATTAAACTAATTACCATAATTAATTAATATAAAATAATATTAATTTTCCATAAAATCAATATTTTCAAAATTAATTTCTAAAATTAATATAATTTACTATTTCACTCTACAAAGTCGAAATAATGTAAAAATAAATTTTAAAGTAGTCGAAAATACCGAAAAATGCATTTTTAAATCGAAAAATGCCGATTTCAGGCAGTAAACGTCGTTTTTCGGCCTTGAAGTGACTACCCTATCTTTGGTAGTCTTGCTAAGAATGCCGTTACCACCCAAAAAACACATAAAATTAGTCAAAATCCGAGTTCGACAGCAGGCAGAAACTAAAAACGAAAAAGACGTATACATGCAACTACGAACGAGACTTAATCTCGACACTTTCTAACCAAGCTTGAGCATATGAGATGCTCTGATACCAATTGAAGGTGTGTCTAATACTTAGGCGGAATAAATTAGACACTAAAACAAGATCGAATCATATGTAAACAAGCTCAAGTTAGAAGTTATACCCTCGTAGCGTGATTTCCACCGGTATTGTCGAGATTAACCCGAGAGCCCCAAATGTTGCTCCTCAATTGAAGTCCACTAGTACCCTTGGATTACTCCTCTCTTGGTTTACTAGAACCGTAAAAGGATAGTGAACTTGTGTGTGTAGAATCAAGCTCTAAGCTTGTGAAAGTATGGAGCAAAACCGAGTTTTCTCCTCTCTTTCTCTTCTCTCCTTTTGGGCTGGTTTTTGTGTGACTTTTGAGTGAGTTTAGCATACATTTTCTACAGCAACTTTGCTGTAAAAATACTTCATTATGTCCAACATAATGATGAGAGTAAGGCCAATAAAAACTCACCAAATAAAGGGCCAATGCATGGCCACCAAACACTTCACCAATGCATGCACACTTATGTGCCATGTGTCACGCATGCACGAGTGTGGCACGCATTACGAAACCGCTTCTTAATCTACTATAGATTACGGTATAAACACAAGTTCTCGGGTCTAACCCGAAAGGTTAATGCACTAATCTAATTATGCAAATTAACCGTAAATTAATCCATTAGGGTACCGTTGTGTGACTCAATTGGACCGGACTAAACTGGCAGAATATTCTAAATACTCAGATCATAAGCGGCCTCTAGCAAGACATTATGACCACCCAATTTATCCGATTATCATAATCTCATATTTGGTCCCTGACTTCTACGAAATCAATGCACAATTGTTGACGGACACTTAGTATCCCCAACAGTAACAACCCGGATTTTCCAAATAAAATAAAATACGTTTTAAAAGGTTTTGATATAGAACGCGTAGGTTCTTTAGAAACGTAGCAGCGGAATTTGTAACTGTGAATATGTATGCAACGTGAGGTTGCAAATAAGATGGATAATGCAAGTTATTGATTACCAGAACGGATAAACAAGCACTCTTGATCAATCCTAGTAAGGAAATCACTTGATTAGCTAAATCTCAACCTCGCACGGAAGAGTTTGAATTCAATCTCGCAAGAAAGAAAACAAGGGTTTAAACTCGCAAGTTTAACAAAGTATAAAACTTTATTCAAAATATGATAAGATATGAAAATAAGGTCACAAGCCGACCCTATTTATAGTACTCTAAAACAACTATGTTGGTCCTAATATAATTAGGAAACCAAATTATTCTTCAACTAAGACTTTCCTAATCTAATTAGGAAATAAAATAAAATCAACTAAAAGACATTATTACTTCTACCACTTCTAGGGAACTTTCCCAAATTTATTTGCAAGTAAATAAAGAAAATAATCTAAGAATAATTGAAGTTATACTAGCTGATTCCTACGGACTAATTTAAGGAAAGCGTGTTGAGCTGTACACGTTTTCCAGCGTTTCCAGCTAGTCTGTGGGAAACGCGTCTGCGTTTCCTGTGAGTTTCCAGGAACCTTCAAAGCCTGCGTTTCCTTCTGCGTTTCCAGTTAGACAGTAGGAAACGTGTCTGCGTTTCCTGCCAGATAGTGAGAAACGTGCTCACGCTTTCATCGTGGTTCCATTCAGATGGTCGGAATCGTGCCCTAGAAGGCTTTGTTATTGCTGTGTTTCCAATGCTCCCGCACCATGTGCTCTCCAAGGCCTCGTTTCCATTGTGTTCCCACTGCTCCCGCATCAGGTTTTAAAGTAAGAAAATGAAAATAAAATGAAAGCCACGGTGGCGGAAACACCGTGAATCCGAGTCATTACTCCCTACTCAAACAAATAACAAAAGACAATAGGCCTTGAGCCTAACAAGTGGGGAATAAATACCCCTACAACCAAATCCAAATGACATAAGTATATGAAAATGATAAATAGCGACAAGTCTAATCTAATCTGTCTAGTCCAAATTCAAACAAGGCTAGCTACGGGTCGACATTTGTCACGGCTTCTCACACAAACCCGCCCCGCATGCAAACCTGCCACAAAGAAAGTAACAGCCACAATCAGTGGAGAGTAACTAGGTGCTCCCCAGTCATATCTCAACATATAAAACACAACCGACAATCTAACAAGTACCTTACCTGGCCTACGGCCTATGTTCAAAGTACAACAACAAATGAAACCTCAAAGCATACTCAAAATAGTACCACAAGCAACCATACAACGATCTCTAGTCAAGCCACCACAAGTTATCTCAATCATCAATAGTCAAATGTAAGAGTAAGCACGGAGGACTGGGTGAAGCAACAAGAATCACCCCGGAACAACAAAAGTCCCAACCCTATAGCGGAACGACAAAAGCTCCTCAAACAGTCTAAATTTGGCCAAACCCACCGCGAACAAAGACGGTGTCACCGCGACAAAAACGGTGTCGACATATAATCAAAACCATAGTCCCTAACCGTGACAAAAGCGGATGGGAACCCCTAAGGGCGGTATCCGTCCTACAATGGACGTTGTATCTGCTCACGCACGTGCCCAACAGTGCACGTACGCACACTCAACTCAAGCTCAATCAAATCAATACGAATTCAATGTCAGAATCTGTTAGGTTCCGATAACCTCTATACTAATCCATTATTAGTTTAAATCAAATTACTCTAATTTGATGAGCAAGATCTATGTAGTTACAATTTATTTTGTAGCTTAAGTTTATAGAAATTTATACCTTTCAACAAGGAATAAAATGGGCATTAATACGAGAACTCCTTTCTCGATTTGTTTCTTGAGCTAATTAATCGGATGATCCTCCAAAACCCAAGTTTCCAAAATAGGAAACCTCCTTCTTGTTGCACCCAAGAAGTACTCGAAAACTACTAGTGATTTAGACTAGAAATCACTTAATAGTTACTTGATAATATGTATATTATTATTACTAACACTTAGTAATATTAGTAGTAGTATTTAGAGAGAGTTTTGAGAGGTAGAGTAGTAGAATTGCATGGCTTAGGATTATTTTGGCTAGCCTTGTTCTTATATATAAAAAGAGAATAAAACAAGTGTACACTACACTTGAATGGCCGGCCACTATAAGGAGAGAGGGGAGAGTGTTGTGCATGCTTTTCTAGTTAAGAACAATCTTTTGCATGCTAATTATGATGTTTGGCATGCTTAGCATTGTAATCATTTTGTTTCTAGCATGCATGACAAAACAAAATAGAACAAGACAAAGAGGAATCTTCCTCTCTCTTAGCTCCACTTTGGACGGTCCATAGGGGCCCCAAATGGGTCTATTTTGTTTTCAATATTTGTCCCACAAATACTTATAATTTATCACTTAATCATCTAATATGATAAAGTATAAATTATCAAATTAAACTCTTAACTCTCCTCTAATATATATGTACACATACATACATATTAAAATTGTACTAATACTAATCTCATTAGTCAATTAGTACACAATTAGTGAATTAACGATTAATCACTAAATCCCGTCTCCTCAATTAATTTTATCGATATAAAATTAATCATTCGAGTTCCCAACTCGATTTCTCTCTAAATTAACTCATTAACAAAATATTAGTCAATTTATCAAGTTACTAATCTAATTGTATCTTATACAATTAATTAGCTTATTTATTTGGAGCACGTTCCTTTAGGTGTGACTCAAAGGGATCAATTGATTACCGCCGTCTCACGACAATAACGTCAAACTCTAGTCAGCCAACCGTTATTGATTTACGTTAATCAATTGACAATAATTCAGGATTACCCCCTTGTATTCCTTAATTGAGATTTATTAAGCAATCGCACTATTTGTGGAGGACACATACTCCAACAAAATCATCATTGTCCGAGACAAGTTGTGCGTTACCAATTCTCTTGTCCATTTCACATCTCCCACTCAATGCAAGGTGTCTTACAGGTCGTACTTGCATTCTTATATCATGAGTGGTTTCCTCGATTGGAGAGTTGCTGTCTGACCGAAAAATCTACCGTAGATCTTTCCGAGCGTGGCCACGCATTTTCAACGACTCCTTCTCAAGTTGCCCAAAGATGTTTTATCCTGACGAGGGTGGACAATTCTCTTCCACTCGATTATACTGTATAATGCAGATCAGCATGACCCCAAAGATGCCCTTATAGCCCCCTTTCACGGCATGGCTTAGGACAAAAATGAAAGTCACTTTAAACCGCAGGCTCGGATAATCGGTTTAGGTCAAAAGTCGACTCATAGGAATACTATAGAAATTCCCACCACGACCAGGCTTCAATCTCATTGAAAAGGAATTCTATAAGTGTCACAGTCCGATAGAGTGTCTCACAGTCTGTCTATGCAAATGACCAGTCATCTCTATGACTCTATGGTGTTGAACCCACCATCGATCAACTTGCAATCTAGTCTTCTTGAGACGTCACCTCTTTTAGAGACTAGGGACCAAACACTCAGTTCATACCGTTCACTTAAATATGTTCAATGTTGGCACGCAACTATTCGGATAAACAGAGTATGCATTCAAAATGACTTAAAAGAGTAAATGTACTCTAAACAATGAATGTTATTTTCATATATGTAACAAGAAACATCATCTAATTACATATCACAAAAACTAAAGGAAATCAGGCATACGCCTCAACCCCATAGAGGCGGTGTGAGCGTCATGCTTAGCCCTCGAAAGAGGCTTGGTTAAAGGATCAGCGATATTATCGTCTGTCCCAACCTTACAAATATCTATTTCCTTTCTTTCCACATTATCTCTAATAACATGGTATTTCCTCAAAACATGTCTAGACTTATTACTAGACTTGGGCTCTTTTGCTTGAAAAATGGCCCCACTATTATCACAATAAATAGTGATAGGATCTATGGCACTAGGGACTACTCTTAGTCCATCCAAGAACTGCCGAATCCATACAGCTTCCTTAGCAGCCTCCGACGCTGCTAAATATTCAGCTTCTGTTGTAGAATCTGCAGTGACACTTTGCTTGAAGCTTTTCCAGCAAACAGCTCCACCATTCAATAAAAAGACATAGCCGGATTGGGATTTCAGATCATCCCCATCGGTTTGGAAACTTGCGTCCGTGTAACCCTTTACACGCAACTCAGGTTCTTCTCCAAACACAAGAAACGAATCCTTAGTTCTTCTCAAGTACTTAAGGATATTCTTCACGGCTGTCCAGTGACTCTCACCGGGGTTGGCTTGATACCGACTCGTCATGCTTAAAGCGAATGCGACATCGGGACGAGTGCACATCATAGCGTACATGATTGATCCTACATCGGAAGCATAAGGGATCATTTTCATGCGTTCAATATGCTCGGGTGTCGAGGAACATTGAGATTTTCTCAATGTTATTCCTACACCCATCGGAAGAAAGCCTCTCTTGGAGTCTTTCATATTGAACCGATCAAGAATCTTATCAACATAAGCTTCTTGACTTAATGCTAGTATCCTTTTGGATCTATCTCTATAGATCCGGATACCTAAGATGCGTTGTACCTCTCCCAAGTCCTTCATTTGGAAGTGATTCCCTAATTTCTCCTTTACCGAGTTCAAACTTGGAATATCATTTCCAATGATTAGTATGTCATCCACATACAAAACAAGAAAGGTTACCTTGCTCCCACTAAACTTCATGTATAAACAAGGTTCCTCGGCACTTCGAGTAAAACCATTTTGTTTTATAACATGATCGAATCTATGATTACAACTCCTTGATGCTTGCTTAAGACCATAAATGGATCTCTTAAGCTTGCATACTTTCTTAGGGTTGGATGTATCAACAAAACCTTCGGGTTGTGTCATGTACACTTCCTCTTCTAGAATCCCATTCAAGAAGGCGGTTTTGACATCCATTTGCCATATTTCATAATCATGAAATGCGGCAACCGCTAAGATTATCCTTATGGATCGAAGCATTGCAACTGGAGCAAAGGTTTCATCATAATGGATACCTTGGACTTGTGTAAAGCCCTTTGCCACCAATCTAGCTTTGTAAACATCTACATGTTTATCTATGCCGAGTTTGATTTTAAAAATCCATTTACATTGAAGGGGTCTCACTCCTTCAGGTAAATCCACCAAGTCCCATACTTGGTTCTCGTACATAGAATCCATTTCGGATTTCATGACCTCAAGCCACTGTGTGGAGTTTGGACTACTAATAGCTGCCTTGTAGGTTGTGGGTTCGTTGCGTTCTAAGAGCAACAAATTACCCTCTTTCTCGATGTTATTGAGGTAACGGTCAGGTTGATTACTTATTCTTCCTGACCTCCTAGGGACTACAACCGTTTCAGAAGATGAAGGAACGATTTCCTCATCCTCCTCCTCGGTTTGTGGCTCTTGAACTTCGTCAAGTTCAAATTTTCTCCCACTTTGTCTCTTAGAAATGTATTCATTTTCTAGAAAGACAGCATCACGAGGCACGAACACTTTGTTCTCGTGAGGGTTGTAGAAGTAATAGCCACAAGTTTCCTAAGGATAACCTACAAAAAGACATTTGTCAGACCTTGGTGCAAGTTTATCGTCAGACGTTTTCTAAACGAAAGCCTCACATCCCCAAATTCTCATGAATGACAAATAGGGGACCTTCCCCGTCCATATCTCATATGGAGTCTTATTGGCCACTTTAGTCGGACTTCAATTTAGTGAGAAAACTGCAGACAATAGTGCAAAGCCCTAAAATGATCCAGGAAGCTCACTTTGACTCATCATAGACCGAACCATGTCTAATAATTTTCGGTTTCTCCTTTCTGCAACACCATTCAACTGTGGTGTGCCCGGAGGAGTCCATTGTGATACTATACCACAATTCTTAAGATGTGAATCAAACTCATTACTTAGATATTCGCCACCACGATCCGATCGTAGTGTTTTTATCTTCTTATCCAATTGATTTTCAACTTCATTTTGAAATTCTTTAAATTTCTCAAAAGCATCACTTTTATGCCTCATTAAGTAGACATAATCATATCTACTCAAGTCATCGGTAAAAGTAAGGAAGTAATGATATCCTCCTCTAGCGGTGATGTTTAGTGGACCACACACATCGGTATGTATGAGTCCTAAAACCTCACTAACTCGTGCCCCTTTACCACTAAAGGGTGCACGAGTCATCTTGCCTAAGAGGCAAGACTCGCATGTACCATATGATTCAAAGTCAAATGGTTTGAGAACCTTGGTCTCAACAAGTCTCTTTATGCGTCTATCGTTTATGGTTTGATTCATTTGTTTTGAGCTTCTTGTTCTCTACGTGATAAACATCATTGACATCATTTAAAACATAAATACCTCCGATTGAAATGGCTTCACCATAAACCATATCATCAAATGAAAAAGTACATTGATTGTCCTTAATCATAAAACAAAAGCCTTCCGCATCTAGTACGGAAACGGAGATAATGTTTTTGGTTAAAGTTGGTACAAAATAACAGTTATTTAAATACAACTCTAAACTACTAGCTAGAGTGAGTACATAAGTTCCCACGGAAACGGCCGCTACTCTAGCTCCATTGCCCATGCGGAGATCTACATCACCCTTGGCTAGTGCTCGCACGTTTCTCATCCCCTGCAAATGATTACAAAGGTGAGATCCACATCCGGTATCCAATACCGATGTAGAAATGCAAGCATGATTGATGTCAATCATATAGAGATTAGAAGGAACAATACCTTTGGATGTCTCACATCCATCTTTCTTTTCCTTCTTATATTTGGGACAATTGCGCTTCCAATGACCCACTTCGCCACAAAAGTTGCAAGTGTCATTTAGAGGTTTACCTTTGTTAACCTTGGGCTTAGGCTTATTTGGAACATTTTCCAATATAGCCTTCCCTTTCCCTTTCTTGGAATGAGCCTTCTTGGCTATCTTCCCCTTCTTAACCCCAAGACTCATGTTCTTCATTTTCATAGAAAGAACATCTCTCTTCTGTAGATACCCGTATCCGTACCCCCCCAAAAGCAAACCCGATGACGAAAAGGACTTTTCATGCATGTTTTAAATAAAACGAAACGGTACATAAGTGTCTAAAACATTTTAGTCATTTTTAACGTATTAATTTGAATTTGCATATTTCGTAAAAATGAATATTAATTTAGTCATTTTAATCGTAAGTCGACACAATACGCACAAGCACGACACAAAGACGCCTCACAAAAATGGCCCAAGAACACAAAAACGACCCACACACACACACAAAAACGGCCCAAAACACATAAAAAGGCCCAAGCACCCGAGCGGGCCAAAATGCGTCCCGGGTCACATTCTTACAAAACAAAATCCCACAAAGTCGTAAAATAATACGTTACAATATTATTTTACTTCGAGCCAAGATCGAAAAACACGACGAAAAACCGAAACACGAAACACGAAACGCGAGAATCGAAACAAAACCAAGTGGATGAAACAACTTGATCAATTTGATCAAATTGCAACCCCAAAGTCATCTTTGCGACGCAGCCATAGCCTTACACACCTACGATAACGTATTACGGCGCAACAAATTTGTCAGAAACAAAGGGGAAAATCGCCAGAATACTGGCGATTTACCATAAAATCGCCAGTTTTCTGGCGATTTACCATAAAATCGCCAGTTTTCTGGCGATTTTATGGTCCTCCCCTGACATTTCTGGCGATTTTCTGAAGAATTGCTGGTTCTCTGGCGATTTTCTGATCAATTAGGCATAAAACACGAAGCATTTGCTATAAATAGCAGCCCTTGTTCAACCATTTTCAACATCGGAAATCACAACAACAATTACAACAACACTCAAAAAAACCGATACTCATACTCACAAAAAGCCTCTCGCACTTATAAATCTCCACTCTAAAAACCGTCCTTGCATTTCAAGGTAAAGAAATTTTACCTTCCGATTGGGCGTCCGAGACTTACAGGGTTACTTTAACCCCACCCCGATATTGGCATTAACGAACCCTTATTCGCAATTCGGTTGTAGTAATTCGAATCAAAGATTCGTCTAAACCCCGCCAATATCGCATAAACAAACGACTCAAAATCACTAAATTAAACACCACTTTTACATTATGCAAATTCTCGATTCATGCATTAAATTACGACTAAAGCACAGTTCTACATTTAAGCTGCATCTGCTTCATATAGTCTTTTAAACATGCAAAACCGAGGGTTTTACAAAATCTTAGAATTGAACACAAGTCGGAGAATAACGTTTAGTTATTAATTCAAATACAATGAATTAGTAATTTTACGTATATTTCTTATAGCAAATCGTCATAGCTATGACGGCTTACATTTATTTTACATATTTATCGAGTCATATATTTGCATTTGTACGTAGTGTCCTATTAGCCCAAATATCGAAATTAAAGCATAAGTTTTCAAATTAGTAAAGACTACTTTTACGTAGGCTTTTTGATTACAGTTTTCATAATACATTTTGTCAAAACTTTCGAAAAGTAACCTCACTCCGAATCCTCTCTGGTTTCACAATAACCTCAGACGGATAGGTATCGACGCACCTTGAAATCTGAGACACCCGTGTCTTATATTTTAAGACGCGTTGAATAGGTTCCAAATTCCTTTAATATTTGGTGGCGACTCCAAAAACACATTTCAAAAGGATTTTTGTATTTCTTTTTGCTATAATCACATGCAATGACATTCCCCCATAAGCAAAAGAACGCTCGAGCGAGCTGAGCAAAGCAACGCCCTAAAAAGCGAAGCTCCAGCGCCCGCGAGCTTCTTGCAAAATTTATTCATCTTTCCCGCGCCGTGCATTCCGCCCCATGACACATTTCGAGGGCGGGCGCGAGCGGGGCGTCGAGAAGGGATCACCCCAAGACCGGTATCCTCAGTTGGCGACTCCGCTGGGGACGAGCATGTTTTTTTTATTTTTTGAAAATTAACTTTTCATTTTATTTTAAAAACATAAATAAGTGAAACTTGAAACTTTGAAAACATTTCTGCTTTCGATATTTGGGCAATAGTACGTTTGAGTCGAATGCTCCTGATTCATAACCACACCCTTCGAGGGACGGCCCCTAGTAAGAACACGCTTCCTAAGCGTGTATACTCTGGACACGTCGATCTCTCACCCTTCCACGATCACAAATCTTGGTATTAGTACAAGTGAATCGTAGCAGGTCAAACTCGAACGCTCTAGACCCCGTATTGAATCCACACTGATGTGTGTGATCTTGCGGATAACTCTACACAAACGTTGCGGGAATGACCGGAATGAACCTTACCCTAAAACCAAAAACCCGCGTCTATACGTACAAATCCAAAGCTATAGCACCCTCGCTATGGTCGTCTTCCAAACAAATGCATGCAAAAACATTTTCATAGAGCATTACACTTTCAAAAGACGTCAATTTTGAAAGTACATTTTCAAACATTTTTCAAAAAAGCATACTTTTAAGCATACGGTCAGGGTCATTGACCTATAGTCAACTGAACCTGACCAACATTACACCACAATGTTCAAAACCGATCGGAAATAATCACTACATTTCCTATCCTTTACAAAACATAAATGTATTATGCGACTGACGTATCGTCATAATACATTTATCGCAAAAACATTTCGCAAAGCAAAACCGGAATATGTCAATGCATTTCGGATATTTCAATAAAACGTACACCTTTACATTTTTGAGATAGCTCTAAGTCGAGTGACTTGCTAGTCACCCCGACTTAAACGAACTATCTCTCTCAAAAATAAACAAAACGCGGGTTCGTTCAAATACGAATCCGTTGATTTACATGTCGGGTCGGGTGACTTATCGTCATTACGGCTTGACACCCTGTGTCACACGTAGAAAGCGAACAACGACCGCTTTTTACCCAATTTAACATCTTCAGGCCGACTAGCCTATCGCTACTTCGGTTTGACTCCTTTTTACATCACAATCTAACGATAAACCCCTGGCGACATACCGCTAACTTGGGTTAATCAAATTGTTATCATACAAATTTTTATTTACATCGAGACTAGGACGCGCCAACGCATCCTTACCTCAAAAAGCTTTCCGTGTCTTTTTAAGCTAAAAACACGAGTCAAGTCCTGCACACGCTTTTCACACTTTTACTTTTTCTTTGAGTCTTTTATTTTCTTTCGGAGGTCACTAAGGTTTAAAACTCCGCAGGTCCATTCCCTAAAAAGCCCTGGATACGCGACGTACCAAAGACCGTCATCTGAACCCTCCGCCGCCTCCAAAGAAACGTACCTACAACAGATCGAAACCAAAAACTACCATGGCACTTAACAGTGAAGAAAATGTCGAGAGAATCCCAACTCCTCCTCCGCCAACAGTCACTACAGAACATGTCCAACAGCTCAACAGCAAAATCCTTAGCCTCACTGCTGCGATCGAACAAATGGCCACAATGCAGAAACTCGAGGCCGAGAAAAACGCCAAGTACCTTGCTGAAGAGGCTGAACGAAATGCTAAAAGAATTCGTTCAATGGAAGAACGCCTCACCCACTCGAAGGGATATTCCATTTATGAGGAAACTGAACATGTCCCCAGCGTCAAGTCCTTACTACGGCTAAGCTCTCGCTCGTGATCTCCCCATCTTCAAGGGTCATGAAAGTCCGCTTGTACACATCAAGGATTTCAAGGCTAAAATGGCGTCATGGGCGTCGATCCCTCGGCACTGGCTACTCTATTCCGCATTCTTTGGATGCACAACCTAGGGCCTGGTTCTATGCCTTGGACCCACACAAGATTACTACTTTCAAGGAAATTACGGTCCCGCCGACAATCGATTATCATGACAATAACGATACTCAAGTCTCGCTACGTACCCTGGAAGTTCTGTCACAAAAAGACAATGAAGGTTTCAGTGAATACCTCACGCGTTGGAAGAAACTCAGTGCCCAGATATCTAACCGTCCCAAGGACGCAGAACTGATCACCAAGTTCATTAATAACCTCACCCCTGCATATCAGCAGCACTTGCGCTACGGCAACTTTGACAGTTTTGCTTCGCTCAGTACGGTGGGTCAATTGATTGAAGATGACCTCCGTAAAGAGAAGACTAAGGTTCTGGCCGAGGTTACGAGCGACTCATCACGAGCCGTCACCAAAACTGAACCAGTCCACTGCATTAACGCTCTGGAAGAACTAGCGCCTTCCCCAACTTACACCACACCAGCAAAATACACCACACCTCCTACTAAGGCATCATACTCATCTGCGGGCGGACTTCGTCAAAACCACGGCGGAGTTTTGACCCGATCTACATGACTTACTCTAAAGCACTACGAGAGACTTGTGGCCGAAACGTGCTTGACTCCTGGGACCTACTAGCGAGCCCCTCGGGATAAAAAGCCTAAATCATGGGATCGAGCGCTTCTTTGTGAGTTCCACAGGGAAAAGGACATGACATCAACAATGCTTCCGCCTAAAGAACATAGTTCAAGACCCGATCGATGACAATACCATCGAGAAACCTACTCCAGTCCTAAACCTTGAGCCATTTCGATCCTCTGCGCACCCACGCCATCTTCGTGGGTACACACCCCATCCTCGATGCTCTCACCGATCGTCTCGAAAGACCCGAAATCAATGGCATCTGGGGCGATTCGATGAGGAGGACAATCACCTGAACAATAATTGATTACCTATTCCCGCCGGAAGGCGAAGAAGAGGAAGATCGAGAACCCACGAGGGATATACGGAAAATGCCCCACAAATACCCAATCGGGTTGTCGATAGTGGCGATGAGATAGCCTACTTAACTCGCTCCGGCCGTCCTACAGAGCCTCGGCCGATGCCTTTCGAACCCCAGGTTTCCCATCAAGAACAACTAGCCAGGACAAAAACAAAGGTGCCGTCACTGACGAGGCAACGCCACCACCTGCAACGGCTACGCCACCACCTCCAATCACTACACTGTTCTCGCAATCACTACACCGATTCAACCACAAACCGACATCGCATCGCCGAGTGCCACTCCAAAGACCCATGCCCGAAATTGAGACTCTGTTCAAAAAGCGACTCCTCAAGACAAAGGCGGATATCTCGATCTGGCGACTCTGGCGGAATCACTAGAACACCGCGGAGCCCTTTACCGAGCCCTGCAGGTCACTCCTATGACGACAGAAATGTCACCTGAAAAACTCATTAGCCACATCACTCGTGAATGGCAAGCCAACGCCATCACTTTCTCTGACAAAGACCTCCCGCCGTTCGGAGGCACACACAACCTAGCACTCTACATAAACGTAGAATGCCATGGCATGACATTACCCGTCGTCCTCATCGACAATGGATCCGCAGTCAACGTCCTGCCCCTAGAAACAGCTAAAAAGCTAGGAATCAAGGAAAATGACTTCATTCCCTGTGCCGATGGCGTCAGAGCTTACGATGGTACCCGCCGCAGCATAAAAGGAACAATTTCCTTTCCTATCATGACAGGACCTGTCATAAGGGAAACTGAATTCCAGATAATCGACATACCCCCCGCATACAACATGTTATTGGGTAGGCCCTGGATCCATACAACCAAAGCAGTCACCTCCAGCTTACACCAAAAAGTTAAGCTTCCCCTGGACGACGAGGTCGTCACCATCCACGCTTCAAACTTCCGAGCTTCCCTACAGCAACAGAAGCTCGATAATGACACCGCAAGAATAAGCACCGAGACCCCGGACATCACATGTGGTTTCGATTTCGACTTCGACATCTGCACATTGACTCGCGAGGAGGAAATTGCAGCGCTCTATGTGAAGGATAACGATAACAAATGGCCAACCATGGGCCTAGGATACGTGCCATGGTCCTACGAAGTTACTCGTGGAGAAACAGGCATTCAATGACCAGTAAAGAGGTCGTGCTTTCCCCATAGAGCCATATCATATATTCACAGACAAGTACTTCGCCAAAGAGGGTACAAGCAAAATACCCACCGACTACTTCTCTTCTACCATCGCAGGGATTGAACTTGTCTCGGGCATCATGCGCAACCACAACTTCAACCCCAGGCCTAATCGTCCCATTTGAGGAGAAGACACACGACGGATGGTCAAAAACCCTCAAGTGGGTGATGAACAAGGTCGTACTTTGAATCACTCTTGGAGAAGGCTACACTTTCGAGAACTCTGACTCGGAAGCAAGCGAAGACGAGAACCCTGACGGCAAATCCATCATAGAATTCAGGCCCCCACGTCGTCACTTTAAGTCTCTCGCCCCAACTAAGCCTCCGGGCTATATCCCTGATGTGATAGACATAGACAAAGAGTTAGAGTCTCTAAGGTTATCTAAAGCTCCTCTGCATTTGTCTTCAAATGTAATCAGCTTTGAAAACAATAATAACAACATTTACGGTTACTACTTGCCTTGTTTTCCTCTAAAAACTGCATTTTCTAATACTCACGATAACATTAAGCACAATAACATTGCATTACATAAATACATTGCAAGTATCGTTTCAAAACCCAAACAGGACCCCATCATTGAAGACACAACAATCATTGATGTGGGAACACCCGAAGAACCCCGAAAACTACAGCTGGGGGCTTCCTTGAGCAAGGAAGAAAAGGTCACAGCAATCGAACTACTCACGGAATTCAAAGACGTCTTTGCTTGGTCCTACGAGGATATGCCTGGCATTGACCAGCGAAATAGCGAACAATCGCATCCCACTCAAACCAGGTGTCAAACCTATTAAGCAAAAACTACGCCGCATTAAACCAGAATGGTCTCTCATGGTCAAGGAAGAGATCGAAAAGCAACTACAAGCAGGCTTCATCCAAGTCATCGAATACTCAGATTGGGTATCAAACATGGTCCCAGTCATGAAGAAAAACGGAAAGATACGAGTATGCGCAGACTTTCGGGACCTAAACAAGGCTTGCCCAAAAGATGATTTCCCATTGCCCCACATGGACATACTTGTAGACAACACGGCCGACCACGCGTTACTGTCATTCATGGATGGGTATGCGGGTTACAACCAAATCAAAATGGCAATAGATGACATGTCTAAAACCACCTTTGTGTCACCCTGGGGCACATACTGCTATACCGTCATGCCTTTCGGACTCATTAACGCCGGCGCCACTTATCAACGCACCGCAACTACTCTGCTACACGACATGATGCATAAAGAAGTAGAGGTCTATGTTGACGACATGATTGTGAAATCAAAGCAGAGGGAAGATCACGTTACCAACCTTCGTAAGTTCTTCACCAGAATCAGGCAATATAAAATGCGCCTCAACCCACAGAAATGCACTTTCGGGGTTACATCAGGCAAGTTATTGGGTCACATCGTAAGCCAACGTGGAATCGAGATCGACCCTGTCAAAATCAAAGCAATACTGGAGATGAAACCTCCAAGCAACATTGATGAGATCAGGAGTTTCTTGGGACAAGTCCAATACATCTCTCGATTTATTAGCAAGCTCACAATGGTCTGCAAGCCAATTTTCAAGAAGCTAAAAAAGGAAGAACACACAAAATGGGACGACAACTGTCAACAAGCATTCGACAAAGTCAAAACCCTACTTACCAATCCACCTGTTCTGATGCCACCCCAGAAAGATCTACCTCTTTCGCTCTACCTAACGACTACACCAAACGCCATGGGCGCCATGCTCGCCCAGGAGGTTAACAATGAAGAAAGAGCAATTTACTACATAAGTAAGAAGTTCCAAGATTACGAAACTCGATACGAGCCTGTGGAAAAGAGCTGCCTCGCTCTGGTCTGGGCCACCAAAAAGCTCAGGCATTACCTCCTCGCACACACAACCGCAGTATACTCCCTAATGGATCCACTCAAGTACTTATTTGAAAAACCCGGTACTAAGCGGCCGCATGGCGGATGGACGCCATCTTGCTAGCGAATATGAGCTCAAATACACGCCTTTGAAAGTTATTAAGGGAAGAGTCAAGTTTGGACTTTCTCGCAGAGAATGCCATCATTGAACAACCTAAAATTGACACAACATCATTTCACGATGATGGAATTTTCGCCATCGAACCGAGTCTTGTGACTCTACTTGATGGAGCTTCAAACTACCGCTGACTACGGCGTAGGAATACTCTTAATATCTCCTAATGGCGATCATACACCCATTTCAATCAAGCTCGACTTTAACGTCACCAACAATGCCGCAGAATATGAAGCTTGCATATACGGCCTACAAGCAGCCATGGCCCTCAACATAAAACACCTCAGGGTACACGGAGACTCCTTCCTAATCATAAATCAAGTAACGGGAGCATGGAAAATCATGAATGAAACCCTAGCAAAATACCAAGCAAAAATACAAGTACTCCTGACAGAATTTGACTGCATAGAATTCTATCACCTCCCAAGGGAAAAAAATCAATTTGCCGACGCGCTGTCAAAGCTTTCATCCCTTCTCAACATGCCACCAAATGTGGACACACTACCCATTGTCGTCGAGAGACGTGGTGAGCCCGCATACATCCACACCATCGACATTGACGAAGCTGAGCATACAGAACCATGGTACCAAGCCATATTCAACTACAAAACAAGCAATTCTTACCCACCTAACACCGACAAGCAAGGTAAGAGAGCCATTAGACTTCTTGCATCCCAATTCGTGCTAGAAATGGGACAATTACTCAAAAAGACACCACAAGGCACCTTACTCATGTGTGTCGATTACAAGAAAGAGCGGAAACCATTGCCCAAGTCCCCGACGGCGAATATGGCCCACACATGAACGCAAGAGCCCTATGCAAGCAAATCTTACGACTAGGATGGTATTGGACGACTATGGAAGCAGACTGCATTCACTATGTCAAACACTGCCATAATTGTCAAATATTCAGTAACGTGCAACACGTACCTCCTTCACCACTATACACCCTCACGTCTCCATGGCCCTTTTCAACCTGGGGCATTGACGTGATAGGCAAAATCCATCCCATCGGAGCAGGAGGACACTGCTTCGTACTAGTAGCAATCGACTATTTCACAAAGTGGGTAGAAGCGGCGTCTTTTCGCACCCTCGGCTCAAAAGAAGTTGCCAAATTCATACAAACAAACATCATATGCCGATATGGCGTACCGCATGAGTTTATAAGCGACCAAGGTCCACATTTTCAAGGCGAAGCAGAAGCCATACTCGCCAAATACAGCATACAACATCACAGATCCTCCCCTTACCGACCCCAGACCAACGGAGCCGTGGAGGCAGCAAACAAAACTGTAGTCACCATCTTGGAGAAAATGATCGACAGTTGTCGGGATTGGCCTAACAAAATTCCATTTGCACTATGGGAATATCGCACAACCATACGCACACCCACAGGCATGACGCCTTACTTTCTTACCTATGGCATGGAAGCCGTGCAACCCGTGGAAATCGAAATGAAATCCCTACGAATACTGATGGAAAGTAGCATCCCAGAAGCAGAATGGGCTCGCGAGCGCTATGAGCAGCTCATGCTCTTAGACGAACGTCGACTAAATTCTTTAAGCATTGTGCGAATGTACCAAGAACGTCTACAAAGAGCATTCAACAAACGAGTTCGACCACGAAACGTCAAAGTGGGAGACCTAGTGTTAAAGTCAGTACGCGCGCCACTTCCGGTTGACCCACGAGGAAAGTTCAAACCTAACTGGGCCGGACCCTACCTCGTCAATAAAATCTACACAGGCGGAGCAGTCAAACTAACCGACCTAGACGGTCAAGAGTTTAACCTAGCAACCAACCTCGATCAGCTGAAGAAGTACTACCCCTGAAACACTTGCAATGTATTTATAACATATAATTAAACATAACTCCGGGCCGGCATGCCCCTAAACATGCACTTTCAAACTCTTTACAAAAGCAAACACAACTCCGGGCCGGCATGCCCCTAAACATGCACTTCCATCACAGAAAAAGAGCAAAAACACAATTCCATGGGCAGGCATGCCCCTAAACATGCATTCAAAAACACAACTCCGAACTACGCCGGCTTGATTCCATTTTCATGGATACGTAGGCAGCTTTTCAAAAGCACAGCCGACATTCAACACAAAATCACGTACCCAAACATCTCAAGGGTATGACGGACATAACAAAATTCAAAACACAAAATACGCATGTCCATAACCTTAAAGGAAACAAGGCAAGTTACGAAAAACAAACTTTTGTTTTATTATGCTGGAAAGGGAAACATTTACATTCTGGATTTTGTAATTGGGAGCACGAACACTACACTACTAGCACACACGACACTTACAAGGGTTACATGATCCCGGCATTACCTTCGGGTTTAGGGAATACAAAAACAAACAAACAACAGGCAACAAGCATCCAGATAACATTCTTCACGACTGAGAGGAGAACTCAACCCCTATTGCGACCCCTACCACTGCTGTCACGACCGCAGCGGACCGGTTTATAAGCAGACATTCGCGCAAGGTCTTTAAGCTCTAGAGCGCGAAGGCGTGACCTCTTGTGAGGGCTCTGGGCGACAGTCCACCTAGTATAAGCCTGTGACACCTGATGTGTCCTAGGGATACTGGCCACCAGCCACCTGGGCCGCATGATCCAACTATTCGCCCAAGCATCGACTACATCATTAGTCAACATGAGCCTGCCCTGCACCGTAGTATCATGACCAGGGATGAACTGTGCCCACCCTATCTGTCGCCTCACTCGCATGGGATGGATATAAACACCCATGTCAAAACCGCAAATAAGAACTCCGGACGAACCACCGCCAGCTGCACTCGCTGTCACGTCAACAACTCCCCACCATGGTACCGACCAACGGATGGCCGATGACCTCACAAATTCGGGGAAGTAATCATCGGGACGATGGTGTGGATCCAGCCACCTAATATAGCGATTAGTCACACCCCCGGCAGAATACGAACCATCAATATCGCCTAGCACGCTCAGACGCTCCATAAGCCACACCTGTAGGATCAGGGGACATCCTCTATATGGGCGCTCCTATTGCGACACGATCATCAAGGCCCAGGATTGTTTCGGCCAAGATCAAGGCCGGGGGGATACAACCATACTCCATCCGTTGAGCAGCGGTGATTAAGCGAGGATCACCGAAGCGCTCCCTCGTCTGAGAATCGAAACATGTAACGATGGATTAAGCGAGCATGCCAACGCCTTTCACGGCCCCAAAGGAGATCGTCTCATTTTCACGGTTCATAAACCGCCGACACAGGCGATTAAGATTGATGCGACTCCCAACGAATAACCTCTCCGTCTCGTCAGAGGTCATCTGGAGATAGCTCGCCACATGCCTCTTGTACCCCGGCTCCCAACTAACACACACAGGCAAGTTAGTACGCAGCCAACCACCAATGGCTCCAAATTCCTCGACCAGTGGGCAAACCTCTCCGTCAGGAAAGCGGAACACGTGGAAACCCAAGTCCCAATAACCTAGGCATGCATCCAAGAACTCGGGCTCCATCTGAACCTTCCTCAAACCAAGGAATACCCCGATACCGCAATCCCTCAAGTCTTTCTTCTCCAGCCCCGACAAGGACGCACACCAACGACGCAAGTTTCCTTCGAAATCCTCCATAATTCGACAAACGCTCTGTAGATATTTTGAATTTTCGTGGAGTGTTGATGAATGATGAGATGGTTAAACGAGCAAATACAAGCGCCCTTCTTATAGGCAACGTCTTCAAGAGGCAACGATACGAAGTATAATCGCTAGTAAACCAGCGATTAACCAAAAAATCGAAGCAGAAAGCCAAAAACAACCCAAAAATCGCCAGAAAACTGGCGATTTACACAAAAATCGCCAGATGACTGGCGATTTTCACATAAATCGCCTGTTTTCTGGCGATTTTTGTGAGAATTGCTGGTATTCAGGCGATTTTCCATGCTATTTCCGACATTGATGCGACGACTGCGCACCGCCTTGCAGCCTACGAGTTGCAGAAAGCTTTTTTACAGCCTATGCACCGATGTTTTCACTTTTTACGACGCACTATCGGTTACGTTTTCGCTACCCGGCTTTACGTCGTATTGTGTCATTCCGTCATCGACTGTCGACTATTATTTCACACATACATTTCACAAAATTCAACCGTCGCATTTCACAAGTTTACGATAAAACACGACGTTCTTAATTCACATTTTTACGAACGTCCAAAAACACCTTTTACGGTCTCACAAGATTTAATCGTCACATTTCGTAAACTTACGTTAAAGCACGACATCCTTAATTCATATTTTTACGTACGTCAAAAACACCTTTTACGGTCTCACAAAATCTAGTCGTCACGTTTCGCAAGTTTACGTTAAAAGCACGACGTTCTTAATTCACATTTTTACGAACGTCAAAAGCGTCTTTCACGGACTCAAAATATTTTTCTCAAAATAGCATATTTTGTACAAATATTTTAAAACATGCATACTCTTATTACGGGTCAGAAAAATCTCAATCGAGATTTGTGTTCTTTTTTACGACTAATCGTCTAATGCAGGACCACTGATGAAGCAAGTCGCGAGGACTTGGCCGCGGAACACCGACACAAGCGGTCGTATTACAAAACGAGGCAAAATAACCAACAATACTCATGACGCCGCGCACATAGTCATCGGTCACGAAAGCTACGCCAACAGGGGCACTTACCATAGTCAACAATACGCCTGCTACATAATCAACGCGCACATACGAGGTCGCATAACCTGTTCATATCAAGGACATGGACGCAAATCAATGCCGTACAACTCCTACAAGTATGACCATACAAAATGCCAAAATACGCCCACAAGGAGGCAGGTTCTTATCGCGTCAAGCCGCGATCACAAAAAAAAAATGGACCTCACGTCAACTCCTACATATCCAAATACATACAAATACAACCACAAAATAAAGTAAGTCCACGGATATAAGCCGACGATCCTAGCATACATCCCAAATCAGCTAGCTTGATCTCGACGGCTAAGCTCTGCGCGTAATGAGTCAATCTCGGCACGATGAGCAGCTAATTCCTGCTCACGTTGAGTCTCCGCGGCCCAGGCCCGCCCTAGATCTATCTGGCTCTGCGCAAGTGCTCCTTCCAACTCTGACACGTACTTCTGCGCCTTGCAAAGCGCGACCGCTTTCTCATTCACCGCCACTCGCCACCGGTTTGCCATCCTCCACAAATTCTTATGCACGTCCACCGTAACCTGCAAGCGAATAATGCCTTCATTCACTCAAACTGGGGGCTAAATTCAAAAGCAGCTTCAACAAAGTTTGATTAACGATTTTAGGACAAAATCTAACTCAAACTGGGGGCTAAATTCAAAAGCAGCTTCAACAAAGTTTGATTAACGATTTTAGGACAAAATCTAACTCAAACTGGGGGCTATAATCAAAAACAGCTTCAACAAAGATTGATTAACGATTTTCGGACAAAATCTCACTCAAACTGGGGGCTACAATCGAAAGCAGCTTCTTCAGAGTTTGACTAACGATTTTAGGATAAAATCTAACTCAAACTGGGGGCTATATACTACATAACACGCAAGCACAGTCATACCTGCTTCACCCGAGGGTTCCAACTATCCAAGCCAGTATCAGTCACCGCAGATAAGTACTGCGGCAGTGGCATCGAATGCCGACAGCCATCATCATGCTCAAAATCCAGACGATCATAAAAAGGAGGAGGCTGAACCTCAAGGTCAGGGTCACGTGGCTACAAGATACAAAAATCACGATCAATTTTTGCTTTTTAAACAAGTAACATGCACAAGCAAAACGCAAAAACAACAGCAAACCTCAATGACAGCAGGTGCCAAAGCAAGACGCGCCCACGACGGATAATCCTCATCCAGCCTCAGCAGAGAGTCCGACTCACCCTCGCGATACACATCGCGGCGAACATCAACATCCGGCGTCTGTACAAAAGGACCTTGGGAGGGGACACAGGCACGACAAACTTACCTCCAGTCGTCTGCGCTGACAGACGCTCGCCTAAGAACCAATACGAGTCATACTGAGTCGCAATGTACAACCTTTGTGTATCGCGAATAGCAAAGCGAGTCGCGATCGACGCAGGGACATCCGCATAATTCGCCCAAGGATTAGGAACAAACTACAGAAACAAAAAATGAATCAAGATCCACAAACACAAGCAAAGCAGGAACACAAAGCATAAAAGGAATACAGACTCCTTTTACCTTATCAACGGTCATCCGGTTGAACCGCATTCGAGCATCCTCATAAGTCAAGCGAATACCTTTCCTATTTGCCGTCGCATAGGCATGGAAAACAGGATACTTCGCCTTCACAGCAAATTTGTCAGGAAGCAGCGACGGGAAAGGGGCATAACACCAGGACTACATAAAAACAGAAAACACATCACCAAAGGAAGGAATAACAGCAACAAAGCAATAAGACTTCGTAAAAAGGAGAAAACAAAACAATCATACCTCCATCAGCAGGCCAGGGCCAACTAAGGATGGGTGAGACCCATCGTCGATCTGATCAGGACGAACCGCATCTCGGCAGAAGCGAATCAAGACACCCATGGCAGGAGTAACCCAGTCAAAATCGCCCAATCTAGACAAATCCCTCAGCGCCACTAAAACAGCAGTCGATGCCCGCTCGCCTTTATCTCCAAAAGGAGTGGACGTCAGGAACCACCACAACCACAATCGAGCATTCTGCTCATGGCTAACTTCACTCACCTGCTTCTTCCCCTTGCCTTTAAAATAATCATCGAACCATGACGTCCGAGGCTGAAAAGTGTTCCTCTCATTCTTCTCACACCTAATACCGCCTCCGATCAGGCGAACAACCATCGGGCTCGAGATGGCAGGACGCGCTCTGTCCCACTCAATCATCTCCTCTCCATGAGGAAGCCCCGAGACAACCGCAAGAGACGAAAAAGTAATGCCAACCTTGTACCCAGGCATATGGAACGTATTGGTCGTGTCCCAGAATCTGTCTAGCAACGCTCGAAGCACAGAAAGATGCGAATTCACGTTTTTCTTACGCGCCTCCTTCCACTTCGTCACCAACGGACCAAAGGCTGTGCCGAGAATTATTTTCTGTGACTCAGGACACAACTTCTTGTTAAAGGCATCTATGACAGTACGAAAACCAGAGAAGGTCCTCATATTACCCAACTTGAAGCCAACCTTCACCCTAGTAGACAAATGCTCCAATGGGCTCCAAACCAAGCTTACACCATCCCAATCCTTAGCAACCTTTGCCCACAGTCTCGGGCCATGAGGAAACGACGGTCTCAAGCCTAGCTCATCAACCACGCCCATAAACATATTTTTGCGCGGCCGGCCCAAAGATCGACACCACCCTCGCCAACCACAAAGACTCAAGAACCTCACCCTCGGCAGCCTCCTCGCCAGCACCACCTACCACAGCCTCCTCATCACCTTGCTCCTCCTCGGACTCAGGATCACTCTCAAAGACACCCTCAAGTCGACGAGGAGGGCCACGCCTCGGTCTATCGACAGCAAGATCATCTTCCTCAGCCTCGTCAGAACTCACCTCGTCAGAAACACCAGCACTACTACCCTCACCTCGCTCACGACTACCGCTAGCCTCCGCTGCACGACGACCTCGCGTCCGAACACCACCCTCAGCATTATCAGCAATAAAGCCCACTTTGGCGCTTCCCATCGGGCCTATCATTCTTGCGATTGTCCGCGACCTTTACCTCGACCTCTTCCAACAGGTGCCGGTGACTCCGCAACACCACCACGCCCACGTCCAGATCCGCAAAGGCATCGACCGACACCACGCCATCGACGGCCGGGCGGTCGACTAACAATGACCCCACGCCCACCAACGGAAGGCATAGGTAACTCCACAGCGGGCCCAACGGTAACTCCAGTCATCTCTACAGTACGACCTACATCGCAGACAGAAGGCCCTGTCGGCTCCACGGTAGTGCTGTGCTCACTAATAGAAGGCATAGGAGACTCAGGAACAGCCCCCTGTACCTCACCTCCTGGCGTCAAAGTAGGAGGAGTTTTGAACATATCAGACTGCGACGGACCTTCAGAAGTCGCTAAGTGATGACGCAGCTCGGATATCGGCGTACGCTCTTCCCCTGTAGGATCAAAGTCAATGTTCTCGATGACATCCTGCATAGTACTGGTAGAAGGTATCACGAACTCAGGGTCACCTGCACGAATTCAAGAAATGCTCTTAAGCAACGCAGTAATGTCATAAGACAAAATACGATTCAATCAAAGCAAGTGCATGACCAACAGAAGAATGCACATGTACAAAAATAACAGAAAAACAAGCTTCAGGCCTATCTTTGACAGAAAAGGCTAAAATGAAGCAGAGACCCGAAAATGCACACTTTGTGACACATCTCCAAACGCAGGCAGCATACACAGCCAATCCGAAGAACAACGGTGTGCAAAAGCAAAGAAAAAAGCAGACAAAACAGCAAAAAACAAGCTTTAGGCCTGTTTTTGACAGATAAGGTCAAAACAACGCAGAGACACAGAAATGCGTATATTATCACACATATACGATATATACGTCATACACGACCAATACGAAGAGCTAGAAAGGACAAAAATGACAAAAAACCAAACAAAACAACAGAAGATACGCTTTAGGCTTATTTTTGACAGATAAGGCTAAAACGGCGCAGAGACACAGAAATACCCAGTTCGTGACACATATAAGACACACAGGTCATAATGAACACCCACAAAAAGTTTCGTTCAAAAATCATGTCCCGAACACCCCGACTGAACAGCTTTTGTAAAACGCACCCAAGCTACAAAAACGGCCTTTTCACGACCTTTTCTTTATCAATGAAGTCCTAACCTCCCACGAACCAACACTTTAGCCAACCCAGACGGCTTACATGACAATACATCCAAGACTCGAAGCACGAGAAGCAAAAAAAAAAACGAGTTCAAGAAGCCTAGCTCAACTACACAAAAACGCTCCGAAACGCTCCAAAACACCTCCAAGTCACGCGTGCTCAGCAAAAATGAGCAAACCATGCACCATACAAGTCATCATGACCCAAGACAAAAATTTTCGACAAGTTTCGGAACCGAAAATTTCGACCCGAAAAACCGTCTCCATACAAAAACACACGAAAATTACGGATTTTCAAACCGTTTTTCGCACACAAAACACCCATGGCCTCTTCATTAGCATACAATGACATTTCAAAGACAACCAAGCCTATCAGTGTCGTTTTACACGACAAAAACAGAGCAAAACCCCGACAAAACCCCCTGTCACACGGTTTTTGGCCCAAGAAACCCGACTTTCGCGCCAATTTCAACGAAACGAATTCACCCAAGCATTATACTACTAATGGGTAACCTACATTGAGATTTTGAGCGTATTCCGAGACCAAAAGCGAAAAATGACCAAAACGCCCTTGACCTTCTACACGAAAAACAGCCCTAATACACGGGTTTTTTCACACACAATCATCAACAATCACGAGACAAGCCTCCTACTACTCTCAAGCATTGATTTCAAGCAACAACGATAGCAAAATTCGAATCATGCAAGACGGTTTAACATAAACCCTAAAAAACGAATTTTCAGTTAAAACCGACTCAAACCGACTTCAAAACACGAATTAGCAACTTGATTGAGTGCATACCTTGGTCCATTGCGAATCGTAGGAGGCGGAATCACGAATTTTGGTGGAGAAATCGCCAAGAAAAAGCTTTTTCGATTTTGAGGTGTTTGTGTATGTTGCGGCTGCTATGCTCTTCTCCCTCTCCTTCCCGTGTTTTGAACAAAACAGCACACACACCCACTAAATCGCCAGACCTCTGGCGATTAAGTGGTTAGGCGCGGGTCAATTTTTAGTTTTGACTGGTAATAACGGTCTATTACGCTATTAATTCACTCTTTTATGCACTACTATGATAAAACACGAGAATACACATGCTCGTTACGAGCCGAGAGCCCGAATTTCACAAAATAACAACACGTATACACTCTTCACGAGTTACAAATCAAAATACGTATACTTCTCACGAGTTAAATACGTACATTTTTCAAAACAAATACACTCTTTACGAGTTACAAATCAAAAGTACGTATACTCCTCACGAGTTAAATGCGTATACTTTTCAAAACAAATACACTCTTTACGAGTTACAAATCAAAAATACGTATACTCCTCACGAGTTAAATGCGTATACTTTTCAAAACAAATACACTCTTTACGAGTCACGAAATCAAAAATACGTATACTCCTCACGAGTTAAATACGTATATTTTCAAAACAAATACACTCTCTACGAGTCACAAAGTCAAAAATACGTATACTCCTCACGAGTTAAATACGTATATTTTTCAAAGCAAATACACTCTTCACGAGTCACAAAATCAAAATACGTATATTTCCTACAAGTTAAATACGTATATTTTCAAAACAAGTACACTCTCTACGAGTCACAAAATCAAAATACGTATATTCCCTACAAGTTAAATACGTATATTTTTCAAAAACAAATACACTCTTTACGAGTCACAAAATCAAAATACGTATACTCCTCACGAGTTAAATACGTATATCTTTCAAAACAAATACACTCTTTACGAGTCACAAAATCAAAAATACGTATATTTCCCACAAGTTAAATACGTATACTTTTCAAAACAAATACACTCTTCACGAGTCACAAAATCAAAATACGTATATTTCCTACAAGTTAAATACGTATATTTTCAAAACAAGTACACTCTCTACGAGTCACAAAATCAAAATACGTATATTCCCTACAAGTTAAATACGTATATTTTTCAAAAACAAATACACTCTTTACGAGTCACAAAATCAAAATACGTATACTCCTCACGAGTTAAATACGTATATCTTTCAAAACAAATACACTCTTTACGAGTCACAAAATCAAAAATACGTATATTTCCCACAAGTTAAATACGTATACTTTTCAAAACAAATACACTCTTTACGAGTCACAAAATCAAAAATACGTATACTCCTCACGAGTTAAATACGTATACTTTTCAAAACAAACACACTCTTTACGAGTTACAAAATCAAAAATGCGTATACTCCTCACGAGTTAAATACGTATACTTTTCAAAACAAGTACACTCTCTACGAGTCACAAAATCAAAATGCGTATGCTCCTCACAAGTTTAATACATATACTTTTCTAAAAATACACTCTTTACGAGTCGCAAAATCGAAAATACGTATACTCCTCACGAGTTAAATACGTATATTTTTCAAAACAAATACACTCTTCACGAGTTACAAATCAAAAATACGTATACTCCTCACGAGTTAAATACGTATATTTTTCAAAAAAACAAAAACACTCTTTACGAGTTACAAATCAAAATACGTATACTCCTCACGAGTTGAATACGTTTTTTTTTTTTTTTTTTTTTTTTTTTTTTTTTTTTTTTTTTTTTTACACAAAGCAAAATACACACTTTCATTCAAATCAAAAAGCGGATACACAAGCAAGCACGCAGCAGACACGCAAGACGCAGGAGATGGCCAAGCTACAAAACGCCATTGAATCACACCCAAACAACAGCAGGCCGGCAAGCCCTAAAACATGCAGGACCGTCATGTCCCTAAACATGCCGTCCCTCCCCGCATTCCCGACACTAAGTCCTCGTCTCTCCCCGAGACACATACTTAGCGTCGCCAGGTAGTATCGAGACTGTAATGGTCCGGATACTATCTTCTAAGTTTAACTAGCGCTTTAGTCCAAGCTCAGTCAAACAGGGGGCTCTGTAGATACCCGTATCCGTACCCCCCCCAAAAGCAAACCCGATGACGAAAAGGACTTTTCATGCATGTTTTAAATAAAACGAAACGGTACATAAGTGTCTAAAACATTTTAGTCATTTTTAACGTATTAATTTGAATTTGCATATTTCGTAAAAATGAATATTAATTTAGTCATTTTAATCGTAAGTCGACACAATACGCACAAGCACGACACAAAGACGCCTCACAAAAATGGCCCAAGAACACAAAAACGACCCACACACACACACAAAAACGGCCCAAAACACATAAAAAGGCCCAAGCACCCGAGCGGGCCAAAATGCGTCCCGGGTCACATTCTTACAAAACAAAATCCCACAAAGTCGTAAAATAATACGTTACAATATTATTTTACTTCGAGCCAAGATCGAAAAACACGATTTAAAAACCGAAACACGAAACACGAAACGCGAGAATCGAAACAAAACCAAGTGGATGAAACAACTTGATCAATTTGATCAAATTGCAACCCCAAAGTCATGCTGCACGCAGCCATAGCCTTACACACCTACGATAACGTATTACGGCGCAACAAATTTGTCAGAAACAAAGGGGAAAATCGCCAGTTTTCTGGCGATTTTATGGTCCTCCCCTGACATTTCTGGCGATTTTCTGAAGAATTGTTGGTTCTCTGGCGATTTTCTGATCAATTAGGCATAAAACACGAAGCATTTGCTATAAATAGCAGCCCTTGTTCAACCATTTTCAACATCGGAAATCACAACAACAATTACAACAACACTCAAAAAAACCGATACTCATACTCACAAAAAGCCTCTCGCACTTATAAATCTCCACTCTAAAAACCGTCCTTGCATTTCAAGGTAAAGAAATTTTACCTTCCGATTGGGCGTCCGAGACTTACAGGGTTACTTTAACCCCACCCCGATATTGGCATTAACGAACCCTTATTCGCAATTCGGTTGTAGTAATTCGAATCAAAGATTCGTCTAAACCCCGCCAATATCGCATAAACAAACGACTCAAAATCACTAAATTAAACACCACTTTTACATTATGCAAATTCTCGATTCATGCATTAAATTACGACTAAAGCACGGATTCTACATTTAACTGTACCGTTTCATATAGTCTTTTAAACATGCAAAACCGAGGGTTTTACAAAATCTTAGAATTGAACACAAGTCGGAGAATAACGTTTAGTTATTAATTCAAATACAATGAATTAGTAATTTTACGTATATTTCCTATAGCAAATCGTCATAGCTATGACGGCTTACATTTATTTTACATATTTATCGAGTCATATATTTGCATTTGTACGTAGCGTCCTATTAGCCCAAATATCGAAATTAAAGCATATGTTTTCAAATTAGTAAAGACTACTTTTACGTAGGCTTTTTTATTACAGTTTTCATAATACATTTTGTCAAAACTTTCGAAAAGTAACCTCACTCCGAATCCTCTCTGGTTTCACAATAACCTCAGACGGATAGGTATCGACGCACCTTAAAATCTGAGACACCCGTGTCTTATATTTTAAGACGCGTTGAATAGGTTCCAAATTCCTTTAATATTTGGTGGCGACTCCAAAAACACATTTCAAAAGGATTTTTGTATTTCTTTTTGTTATAATCACATGCAATGACATTCCCCCATAAGCAAAAGAACGCTCGAGCGAGCTGAGCAAAGCAACGCCCTAAAAAGCGAAGCTCCAGCGCCCGCGAGCTTCTTGCAAAATTTATTCATCTTTCCCGCGCCGTGCATTCCGCCCCATGACACATTTCGAGGGCGGGCGCGAGCGGGGCGTCGAGAAGGGATCACCCCAAGACCGGTATCCTTACTTCTCTATCTCATTCACTTCCATGTCTCTCTCGGCATGCACCAAGAGAGCATGAAGTTCATGGTAACTCTTATCCATGTTGTTCATGTTGTAGTTCACCCAAAAATGAGCAAACTTATTAGGAAGTGAGTGAAGAATACGGTTAATCGCAAGCGCTTTAGGAATAGCACACTCATGACGCTCAAGAGTGTCTATGTACTCAATCATCTTGAGCACATGGGGACCAACTTTTTGGCCCTTTTCAAGTTTAGCATCGAAAATGTAACACCCCGTGCTAATTTAATTCAATAGTTAGCCATCAATTTCTAATTTCAAACCTTAAATCATTTCTTAATCATTTAATCTTTCAAAATCACACTTTTTGCAAAACTTTCGTTTTGTAAAATTTCTCGACTTCTTTAATACTTTTTAATATTTTTGAATAATGAAATAAATATTTTAGTCTTAGAATTCAAAAGTAGAAATATTTCGAAAAATAGTCAAACGCGCACACTTTAACTTTTATCGCTTTTGACGCCCGACTTTTTAAAAACTGACGAATTTCGTGGAAAACATTTTTAAACACAAATTAGACAATTTTAATGCTCAAATAGTAATGTGGACTTATTTGGTGATGATGGAGGGGATGATGGCTTAATTAACTTAATAAAACATTATTTTTCTAAATTAAAAATCCTAATACATGCACCTAAATTACCACTTGACCTAAATTCATTCTAACAACTTGTTTCATTATTTCACAAGTGTAAAAACAAGCCCCTTGAAGCCTTGGACCAGCCGAACCATTTACTCCCTTTCTCCCTTTGATTTTCTTCCATTTTTATTACTAAAACCTCTAAATTAAAACACTAATATTACTCTAATAATTCCTAGTATCATTTAGCTAATTAGTGGGTATATTTGGAGCTTACTTGTTACGGGTTTTTGAAGGTGAAGACGGGTACTTGGGTGAAGCTTTGGACCTAGATAATATAGTCGATCCGGACAACCAATAAACTTACCGATTAAGGTGACTAACTATGTCTTATATTATCTTTTTAGTAAATTAATTTGTTTTGTTATTATAATTTTATGAGTATGAAAATTATGTTAAATATGTTAAACATCACTTATATGTACTTGTGTGTTTAGGTGTTGTATAATAAAATGATAATAACTAAATAATATACTAAATAGATTATTGTAGTAATATTGTTCTATGTTTAGTTAAATTAATTTTGAGCATTTTTAATTTATGTTCATATGATTTTTATGTTTAGTTATGTTTTAATTAAGTAGTAGTCATATATAAAAATTATGTGAAATATTAACAATGAGTTTAAAGTGATTAAAATCGAAAATAGAAATTATATGTTCATATATATTATACTCGGCATTCCCTTTTATTTTGACATATTTTCACTTTTAATTTTTGTAAATAATATATTAGAATAAGTTAGTTAAAATAGATGTTCCTATGAAAAAAAAAACCTAAATTAGGAAAACAAATTATAAATTATTAAAATCGAAATTAGTGTTCTTGAGCTTTAATATGATCTTCATGTGTGTTCTTGATTTATTCATGTTGATGTTCATCATTCTTGCTCATTTTGATCTTATTTTATTTTATGTTTGTTAATAATTTATGTTTATGTTTAGTTATTGTTTTATATATCACTTAGTATTATACTATAAATCAACTAAAACATTATAAACCATTTAGATTAAAAAGTTAGAAAATTAAAGTGTTGAAAAACACTATTCATAAATATAAATGAAATTGTTAGTAAATTTCATTTTAGTTTAAATCGTTTTAGTATAATTAGAATAATTGAAATATAAAAACTTTAAGCTAAAAACCGATAAAATCGAAAAATGAAAATTTAGAACACCACCATCATTGTCCACGGCATCTCCCTTATTTTTAGGGTTAAAATTATTTTTGTCACTTTTTAGTTTATTGTTAATATAATTTAATTATTAGTTAATAAGTTAGATTTAAGAAATTAAAAGAAATAAATCAATTTTGACACATATATCATATCACACGACATTTCTATTTTTAATGGACTAAATTTGACTAAAATGAAATTATCACTAAGTCACTAAAGTTAAATAGTAATTAGAATTGAATTTTAGTATAAATCGATTTAGTTATAAATGAAATATTATAAACCGATAAAAATATGTAACCGTTATAAAAATGAACTAAATCGTGTGTTACTGCCTTTGCTATTTGGACTGTTGATCTTGGACTTACGGACCTAAATGAATCATCCACGATACTATTATTTTTAAAATGAAAATCGCTAAATTTAGTTAATAGACGACTAAATTTAACTAAGTCTCATTTTAAAATAAATGTCATTATCACTTTTTACAAATTGAACTTAACATTTTTAAAACTAATATTTTAAAATGAAAATCATTATCACTTTATACAAAATGAACTTAACGTTTTTGAAACTAGACTTTTAGATATTTTCAAAAATCACTAAATACAAACCGAACTTAACGTTTTTAAAACTAGACTTTTGAAATATTTTCAAAAATCACTAAGTACAAAACGAACCTAACAACTTTGAAACTAGAATTTTTGTACTTAGCAAATAAAATGAAATTTTAGTTTATACTTAGGAAATATATTAATATATATGAATACGTATAAAAATACGTATAAATATAAAATACATACAAGTATAGGAATACGTGTAAGTATAAAAAATACGTATAGAATACGAAGTATAAAAATACGAATACGTATAAAAATACGTATAAAATACGAAGTATAAAAATACGAATACGTATAAAAATACGTATAAAATACGATGAATAGTGACCAATGAATAGTGTCAAGTGAATAGTGATTTATGAATAGTAAAAAGTGAATAGTGAAATACTGAAAATAATTGAAAATCTTACTAAGTATAGAAAATTTAAAATGAATAAGTAAATGACTTAAAGTGTTTGAAAAACACTTAAATAAAATTTGACATATTAATAAACATATCAAGTTAGAAATCTAAAAACGTTAATAATTAACAACACCTCAAATAATAAACGAACGTGTTATGTGATCATATGAAACCTACAATTCAAATAAAACGTTTGACGCTGAGACTAGGAGAGTCTAGTAACATGTGATATGGAATATCAAATAAATAATGAATATTGAGTAAGTTAAATAAAAGGTCAAGCTTGGGCCTCAGATATGAAAACGTCAATCGTAAGTGAAGTGGGTTTAAGATAGTCTTGTGGCGGTCGCCACTCTTGGACAAGATAATGAATACGTCATGGTTTTTGCCACAGGCTTTAGGAAATAGTCGTTTTATCTGGAGTTAAGGTGCTCTAGGAATAGCGTGGCCCATTCTTAACGTGGATACTAATGTACATGTACTAGACTAGGGTTTAATTCACTCTATTTCGCTAAAGTTATCAGGGCCACCGTAACATTATGTGCATATGCGCTTTACTGCTCGCCTCCTTGCCGTGTTTCGCCTTTATTGGACGCGACACTAGCATTCGTTCTTACCTGCGTAAAGATTACTTGACGAGATTGTATCCAAGTTCGAATCATTTCGAACACTAGAGGATGAGATGCAAGTATTATAGTATTCGGCGTGGTTTACGAGTCGAGTAAGCCTCCGCACTATGGAAGTGAGATGCAATCGATCGAGTACAAAGGCCTACTCAAAGGGTCGCTCGTAGCGATGTGTTGTGTGTTGCTTGATTAAATGAGAACGAGTGTGTACCATCTTCGAAAATTAAAGACCACAAGTTTCTGAAGTGAATCGAGTCTGCATGATGAGAACAATACGATACGTATGTATGTATGCGATCTGATATCGCTTTGTAATCTTGCTGATATGTTGTGATACTATGGCTATGATATTATATGTTATTTGCTTTCATAACTGAATATCATGCTTATATGATTTATCGCTTTAACCGCATGCTTATTATGACATATATGTCTTTACATGCTAATTGTATTAAGCATGTTTATGTTTTATCATAATGTTATGTTTATAAAGCGATAATATTAAACCAAAGTAATTGAAATCGAGGGTAAGTATGAGCATAGCTAGTCACTGTCCGCTCAGCGGGCATCCCCCCAATAGTTTATTGTGCAGGACGATCGTGGACCAGGAGCTGGATTTTGGATGGGGCCACGAGACGTTTTTACGCTTTACTTTTGTTGCTTTTGAGAGATATGTAATATATATAACGCTACTCCTTTTAATCTCCGTATTTAGAGTTGTTCTATTCAACTCTTAAACGATGATGTAATATTTTGGGTTATTTGTATAATTAATAACGCTGGTTTAAGACTTAATTAATTTCCGCCTTAGTAATTAAAGTCGACTAAAACCAGGTTGTTACAGTTGGTATCAGAGCTGACTCGTGACCGTAACATGAATTGCCTAATGCGATTTATGCTTACCTAACGAGAGACACCTGGGCAGTACAAACATATTAATATGTTAAACTGCAAGACTACTAGGATCAAATAATAAATTAGATTTTTCTTTATTAGATCACTTAAATAATAAACTTAAAATCGCTTTAAAGTGTGAGGATGGGTAGAAACCTTAAGGACCGACCATAGGCTAAGGATTTTTAAATAACAAACTACTTCCCTCAAAATAAAATACACTAACTATCGTATGCTTGCTATTTGCTGAAGTGACTGACTAAAACTAACAACTATCCTCGGATATAAAATTTGAATAATAATTCAACTTCCGAGGATTGAAGCGTCAAAGGAGTACCAGACGGCACGGAGTGAAGACATCTGTTAAATTCGTAACCAATTCCACAAAAATACATTCTCCCTCTCTCCTACTTTTATATCCTTCCGAAGAAAATGTACTAGATACATTTTAAAATCCTAAAACCGATGTAACCAAAAATTACATCTCAATGAAATAAAGTACCTAACTTCTGTGCTTACTTGCATAGCTGCCGTTATTGCATTTACTTTCAAGTAAAAGCTATCAATGATAAGCATGTCTTCTAACCTCTCGCAATACTAATAAATTCCTTCACGTCTTAATTCTTTCGTAATGGTCAGCACCTCCAATGACAGACGAGGAAAGACACCTCCTGGCAGAAGAATCTTTGATCCGCTTTGGCGTAAATAGCCACTGACAACGCAAACCGCCAACATCATCCAAGCGCTGCTTGATCGTGTTTCACGTCATCGACCACAAGAATACTCGTTCAAGTAACCCCGCCGATCTCACGAATTGGCTAGAAGAGATGAAAAAGTCGATGGACCTAAGCAGACACCTCCGCAGGATAGGGTAAACATCGCCGCCTACTACTTGAAAGGCGAGGCGAATGATTGGTGGAACGTGGTCGACCAACGAGCCTCGACGCCACGCTCACATGGTACGAGTTCACAACGAAAATCAAGGAGAAGTACTTTGGGTATGAGCTCGTTGTCGGAAGGAAGAGGAATTCATAGCTCTTAAGATGGGGACATGACACTCCAAGAATACACCGCAAAATTTCAACACCGCCAAATTTGGGATCGCGATCGCTCCCAACGAAAGGGCCATGACCCGCAGGTATCTCGCAATATGTCCAACACTATGCGTACCCACATGAGTACCAACACCTACAATACCGCTTCGCCGGCGTATGAATGCGCATGTAGCCTATGGGCTTCTCCGGAGTTAGAAAAGGTGAAAAGAAGAAGAAGGTGTTTGTGCCCTCCGTGTCACGCCGAAGCTTCATTCGGCTTTAACTACCAACGCCCAATTCAAACAGAGGTCAAATTTTCAGAGGCCTGCGTTCCAAAACAGGGTTCTCTTTGGGAACAACGAGAGAGCCATGGTTGCGTGAAGGGCTCCTCAACCAAGGGCCGCACCGGGAAATTGTCGTATATGCCGCAAGGCTCTACATGAGGGGAGGCAGTGCAATGGTCTGCCAATCACCTGTTTCAAATGCAAGATGGTAGGGCATAAGTCGAATGTATGCCCCAACATCCAGAACACGGCACCTGATGCGGGGGTACCACAATCTGTTGTGGTACAGGGTCGAGTTTATGTACTCAGAGGCCGAGGCGTAAGAGTCACCGAGGCGTGACGTCATCACCGTATTTTTCCTATAAACTCGTGGAACGCCGCTGCTTTATTTGACACCGGGGCATCATTGTCCTTTGTATCTTCTAAATTTGTTTCAAAGGCTAATCTCACAAAATCCGAATCAATCAACGCAAATATTTCTTTACCAAACGGAAAAATTTTCAAATGTTCCAAAATATTCAAAGAAACTCCAATCACAATCCATAAAACAATCTTTCCTTCCGACCTTATTCTTTTTGACATGCCGGAGTTCGACGTCATTCTGGGGATCGATTGGTTGACTAAGTATCATGCGTTGTTCGAGTGCCGAGATCGGAAAATTCGCTTGAAGCATCCTACAGGGACTAGAGTCACGTATCAGAAGACTTCGCCAATTAAGGGGGCGAAAATCATCTCCATGTTACAACTACAGCGGCTAGAAAGAAAAGGACACCAAGTGTACCTATGCAGCGTCAATGAAGTCAAGGAAAGCGTGGATATCGAAGGTATTCACGTGGTACGGGAATTCCCTGACGTTTTCCCAGACGACTTACCAGGCTTGCCACCTGCTCGTGACGTCGAATTCTCTATCGACCTTGTGCCAGGCACGGCCCCAATCTCAAAGGCACCCTATAGGATGGCACCGGTAGAACTACAGGAATTAAAGAAACAACTGGAAGAAATGATTGAAAAGGGTTTCATAAGACCGAGTGTCTCACCCTGGGGAGCACCGGTTCTCTTTGTGAAGAAGAAGGATGGCAGTATGAGACTCTGCATCGACTACAGGGAATTAAACAAGGTGACCATTAAGAACCGCTACCCTACGCCAGGATTGACGACCTTTTGATCGCCTAAAAGCGCGGAGTGTTTTCTAAGATCGACCTGAGGTCAGGTTATCATCAGATCGCTGTTAGGGAATCTGACATCCAGAAGACTGCTTTCAGAAGCAGATATGGTCACTACGAATTCAAGGTTATGCCTTTCGGTTTGACAAATGCACCAATGGGTGTTCATGGATCAAATGAACAGGACCTTCCACGAATACTTAGACATATGCGTGGTTGTGTTCATTGATGATATCCTAATTTATTCCAAGACCGGGGCAGAA
This sequence comes from Dianthus caryophyllus, assembly GCA_023091065.1. Lineage (NCBI taxonomy): Eukaryota > Viridiplantae > Streptophyta > Magnoliopsida > Caryophyllales > Caryophyllaceae > Dianthus > Dianthus caryophyllus. The sequence goes on from JALGRB010000016.1 coordinate 795,980, forward strand.
CACGAGAAACATCTACGTATCATTCTGGGAATACTGAGGAAATATAAGTGGTATGCTAAATTTTCTAAGTGCGAATTTTGGCTCGAGAAGGTAGCATTCACGGGTCACGCTATCTCGAAGGGCGGAGTGATGGTAGATCCCGCAAAGATCGACGCAAATGAAAGAATGGAAGGCTCCCACAAATATAATCGAAATACGCAGCCTTCCTAGGATTGGCGAGGATACTACAGGAGGTTCGTTCGGATTTCTCTAAGGTAGCACGACCAATGACAAAGTCGCTACAAAAGAATCCAAATTCATATGGAGCGACGAGTGCGAGAATGCATTCCAGGAACCCAAGACAAGGCTTACCACAGCACCCGTCTTAGCTCTTCCTACGGATGGGGACGAGTATGAAGTCTGATGGACGCCAACCGAATGGCTTGGGTTGCGTACTGATGCAACAAGGGAAGGTCATTGCTTATGCGTCAAGGCAGTTAAAGGTTCATGAACGAAACTACCCAACTCATGACCTAGAATTAGCAGCTGTGGTGTTTGCTTTGAAAATCTGGCGTCATTACCTCTACGGAGTGAGTATCAAGTTCTACACTGACCACAAAAGCCTGAAATATATATTCACGCAGAAGGAACTCAACATGAGACAACGCCGGTGGTTAGAACTGATCAAGGACTACAAGATTGAGCTCTTTGTACCCACGAGGGTAAGGCTTAACGCCGTTCTTTGACGCTCTAAGTAGAAAGACTACGCATACCCTTAGCAACATTTGGGAGATTCCGGCTGGTATTGTCAGAGACTTCAAAAGAATGAATTTAGAGTTGGTTCAGTCTGATGATGCCGACTTAAACGCAATGATCGCAGAGCCGGAGTTATATCACGAGATAAGAGCTCTACAATGGGAAGATGAAGAGCTTGTTAAGATCCGATGGGAAATTCCTTCAGGAAATCGAGAAGGGTTTGAGATTAAACCTGACGGGAGTTTAAGATTCAAAGAAAGGTGGTGTGTGCCCGACGTACCGGTGCTAAAGAGAAAGATCCTTGACGAGGCACATAGTACACGATACTCCATACATCCAGGATCCGATAAAATGTACCAAGACTTAAAACTGAAGTTTTGGTGGGTTAGAATGAAAGCAGAGATTGCAGAGTATGTTGCAAAGTGTCTAATCTGCCAGAAAGTGAAGTTTGAACATCAACGACCCGGGGGACTACTACAACCTTTGGACATTCCTTTGGGGAAATGGGACTCCATCTCCATGGATTTTATAACAGGTTTGCCAAGAACTCACCGAAGCAATAATGCGATTTGGGTAATAGTGGACCGCTTGACCAAAACGGCCCACTTTCTACCAATCAAAGACACTTGGAGCCTTGAAGAGCTAGCTAAGGCTTATGAGAAGGAGGTGATTCGACTACACGGTATCTGCTAGACATTATCTCGGACAGGATCCGAGATTCACCTCTCACTTTTGGGACAAACTCCTGCGGCGTTGGGAAGCCAACTGAAGATGAGCACCGCTTTCCACCCTGCAACTGATGGTCAAACTGAGCGAACTATCCAAACGGTTGAAGACATGCTCAGGGCATGTGCTTTAGAATTCAACGAGAACTGGGAGAAAAGCCTACCTTTGATTGAATTCTCCTACAACAATAGCTTCCATGCTAGTTTGGGTTGTGCACCATTCAAGGCACTCTACGGGAGAAAGTGTCGTAGCCCAGTCTGTTGGGACGATGCTAGTGACAACGTGGGAACTGGACCACAGGTCATACAAGACCAGATTGAGCACATCAAGATCATCCGTGAACGACTACAAGCGGCCCAGGACCGCCAGAAGATGTATGCCAACAAACATCGCCGACCTATTGAGTTCGAAGTCGGCGATCATGTGTTCTTGAAAGTATCACCCATGAAGGGGGTCCGACGTTTCGGTTTGAAAGGAAAATTGAGTCCTAAATACGTGGGACCATATGAGATAACCGACAGAATTGGTGAGGTGGCCTATCGCCTAGCATTACCACCCAATTTGTCGAAGGTTCACAACGTCTTTCACGTTTCTCAACTGAGGAGATACAGAAGTGACCCAAGTCATATCATTACGCCTGATGTGATCGCAGTTGAGCCTAATTTACTATACTCTGAGAGACCTGTCAAGATTCTAGCGCGAGAAACCAAGAGGTTGAGGCGGAAGACGGTTCCCTTAGTGAAGGTGCTATGGAAGGGTCAATTGACTGAACAAGCAACTTGGGAGACCGAAGCCTCTATGAAGGAGAAATATCCCGAGCTGTTTACCTCAGGTGAAAATCCTATTCTTCATTCAAGTTTCGGGACGAAACTTTTCTAAGGGGGGAGGTTTGTAACACCCCGTGTTAATTTAATTCAATAGTTAGCCATCAATTTCTAATTTCAAACCTTAAATCATTTCTTAATCATTTAATCTTTCAAAATCACACTTTTTGCAAAACTTTCGTTTTGTAAAATTTCTCTACTTCTTTAATACTTTTTAATATTTTTGAATAATGAAATAAATATTTTAGTCTTAGAATTCAAAAGTAGAAATATTTCGAAAAATAGTCAAACGCGCACACTTTAACTTTTATCGCTTTTGACGCCCGACTTTTTAAAAACTGACGAATTTCAAGGAAAACATTTTTAAACACAAATTAGACAATTTTAATGCTCAAATAGTAATGTGGACTTATTTGGTGATGATGGAGGGGATGATGGCTTAATTAACTTAATAAAACATTATTTTTCTAAATTAAAAACCCTAATACATGCACCTAAATTACCACTTGACCTAAATTCATTCTAACAACTTGTTTCATTATTTCACAAGTGTAAAAACAAGCCCCTTGAAGCCTTGGACCAGCCGAACCATTTACTCCCTTTCTCCCTTTGATTTTCTTCCATTTTTATTACTAAAACCTCTAAATTAAAACACTAATATTACTCTAATAATTCCTAGTATCATTTAGCTAATTAGTGGGTATATTTGGAGCTTACTTGTTACGGGTTTTTGAAGGTGAAGACGGGTACTTGGGTGAAGCTTTGGACCTAGATAATATAGTCGATCCCACAACCAATAAACTTACCGATTAAGGTGACTAACTATGTCTTATATTATCTTTTTAGTAAATTAATTTGTTTTGTTATTATAATTTTATGAGTATGAAAATTATGTTAAATATGTTAAACATCACTTATATGTACTTGTGTGTTTAGGTGTTGTATAATAAAATGATAATAACTAAATAATATACTAAATAGATTATTGTAGTAATATTGTTCTATGTTTAGTTAAATTAATTTTGAGCATTTTTAATTTATGTTCATATGATTTTTATGTTTAGTTATGTTTTAATTAAGTAGTAGTCATATATAAAAATTATGTGAAATATTAACAATGAGTTTAAAGTGATTAAAATCGAAAATAGAAATTATATGTTCATATATATTCTACTCGGCATTTCCCTTTTATTTTGACATATTTTCACTTTTAATTTTTGTAAATAATATGTTAGAATAAGTTAGTTAAAATAGATGTTCCTATGAAAAAAAAAAACTAAATTAGGAAAACAAATTATAAATTATTAAAATCGAAATTAGTGTTCTTGAGCTTTAATATGATCTTCATGTGTGTTCTTGATTTATTCATGTTGATGTTCATCATTCTTGCTCATTTTGATCTTATTTTATTTTATGTTTGTTAATAATTTATGTTTATGTTTAGTTATTGTTTTATATATCACTTAGTATTATACTATAAATCAACTAAAACATTATAAATCATTTAGATTAAAAAGTTAGAAAATTAAAGTGTTGAAAAACACTATTCATAAATATAAATGAAATTGTTAGTAAATTTCATTTTAGTTTAAATCGTTTTAGTATAATTAGAATAATTGAAATATAAAAACTTTAAGCTAAAAACCGATAAAATCGAAAAATGAAAATTTAGAACACCACCATCATTGTCCACGGCATCTCCCTTATTTTTAGGGTTAAAATTATTTTTGTCACTTTTTAGTTTATTGTTAATATAATTTAATTATTAGTTAATAAGTTAGATTTAAGAAATTAAAAGAAATAAATCAATTTTGACACATATATCATATCACACGACATTTCTATTTTTAATGGACTAAATTTGACTAAAATGAAATTATCACTAAGTCACTAAAGTTAAATAGTAATTAGAATTGAATTTTAGTATAAATCGATTTAGTTATAAATGAAATATTATAAACCGATAAAAATATGTAACCGTTATAAAAATGAACTAAATCGTGTGTTACTGCCTTTGCTATTTGGACTGTTGATCTTGGACTTACGGACCTAAATGAATCATCCACGATACTATTATTTTTAAAATGAAAATCGCTAAATTTAGTTAATAGACGACTAAATTTAACTAAGTCTCATTTTAAAATAAATGTCATTATCACTTTTTACAAATTGAACTTAACATTTTTAAAACTAATATTTTAAAATGAAAATCATTATCACTTTATACAAAATGAACTTAACGTTTTTGAAACTAGACTTTTAGATATTTTCAAAAATCACTAAATACAAACCGAACTTAACGTTTTTAAAACTAGACTTTTGAAATATTTTCAAAAATCACTAAGTACAAAACGAACCTAACAACTTTGAAACTAGAATTTTTGTACTTAGCAAATAAAATGAAATTTTAGTTTATACTTAGGAAATATATTAATATATATGAATACGTATAAAAATACGTATAAATATAAAATACGTACAAGTATAGGAATACGTATAAGTATAAAAATACGTATAGAATACGAAGTATAAAAATACGAATACGTATAAAAATACGTATAAAATACGAAGTATAAAAATACGAATACGTATAAAATACGATGAATAGTGACCAATGAATAGTGTCAAGTGAATAGTGATTTATGAATAGTAAAAAGTGAATAGTGAAATACTGAAAATAATTGAAAATCTTACTAAGTATAGAAAATTTAAAATGAATAAGTAAATGACTTAAAGTGTTTGAAAAACACTTAAATAAAATTTGACATATTAATAAACATATCAAGTTAGAAATCTAAAAACGTTAATAATTAACAACACCTCAAATAATAAACGAACGTGTTATGTGATCATATGAAACCTACAATTCAAATAAAACGTTTGACGCTGAGACTAGGAGAGTCTAGTAACATGTGATATGGAATATCAAATAAATAATGAATATTGAGTAAGTTAAATAAAAGGTCAAGCTTGGGCCTCAGATATGAAAACGTCAATCGTAAGTGAAGTGGGTTTAAGATAGTCTTGTGGCGGTCGCCATTGCCGGACAAGATAATGAATACGCCATGGTTTTTGCCACAGGCTTTAGGAAATAGTCGTTTTATCTGGAGTTAAGGTGCTCTACGAATAGCGTGGCCCATTCTTAACGTGGATACTAATGTACATGTACTAGACTAGGGTTTAATTCACTCTATTTCGCTAAAGTTATCAGGGCCACCGTAACATTATGTGCATATGCGCTTTACGGTTCTGTCTCCTTGCCGTGTTTCGTCTTTATTGGACGCGACACTAGCATTCGTTCTTACCCTGCGTAAAGATTACTTGACGAGATTGTATCTGAAGTTCGAATCATTTCGAACACTAGAGGATGAGATGCAAGTATTATAGTATTCGGCATGGTTTACGAGTCGAGTAAGCCTCTGACTATGGAAGTGAGATGCAATCGATCGTAGTACAAAGGCCTACTCAAAGTGGTCGCCTCGTAGCGTATGTGTTGTGTGTTGCTTGATTAAATGAGAACGAGTGTGTACCATCTTCGAAAATTAAAGACCACAAGTTTCTGAAGTGAATCGAGTCTGCATGATGAGAACAATACGATACGTATGTATGTATGCGATCTGATATCGCTTTGTAATCTTGCTGATATGTTGTGATACTATGGCTATGATATTATATGTTATTTGTTTTCATAACTGAATATCATGCTTATATGGTTTATCGCTTTAACCGCATGCTTATTATGACATATATGTCTTTACATGCTAATTGTATTAAGCATGTTTATGTTTTATCATAATGTTATGTTTATAAAGCGATAATATTAAACCAAAGTAATTGAAATCGAGGGTAAGTATGAGCATAGCTAGTCACCAAGCTCGGCCAACGCATCCCCAATAGTTTATTGTGCAGGACGATCGTGGACCAGGAGCTGGATTTTGGATGGGGCCACGAGACGTTTTTACGCTTTACTTTTGTTGCTTTTGAGAGATATGTAATATATATAACGCTACTCCTTTTAATCTCCGTATTTGGAGTTGTTCTATTCAACTCTTAAACGATGATGTAATATTTTGGGTTATTTGTATAATTAATAACGCTGGTTTAAGACTTAATTAATTTCCGCCTTAGTAATTAAAGTCGACTAAAAACCAGGTTGTTACAGAAAAACCGCACCGCGGCTTCATAAAGCCTAATTTGCGGTGCCTTAGAGAACATCGTCGTCACTCTAGTGAATATCTCATATGCACTTTTGTGATTGATGAAGCGAAGTTTGAGAGTAGGTGACATTGACCAAATCAATACATTTTTCATGTCATTGTCCACCTTTAGGTTCTCATCGTAGGCGGCTTGTGCCGCCGCGGTGGCCCTAAGTCCGGGTTCGGCGGGAGATTGCTCGGTAAGGTACTTAAGCACATTGTCGGATTGAGCGGCGCCCCTTATAGTTGAATCCCATTCAACAAAGTTGCTACCGTCATCTTTTAGGATACACTTATCCATCACGGTTCTCAATAATGAGTCTTTACCCAAAACGGGTGCGGGAGTTGATGTTGCCATTGCGTTTTGAAAATGATTCTACAACGATTTAGAGGAAATACATAAGCATTCATTGTATTCAAAAACATTTAAAATTCATTTAAATGCCCATTTATATAATTATCTCCCACGAAATTATATAAATGATTCCGAGACTCGCTTCTAGATAAAATTAGACATCTCATGTTTCCTTTTATGTAAAAACGATAAGTCCACACTTGACTAGTTCTACACTAGAACTCTCTGTTGATGATTTTCTTTAAAATGCATCCTTTAGCCCCAAATAACTCTTATTTGGTTGAGTTCAAACCAATTTAGCATGAGACTTCCTCTCACTACTTACCCATGGTAACGAGGTTCCACGTTGCGGAGGTCCTCATGAACATGGGGTTCATAGTTGCTACAATCGGAAAGGCTTAACCTCAATTCATTTTTAATAATGTGGGTGATCTTGCCAATTTAGTCATAAAATTTCTTTATAAGTGAACTAATTTAAGAAACGCGACTTAAATCGACAATCATAGTGGGATGACTTAGCAATCATGGCGATTTTGGCATGAAACGATCAAACAAACAAGCACACAAGTATAAATCCTAGCATGGCCACCTAAAAAGAAATAAAATTACAAGGAGTTACAAATTGGAAACCAACTCCTTGGTCCCTCTTCAAATGGACTTCATCATGACTCCTCCTTGTGTGCTTTAGAACTCTTCTAAGGCACCATCACGATCCATCGCCGGTCTTCGGTTTACAAATAGTTACAATTTAAATTTACAAACGAATACATAGCAAACCTATTATACATTTATACATTTATAAATGAAAATCAAAAATGTCCGAAATTGAATTTGATGAATAAAAGGTTTTACTTTTATTTTTATGAATAGTAAACATAACTTAACCTTTTTGAAATTTGAAAGGCGATATTAGTTTTGTGTTGATTTTCATAAAAATTTGAAATGTGTTTCTTTTTGAATTCTAAGGATAATATTTTTTTATTTTTATATTCCACAAAGTTTAAATCTGAACATAAAAAAGATAGTATTATTTGACGAAAAAAATTTAGACGCATTTTTATTATAAGAAAAAGGATGAATTTAATTTAAGGAACTAAATTCTTTCATAATATTGTGTTAAATAACACGGGGTGTTACAGAGCTTACAGGTACTACAACGCTTCGTCGCGCCCATCTTAAGGTACTTTATTTTGCTGCTTCGTGGCAGATGGCTATGCCCCTTGCTCTACGACGGTTTTGGGGAGCTCGATCGTGCTAATGTGAGTATTTCCCCCCCCCCCCCCCCTTCCCTCATTCTTTGCATTTATCCCGCCCCTAATTTTATATGTCCGCTTAATTGCTGCTTGTGGTTGTGCTGTTTTCCACATTGAGGACAATGTGTGATTTGGTCTTGGGGGAGTTGCGTCTTTCGCGCATCTTAGTTGCATTTTTATTTTGTGTGAATTTAAATAAAAATCCAAATTTAAAAATTGAAAAATCAGAAATAGTTGTTCGTTGCCGCTTAGAAACCTTCTGCGCAGATTAGCTTTAGTGTCTTTTGAGATACACTCGTCGTCACTTAGTTAAATCTCTTGATTGTGTTGATTTTCATGCCTTGCCTACCCTTACCCTTTCATCCTTAAGGTGATTCTAGTAGACTAGCTTATAATTCGGCATAGGGACATGTGACGTAAACGGGGAGAATTTCTTAGACTAACCACCCACTTGACATTATTTATACTCGTACTAGTGAAATGAAAACTTGAACTTATGTCATTGTTTGAGCCTATTTGTACTTAAATGATTGAACATTGCATGAAAAGGTACTTGTTTTTTGTTACAATTTTATTTACTCCACATAGCCTAAATGGCCTAGTTTTCAACTCTTTAGACTTAGGTCCCTCATTTTGTAGTCCGTCCTAGCCTTTGTAACCTGTTTTTCTAGTTTTATTATATCATTAACTACATTCACTAGCACAAAATTAAGCAAAAAAACGCAAAAAAACCCGTTTTTTATAACAAATACCCCCGTTGTTTCCATGGCCGTTGTATTTGATCAAAAAAAAATACGAAACCGTTGTATTTGATCAGAAACAACTGTTTTTAAAATCTGTTGTTTTTGATCAAATATAGCGGTTTTTTTTTTAAAAAAAAACCGGTTATATTTGATGATTAAATATAACGGTTTTTTAAAAAAAAAACCGTTATATTTGATGATTAAATATAACGGTTTTTTAAAAAAAACCGTTATATTTGATGATTAAATATAACGGTTTGTTAAAAAAACCGTTATAAATAATTCAATCTTTTTTAAAAAAAATTAAAATTACGAAATTGCTATAATTACATATAAATTATCCAAATACAATTTATATAAATTATCCAAATACAATTTATATAAATTATCTTAGTGCGTAATAATAAAAATAGATATTTGAAAGCTTAATCTAACCATCGTAGTTCAAGCCGTCGGAACCAATGCCATCGGCGGACCCACCGTCCTTTGAACACCTAAGTAAGGTAGAGTGCAGCGAGTTCTTTCGGTAGGTGAAAACGGATTTGTATTCCGACTGACGGTGACCAAGGAATGGGCCAGCAAAGTTGGTAGAAGGTTATCGTTTGTCAAAACTTCAAACAGCCATAACTTCGTGCCAGAGTGTCCGATTGGGGCAATTTTTTTTTTCAAACTGCTTAACTTTTCGAGATCTACGCGATGGGCATGCCCCAGCAGGGCATAGACGTCCGAATACTTTTTCAAAAAAAGGCCTCTAAATGGGTGTTTTTGCCCTTTTAAAGTTTTACGACGCAAACAAACAAACCTTCAATTCAAAACTCTGCGTGGCACACCGCTATTGTAACACCCGGTGTTGTCCGAGGTTATTCGGGCCGGGTACCCCGTTGAAGAGGTTCATGTGTTGGCTCAAGTGACATAGTGCTTAAAAAGATTGTTAGTACTACTCATATCAACAAGATGCATCTTCTTTTCTGGTGGCTCATCTTAAGAACTCTTCAGTTAAGCGTGCTTGCTGGAGAGTAGTCTTAGGATGGGTGACCTCCTGGGAAGTTCTCAGGATGCGCACGAGTGAGGACAAAGTGTGCTGGAAAGGACCCGTGTTGGTCAGTGGGCGATGTACGCAGCCTGGCGAGCTACCGTGAATGACATTTTGGCCTTTGGTTGGGGCCGGGGTGTTACAGCTATCCCCTCAATCCCAACTTGACCATACGCTTATCTATTGCGATAACTCTGCAGCCGTTTTTACAGTAATTGTGATATGATTAACGTACATCAGACTTTGGTTTCTATATTAATATATAGAAACCAATAGTCACCACACTCACACCCTTTCACAAAAACTATTTTATATACAGTGTATATGGGTAAGGTCGGAGGGAATTCAATTCCCGGATTCTAATTCATTTATCGAAACCGATCCATTACGGTATCGTCTATTATATTAGAATCTTATAATATTTAATGATCTCAATTATTAATTAAACCCGTAACACATAGGACATCCGAATATTATAAAATATTCTAACATTCTCCCACTTGGCCTATGTGTTGACTTTATGGTTTAGTAACTATAATGCGCACGTTTATATTAAGCTCATTAACTGTCATATACGTAATCGAATTTAGAACTAATCGGATCATGGCGGTCACAAGTCATTAAGCGACATGATTCCTTCCATGTATCACAAATCAGTTTAACTCAAAGGTATATTTAATTTGAGAAAACACAATACTTCTCATAATAGTCACATGTAATCTCATGAACATAAATGTATACACATCTTAATGATTACACGTACATTTACAGAAACATAACAATAAATGATATCTAAAGTCATAAACATTATAAGCATATTACATTTTATACAAGCAAGGCTTTATTTACAACACCCATGCGTTCTACATGGCCAATGAACGCTTTAGGTGGTAATCCCTTAGTCAACGGATCGGCAACCATCATGTCCGTCCTAATATGCTCAAATGACACTCTACGTTTCTGCACCTCCTCTTTAACGGCCAAGAATTTTAATTCCATGTGTTTAGCACCCTTGGAGTACTTGTCGTTTTTAGAGAAGAAAACGGCTGCAGAGTTATCGCAATAAATTTTCAGCGGCCTGGCTATACTATCGATGATTCCAAGTCCGGTTCACATCACAAGTCAAGTCATACGAAATCACATACACAAACCATACGTTCATGCTCATTAATCCGACATATAATCTCATACTCTTTATACATATCCAACTCGGTACAATTATCTCATTCACGTGTTCAATAACTATCCTGACACCATTTTCTCAATCTCCTTACATTATGAACTACTTCCGTCTCAATCCAAAGTCACCGTACACGCACACCCATATAATTATACAAACAACGGAAGCACCAGAGGTTCACTTCAAGCACAATCACACAGATTCTATTTATGCCCAAACATTAACACAGACCTTAAACCAAGAAACAATAAGATATATATAACCGGGCAACAACTACTTGTAAGACTGTACACCTTTTAGATCCAACGTAATCATCCTAATCCACTTCACAAGATGTTCTAGCACAAGCCAACCTCCACTAATGTCACCATATTACGCGCACAAGCACACTTATACATTCTGGACCAAGAATGGTCAAGTCGATCAAGGATGGAGTGGAGCTAGAGCATGGGTTGAGGCCTTGGACTCAAACCCTAGCCTAGGCCTTGGACCTAGGAGCCACTAAGTGCTAAGTCAAGTCAATCTAATGGTCAATTTAGCCAAACTTAGTGGGTCAAAGGAAGTCAAGGGAAAGTCAAGAAGGAGAGCAACCGAAAATTCAACAAATGTGTTTTTTTGAATGTGATCACCTTGGGTGCACCTAAGTGGGCTAATCCTCCAATAAACTAGACTCACAAGACTCACAAAAGTCGACTCAGTGAGGCTAGGAGCCGGCTCCCACAAAAGTTCACCAAGACATCCATTATTTTGTGCTTTAAGTCTTTTTCATTAATGTCGCTTTCATGCTTTATGCTTTATTGTTTTAGTCTTCAAAATTCAGATTTGTTGGGAGTGTGGACCGTCCCCCTTGAACCCCAAGGCTCTATCAAGACCCTTGGATGATCACCTAAAGATCAAGGTTAGGATTGAGTCACTTGTCACCATCAAACTTTATGCTTTTGTAGTTTGTTTTTACCTTCAAAATTTTCAGCATTTGTAGCTCATATGAGCCGTTATTTTGTAGCATTCAAGGGGCCTCTATGAGCCCTTAGATCAAGCTTAGATTGTATGGCTAGGATGTAAAGACTTGGTCTATATAAACCAAGCTCAAACCCTTGTAAATTTTCAGATTTGAATGAATGAAAAAAACCCTAAGTTTGAGAGCTTTGAACTTGTATTCTCCTAACTAAGTGTAAGAGAGTGTGAGTGATTAATTAGTGGCTTTGTGCTTGATTAATCAAACCCTAAATCTATTGCTTTGTGCTTAGATTTAGTCTATCCTTTTATGTTTTCCTTTGTCTTACAAAAAATCAGAAAATTTATCACAAAAAACATCACTTTGGCCGAAATTTTCACAACAATTCAAAGTCGATTTTAGTTGTTCTTTTCAGTGAAATCAAACCCCATAGGTATCACTCCAAATTGGTCATCAAAGCCTAGGTTTGTTCTTTGTTTCGGTTTGATCTTTGTTTTTCTCGGTTTCACTCTTGTTTTCTTTCAATTTTTTTTCGTTTTTCCTTTCTTTCTTTTACTTGTTATTCCACAAAACTTTCACAAAACTCTCACAAAATTTTCACAAACTGGATGGGGATAAGAGACTTTCGGATTTAGAAGAAAAGTTGAATCAACTCGCCGGTAGTTGCAATACAATGATGAATGCTCTAAACACCCTCTTGGACCAAAATCTTAATGAGCCAAGACAACCACCAAGGGGTGGAGGGGGAGGCCGTGGTATTGGTGACCGAAGGAGAGGACAACCACCTCCTCACATGGAAGACCCTTACTCGGATTTGGAGGAGTCCATTGAAGTCCACCCAAGAGATCATGACCGAGACATCAAGGTAGATATTCCCGACTTTTATGGTAGTTTGAATCCCGAGGATTTACTAGATTGGCTTAGGTCGGTTGAAAGAATCTTTGAATTTAAGGAATACCCCGATAGAAAGTGTTTTAAGGTGGCCATCATGAAATTCAAAGGATATGCTTCACTTTGGTATGAGAACCTTAAGAACCAAAGAAATCGAGAGGGAAAGGAACCCATTAGGTCATGGCTCAAACTCAAGAAAAAACTCAAAGACAAGTTTGTTCCCAAGGATTACACCCAAGACATGTTTCTTAGGTTGACTCAACTCAAACAAGAAACACAACCCATCGAATCCTACCTTAGGGACTTTGAACAACTCACCCTACAATGTGAGATGAGTGAAAAACCCGAGCAAAAGATTGCAAGATTTGTCGAGGGCCTAAACCCTAGGATAGCAAACCGGGTAAAGATGCAAAATTTATGGTCATTCGATGAGGCCGTCACTATGGCCATGAGAGTTGAGAGGCTAGAGAAGGGAAGAGGAGACTCGGCCAAACACACCACCAAGGCCACTCCTAACTGTAGGGATCGGATCCCATTCACTAATCAAGTATTAGTGTAAATCAAATTACTCTAATTTGATTTAGCAAGATCTATGTAGTTAACAAAAGTATTTTGTTACAAGATTAGAAATTTATACCTTTCTTGAAAAGGAAATTAGGGCACTAAACTAGAACTCCTTTCTAGTTTAGTTTCTTGAGTATGAGCTTAGGGTGATCCTCCTTAATAACCCAAGTTTTCAATGTAGAAAACCTCCTTTAGTTAGCACCCAAGAACTACTACCAAAATACTAAGTATTTTGATCTAGAAATACTTAATACTAACTTGATAATATGAGATAATATATTTACTAACTCTTAGTAAAATAGTATAAAGAGTGTATGATGTTTTAGAGAGAAATGGTGAGAGATAAAATGGAGATGCATCAATGAATCAACTTTCTCTTAGCCTTTTTATTAAAATAAGAGAACCAACAAAATGAAGTGTATTTTACACTCCAAAATGCCTACCTTGCATGTAGAGGAGAGGAAGAGTTTCTCTTGTGAAGATAAAATACATGCATGCCAATGATGATGTTTAAAGCATGCATCATCCAAGGCACAACAAAACAAAAAGAATAAAACAAAAAGAAAAGGAGCTACCTCCTTCCCTTGCTCAATTAGGACGGTCCATAAGGACCTCACATGAGTCCTTTTTGTTTTCTATATTTGATCCAGAAACATTTATAATTTATCACTCAATTATCTAATATAATAAAGCGTAAATCAATTAAACTCTTCCTTAATATACATGTACACTTACATATATATTAAAATGTACTTTTACTAATCTCATTAGTAAAATATACACGATTAGTGAATTAACGCTTAATCACTAATTCTCATCTCCTCTAATAATTTTATCGATATAAAATTCAATCATCCGAGTTCACAACTCGATTTCTCTCTAAATCAATACACTGACTAACCGTTAGTCAATTTATCAAGTTACTAATATAATCGTATCTCATACAATTAATTAGCTCAAATATTTGGAGTACGTTCCTATAGGTGTGACTTAAAGGGATCAATTGATCACCGCCGTTCTCACGACAATAACGTCAAACTCTAGTCAGCCAACCGTTATTGATTTACGTTAATCAATTGACAATAATACAGGATTATCCCCACGTATTCCTTAATTGAGATTTATTAAGTAATCGCACTATTGTGGAGGACACTTACTCCAACAATCTCCCACTTGTCCGAGACAAGTTGTGCATTACCAATTCTCATGTCCGTTTCACATCTCCTACTCGATGCAAGGTGTCTTACAGGTCGTACTTGCATCCTGAGATATATATCGTGAGTGGTTTCCTCGATAAGGAGAGTAGCTGTCTGACCGGGGAATCTACCGTAGATTCTTACCGAGCGTGGCCACGCATTTTCAGCGACTACTCCTCGAGTGGCCCAAAGATGTTTTACCCTGACGAGGGTGGACATTTCCCTTCCACTCGATTGTACTGTATAATGCAGATCACCATGACCCCAAAGATGTCCTTATAACCCCCTTTCACGGCATGGCTTAGGACAAAAATGAAAGTCACTCGGAAACCGCAGACTCGACTGCATAATCAGCCCACCAAAGAATCGACTCAAAGGAATACTATAAAATTCCCACCACGACCAGGTTTCAATCTCATTGAAAAGGAATTCTATAAGCGTCACTGCCCGACAGAGTGTTCTTCACAGTCTGTCTATGCAAACGATCAGTCATCACATATGACCCTATGGTGTTGAACCTCACCATCGATCGACTTGCAATCTAGTCTCTCCGAGACGTCACCTCATATGAGAGACCAGGGACCAAATACTTAGTTTATTCCGTTCACTTGAATACGTTCAAACTTGTCACACAAATATTCGGATAAACAAAGTATGCATTCAATAATGACTTAAGATAAAACAATGAATGTTATTTTCATATATGTAAAAAGATACATCGTTCAATTACATATTACGAAACTAAAGGAAATCTGGCATACGCCGCAACCCCATAGAGGCGGTGTGCGCGTCATGCTTAGCCCTCGAAAGAGGCTTGGTTAAAGGATCAGCGATGTTATCGTCTGTCCCAACCTTACAAATATCTATTTCCTTCCTTTCCACATTATCTCTAATAACGTGGTATTTCCTCAAAACGTGTCTAGACTTGTTGCTAGACTTGGGCTCCTTCGCTTGGAAAATAGCCCCACTGTTATCACAATAAACAGTGACAGGATCCGCGGCACTAGGGACTACTCTTAGTCCATCCAAGAATTGCCGAATCCACACAGCTTCTTTAGCGACTTCAGATCTTTGCCAAATACTCGACTTAGTCGTAGAATCGCAGCTGACACTCTGTTTGAAGCTCTTCCAACAAACAGCTCCTCCATTCAACATAAAGACATAGCCGGATTGGGATTTCAGATCATCCCCATCGGTTTGGAAACTTGCATCCGTGTAACCCTTTACACGTAGCTCAAGTTCTCCTCCAAACACTAGAAACGAATCCTTAGTTCTTCTCAAGTACTTAAGGATGTTCTTTACAGCTATCCAGTGATTCTCACCGGGATTAGCTTGATACCGGCTCGTCATGCTCAAAGCGAAAGTGACATCAGGGCGAGTGCACATCATAGCATACATGATTGATCCAACAGCGGAAGCATAAGGGATCAATTTCATGCGTTCAATTTCCGCAGGAGTCGTAGGACATTGAGATTTCTTCAATGTTATTCCCACACTCATCGGAAGAAAGCCTCTCTTGGAGTCTTTCATATTGAACCTATCAAGAATCTTATCAATATAAGTTTCTTGACTCAGTGCTAGTATCCTTTTGGATCTATCTCTATAGATCCGGATACCCAAGATGCGTTGTGCCTCTCCCAAGTCCTTCATTTGGAAATGGTTTCCCAATTCCACCTTTACCGAGTTCAGACTTGGAATATCATTTCCAATCAATAGTATGTCATCCACATACAAAACAAGGAAGGTTACTTTACTCCCACTAAACTTCATGTACAAACAAGGTTCCTCGGCACTACGAGCGAAACCATGTTGTTTGATAACATGATCGAATCTGTGATTCCAACTCCTCGATGCTTGCTTAAGACCATAAATGGATCTCTTAAGCTTGCATACTTTCTTAGGGTTGGATGTATCTATAAAACCCTCAGGTTGTGTCATAAACACTTCCTCTTCTAGAATCCCATTCAAGAAGGCGGTTTTTACATCCATTTGCCATATTTCATAGTCATGAAATGCGGCAACCGCTAAGATTATCCTTATGGATCGAAGCATCGCAACTGGTGCAAAGGTTTCATCATAATGAATACCTTGGACTTGTGAAAAGCCCTTTGCCACCAATCTAGCTTTGTAAACATCAATATGTTTATCTATGCCTGTGTTGTTTTTGAATATCCATTTACACTCAAGGGTCGCACTCCTTCAGGTAAATCTACCAAGTCCCAAACTTGGTTCTCGTACATAGAATCCATTTCGGATTTCATGGCCTCAAGCCATTTTTCGAGTTGGGGCTACTAATAGTCGCCTTGTAGGTTGAGGGTTCGTTGCTTTGAATAGCAACAAATCACCCTCCTCCTCGATGTTACAGAGGTAGCAGTCGCCAGGTTGTTGACTAACTCTTCACGACCTCCTAGGGATTATAACCGTGTCGGGCAGCGAGGAGCGGTTTCCTCATCTCCTGTCTCGGTTTGTGCCTCTTGAACTTCATCAAGCTCAAATTTTCTCCCACTCTGTTTCTTAGAAATAAATTCATTTTCTAGGAAAACAGCATCACGAGCCACAAACACTTTGTTCTCGTGAGGGTTGTAGAAGTAATAACCACAGGTTTCCTTAGGATAACCTACAAATAGACATTTGTCAGACCTTGGAGCGAGTTTATCGTCAGTTTTATTCTTGACGAATGCCTCACATCCCCAAATTCTCTTGAATGACAAATAGGGAACCGCTCCCATCCATATCTCATATGGAGTCTTATTGGCCGCTTTAGTCGGACTTCGATTTAGTGAAAATACAGCAGATAATAGCGCAAAGCCCCAAAATGATCCAGGAAGCTCAGTTTGACTCATCATAGACCGAACCATGTCAAGCAAAGTTCGGTTTCTCCTTTCTGCAACACCATTTAATTGTGGTGTGCCCGGAGGAGTCCATTGTGATATTATACCACAATTCTTAAGATGTGAATCAAACTCATTACTTAGATATTCGCCACCACGATCCGATCGTAGTGCTTTTATCCTTTTGTTTAATTGGTTCTCAACCTCATTTTGAAATTCTTTAAATTTCTCAAAAGCATCACTTTTATGCCTTATTAAGTAGACATAACCATATCTACTTAAATCATCGGTAAAAGTAATGAAGTAATGATATCCTTCTCTAGCGGTGATGTTTAATGGACCACACACATCGGTATGTATGAGTCCTAAAACCTCACTTGCTCGTGTCCCTTTACCACTAAAGGGTTGACGAGTCATCTTGCCTAAAAGGCAAGCTTCGCATGTACCATATGATTCGCAATCAAATGGTTTGAGTACCTTGGTCTCAACAAGTCTCTTTATGCGTCTTTCGTTTATGTGACCTAAACGACAATGCCAAAGGTAGGATTTGTTTGATTCATTCGTTTTGAGCCTCTTGTTCTCAACATGATAGACATCATTAACATCATTTAAAACATAAATACCTCCAATTGAAATAGCTTCACCATAAACCATTTCATTAAAAGAAAAAGTACAACGGTTGTTCTTAATCTCAAAACAAAAGCCTTCCGCATCTAGTACGGAGACGGAGATAATGTTTTTAGTTAGAGTTGGTACAAAATAACAGTTATTTAAATGCAACTCTAAACCACTAGCAAGAGAGAGTACAAAAGTTCCCACTTTAAACGCCGCTACTCTAGCTCCATTGCCCATGCGAGATCTACATCACCCTTGGCTAGGGCCCGCACGTTTCTCATCCCCTGCAAATGATTACAAAGGTGAGATCCACATCCGGTATCCAATACCCATGTAGAAATGCAAGCATGATTGATGTCAATCATATAGAGATTAGAAGGAATACCTTTGGATGTCGCACATCCATTCTTGAGATCCTTCTTATACTTGAGACAATTGCGCATCCAATGACCCACCTCATTACAATATTTGCAAGTGTCTTTGAGGGGTCTTCCCTTGTTGATCTTGGGCTTAGGCTTATGTGGAACACCTTCCACAATAGCCTTTCCCTTACCCTTGCCTATGTTAGATGGCCCTTTCTTGGCCACCTTCCCCTTCTTCACTCCCAAGTTCATGTTCTTCATTTTTATGGAGAGAACATCTTTCTTCTCCACCTCATTCACTTCCATATCCCTCTCGGCTTGGACCAAGAGTGCATGAAGTTCATGGTAACTCTTATCCATGTTGTTCATGTTATAATTTACTCTAAAGTGAGCAAACTTGTTAGGAAGAGAATGGAGGATGCGGTTGATCGCAAGAGCCTTGGGTATAGCACACTCTTGACGCTCAAGAGTGTCTATTTGCTCAATCATTTTGAGCACATGAGGACCAACTTTTTGGTTCCTCTCAAGCTTTGCATCGAAAAACCGCACCGCGGCTTCATAAAGCCTTATTTGCGGTGCTTTGGAGAACATGGTTGTCACTCGAGTGAATATCGCATATGCACTCTTTTGAGTAACCATTCGGAGTTTGAGAGCGGGTGACATGGACCAAATTAAGACGTTTTTCACGTCATTGTCCACTTTCACATACTCATCATAAGCGGCACGAGCCGCGCCGGATCGAGAAGTGGGTTCGGCGGGTGGTTGATCGGTAAGGTGCTTGAGCACATTGTCGGATGTCGCGGCGCCCTTCATTGTCGAATCCCATTCGACGAAGTTGCTACCGTCATCCTTGAGGATACACTTATCCATCACGGTTCGCAACCATGAATCTTTGCCCAAAATGGGCGCGGGAGTTGATGATGATGATGCCATTGCGATAAATGATTCTACAATAAATATGAGGAAATATATAAGCATTCATTGTTCATTTATAACATTTGCTAAAACGGTTTTAAAACAAATGTCCATTTATATAATGATCTCCCACGAAATTATATAAACGATTCCAAGACTCGTTTTTCATATAAAATTAGACATCTCATGTTTCCTTTTATATAAAAACGATAAGTCAACACTTGACTAATTCTACACTAGAATGCTTGGTTGATGATTTTCTTATAAAATGCATCGATTAGCCCCAAATAACTCTTATTTGGTTGAGTCCAAACCAAATTAGCATGGGACTTCCTCCCACTACTTACCCATGGTAACAAGGTTCCACGTCGCGGAGGTCCTCACGAACATGGGGTTCATAGTTGCTAAATTTGGAAAGGCTTAATCTCAATTCATTTTGATAAAAAAATGTGGGTGATCTTGTCAATTTTTAGTCATAAAATTCTTTATAAGTGAACTAATTTAGGAATCGTGACTTAAATCGACAATCATAGTGGGATATCGTGGCATGCATGGCGATTTTGGCATGTGGGCGGAAAATAAGCAAACAAAACAAGCAAAACCAAGCAAGCAAGCATAAACCTAGTATGGCCACCTAAAGTAATTAAAATACAAGGAGTTACAAATTGGAAACCAACTCCTTTGGTCCCTCTTCATAATGGATCTCATCCAAGGCTCCTCCTTGCAAGCTTTAGAACTCTTCAAAGGCTCCAAGTCGATCTCCATCACCGGTCTTCGATTTACAAATAGTTACAAGTATGATTTACAAATGAATACATAGCAATCCTATTATACATTTATAAATGAAATAAACTATTAAAAAATTACAAACCGGCGATACGAGATCGCATTTAATTACAAACCCACACGATATTCCCTTTCATTACGGGCAATATCGGTAAAAATATAACAACTATGGCCATACTAGTAAGAACAAACATTCATTCAAATAATAAACATTCATCCAAACATGCATAATGTAAAGCTTATGAATAGAAACATGCCAAAATCGCCCTAAACAATAATCGCATTTAATCGTTTCAAACCGATCTCATTTTTTAACCGATTAATCTTATATTAATCAATAATGCTTAAAACACCTTTTAAGCTTGAACTAAACTTCTAAACTGATTTTAGAACACCCAACATTAGTTTATACTAACTTATGGTGATTTTAGTTCATAAACATGGTCATTTGCTAATTAGAAGTACTTTAATCATAACCCTTTTATGAATAAAGCTTTATAAAATCAAAATAAAATAAAATAAAATTATTTTTATTTTGAAAAAATTTTGTATATTCTGGAACACTTCCAAAATATCAGAAAAGAAAAGTTTGGCCAGAAAATATTTACGAATTATTTTATATAAAATAACATACGATTTCATCGATTTTAACTCATAAAATCAAGAAAACGTCTAAAACAGTGAGGTAAAATCCCAAATTTATACGAGAGCATCCTCATAATGTGTAAAAATATTGGTATAAATTTCATGTCCAGAAAACAACATTTACTATATTTTTGGACATAAAATGCAAACCATACCGATTTTAAACAAAAATATGAATAAATATTCAAAACTCAAAATCTGACTTTGAAAATTTACATGCAGAATTTATAAATATGAAATATCACTGTGTAAAAATTTCGTGACCAGATTCGAACTATAACTATTTATAGTAATTATTTTAGCCAAAACACACTTTTTGACTCGGTTTTGTATAAAAATCATTTAAATTAGCAAACAAATTCCAAAAATTACGAAATTTGACCAGAAATTTCATGAGACCAGAAACTTTGCATGCAATAAAAATCTCGTGTTAAAACCATTTTTAACACTATTTTCGGATTTTATGTTATTTATTCTCAATAAATACATAAAACTCCAAAAACAACAAAATAAATTTGTAACTACAAGCCTTGTCTCTGATACCACTTGTAGGGATCGGATCCCATTCACTAATCAAGTATTAGTGTAAATCAAATTACTCTAATTTGATTTAGCAAGATCTATGTAGTTAACAAAAGTATTTTGTTACAAGATTAGAAATTTATACCTTTCTTGAAAAGGAAATTAGGGCACTAAACTAGAACTCCTTTCTAGTTTAGTTTCTTGAGTATGAGCTTAGGGTGATCCTCCTTAATAACCCAAGTTTTCAATGTAGAAAACCTCCTTTAGTTAGCACCCAAGAACTACTACCAAAATACTAAGTATTTTGATCTAGAAATACTTAATACTAACTTGATAATATGAGATAATATATTTACTAACTCTTAGTAAAATAGTATAAAGAGTGTATGATGTTTTAGAGAGAAATGGTGAGAGATAAAATGGAGATGCATCAATGAATCAACTTTCTCTTAGCCTTTTTATTAAAATAAGAGAACCAACAAAATGAAGTGTATTTTACACTCCAAAATGCCGGCCCCTTGCATGTAGAGGAGAGGAAGAGTTTCTCTTGTGAAGATAAAATACATGCATGCCAATGATGATGTTTAAAGCATGCATCATCCAAGGCACAACAAAACAAAAAGAATAAAACAAAAAGAAAAGGAGCTACCTCCTTCCCTTGCTCAATTAGGACGGTCCATAAGGACCTCACATGAGTCCATTTTGTTTTCTATATTTGTCCCACAAACATTTATAATTTATCACTTAATTATCTAATATAATAAAGCGTAAATCAATTAAACTCTTCCTTAATATACATGTACACTTACATATATATTAAAATGTACTTTTACTAATCTCATTAGTAAAATATACACGATTAGTGAATTAACGCTTAATCACTAATTCTCATCTCCTCTAATAATTTTATCGATATAAAATTCAATCATCCGAGTTCACAACTCGATTTCTCTCTAAATCAATACACTGACTAACCGTTAGTCAATTTATCAAGTTACTAATATAATCGTATCTCATACAATTAATTAGCTCAAATATTTGGAGTACGTTCCTATAGGTGTGACTTAAAGGGATCAATTGATCACCGCCGTTCTCACGACAATAACGTCAAACTCTAGTCAGCCAACCGTTATTGATTTACGTTAATCAATTGACAATAATACAGGATTATTCCCACGTATTCCTTAATTGAGATTTATTAAGTAATCGCACTATTGTGGAGGACACTTACTCCAACACTAACACGAGCCAAGGAGGGGTCAAGATAGTCGAGCCTAGTCCTACTACAAAGCCATCAAGTGTTGATAAAGGGAAAGGAATCGACTTGGGCCCTAAAAGAACAATTCCTCTCAAGAAGTGCTACCAATGTCAAGGGTATGGTCATTTTGCTAAGGAGTTCCCTAGCAAGAGGACCTTGAACACGAGTGAAGTGGTGCTTTGGGGAGACGATGAGGTCTTAGTTTGTGAGGAAGAAAAAAAAGAGGAAGTTGTGGGAGAGAAGATGGCCGAAACCCTAGTTCCCCCGGACTCGGGGTTGAGCTTGGTCACATGGCGAGTGATGCACACTCAAGAATCAAACGAGAGCTTGGACCAAAGACATCAAATTTTTCGGTCCAAATGTACAATCATGGGGAGAGTGTGTAACCTAATTATTGATGGAGGAAGTTGTGTTAATGTCGCTTCAAAAACCCTCATTGATAAACTTGCCCTACCCACCTTGAAACATCCTCATCCTTATAAGCTAAGGTGGCTTAATCAAGGAGCCGAGGTAAAGGTCGATAAACAATGCAAAGTTTCAATATCGATTGGACAAGACTATAAGGATGAAGTTGTGTGTGAAGTGTTAGACATGGATGCGTGTCATGTGTTGCTTGGTAGGCCATGGGAATATGAGAAAAATTCTTCCCACCATGGGAGAAACAACACCTACTCATTCAAGTATGGTGAAAAGCTTATCGTTCTAGCCTCCCTACCACCAATGATGGGTTGTAAAGCCAATGCGTGTTTGTTCGAATCACTCAAAGGGAGTCCTAGCAAGGAGGTGGATGTGGAGCCGAAAATGAGTGTAGGTGAAGAGGTGGTGAGCCTAGAACATGAGGGAAGCCCTAGAGCGATGAGAAGGATTCTAGGAGAGGAGCAATATGAGGGTGATGCATCAATCAACAATGAAACAACCGACTACAACAAGAATGTACTGTGGTCAAGGAACGAGCAAAAATCGATGGTATGGAGAGATCAAGCGGGTCTTTGAGATGGAGAATCATTGATGGGCTCGATCATGAGCAAGAGTGGATGGAAAATATGCCTACGAACCATGGGCTCAAGAGTGTGCCCGAGCAAGAATGTGTAGACAAGCAAGCCGTGGGCAAGGAGGAGTACATGGCCGTTCACACGAGCCAACTCAAAGGGGGTCAACCTCTTCTCCAAACTTTAATCAAGTGGTGTTCATGGAGAGCTAAGATCATGAGAGCCAAGGTTGGTCGAGGGCTAAGCCGAGAATCAAGCAAGAAATCGAGTCGAGAGGGAAATGAAAAGGTCTCCAAGGATTTGAGGGCAAATCCTTTCCAAGGAGAGGAGATTGGACCAAGAATGGTCAAGAAGATCAAGGATGGAGTGGAGCTAGAGCATGGGTTGAGTCCTTGGACTCAAATCCTAGCCTAGGCCTTGGACCTAGGGGCCACTAAGTGCTAAGTCAAGTCAATCTAATGGTCAATTTAGCCAAACTTAGTGGGTCAAAGGAAGTCAAGGGATAGTCAAGAAGGAGAGCAACCGAAAAGTCAACAAATGTGTTTTTTTGAATGTGATCACCTTGGGTGCACCTAAGTGGGCTAATCCTCCAATAAACTAGACTCACAAGACTCACAAAAGTCGACTCAATGAGGCTAGGAGCCGGCTCCCACAAAAGTTCACCAAGACATCCATTATTTTGTGCTTTAAGTCTTTTTCATTAATGTCGCTTTCATGCTTTATGCTTTATTGTTTTAGTCTTCAAAATTCAGATTTGTTGGGAGTGTGGACCGTCCCCCTTGAACCCCAAGGCTCTATCAAGACCCTTGGATGATCACCTAAAGATCAAGGTTAGGATTGAGTCACTTGTCACCATCAATGTAACAACCTGGTTTTTAGTCGACTTTAATTACTAAGGCGAAAATTAATTAAGTCTTAAACCAGCGTCATTAATTATACAATAAAAACCCAAATGTTACAACCATCGTTCAAGAGTTGAATAAAACAACTCTAAATACGGAAATAAAAAGAGTATAGGTTATATATTACAATCTCTCGTAAAACATCCAAAAGTAAGAATAAAAACGTCTCGTGGCCCCGTCCAAAAACCAGCTCCCGGTCCACGATCATCCTGCACAATAAACTGATGGGGGGATGCCATTGAGCTGACAAAGGACTAGCTATGCTCATACTTACCCTCGATTTCAATTACTTTGGTTTAATATTATCGCTTTATAAACATAACCTTATGATAAAAATATAAACATGCTTATTACATATAGCATATAAAGACACATAAGTCATAATAAGCATGCGTTTTAAAGCGATAAATCATATAAGCATGATATTCAATTATGAAGGCAAATAGCATATAATAGCATAGCAATAGTATCACAATAATTCAATAACATTACAAGGCGATATCGGATCGCAATCAAACATACATATCGTATCATTCTCCTCATGCAGACTCGATTCAATTCAGAAAGTTGTGGTCTTTAGTTTTCGAAGATGGTACACACTCATTCTCATTTAATCATACAACAGACAACACATCACGCTACGAGCACGACCACTGAGTAGGCTATTGTACTCTAGTCGCTTGCATCTCACTACCATAGTGCAGCAACTTACTCGACTCGTAAACCACGCCGAATACTATAGTACTTGCATCTCATCTTCTAGTGTTCGAAATGATTCGAACTTCAGATACAATCCCGTCAAGTGATCTGTACATGTGGCAAGAACGAATGCTAGTGTCGCGCCCACTAAGAACGAAACACGGCAAGGAGACCACCGCTATAATCGCCCAAATCGGCACGGATGCCCTGATAACTTTAGCGAAATAGGGGAATAAAACCCTAGTCTAGTACATGTACACTAGTATCCAATTTAAGAATGGGCTATGCTAATCATAGAGCACCTTAACTCAGGATAAAACGACTATTTCCTAAAGCCTGAGACAAAAGCCTTGGCATATTCAATTATCTTGTCCGGCAATGGCGACCGCTACAAGACTATCTTAACCCCACTTCACTCACGATTGACGTTTTCATATCTGAGGCCCAAGCTTGACCTTTTATTTAACTTACTCAATATTCATTATTTATTTGATATTACATATCACATGTTACTAGACTCTCCTAGTCTCAGCGTCAAACGTTTAAGTATTTGTAGGTTTCATATGATCACATAACACGTTCGTTTATTATTTGAAGTGTTGTTAATTATTAACGTTTTCAAGTTTCTAAATTGAAACGTTTATTAGTATGTCCAATTTTATTTATGTGTTTTTCAAACACTTTAGGTCATTTACTTCTTCATTTTAAATTTTCCATACTTAGTAAAATTTTCAATTATTTTCAATATTTCACTATTCACTTTTCACTATTCATAAATCACTATTCACTTGACACTATTCATCAGTCACTATTCATCGTATTTTATACGTATTCGTATTTTTATACTTCGTATTCTATACGTATTTTTATACTTATACGTATTCTTATACTTGTACGTATTTTTATTTATATACGTATTTTTATACTTAAGATATTTTAGGTATAATACTAAATCTTTTTATTTCCTAAGTATAGATTTCTAGTTTCAAAGTCGTTAAGTTCGTTTTGTACTTAGTGAGTTTTGAAAATATTCTAAAAGTCTAGTTTTAAAAACGTTAAGTTCGGTTTGTAAAAAGTGATAATGATATTCATTTTAAAATATTAGTTTTAAAAATGTTAAGTTCAATTTGTAAAAAGTGATAATGATATTCATTTTAAAATGAGACTTAGTTAAATTTAGTCGTCTATTTATTAAAGTTAGTGATAGTATCGTGGATGATTCATTTATAGTCCGTATGTCCAAGTTCAACAATCCAATAGCAAAGGTAGTATCACACGATTTAATTCATTTTTTATAACGGTTAACATATTTTCATCGGTTTATAATAATTCATTTATAATTAAAACGATTTATACAAAAATTTAATTCTAATTACTATTTAACTTTAGTGACTTAGTGATAATTTCATTTTAGTCAAATTTAGTCAATTTTATATATAAATGCCGTGTGGTTTAAGTATATGTCAAAATTGATTTATTTCTTTTAATTTCTTAAATCTAACTTATTAACTAATAATTAAATTATATTAACAATAAACTAAAAAGTGATAAAACAAATTTTAACCCTAAAATAAGTGGAAATGCCGTGAGTAGCTAAGGTGATGTCCAAAATTTCATTTTTCGATTTTATCGGTTTTTAGCTTAAAGTCTTTATATTTTAATTATTCTAATTATACTAAAACGGTTTAAACTAAAATGAAATTTACTAAACATTTCATTTATATTTATGAATAGTGTTTTTCAACACTTTAATTTTCTAACTTTTTAATCTAAATGATTTTTAATGTTTAAGTTGATTTATAGTATAATACTAAGTAATATATAAAACAATAATTAAACATAAACACAAATTATAAACAAACATAATATAAAACATAATCAAAGTGAACATAAATGATGAACATCAACATGAAGGTAATAAGAACATACATGAAGATCTTAATAAAACTCAAGAACACAAATTTTGATTTTAACAACTTATAATTTATTTTCCTAATTTAATTTTTTTAACATGAATACATCTATTTTAACTAACTTAACACTACATATTATTTACAAAAATTAAAAGTGAAAATATATTAAAAAAATAATAAATGCCGTGTATAATATATATGAACATATAATTTCTATTTTCGATTTTAATCACTTTAAACTCATTGTTAATATTTCACATAATTTTTATATATGACTACTACTTAATTAAAACATAACTAAACATAAAAATCATATGAATCATAATTAAAAATGCTCAAAATTAATTTAGCTAAACATACTACCATTTTACTATATCATTACTAGTAAACTATATATTTAGTTATTATCATTTATTATTCAACACATAAACGTACAAGTACATATAAGTGATGTTTAACATATTTAACATAATTTTCATACTCATAAAATTATAATAACAAAACAAATTAATTTACTAAAAGGATAATATAAGACATAGTTAGTCACCTTAAATAGGATGTTAATCGTCGGGGATCTAAAATAAATTTTAGATCGGATTTTTCTTCACCCAAAATACCCAAGAAGTTAGCTCCTAATATACCCACTAATTACTTAGAACTATTATGAATTATTAGAATATTATTAAGGGTTTTATTTTAGAGGATTTTGGAAAGAAATGGAAGAAGAAAAAATAAATGGGAGAGAATGGGGTGAATGCTACGACATACATGAGGCAAATGAAATTGATTTTTGCTCTTTGACAAGTTGTGTGCACAAGTGTTAGATATTTAGGTGTTAAGTAATTGTTTTTAATTAGAAATAATGTTTTAATTAAATTATAATAAGCATCATCAACCTCATCATCAACCATTTAGTCCACATTACTATTTAGTGCAAGAAATTGTCTATTTTGTGTTTTAAAATGTTTTTCACGAAATTAGTCAGTTTTAAAAAGTCGGGCGTCAAAAGCGATAAAAGTTAAAGTGCAAGGTTTGATTTAATTTTTGAAATATTTCTACTTTTAAATTCTAAGACTAAAATATTTTATTTATTACTTTAGAAAAATTTTAAAAGTGACGGAAATGAAAATGGTAATATTAAAGTAGTAGTATTGAAATTGTATTTATATTTTTATTAAAAGTATAAACTTTAAATTTAAATATAAAATAAAATAAAAGTGATGATGAAAAATATAAAGGTGTAAGTAAATAAAGACTTGTGTAAGAAAATATGGAAGAGGATAAAATTTGATTTTTGGTGTCCAAAAGTCAAAAGTCAAATTTTCGGGCTCGATTTTCATTTCTCGAAATTTTCGATTTGCGCGATCGCAGAAAGTCTCAAAATAAAGGATATGATCCTAAAATAGTGTTTTGGAATGAAATCGGAAATAAAAATAAAAGTAATTTTCAAAAGGTACTAAAAACAAAAATTGAGTTTTAATCCTCGAAATTTTGAATAAAAATTTCCTAGGTCGAAATATTTATTTTTTTCGTTGAATGTTATAGATTTAAAGAATTATAATCAAACGTCAAAAAGTTTATCAGTTTAAATTAAGTATAACTTAGAATTTCGACATTATGTGAAAATGTTAGTTAAATGAAATTGAAATAGTAATTATATATTAATATTTAATTATTTATTAAAAATAATCAAAATGGGTACATTTTCATTAAAAATGACGTTGAGTTTGCCTTTCAAAATGTTGATGTTGATTGTTTGATTTTTGATTTGCGTGTTTGAAATTGTTGACTTGAATTTCAAAGCCGAGAAAAGTATAAGTGTTGATTTTTATAAAAATTTGAAATATGTTTCTTTTTCAATTCTAAAGATAATACAACAAACTTTATTTTTGAAAATTTTTAAATTTGGACTTAAGAAATTTTAGTATTATTTAGCGAAAAAATTCAGACGCATTTTTATTATAAGGAAAAAGGATGAATTTAATTTAAGGAATTAAATTCTTTTATAATATTGTGTTAAAATAACACGGGGTGTTACAATCAAACTTTATGCTTTTGTAGTTTGTTTTTACCTTCAAAATTTTCAGCATTTGTAGCTCATATGAGCCGTTATTTTGTAGCATTCAAGGGGCCTCTATGAGCCCTTAGATCAAGCTTAGATTGTATGGCTAGGATGTAAAGACTTGGTCTATATAAACCAAGCTCAAACCCTTGTAAATTTTCAGATTTGAATGAATGAAAAAAACCCTAAGTTTGAGAGCTTTGAACTTGTATTCTCCTAACTAAGTGTAAGAGAGTGTGAGTGATTAATTAGTGGCTTTGTGCTTGATTAATCAAACCCTAAATCTATTGCTTTGTGCTTAGATTTAGTCTATCCTTTTATGTTTTCCTTTGTCTTACAAAAAATCAGAAAATTTATCACAAAAAACATCACTTTGGCCGAAATTTCACAACAATTCAAAGTCGATTTTAGTTGTTCTTTTGAGTGAAATCAAACCCCATAGGTTTCACTCCACATTCACACACACACGTAACAACAACAACAACAAAAACGTAACAACAACAACGTAACAACAACAACAAAAAAAACGTAACAACAACAACTACAACAACAACAACAACAACAACAACAACAACAACAACAACAACATGAATTAAACAACGTAAATTAGGGTATAAAAGTGAAAAAAAACGAACCTCTTATAAGCAATATAAATTAGGGTTTTGGCAAATTTCGATTTGGGTAACAAGAACTTAGGAATGAAGAAAACTAATTCGTGAAATAATTGAATATAATTATAGTGTTGGTATATATGGAATTGGAACGAAAATAATTGAGTACAAGAATGAATTTTTTTTTTTTTTTGAGGAAAGAGCAAACATACGAAGGTTGAAGATGGAGTATGAGAGTAGTATAGAGAAAAAAAAAAACGTTTAAACTGCCTATTAAAAAAAAATTATTCAGCGCCAACTTAAAATTACTCTGAAAAATAAACTATAAATAACGGTTTTTTTTATATAAACCGTTGTTTATATCCATTTTTAATAATGGTTTTATATATAAACCGTTTTAAATAGTAAAACATTATTTAAAACGGTTTATATATAAAAACCGTTGCGTTTGTTTTTTTTTCATTATAAACAATTTTTGTTTACATATATATACTAATTTTGTAAATTTAAATATATGGGAAATAGTAGTGTTAGCTTAATTAGGAAAATCTATGGAAATAAATTATTTAGTATAAATAAGGCCATGAAATTATTTAGTATATAAAATCAAACAAAATTAATATTGTTTATATACTCAAATTTATATATTTTATATATATTTACTATTATTATATATATATATATATATATATAGGAATAAGATCAAATAAGAACAGTCCTTTAGGTAAGAACGGTAAGAACATTCAAAATACATGATATATACCTTATGTGTAATTATTATGTACTTTGACTGTTCTTACCGTTCTTACCAAAGCTAGTGTTCTTACCGGATCTTAACCCTATATATATATATATATATATATAGGGTTGGGATCCCGTCCGCACCACCCTTACGGTGCGCACCGTACGCAACAAGCTAGATACACAAATCTGTGAACTAGATACACAAATCTGACAATTAGATACACAAACTGAAAAAATCAAAAAGTGCGGCCGGTTGACCGGCGGCCGGTCAACTTTCAGGCCGGTTGACTCACTGTAGGTCCAGAACCTACGCACTCCTTTGTTTTTTTTTGTGTATGTAGGCTTTCAATTTGTGTATCTAATTTACATATTTGTGTATCTAGTCAAGGCAGATTATACACTGTAAGGGTGGTAAGACGTGATCCTAAATTAAGTATATACATATATATACATATATATACATATATATATATATATATATATATATATATATATATACATATATAGAAATAGGATCATTAGAGTCCACAAAAAAATTAGAGTGCTAGAGTCCAAATTTCGGCCATCGAAAAAAATGAAATTCCAACCACAAAAATGAAATTCCAAAAAAATGAAATTATTGATTTTGCTACGGTTGACTTGGCCACGGCCTGACCGTCCCCACACCTTTTTGAGATTTAATCTCACTGCTGATCATCACAATCTAATGGCTTAGATTAGGACTCTAGGACTCTATTCTATATGTGGACTCTATATACCCTGCCACTACATATATATATATATATATATATATATATATATATATATATATATATATATACATATATATACATATATATATATATATATTTGAGATCCCGTGCGAACTCTTAATATGTTACGAACTGTACGAACTCAATCTCAACCATCCAATAAGAAGCAAGATCATCGGCTTACAATAAAACCCCCAAACACTCCCCTCTATTTTCAATTACTGCTCTTATTTCAACCACCAATGTCACCCGCGAACCCTCGACGGCGACCACCTCTACGACGACCACCTCAACGCCGTTAACCCAATCTTTCTTTTGGTCCCTTGATTGGCGTTATCGACGACACCGTCGGACTTTGGTACCCAACTCCCTTGATTTAGTACTTTTATTTCTTCATTTTAATGTTTAATTGCAGATTCGTTTGTGGAATTTTAATGGTAGGATGAACTGTTGATCCTCAATTTGAGGAATCCTAGTTTAATATGGTTTGATTGCTTGTGATTAATTGATGTTATACCAATTTGATCTGAAATTTATTGTTCGCCGATATCAATAAATAAAATGTATGTCAATTTTTAGATTATTGATTTTCTTAGCAGTATAATGAGTAAATGTGAGGTAATCTGATACCTGATTGTTTTAGAGTTTTTGTAGGTTACTGAAAAGGCGTCTTAAAATATGTATGTTTTTTTTTTTTTTTCTAAAGGCGAGGTATTAGCTTTACTCAATAACATGTCGTCTGTAAACTGTAATCACATTATGATCGTCATTTCGTGGAGCATGATATTGATCGTTAATTGATGGATACACGAAATATGATTACAGGTACACAATTACTTATTATGGATACACTACTCAATTTGTGTAACCATAGTATTCTAGCTTAGTATGCCCAACTTGCTGTTTTTCCTATCTATTGTATAAACAAAAGTCGTTTAAGTAATTTAAGTTGTTTGGGAGTACGTCTCGTCTAATACCATCTCATGTAATCGCAATTTTGTAATTTGATAGTACTCAGTACAAACCATATACTTGTGTAATATTTCATAATAAAAAGAAGGAAATACTACTGAGTATCAATTATGTGTGCATTGTCAGGTATAGTCGTTTGCTTAGTATTAGCGCCAAAGTAATCTAACATTTTATTTGGTTATACAGACATACGCATAGCATGTGTATAGTTGTTGTCTTTTCGGAAAATTAATTATTTGTATAAAAATAGTGACGGTAAAGGTTACTAGCTCAATGGTAGAGCGATGTGCTATATTGCGCAAATGTGTGGGTTCGAATCCCACGTAGCCTAATGTTTTCTTTTTAAAATTGGGCTTGAATGTCATCTAGGATATGACTTTAGTTGTAGTTTGTGGGTGGATACGTCAAATATTATTCTAGATACACAAATTAGTAGTTTGGGTACAAAATTTGATCCCTGTATCTGGAGCACTGATTCGTGTACCTACAATACTAATTTGTGTATCCGGAGAAATTCCTATGAGCTTGGCTGATCTCAGTCATCTAGGTGTGTTGGATTTGTCATACTACACCTTGTTCGGTAAGATACCAACTGGACCAAATGTATTTGGGGAATTATGAATTTTGCGGAAAACACTTCTTAAATGTCGAGGTAATGAAGCAGGAGAATCTCAAATTTTATGATGAGCACCATATCGATGATTTTATGCTACAAATGTACGTTACTGTCATGTTAGGACGTATAACAGGAATTTGAGGTGTTTGCAGCACTTTAGTACTCAAAAGAAGTTGGAACCATGACTTTTTTCAGGTCCATGAAACTATCGACCCAAAAATGTCCTATATTTGTGCAAATCTGATATCAAAAATCTCAAATACATATATTTCAGTCGTAGTTGAAATATAAATTTGGTGCATTTTCACCGAGTGAAATTGTACGCGCCACATGTTCGTCATGTGGTCGGTGACGTAAGATGCAAACAGACACAAGGATGAGCTTCAATTGCCAAGGGAGCAGTGGATGTTAGCACGGACTCAACACAGTGGTGAGCTAGTAGCCTTTACAGAAATTATGGTATTATGCTCGTGAATCATATGGGCAACCTCCAACAGAAGAAAAAAGAGAATCAGAAGTCGTTCTAGTCAGTTGCATTTAAAGCCACAAAATCAGACATGAAACAGAGAAGCACGACTTTGACATGTTATCAAAGCATTGATCATATCTCACAATCTACTCATCCACTTTTTATGAAACCAAATTCATATGAAAGCCAACTTAAGAAGCTTTCATTTGATATAAGGTGGGTTTAGTGTTTCAATTTGAGCAAAAAAATATGACGTCTGCAAGTTAGAGTAAGTTGCTGAAATGTACAGCAGGTCACAAAAATGACCTGTCAACACTCAGAGCCACATATTTCACGATTTACAAATCCTATGAAGGTGAGACCAATTGCGTTGGAAAGCCAGCTCAATCACCTTCATTTTAATATGTGGTAGGTTGTGTGAGTCATTTTGAGCAGGAAGTTACAAGGTCTGCAAGTTGGAGCTAAAATTCTGAAATTACTGATCATTAACAGATTAGACCTGTCGTACTCAAAGCTCCATAACTTGAGTTGTAGGCCATATTTTTGGATGATTCTTTTTGCGTTGGAAAGTTGACTCAAAAACCTTTCCAATGATGTTTGTTAGGCCTTGTATTTCAACCTAAGGAGTGAATGGGGCAGCTTCAAAGTGAGTGTATGTTTCCGAACAAGTTCAGGTATGAGCTGTTTAACACTCTAAAAGTTCGGGTATAGTGCCGACCTTGCTGATTTCGGATAAGCATAAGGCAATGCGTGAATGATCATAGGATGGGTTATTATCAGAATATGTCCACAGAACCATCATCATCTATTCCAACCTGAAATTAAAAAAAAAGGCCACACATACTCAATAAGGATATTGTTCAAAGTTTAGTCAAAAAAAATTGTGGCAAACGTATGGGCCTTAGAGTTGAGTTTTGTTTTGTTAAACGACTTTCTTAATTCAATTTTTAATTTGTCATAGTCAGTGTGGGAATCGAACCCACACTTTGTGCATTGCACAATGCTCTACCAATTGAGCTAACCGACTTCTAATATTAACATAAATACTTAGGACCACAACAAGAAAATGAATTAACTAAAGCCAAAATTAATTAGGTAAAAAAACTGTAACTAGAGGAAAAAATCGTGTAACTAAAGTCAAAATTACTGTAACTAGGAGGAAAAATCGTGTAACTAAAAGCAAAAAAACTGTAACCAAAAAATGAATTCACTAAAGCCAAAATGAATTTGGTAGAAAAACTGTAACTAGAGGGAAAAATCGTGTAACTAAAGTCAAAATTACTGTAACTAGAAAATAAATTAACTAAATCCAAAATTAATTAAGTAAAAAAAAAAACTGTAACTAGAGGAAAAAATCATGTAACTAGAGTCAAAATTACTGTAACTAGGAGGAAAAATAGTGTAACTAAAAGCAAAAAAAAACTGTAACCAAAAAATGAATTCACTAAAGCCAAAATGAATTTGGTAGAACAACTGTAACTAAAGGGAAAAATCGTATAACTAAAGCCAAAATAACTATAACTAGAAAATGAATTAACTAAATCCAAAATTAATTAGGTAAAAAAAACTGTAACTAGAGGAAAAAATCGTGTAACTAGAGTCAAAATTACTGTAACTAGGAGGAAAAATCGTGTAACTAAAAGCAAAAAAAAAAAAAACAAAAAGAAAAAAGAAAGAAAAAAGCAGACAATAGCGTAGAATTGTAGACTCACATGGAAGATATATAAACACAGAATTACTGAGAAATTCCCCCCTAGTTACATTAATTTCCCTTCTAGTTACATGAATTTCCCTTCTAGTTACATGAATTTTCCCTCTAGTTACATGAATTTCCCTTCTAGTTACAGTAATTTCCCCTCCAGTTACATGAATTTCCCATCTAGTTACATGAATTTCCCCTTAGTTACAGTTATTTTGTTCTAGTTACACTTTCTACTTATTTTGTAGTATGTTGAAATAAGCATCACATTTTCTAGTTACATGAATTTCCACTCTAGTTACATGAATTTCCACTCTAGTTACATGAATTTGCCCTCTAGTTATATGAATTTCCCCTCTAGTTACATAAGTTTTCCCTCTAGTTACATGAATTTCCCCTCTAGTTACAGTAATTTCCCCTCTAGTTACGGTTATTTTGTTCTAGTTACAGTAATTCCCCCTTGAGTAACATGAATTTCCCCTCTAGTTACATGAATTTCTCCTTTAGTAACGGTTATTTTCCCTCCCCCTAGTTACATGAATTTCCCCTCTAGTTACAGTTATTTTCGCTCTAGTAATTATGAATTGTTTCCCCTTTGTGGTTACGCTTATTATGAGTGTAGCTACAGGTTTTATCGTTCTAGTTACATGAATTTCCACTCTAGTTACAGTAATTTCCCCTCTAGTTATATGAATTTCCCCTCTAGTTACATAAGTTTTCCCTCTAGTTACATGAATTTCCTCTAGTTCTGATAATTTCCCCTCTAGTTACGGTTATTTTGTTCTAGTTACAGTAATTTCCCCTCGAGTAACATGAATTTCCCCTCTAGTTACATTAATTTCCCTTCTAGTTACAGTAATTTCCCCTCTAGTTACATGAATTTCCCCTCTAGTTACACTTTATTTTGTTCTAGTTTCATGAATTTCCCCTCTAATTACATGAATTTCCCCTCTAGTTACGGTTATTTTCCCTCTAGTTACAGTAATTTTCCCCCTAGTTACATGAATTTCCCCTCTAGTTACGGTTATTTTCGCTCTAGTAATTATGAATTGTTTTCCCTTTGTGGTTACGCTTATTATGAGTGTAGCTACAGGTTTTATCGTCCTACTTACATTGTTTTTCCCTTTGTGGTTACACTTATTAGTATGTTGAAATAAGCATCACATTTTCTAGTTACACTTTATTTTGTTCTAGTTACATGAATTTCCCCTCTAGTTGCAGTTATTTTCCCTCTAGTTACATGAATTTCCCATCTAGTTACTTGAATTTCCCCTCTAGTTACAGTTATTTTCCCTCTAGTAATTATGAATTGTTTCGGCTTTGTGCTTACGCTTATTATGAGTGTAGCTACAGGTTTTATTGTTTCCCCTCTACATGAATTTCCCATGTAGTATGTTGAAATAAGCATCACATTTTCTAGTTACACTTTATTTTGTTCTAATTACATGAATTTCCCCTCTAGTTACATGAATTTCCCCTCTAGTTACAGTTATTTTCCCTCTAGTTACATGAATTTCCCCTCTAGTTACAGTTATTTCCCCTCTAGTTACATGAATTTCCCCTCTAGTTACAAAGAATTTTCCCTCTAGTAACATGAATTTTCCCTCTAGTTCTGATTATTTTCCCTCTAGTTACATGAATTTCCCCTCTAGTTACAGTTATTTTTCCTCTAGTAATTATGAATTGTTTCCCCTTCGTGGTTACGCTTATTATGAGTGTAGCTTCAGGTTTTATCGTCCTAGTTACATTGTTTTTCCCTTTGTGGTTACACTTATTATGAGTCAAGTATCACTTTTCCCTTGAAATAAGTATCACATTTTCTAGTTACACTTTATTTTGTTCTAGTTACATGAATTTTCCCTCTAGTTACAGTTATTTTCTCTCTAGTTACATGAATATCCCCTCTAGTTACAGTTATTTTCCCTCTAGTTACATGAATTTCCCCTCTAGTTACAGTTATTTTCCCTCTAGTTACAAGAATTTTCCCTCTACTTACATGAATTTCCCCTTCTAGTTACAGTAATTTCCCTTCTAGTAACATGAATTTCCCCTCTAGTTACAGTTATTTTCTCTCTAGTTACATGAATTTCCCCCTCTAGTTACATGAATTTCCCCTTCTAGTTACAGTAATTTTCCCTCTAGTAACATGAATTTTCCCTCTAGTTACACTTTATTTTGTAATTTTCCCTCTTGTTACACTTTATTTTGTTCTAGTTACATGAATTTCCCCTCTAATTACATGAATTTCCCCTCTAGTTATAGTTATTTTCCCTCTAGTAATTATGAATTGTTTCCCCTTCGTGGTTACGCTTATTATGAGTGTAGCTACAGGTTTTATCGTCCTAGTTACATTGTTTTTCCCTTTGTGGTTACACTTATTACGAGTCAAGCATCACTTTTCCCATGTAGTATGTTGAAATAAGCATCACATTTTCTAGTTACACTTTATTTTGTTCTAATTACATGAATTTCCCCTCTAGTTACATGAATTTCCCCTCTAGTTACAGTTATTTTCCCTCTAGTTACATGAATTTCCCCTCTAGTTACAGTTATTTCCCCTCTAGTTACATGAATTTCCCCTCTAGTTACAGTAATTTTCCCTCTAGTAACATGAATTTTCCCTCTAGTTACAGTTTATTTTCTCTCTAGTTACATGAATTTTCCCTCTAGTTACAGTTTATTTTCTCTCTAGTTACATGAATTTCCCCTCTAGTTACAGTTATTTTTCCTCTAGTAATTATGAATTGTTTCCCCTTCGTGGTTACGCTTATTATGAGTGTAGCTTTAGGTTTTATCGTCCTAGTTACATTGTTTTTTCCTTTGTGGTTACACTTATTATGAGTCAAGTATCACTTTTCCCTTGAAATAAGTATCACATTTTCTAGTTACACTTTATTTTGTTCTAGTTACATGAATTTTCCCTCTAGTTACAGTTATTTTCTCTCTAGTTACATGAATATCCCCTCTAGTTACAGTTATTTTCCCTCTAGTTACATGAATTTCCCCTCTAGTTACAGTTATTTTCCCTCTAGTTACAAGAATTTTCCCTCTACTTACATGAATTTCCCCTTCTAATTACAGTAATTTCTCTTCTAGTAACATGAATTCCCCTCTAGTTACAGTTATTTTCTCTCTAGTTACATGAATTTCCCCCTCTAGTTACATGAATTTCTCCTTCTAGTTACAGTAATTTTCCCTCTAGTAACATGAATTTTCTCTCTAGTTACATGAATTTCCCCTCTAGTTACAGTTATTTTTCCTCTAGTAATTATGAATTGTTTCCCCTTCGTGGTTACGCTTATTATGAGTGTAGCTTCAGGTTTTATCGTCCTAGTTACATTGTTTTTCCCTTTGTGGTTACACTTATTATGAGTCAAGTATCACTTTTCCCTTGAAATAAGTATCACATTTTCTAGTTACAGTTTATTTTGTTCTAGTTACATGAATTTCCCCTCTAGTTACAGTTATTTTCCCTCTAGTTACATGAATTTCCCCTCTAGTTACATGAATTTCCCATCTAGTTACAGTTATTTTCCCTCTAGTTACATGAATATCCCCTCTAGTTACATAAATTTCCCCTTCTAGTTCTGATAATTTCCTCTAGTAACATGAATTTCCCTCTAGTTCTGATTATTTTTCCTCTAGTTACATGAATTTCTCCTCTAGTTACATGAAGTTTCCCTCGAGTTACATGAATTTCCCCTCTAGTTACATGAATTTTCCCTACAGTTATTTTCCCTCTAGTAATTATTAAATGTACCTCAACAACCGCAAAATAACACACAAATATTTCATTACAACAAATTACAAAGTCTTCCACTAATACCATTACAAAACTACAACTAAACAGCAATATATTACAATAAATAGAAACTAAAAACTAAACAACAATATATTACAAGGAGAACAAAAAGAAACATGATTGTCAAACATGTTAATTCATTTTTATGGTAAAAAATGTAATTAGAGTGAAAAATCGTGTAACTAAAGCCAAAATTACTGTAAATAGAAAATGAATTAACTCAAGCCAAAATTAATTAGGTAAAAAAACTGCAACTAGAGGAAAAAAATCGTGTAACTAAAGCCAAAATTACTGTAACTAGAAAATGAATTAACTAAATCCAAAATTAATTAGGTAGAGTTAACTAAATCCAAAATTAATTAGGTAAAAAAACTGTAACTAGAGGAAAAAATCGTGTAACTAGAGTCAAAATTACTGTAACTAGGTGGAAAAATCGTGTAACTAAAAGCAAAAAAACTGTAACTAGAGGGAAAAATCGTGTAACTAAATTTAAAATTACTGTAATTAGGAGGAAAAATCGTGTAACTAAAAGCAAAAAAACTGTAACCAAAAAATGAATTCAATAAAGCCAAAATGAATTTGGTAGAAAAACTGTAACTAGAGGGAAAAATCGTGTAAATAAAGCCCAAATTACTGTAAGTAGAAAATAAATTAACTAAAGCCAAAATTAATTAGGTAAAAAAACTGTAACTAGAGGAAAAAATCGTGTAACTAAAGTCAAAATTACTCTAACTAGGAGGAAAAATCGTGTAACTAAAAGCCAAAAACTGTAACCAAAAAATGAATTCACTAAAGCCAAAATGAATTTGGTTGAAAAACTGTAACTAGAGGGAAAAATCGTGAAACTAAAGCCCAAATTACTGTAACTAGAAAATGAATTAACTAAATCCAAAATTAATTAGGTAAAAAAAAACTGTAACTAGAGGAAAAAATCGTGTAACTAGAGTCAAAATTACTGTAACTAGGAGGAAAAATCGTGTAACTAAAAGCAAAAATCAGAATAAAAATGAATTCACTAAAGCCAAAATGAATTAGGTAGAAAAACTGTAACTAGAAGGAAAAATCGTGTAACTAAAGCCAAAATTAATGTAACTAGAACCATTCTACAGATCAAACAAAGAAATTTTTGTTGCTCGCTTTCTCTTAAACGGGGATGACGAAAACAAAGTTGTTGGATACAGTCAACAATAATTCAGCACAGTAAATACAGAAATTCAAAGATTTAGCTGAACATCGAAGTAGTATATAACATTGCGTTACAGACATAACTACAATTGTGTATGGTTTATAGATCAAAATTCAAAGATTTAGCTGACTAAATTATTTGAGACTATATCAATTATGTACACGTAACCTGCTTTAAAACACTTACAATTGTTTACTTACATTATAAATCTCATTAGCCACCTAATATACAGTGACAACCTAGCTTAATTATGTTACTTCATTATGCTACCGATGTCATGCTCAACAACAGCCACAAGGAGGATAGCACACAAGAGCGGAAGTAGTGTACAGGAGTGGACAACAGTGTATAGCACGCAATGACAACAACAGATAGCGGATGACACTTTGCGTAAGACTGAATACCCAAATAGCAACAATACACTACACCACGCAACAACACAAAGCGACCGGCAATAAAATCACTCGTCGCGCAGTAACACCTACTAACAGCTGACAGCAACGCATAGTATACGACAAAGACGATAGAGTCGATGAGAGCGCAAAGAGCTTCGTGTCTTTCTTTTTCAATTGAGCTGCGTAAACATAAATAAATGGAATATTAACCACTAATTATGAGAGATCGATAAGGAGGATAGTGAAACACAAAATGGACATGAGGGGGACATCAAATTGAATTATTCATCACCTAATCAAACAAGCGTAAAATTACCTACCATATCGGCTGAATTTATAATTGTGTTTGTGATCTTGTCCTCTTTTTCCCAACGATCTTAGGAAAATACACTGCAGAGATCAAGATTTACATTTGCCAACCCCAAAGCGACGATGTTCACTGCAACAAAATCAAGATAGCTTACAGCCTATTTATGTTGCTCAAAGGGTTGGGGAAAATACACTGATATATCAAGAACTCACATGTAGTAGCATCCCCACCGGCTGCAGAGACTACGATACTTAGACTCGCGATTGATTCAAGTAAGCCACCGTATACAATGGCTTTGATTACGTCTACCCTCGAGAATCCACGTTGATGTCCGAGGAGAGGTTCCTGATTGTCTGGCAAAGGCGCGGTAGCAGATGTCGGTATACCTTCTGGCATCGGTACACTCACTTCATCTGCATTGTTATTAAACATTTGTTCAATTTACTTGATTTACTTCCACTATACCAAGGTCAACATTAATGCTTATACAATAAAGCAGGATCGAAAAATGTTTATAAAATTGTGATGGTGTAAGGTCTTTTTGTGGTTCCATAATTTGAAACTTTGAATCCTTCCTTATGATGGTTGAATGAGACAAAATTTAATTGAAAAACATACAAGGGCGTAGATAAGGTAGACTAGTCACTGATACAATGTGCTGTCCACTTTCGTGATGCTCGTGCTGTGTAACAATGTTGATTGCGATGTTTACATAAAAAAAACAGTTCTGAATTGGTTGATCTGATAAAAAAATTCTAAGCTGAACATTTCTTTCCGAAATCATCTTTCCTCCCAAGAAACTTTCCGTAAGAATAAATTTGTGATTCTATGAAATTACAGTTTTCTGCTATGTTAGAAGATGTGCATTTCTAAAGCATGTGGCATACAAATCAAATGAACTAAGCAAAAGTTTCGGCTGACAGAACATCTATTAGTGCGGAACTTAGTATCAAACAGAAAACAGTGAATATGTTTGATATCAACCAAGAGAAAGTATCTATATAAGGAGGGAGTTGAAACCGCATCAAAGAAAAGCTAGCTTTGAAGTATGATAAACATGAAGTACTATCAGACTTCGGTTGATCATTTCTAAATGCAGGAGCAGGGATTCGATTAATTGGTGGAATGATAACTTCTACAAAATCAGGAGAGATAGCCTTCCTTGGTAGAGTAACTCCTTTGGTAAAATAAAAATTGCAAGTAGGACAGCATAAATCATGAATGTCTTGCTTCTTCAACACCCTCTTATGATCTCCACACAGGTGACCTGTAAGAATATTATCAACAACAATAAAGAACTGATCGAATAGCAGCCAATAGTAATAGTTCCACCAAAAAAGAAAGTCTTATTCAATTAGGTAAAAAAACTGTAACTAAGGGAAAAAATCGTGTAACTAAAGCCAAAATTACTGTAGCCAGAAAATGAATTAACTAAAGCAAAAATTAATTAGGTAAAAAAAACTATAACTAGGGGGAAAAATCATGTAACTAAAGCCAAAATCACTGTAACTAGGGGGAAAAATAGTGTAACTAAAGCCAAAATTACTGTAAGTAGGGGAAAAATAGTGTAACTAAAGCCAAAATTACTGTAACTAGGGGAAAAATAGTGTAACTAAAGGCAAAATTATTGTAACTAGAAAATCAATTAACTAAAGCCAAAATGAATTAGATACAAAAATTGTAACTAGGGGTAAAAATCGTGTAATTAAAACCAAAATTACTGTAACCAGAAAGTAACTGAAAAATAAAAGTTTTCAATTAGGTAAAAAACCTGTAACTGGGGGGAAAATTCGTGTAACTAAAGTCAAAATTCCTGTAACCAGAAAGTAACTGAACAATAAAGGCTTCAAGGTGTAGTTTTATTCAATTTTGGAGCCTCGTATTATGTAATTTGTCATGAAAAACTATAATTACATGTGTAGTCATAATTAACGAAGCCCCAAAGTTCATTAATTGTATCTGCATACTCTAACGTGTACACATACTAAGGTATTGGATATCACAAGACGAGCTTCTAGTATGGTACAAATACCTTGACGTAACATAGTTAGACCACATATCACTCGGAACAGATACTCTTGATACTAAAATTTAATGCTCACTAAGATAACGGTATTATCATATCACAGGTTAGCCTAAGTAAAATTCAATGCTTTAAAGTCTCCATATCTAAGCTATAAAATGAATGAGTTTGGTTCCCAATGCTGAGATACAAAAATTAGCGCAGCAGATACACAAACGACTCCTCTAGATACATACACAAACTGCCATTTAGCAACATCTCATATACACATTATTATTGCTGAGATACAAAAATCGAACATGATGAAATCGAGATCATAGGAAACGCACCTTATGTAAATGCTGTCAGTATGTAAATGCTGACCTGAAAAAGCTTTGAGCTTGTGTGCGCATCAATCTCACTGAAAGGATCGTCGAGCAAGTATGTCAAATTACGGTTTTATCTCCTAGAGACAAAAGCAACAACCCCAAACGTAAGTCCACAGGCAGAAAATTAACCAGAAAATGAATTAACTAAAGCGAAACTTAATTAGGTAAAAAAACTGTAACTAGGGGAAAAATCGTGTAACTAAAGCCAAAATTACTGTAACTAGGGGGAAAAATCGTGTAACTAAAGACAAAATTACATTCTCTGGATTAGTAAAATAAAAAAACCAACCACCATAGATTAGTCATCATAAACCCAAAGCACGAACCAACAATATTGATGCACAAACCAACAGCCAACCTCCTAGACATATCTTCTGCAAGCTTTGCGCATGCGTTTTCATGGCAACAAAGCAGTTCATCCAGGTTTTCGACACAAAAATTATGCCATGTCAGCACTTCAAATATGACAGTGTAAACATTATACAAAAGATTCAAGAAATGGGAGTACCTTGTTGATATTTGTAAGGCCGCCTTCCGCTTGTCCATATAAGAGATACTCGGTTGCAACTTTGATCGATGTTATACACGACAATCTGTTCACCATCTAATCAGGACATAACCGATTAAGTAAGCGTATGTTACCTCTGCTCAATTGAAGGTTGAAACATATACCTGTGTAAGCTCATACCGTAGCTGTTACTTTTCCCTTGTTGGGCTGCGAAGTAAAGTTACTTTAGTCGTTAAGAAGCAATGCGAAATATCTGATTCTAAAAGATGTCGAGACTTTTTAGATATAATCATACGGATTTCGCCAAACACCAACTGACAAATGTGTAGTGACAATAAGGAAGCAAACAGAAGGACCATGAATTTAGTTGTTAGATAAAACCTTACAAAGCTCGGTCAAAGTTGCTAACTGAATAAAAAGCCCTCGTTTCCCGTCTAATATATTCATGAATTTAGTTGCCGGATACACTCGTCTAAGTTACTAGATACATACCTATAGAGACGCTTTAAATCGACCGAACGAAGAAAAGTAAAACCTTTCCAATCCTATCAATAAAAAAGGACCCATGTAATTAAAATTGAAACGCAAATCAATTAGAAGCGTTTTTCAAATTGTTCCTCCTCACTTTTGAGTAACAGCCGACGACAAAAACGCAAGTTAGATACAGTAAAATATCTTTTGAGTAACAGCCGACGACAGAGAGTAGCAGCGACCGACAAAAGTAGCAGGCAACAGCTGATGAAATCGACATTACTCAGCATTAGCCAACAACGTCTATGGGCAGCACCAATTAAACTAGAGGGGAATTAGGCTTACAGGTTACGGCTATTAGAAACACCAAACCGCAGTTCACATACATTAAATTGTAATCTAG
Organism: Dianthus caryophyllus; assembly: GCA_023091065.1. NCBI lineage: Eukaryota > Viridiplantae > Streptophyta > Magnoliopsida > Caryophyllales > Caryophyllaceae > Dianthus > Dianthus caryophyllus. The sequence continues at coordinate 840,459 of JALGRB010000016.1, forward strand.
ATACATTATTTTTCTCTAAAATGTTTAAGGTAACTAACATTATAGATGATGTATCTACATATAAAACTAATGGAACTAAAATTTCTATAAACCTAATTCCTTAATTATCGTAAATAAAGAGAAATTAATTCAGAATTCATCAATGGGAATGAAGGCGGAGTTGCGGTGATTGAGCTTAAGGTCATCGACATTAATGGTGGTCTTAAGTTCAGATTTGGTACTCCGGCGAGTGGCCGAGATGACAATGACTAGCGGTTGTCAGACAATCAACTCAGAACTTCGACAAAGTCAATAATAACAAGGGACGAGTTAGTGAGTGAGAGAAAGATGGGGCAAATCAGAAGACGAGAAAAACGGAGGAGATGGGTATGACTTACCGTGGTGGTAAACACGGACGTAAGCGACTTCGCCAAAAACTCGGGTGGTCGGAGATGGAACAGAACAGGTCGGCTCCGACGAGGCTCGGGGCGATAGAAAGCTCGAGGGTGGTGAAGAGAGGCAAAGGCGTTATTGTTGACTCCAAATGAGTGGTTTATGTGCTCGAGCTCGGTGGCGATTCCGGCGAGGCAGCGTCGACTTCGAACTCAAGCGATTTGGTAGCCGTGATGGTGTGTCGATGGTGGTTGTGGGTAGGTAGATGAGGGTTTGGGTAATAAATTTGGGTAAGTTATTTAGGTAAGTTGATGGGATAAGGGGAGGGTTTGTTTTCTAACAGGGGGTTCGTAGGGTTCAGAATCTAATGGGAGTTCGCATTGCAGATCCCACCTCTATATATATATATATATATATATATATATGTATATATATATATATGTATATGTATATATATATATGTATATATATATATACATATATATATATATATGTATATATATATATATATATATGTATATATATATATACATATGTATATATATATATACATATGTATATATATATGTATATATGTATATATATATATGTATATATATATGTATATGTATATATATATATATGTATATATATGTATATATATATATATATATATGTATATATATGTATATAGAGAAAAGTTATAGAGAGTCCAAGTTTTGAGTAGAGTCCTAGAGTCCAATTGTGAGCCATTGGATTAGATATGAATGGATGGTGGAGATTTGTTTTGATTAATTAAAAAAAATTAGAAATAAAATTAAAATTACAACCAATTAGAAAATTAGATTCATTGTGCTGTTTTCTATGTTGGGCGGCATATTGGATTAAACAAAAAAACCATCCACTTCCCTTCATTATTTTGCTGCTTCTTCTTCTTCTTTTATTTTTTTTCCAGGTATTTTTGATTCTACTACATCTTCTTCTTCCTTTTTTTTTAATCGTTTTTATTCTTCATCTTCCTTCATCTTAAAGTTTTTTTTATTCCCACTAATTTTACCAAATTACAAATTTGCATTAAAAAAAACTCCGTTGAAAATTTAAGATCTGAATTTAGTTTCTTTCTATTTCGATAATGGGTGATATGGTAGTAATGAATTTGGATGAAGGTATTTTAAGTAATTTCATTATTTCGTCGTTTGTGATTTTCAGTTTTTTTTTATTTTTGTTGCTTTTCTTTGTATTATGTTTAAAAAAATGTTCAAAGGTCAGATCTTGTTTGAATTTAACTTTAACATTCATTTGTGTTTGTATGTGTTTTCATATATTTGTTAGGTGTGATTAATGGAAGTTTGTTACCCATTTCAAGCATCAATCTATGGAAGATGGTGGTGGGAAGTCAAGCGGGCGTGGTGTAATTTTAAGGTCAGTGAGTTGAAATTTTAATTTTTTGTGTTAAAATTTTACAAATTTCTGCTGAAATTCTTTTTTTAATAATTACAGTTAATCACTTTGTAATATCGTTTTTAAATCAAATATTTTTCATGTTTAAAATATCAATCAGTTAAAGATTAAGATTTAATGTTTAATTAACTTTGAAAATTGATTTGATAGTATTTTTTTTTTTTTTTCGAATTTAATGCTTTTCATTTCCCTAAACAATTTCAGAACGAGGTTGATGACGTTGAGATGTCGGAAGATAACATGGTTGATGATGTTGAGACTTCCGAAGCAACTATTAAAGGAGTCGAGCAGTCCAGTTACATCGTAAAAAGATTAATGGAAGATTATTAAATCAAGCTCACAAGTCGTTCATTGTCTGTAATTTTAGGTTAATAAATTGGAATTTCTTTTACTAGACTTGAAATTCTAAATTTTGGTGCTGAAATTTCATAATTGTTATATGTTGTTTGGCTGACAGTGTTATGAAATTGAAATTCTATTCTATAGGCTTGAAATTCTAAATATTGTTGTTGAAATTTCAGAATTGAAATATGCTCTTTGTATTAGTGGCAGTGCATTGAAATTGGAATTCGATTCTAGACTGAAATAATAAATTTTCGTATATAAATTTCAGAATTTGAATGTTGTTTAATCGATATAGTTGTATAATAATTAGACTTTTGTACTGTTTGATGTTGTGAACAATGGTTGATGCTGAAAAAATCATACAATTAATGGACTCTAAAGACCAATGTTAACGGATTCTAAAACATAGGGGCAACCCTTAACCAGTTTTAGACAGTATGATGTTTTTTTAGACAGTATAAGTTATCAAAAATTACTCAGTAAGTGTTTAGTTTTAAAAAATTAGTAGTAACAGGTGATAGTATTTTTACTTCAGATTGGAATTCTATAAAAGTTTGTTATAATTCTTTTTTTTATTGTTGAAATTTCATTTATTGTAAGGTGTTTTTTTTTACAGTAGAAGTTACAAAAAATAAGTCACTAAGTGTTTACTTTCCAAAAATTAGTAGATTATTGAAATCTGAAAGTGTTTTTTTAAAAAACTGTTAAAATCTCAAATCCATGTGTTGAAATTCTGAATTTGGTAGCATATTTGAATTGAGAAAGTAAAGTAGAATACATAAGCGTAAATGTTGAAATTGAAAAATATAAATAATAGATAGATAATTGGAAATTGGTCATCTAAAACAAAAGTACAAACCAATGTAAAAATGGATACAAATTAAGCGGTTCAATATTGACATAGTTTAATAAAGTCGGTGTTTCAAAACGATAGTACAAAGCAAAACAAAGCGAGGAGTTCAATGAGCAGTTAAATGGTGACATCGCTTCCTTTAGAGTACTTCTACATCTTCCGCTGTACCTGACGCTGCGCTTTAAGCAACTTTATAAGGTCAGGCTACCTCTTCAGAAATTGGGACACGTTTTCAAGTAAAACGACACGCTTCAAGTTGACTGAGTAGAAGTAGAGGATAGGTCAACATACAACGCACGGGGGGTTGTTAGCTTCTTCATCCTTGAAGCAGCGTTGGTGTACCAAGAGTGGAAAGCAACCGCATTCCGTTGCATGTGCATATACAACTCATGAACCTCCTACAAACATAAACGTAAGATAAACAAATTACAGTAATTTAAAAAGAGAATTCTAGTATGTAAAAAGAGAATTCCAGTATGTAAAAAGAGAATTCTAGTAAGACAACTAAATTACAGTAATTTAAGAAATTTAAGAAAAAAAAAAAAAGAATTGTAATCACATAATATGAAATTCCAGTATGTAAAAGAGAAATTATAACAGATAATCAGTTTCTCTTATAAACACAAAAAATGAAATTCCAACAGACGAAAAACGAATTATAACACATAATATGAAATTCCAATTTCAGGACGAAAAGTATAAACACAATTAATATAGGAATTTTTGAAATACCAACAGCAGAAAAAAGGAATAACAAGCAATTCTTAGGGTTTCCAATTTTTTTTAGTGAAATTCAACAGAAAAAGACGAAATATACCAATTTTTGTATCAAATTATAATAAGAACAGAAATTATTCATAATACACAAAATAGATGAAGAATAAAACATAAAAAAACAAAATTTAAACCAAAAAATCGAAACTTGTTGAAAATTAAACAAATTAAAAAAATTCAAAATGCACAAAATACATGAAAAACCAACCCTAAAAATTAAGTCTTTAACACAAAAAATTCAACCTAATTTGAAATTAAACAAATAAAAAACTGAAAAATCCAATTGAATTCTTAATCTAAACATGAAATTTCAATCTTTAATTGATTGATATTTCAAATATGTAAAACTATTTGATTTAAAATGATATTTCGTAGTGAAAAACAGTAATTATTAATAAAACAATTTCAACAGAAATTTTTAAAATTTCAACACAAAAATTTGAAATTTCAACAACTTACCTTAAAATTAGACCACGACCGTTTGTATTCTCACCACCATCTTCCATAGATTAATGCTGGAAATAAAAACACATACAAAGACAAATGAATGTAAAAGTTGAATCCAAATCAAATCTAAAAAACTATCAAATTAAAAAAAAATTATCAAATCAAATTTAATATAACATGAATTTCAATCTTTAATTGATTTATATTTCAAATATAAAAAAATTTGGTTTAAAACCGATATTAAAAAGTTAAAAAGTAAGTAACGAAATTTACCTCTGCTCGAAATTGACAATCCAATCAAAATACAAAGGAGGGGATGAATCGGGACCAAAAATGGAGATGAAACAGAGTGAAACCAATGGAGGAGATGAATGAGGGCTAACAATGGAGAATGAAAGGATGAGCAAGGGAGAAGAAGTGACCACCTAAAATTGAAGAGAGAATTTTGAAAATTGAAGAAGAAAATTATTTAGGGAATGGGAAATTATGTCAGATGAATTGTTGGGGTCAGGTTTTGGCCTAGTATGTTATTGGTCTTTGGGATTTTAATTTTTTTTTTTTTTTTTTTTTTTTTTTTTTTTTTTTTTAGGGAGACATTACATTTAATGTGGGATGAATCTCAGCCATTGATCTAATTAGATCTAATGGCTGAGATTAGGAATCTAGGACTCTACCTACACCCATGGACTCTAAATAACCTATTTCTATATATATATATATATATATATATATATATATATATATATATATATATATATATATATATATATATATATATATATATATATATATATATTGTATATATATATACATATATATATATATATATACATATATATATATATATATACATATAGATATATATATATATATCTATATATATATATGTATATAGATATATATATATATATATATATATATATATATATGTATATAGATATATATATATATATGTATATATATATATATATATATATATATATATATATATACATATATATATATATATATATATACATATATATATATATATATATATATATATATACACTCAAGTACTTAGCGAGACAACAACAATAATGGAACCACAATTGCATAACCTTCCACAACAATTTCCAACGTGCACAAAACATCGCCAACACGCTTCTCCTTTATTCACCCTCGATATCGTGCTCTCGAAATGACAATAATGACGATGAGGCAACTTATCAACTCCAAGGACTTAGCACAACAAAACAAAGAAAGTAAAGACAACTAATAAAAGAATACGAATAATCAAAGACTTAATGTGACAAATTGCTAAGGCCGACTTCTCCACTTCCTTCGACTAACCAAAAGCAAGCAAAGCAGTGGCAAAAATCTGTGTAATAAAGCAACAAAGAACCAGGGTCCAACAACACTGGCATTCCTCCTTTACGCTCCTGGGACACAAATTTTTAATGGGCAAAGATTTCACTAATAAACACCCATCAGTAAAGCAACCCCAAAACCCATGTAAAACCCAAAGATAGCACCCCATGAACTCCGCCACGCCACGGCTAGACAAATTTCAAACCGTGGCTCTCACAACAGCCCTTCTCCATGTCACAGCCCCCTTCTTATCCCCCATAACCATGTCCATTTACTTGCCTCAATTACCCACAACAACATACTACAATATACACATTCACACTCATAGCAACTCTCAACAACAATTCCCAAGTTTGGTAAGCACACAAATTACAACATACATATCTTACAAACTACACACATATACTACTAGGCTAAGCAAGGGAAGTAACCCTTACCTTATGAAGAGGAAACCGAAATATAAGCTTGAAAGTATTTGCCAAAGATGACCACACAATATGAAGCACAAGACCCAATAAATAAACTCCATGTAATACTGAAGGTACCGGGAAAAGTGATAGACCTATCGACGCCCTGCGCGCGCCCGCCCTCGCCCCGTGCGGGGGCGCCGGGAAGCGGAATGCGCCTCGCAGGAAAGAGTGCGAAGTTTTGAGAAAAATGGGGGAGATCATTGCATGGATTTGTGACCAAAAAGAAAAGTAGAAAAATCCTTTTTGAAAGTGTATTTTCGGAGTCGCCACCAAATATTAAAGGAATTTGGAACCTATTCAATGCGTCTTGAAATACAAGACACGAGTGTCTCAGATTTCAAGGTGCGTCGATACCTATCGACCGAGGTTTGAAACCGCAGAAGGGGTTCTGAGTGAGGTTACTTTTCAAAGTTTTGACAAAATAAGTTTTGAAAACCGTAATAAAAAAGCCTACATAAGAGTAGTCTCTACTAATTTGAAAACATTTGCTTAATTTCGATATTTGGGCTAAAAGTCACGCTACGTACAAGTGCGAATAAATATGACTCGATTAAAATGCATAAATAATGTAAATTGTCAAAATAATGACATATTGCTATAGGAAATGTACGTTAAATAATAATTTATTGACTAAATTATTACTATAGACGTTATTTTCCGACTTCGTATTAGAATTTGTGAAAAACCCTCAGTTTTGACATGCTAAAAGACTCTATGAAACGGTACAATTTAGTGTTGGATCCGTGATTCTAGTCGTTATTTAATGCATGAATGAGGACTTGCGTAATTATAAAAGTGACGTCGGTTTGCTTTAGTGATAATGAGTCGTTTATTTATGCGATATTGGCGGGGTTTAGACGGATTATGAATCCGAATTGCTACAACCGTATTACGAATACGGCTCGGCTAGTGCCAATATCGGGTTTGGGGTTAATGTAACCCCATTGTCCGAGTCTCAAACGTCTAGCCCGTAGGTAAAATGTTTACCTTTCGAAAATGTAAAGACGGTATTTTTGAGTGGATTTTGTGAATAGTGTATAAGTGCTAAAAACCGGGTATTGAAAATGAATGAAATGGGTTGGTATTTATAGAGTTTGGCTGGTTTCTGTGCAGGGACAAAACTTAATCGCCCGGTGAGCATGCGATTATGTTTCAATGCAAATTGCCAAATGAAATAAAAGAACCAAGGTTGGGAGAAGAAAACTTGTCGCCAAGATGGCGGCGATTTGGTTTTTAATCGCCTGTTTACTGGCGATTAGATTTTTGTTTTGGTGGGCTGTTTTATGCCGCCTTTTGGTTTTTGACGGTTTGATTAGGTAATGATTATGTTTTGTTGTTTACTTAGGGGTTAAGTATTTGTTCAGTTTTGGTCCGATTTGGTTTTAGTGCTTGATTTTATCGTGTTTTTCGGTTTTGGCCTGAAATAAAATAATACTAGGTTATATTATTTTATGGTTTCATAAAACCTAACTTTTTGAAAATGTGACACGGGACGCACTTTGGCCCGTTTTGAGTGTTGTTAGTGTGCGTTTTTGGGTCGTTTTTGTAAGTTTGGGCCGTTTTGTAGCTAGTTGGGCTGTTTTTGTGGCTTGGCTTAATAAGACGTTCCTATGTTGTGTTCGTGTTACGCTCATGATGACTAAAATTGACATTTACTTTCATGATTATGCAAGTCCAAATTAATACGCTAAAAATGACTAATACGTTTTAGACACTTTTGTACCGTTTCGACTCTTTTAAAAGCATGTATGAAAGTCCTTTTCATCATCGGGTTTGTTTTTTGGGGGGTACGGATACGGGTATCTACAGAGCCCCCAGTTTGACTGAGCTCGGACAAAGCGTTAGTCAAACTTAAAGATAGTATCCGCCCCATTACGGTCTCGACACTACCTGGCGCTAAGCATGTGTCTTATGGGAGAGACGAGGACTTAGCGTCGGGAAATGCGGGGAGGGACGACATGTTTTTAAGGACATGACGGTCCTACATGTTTAAGGGCATGTCAGCCTGCATGTGGCTTGAGTTCTCCCAGCTGGCGCCTCGCTTGTGTTTCCGTTTGTGCTCCTTGCTTTGCTTGCGCTTCTGGCTTGCGCTCCTTGGCTTTGCTCGCGCTTCTGGCTTGCGCTCCTTTGCTTTGCTTGCGCTTCTGGCTTGCGCTCCTTGGCTTTGCTCGCGCTTCTGGCTTGCGCTCCTTTGCTTTGCTTGCGCTTCTGGCTTGCGCTCCTTTGCTTTGCTTGCGCTTCTGGCTTGCGCTCCTTTGCTTTGCTTGCGCTTCTGGCTTGCGCTTCTTTGCTTTGCTTTCCTTGCTAGACGTCTCGTAGAAGAGGTTACGCTTCTTTGGTTTTTCATAAAAAGGGCTAGGTTTTTATGAACGTCTCGCAAGGAGGCTATGTGTTTTTTGTGGTTCTCATACAAAGGGCTAGGTTTTTATGAACGTCTCGTGAGGAGGCTACGTGTTTTTGGATTTTAACGTCTCGTGAGGAGGTTACGTGTTTTTTGTGGTTCTCATAAAAAGGGCTAGGTTTTTATGAACGTCTCGTGAGGAGGCTACGTGTTTTTCTCATAAAAGGTTAGGTTTTTATGAACGTCTCGTGAGGAGGTTACGTGTTTTTGGATTTGAACGTCTCGTGAGGAGGCTACGTGTTTTTGGATTTGAACGTCTCGTGAGGAGGTTACGTGTTTTTGTATTTCTCATAAAGGGTTAGGTTTTTATGAACGTCTCGTGAGGAGGTTACGTGTTTTTCGTGGTTCTCATAAAAAGGGCTAGGTTTTTATGAACGTCTCGTGAGGAGGCTACGTGTTTTTGGATTTTAACGTCTCGTGAGGAGGTTACGTGTTTTTGGATTTGAACGTCTCGTGAGGAGGCTACGTGTTTTTCTCATAAAAGGTTAGGTTTTTATGAACGTCTCTTGAGGAGGCTACGTGTTTTTGGATTTGAACGTCTCGTGAGGAGGCTACGTGTTTTTCGTATTGGGTTGAAATTGTGTTTGAAACGGGTTGAAAGTGTAATGGGCCGAGGAAAACAGCCCAAAACAAAGCTGAAACCCATAGAACAAAAATATAATCGCCTGTAAACAGGCGATTAGAAATTTGTTTGGCGTTTTTTGTTTAAAACACGGGAAAGGAGAGAGGTTTGGTTTATTTTATCCGAAAAATAAAAACTAAATCGAAAACCTCTAAAACTCGTCTTGGCGATTTACTTGATCAAAAATCGATTTTCCGACTCCTACAATTCGTCATGGACCAAGGTACGTATTCAACTCACTTGGTTTTTCGGGTTTTGAAGTTTGTTTGAGTCGGTTTTAACTCGAAATACCGTTTTCTAGGGTTTTGGTCGATTTTTGTTGGTTTGATTCGAGTTTGGCTCTTGTCTTGGCTTGAAAACGTTCGCCATGGCTAGTATAGTGCTCGCCTCGCTTGTCTTGCTGTCGTTGCGTGAAAACCCGACTTGTGGCCTCGATTTTCGTGCGTTTTGACTCGGGGGGTATTTTGGTCATTTTTGAAAACGTCTCGAAAATGGCTCAAAACTTCAGTGTAGCTTACCCATTAGCAGTATAACGTGTTGGTAAGCTCGGTTCGTTGAAATTCATGCGAAAAACGGTTCGTTTGGGGTGAAACCGTATGAAAGGGGGTTAAGTCGGGGCTTGTGCTCTGTTTTTGTAGCGTAGGCGATCCCGAGTGGCTTGGTTATTTTGAAAATGTCGTAGTATGCTAGTGTGAAGGTTTGGGTGGCTTGTATGCGAAGAACGGCTTGAAAACCGTGAACTTTCGTGTGTTTTGGTATAAGGGCCGATTTTGGTCGAAATTTTTCGGTTCCGAAACTTGCCCGAATTCTTTGTATTGTGTTTTCATGGCTAGTATGGTACACTTTTGGTCTTGTTTTGTAGGAAATGCGTTGTTTGGAGGCGTTTTGGAGCGTTTTTTGTAGTTTAGGCTAGGTTTCCAAAAGTCGCTTTTCCTCGCTGCGCCTGCTCATAGAATGTATGGTAATGTATGTTGTCCGTGTTGGCTAGGGGTTGTTTTGTGGGAAGTGGGGGCTTTTGGGTTGAGTTATGGTCAAGTAAAGGTCGCTTGTAGTTTGGAGGTGTTTTGTAAAAGCTATTCACCGAGGTGTTCGGACATCGTTTCGCATGAAATTTTTGCATGAGCTTTTTGTGATTTATGGGTTGGGTTTGTGTCGCCAAATATGGGTTTCGCTTCAGTAGCGTTTTCCCTCTTACGCTATTTTTGGTTTAAAAGGCCTTTTCTGTTGTTTGGCCAATTCTCTGCTTTTGTGCGTGCTTGCTCTTAACTTGATCGAGTAGGACGATATATCGTGATCGTCTCATGGATTTTGGTTTCTTGTGCTTCGCTCTGCTTTGGCCTTATCTCGTCGAAAATGGGCCTATGGCTTGCTTTCTTGATTTGTCTTGATCTTTCTAAAATGATTTCTTGAGTATGTCTTTGAATCTTGTCGCAGGTGATCCTAGGCCTCGGCGCCTACTTCCGATGACATGGATCGGGTTTTGGCCGGCGTTGACTTTCTTGTTCAGAAGCGAAAGCACCTCACTGCCGGGGATACTGCGCCCTTGGAGGTTCGGCGGTCAGTCTCGGTCGGACTCTTTGAGAGCTTTCCTCGAGCGCTGGAGCTTTACGGCGCCAGGATTGAGCTTGGTGCGTGTGGAGTCTCAGGCCTTTTACGCTAGTGGTGCTAGTCTTTGTTGGTCGCGTCGCTGGGCTTTACGCTAGTGGCCTGGGGCGTGGTCTTTGCTCACGAGTGGTCTGGCCCGATTAGTGGTGTGGGTCGTGGCGTTCTTTGCCAGTCGCCTGCTTTTGACTAATGTGATGCGTGAGAGAGGCGAAGTCGTTGGCCGGGCCAGCGGTCTTACGGTGGCCTTAGCGGTAGTGGGGAAATTTCTTCTTAGGGTCGTCGAGGTCTCTGTTGGTGGTCGAGTCAGGCCAGGTGTCTCTCGTAGTCTTTGCAGGCGTGGCCGTGGGCCGTCTTTGGAGGGACGCCTGTGGCTCGAGAGGGCCAAGGCAGAGGTCGTGGTCTTCTTCGCAGGGCTTCGCAGGGCGTAGCCCGCAGCGTTGCCAGGGAACTGTGGCTCTGGAGGAGTCGAGGTTAGGCCGTGGTCGCGGCCGAGGAACCCGAGGTCAAGAAGCGCAAGGTGGACGTGGCTTGGCGAGGCGCAAAGAAGAGCCGAGGCGCCGAGCTCGTGGTTGCCGCCGAGGGTGGTGACCGGACGCAGGCCGAGGTCGCCGGTGTTTTGAGGAGGTTGGAGAGGAGCTCCCGTGGGGGTTCCGCGCAGGCGGGGTCGTGCTCGGGGTCCGGGGAGCCGATACGAGGACACTTCCGAAGCCTGGGAGTCTTCGAGTGACGGCGAGGGGTTCTGGCGAGACCGTCGGCGAGTGGTCGCCGAGGTTGACCGCTGAGGCTGCCGCGGCCGCCGCCGCCAGCTTCTTGCCGCCGACGATGCTCGCTTGATGTCGCCTGCCATCTGCGGGGCCGCTTTGTGGCCGGGTCGGGGCCAGGCCATGCTCGGGAGCGAGTTCAGGATGATCCCGAGGCCGGTGAGGCAGGCCGAAGTAGGCCGAGGGCGAGGCTGAGGATGCAGGTGCGGCGAGTCTTGAGGCCGCGACCGAGATTTTCATGGGGATGGTTGACGAAGTTAGGCGCGAGGCCTGACTATCCTCACGGTCCGCGCTTGAGGTCCCAGGTGGCCTTGGACTGGGACGGTGTGACTCTGGTTTGGAGTAGCTAGGAGCACTTGTCGATCCGGGTGAAGGTCGGCTTTCCGTTAGGCTCGATGAGGACCTTCTCTGGGTTTCGGACGGTGTTTGACGTCTTTGAGGGTAGGCTTACCCAGGAGGAGCGGGACATAGTGCTTGGGACAGCTTTCGGTCCCTTGGTGCAGAAATGGAGGGAGGTGCGGGGCAAGCGGGTGAGCAGCGCCTCAGCATTACTGCAGGCGTTGTTGGATAGGTTTTGGGATACGACCAACACCTTCCACATGCCTGGTTACGAGGTTGGCGTGACTCTTTCTTCGTGGGCAGCTGTTACGGGGCTGCCTCATGGCGAGGGTGTACTTGACTGGGGGCGTGAGCGACCTCCTATTGATAGCCCACGAGTCGTGCGCCTGATTGGCGACGGGATTAGGTGTGGGAAGGACGAGGAGCACACGTTTCAGCCTCGTACGATATGGTTTGCTGACTTCTTCGAGGGGAGGAGGAAGAAGAGAGGTCTACTCGAGCGGCGCCGAGCGTAGGGTCTACCGTGGTTGTGGTGGTTCCTGACGGCCACCCACTTTGGCGACAAGGGGGAGCGAGCGTCGACGGCTGTGTTGATGGCGCTGTCAGTCATGTCACGGATAGGTGGCTTTGGCTGGGTGACTCCTGCTCTGGTGCTGATCAGATTACCTGAGTGGACGCAGCATACTGATCGGATTGACGAGAAATCGGATGTGTCGCTTGTGGGCCCTGGTCTTCTGATGGAGGTAGGGTTCGGCTTTTGTAGTTTTTGTTGTTTTGTTTCTGCTTTTCTTCTGTAACGTGTGTCTTGTTTGCTTGCAGGCTTGGTGCTATGCTCACTTCCCCTCTCTGCTCCCGGACACGTTCAAGGTGACGGCTACATACCCGGCTTTCCATGCGTATGCGACAGCGGATCGGAGGGGTATTGGCCTGAACTATGACGCGGCTCGTGTGCGCTTCAACGGGATGACGATGGATAAGGTAAGGGTGGTCGTGTTTTGTATTTTGGTTTTTTTTTTTGTAGCTTGTTTTTGGGTTTGTGTTTGTTTTTGTGGTTTATAATTTGGTTTTGTTTTGTAGTTTGTTCGCGACCCTTGGAGGAATTTTACCGGCGTTCCTCCGACGATTGCAGCTCGCTTTGGTCCCTTTTGGACGGCTGTACATCGAGACCCAGTACGGCTCGTACTGGTACTTGGGAGAGCGTCTGTCTGCGCAGACGGGTCGCGGCGGCTTCATCGTACCTGCTCCTCCGCCCTCGGTTTTGTTCGTGGAGACGCCCGACGCTAATGAGCGTCGTGACGTGTATCACGAGGGTGGGGCCGGCTCCTTGCTGCGGCGGGGTGGGGGTTACGTGACTTGGGCCTGCAGCGTGCCCTTCTTGTGTTGTGATCGAGGTATGCTTGATTATCCTTTTCGCTTGTATCTGTTTTGGTTCCAGGAAGCAAAAATTTATCCTATTTTTGTTTTGTAGCGACGTGACCCTGACCTTGAGTTCCAGCCTCCTCCGTTCGTTGAGGACCTGCTGGTTGTTCACGAGGGCTGCTCTCATTCGATCGTGCTGCCGCCTTCCATGTCTGTGGTCACCGATGCGGGTCTTGAGAGGTGGGATCCGCGCGTGAGAAAGGTATTAACCCTCCTCTTTGTACAACATGAGTGTTATGTAGTATATAGCCCCCAGTTTGAATAAGATTTTATTGTAAAATCATTAATCAAACTCTGTTGAAGCAGGTTTTTGATTATAGCCCCCAGTTTGAGTAAGATTTTAGTGTAAAATCATTAGTCAAACTCTGTCGAAGCAGGTTTTTGATTATAGCCCCCAGTTTGAGTAAGATTTTAGTGTAAAATCATTAGTCAAACTCTGTCAAGCAGTTTTGATTATAGCCCCAGTTTGAGTAAGATTTTAGTGTAAAATCATTAGTCAAACTCTGTCAAGCAGTTTTTGATTATAGCCCCGGTTTGAGTAAGATTTTAGTGTAAAATCATTAGTCAAACTCTGTCAAGCGAGGTTTTTGATTATAGCCCCGATTTGAGTAAGATTTTAGTGTAAAATCATTAGTCAAACTCTGTCAAGCAGTTTTGATTATAGCCCCGGTTTGAGTAAGATTTTAGTGTAAAATCATTAGTCAAACTTTGTCAGCAGTTGTTGATTATAGCCCCCAGAAAGCTAAATTGACTTCTCGCATTTGTTGCAGGTGACAGCTGAGGTCCACAGGAGGCTCTGGCAGGCGGCAAACCGGTGGCGGGCGGTCGTGAACGATAAAGTTGTTGATGCTTGCGAGCGCGAAGGAGAGGCAGGCGCGACTTGAGTTAGCAGGTCGTGGTGAGGAGGCGAGATCGCGGGCCGAAATGGAGGAGGCTGCGCCATCTTAGGAGTCTGGCGGTCCGCAGAGCCGGAGGGTCGATATCTGGGAGCTGGATAGAGCACGTCTTTGAGATTGATTCCTGCGTCTTTGTCTTGCAGCGTCGTGACCAGTCGCAGTAGGCTTGGACTTTGTATATTTTGGACTTTGTATTATGAATATTATTTTCTGTTTGTATTGGTTTATGTATTAGGACTTGTTATGGTTGGTTGTTGTTTTTTTTTTTTTTGGACTTGTAGGTGTTTATGGGTTTAATTTGGTTATTTTGTCTTGTTGCAAAAATGCATTCCTGCGTCGTAGCCGGGTCTGAAATCCTTGCGTATTTGCTTGCCGAGCGTACCTGCAAAACATTGTTAGTCGTGAAAGCATATATATACGTCTCGATTGAGACTGACTCGCTAATGACCGAATTAAATGCAAAATGAAGAGTTTTTTGAAAAATGCTGGTTAGGACATATTTTAGACTCGTAAAAAGACGTTTTTGACATAGTAAAAATGCGAGCTAAAACGACGTTTTTGAGATGAAAATTCGTGAATGCGAAAATCATATTTTGTGTTGTGTTTAATTTTTGTGTGATTATTGAGTTTTGTGAAAAATGAAAAATACGAAATACGGGAATTGATCACGCAAATCGAGACGACGCGACGGGACCGTAAAAAATAGGTTGGAGGTCGGTAGAAAAGTAATAGGGGTAATAGGTTAAAAATTTTTGGGTGTAGGTGTGTAAGAAGTGTAAGAAATCGAATAGTGCAGCCGGAAAAGAAAAGAAAATCGCTCGTAAGCAAAGATTTGATTTTTAATCGCCTGTTTACAGGCGATTAGAATTTTATTTTGTGGTTTTTGTTTGATTTATTTTAATCGCTTGTTCACTAGCGTTTAAATTTTTGTGTTGTATTTCGTCTTGCAAATCTCGGCTATAAAAGGAGGGCTAAGTTAGTTCATTTCACTCATCCTCTCGTCTTCTATTCTCGATTTTCCAAGGATATTCAGAATATTTACTTTAACATTCGCCGAGTTATGGAGAGTTTTGAAGGAAACTTGCGTCGTTGGTGTGCGTCCTTATCGGGTGTCGAGAAGAAGCTTTTGAAAGATTGCGGAGTTGGCGTATTTCGTGGGCTAAGGCAGGTTCGAATGGAGTACGAGTTCCTGGACGCTTGTCTTGAGTATTGGGATCCAAGCCTTCACGTGTTCCGCTTTCCTTGCGGAGAGGTTTGTCCCTTAGTCGAGGAGTTTGGGGCCATTGGCGGGTGGGCCTTGATTGGCACGCTCGTATGTGTCGTGCAGAACTTGGCTACAAGAGGCGTGTTCGCATTATCTCCGATGACCCGTGATGAGGTGGAAGAGTTATTTGTTGGGAATTGTATCAACCTCTATCGTTTGTGTCAATGGTTCAGAATAATGCAAACGGGCATATCTACTGCGTGGCTAGGAGAAGGGCTTTGGCTTTTTGCTTGGTTCATTGCTATATGTTCCTGACTCTGTGTCCGAGGGGTTGTTGGGAGATCCGCGTTTAATTCTTTGTCGTGGAAGCGGATGGAAATAGGTTGCGATCCTTACGCTTTAATTACAGTGAGAGCGGTCCTTGGGTGGGCGGACCGGGCATGTAATAGGGAACATGCGTCTGAGGGTGTCCATTGATCCTCCAGGTGGTGATGGAGCGTCTAAGTGTGTTGAACGACCTTGGCTTCGATGGCGAATATGTCGCAGAGGCGTTACCAATCGTTACATGCGATGGGCGGGTCCGCAGCGCCCTAATGACTATTTTCCCGAGTTTGTGAGGTCATGTGCCATCCGGTGGTCGGTATCCTGGTGGGGAGTGGTCAGTGTGTCGGCGAGCGCAGGAGGTGCTGGCCCCTCTGGGGGCCTATTGTGGGGGTTCGAGATGGGGTTTACATCCATCCCTGCGGGTGAGGCGACGGATAGGGTATGCGATTCATTCCTGGCCGGAATCTGAAGGTACAGGACATGGTTGCGTTAAATAACCAGGTGACCGACGAGTGGGTCAGTGGTTGGATCATGCGTCCTAAGTGGCTTGTGGCTGGTACTCCTGGGACGATCCGGGTGTCGAGGTCTTACTCTAAATGGACCGCGTCGTAAAGTCTTTGTCGAGAGGGCTCGTCTCCGTGCCATAGAGCTTAACGAGCCTCCGCCGACATCCGCCTATGACCCGATCCGCTTTGGTCGCAATAGTGGTAGGGGTGGGGCTTCGAGCTCAGTGCCTCTCTCGGTGAATCGTGTTCGATTGTCAGCCGTATTCCAGGGCAGGTGCTCCGGATCGTCATGGTAACGTTAGGGTCGCCCGTAGGGGTTGAGGTTGGTGCTCCCTTTATCCAATTTGGAGAGGTCTCGAAGCCCGCCGGAGAGTAACCTGGTTTTTGTTTATGTGTGCTTTGTTAGTATTATGTTCATATTATGTTGTATTATGTAATATATTACCTATCCTAAACCCGATGTACATGCCGGGACTCGTATTGTAATATATAGTGTTTGTTAGTGTATTTCTAAGGTCGTAGTTATGCTCCTATGTTTGAAAAATCCAAAATGTAACCGTTCTTTTTAAGATTAATAAAAATCAGGTTTTTATTTACGACTCTGCCTCATTTTGCTTGTTATTTTGTGTGAAATTCCTTGGCTCTAAAAATTTTTTAAAGGTTTAGAATGCAAGCATTTTTTGTTGACTATTCCCTCGACTTTTTTAAGCTTTGGGTTTGTCGTTTTGTGTTGAATGTCGTTCTTTTTACCCTTAGGTTAAAAAACGAATTTTTGTGTTGACTATGTCCTTGGCCTTTTAAGCTTTGGGCGTGTCATTTTTGTGTTGAATATCGGCCGCGCTTTTTGCAAAGTCGCCCACGTATCCACTAAAAGTGGAATCAAACCCCAGAGTTCGAGAATGTATGTTTAAGGGCATACCGCCCAAGAGTTGTGTTTGCTTTTTGTGGTGAATGTGCACGTTTAGGGGCATGCCGCCCATGAGCATGTTTAAGGACCTGCGGTCCATGAATTGTGTTTGGTGGATGCATGTTTAGGGGCATGCCGGCCCATGAATTGTGTTTGCTTATGGAATGTGCACGTTTAAGGGCATGCCGCCCATGAGCATGTTTAAGGACTGCGGCCCATGAATTGTGTTTGATTTTTGTGGAGAGAAAGAGCGAGGTTTAGGGGCATGCGCCCATGAGTTGTGTTTTTGATTTTTGTAGAGAGAAAGAGCAGTTTTAGGGGCATGCCGGCCCATAAGCATGTTTAAGGACCTGCCGGTCCATGAGCATGTTTAAGGACCTGCCGGTCCATGAATTGTTTTTATAAAATTGTACTTCTGGATACATTGCAAGCGGTTTTTTTTTAGGGGTAGTATTTCTTGAGTTGATCGAGGTTTGTGGCGAGGTTGAACTCTTGGCCGTCAAGGTCGGTTAGTTTGACTGCTCCGCCCGTGAAGATTTCCTTGACGAGGTAGGGTCCAAACTCGCTTAGGCTTGAATTTTCCTCGTGGGTCGACCGAAGTGGTGCTCTGATCGACTTTAGTACGAGATCACCTACTTTTATGTGTCGCGCTTAACTCGTTTGTTGAATGCTCGTTGTAGTCGGGCTTGGTACATTAAATGCGGTGCTCGGGGAATGCACTTCGGCGTTCATCCAGGAGCATGAGTTGTTAAATGCACGCTCACGGGCCCATTACGCTTCGGGATGCTACTTTCCATTAGTATCTTGCAGAGATTGTATTTCTATTTCCATCGTTGGGCGGCTTCCATGCCGTAGGTGAGAAATAGGGGTCATGCCCGTAGGGGTTCGGATGGTAGTACCGGTATCCCCGCAGTGCATATGGTATTTTGTTAGGCCAATCTTTGCGGTGCCGATCATCTTCTCAAGTATGGTGACGACCGCCTTGCTTGGCCGCTTCAACGGCTCCATTGGTTTGGGGACGATAGGGTGAGGATTTGTGATGCTGGATGTTGTATTTTGTGAGTATGGCTTCGGTCTTGCGTTGAAAGTGTGAACCTTGATCGCTGATGAAGTCCAGGGGTATGCCATATCGGCATATGATGTTCGCCTGGATGAACTGGCGACTTCCTTGGAGCCAAGGGTCCGAAAAAGACGCTGCTTACCCATTTAGTGAAGTAGTCGATGGCCACCAAAGACGTAAACAAGTGACCTCCTGCTCAGATGGGGTGGACTTTTCCTATCACGCCGATGCCCCAGGTTGAAAAGGGCCAGGGTGAGGTTAGGTGTATAGTGGTGAAGGTGATACATGTTGGACGTTGCTGAAAATTTGGCAGTTGTGGCAATGCTTGACGTATTGGATACAGTCTGCTTCCATGGTCGTCCAATACCATCCTAGCCGTAGGATTTGTTTGCAGAGTGCTCGAGCGTTCATGTGGGGTCCCCATTCGCCATCATGGACTTGCGTGACGATTTCCTGCCCCTTCTTGTAGTCGACACATATGAGCAGTGTCCCTTGTGGTGTCTTCTTGAGTAGTTGTCCCATCTCCAGCACAAATTGGGAAGCTAGAGTCGATAGCCCTCTGGTCCGTTTATCGATTGTCGGGTGGGTAAGTGTCGTCTGTCTTGTAGTTGATTATGGCTTGATACCACGGCTGCATGCGCTTCGGCCGTCCAGGTTAATGGTATGGATGTATCTTTGGTTCGTCACGCTCTTTCGACGATGATGGGTAGCAACTTCATGTCCGCATGTTCGGGAGGGATGAGAGTTTTGACAAGCGGCTTCAAGAACCGTTTTTCTTCCTCGGGAGGTGATAGAACTCAATCTGGTCGAAGTTGGCTAGGAGTTTTTGTACTTTTGCTTGGTATTTGGTGAGGGTTTCGCTCATGATCTTCCATGCCCTGTCACTTGATTTATGATGAGGAATGAATCTCCATGTACCGTAGGTTCTTTATCTTGAGAGTGATGGTCTGCGAAGTTATAAATGCAGGCCTCGTACTCCGCGGCGTTGTTCGTGACACTGAAGTCGAGCTTGATTGAGAGTGGAGTATGATCGCCGTTTGGGGATATTAGGAGTATTCCGACTCCATAGCCCCGGTAGTTTGACGCTCCGTCGAAGTATAATTGCCAGTACTCCTTTTCTATGGCGAAGATCCCATCGGCCGGGAATGTCATTGTATCGATCATGGGTCATTCGATGATAGCATTTTCTGCGAGGAAGTCCGAAACCGCTCTTCCTTTGATTACTTTCGGAGGGAGGTACTTGAGTTCGCATTTCGGCGAGAAGCGAGTCCATCGCCATGCGTCCGTCAGATCGGTTTTTCAAATAGGTATTTGAGGGGGTCCATTAGGGAATAGACTCTTGTTGTGCTAGTGAGGAGGTAGTGCCTGAGCTTTTTGGTTGCCCAGACTAGCGAGAGGCAGCTTTTCTCGACTGGTTCATACCGAGTTTCGTAATCGTGAAACTTCTTGCTGATGTAGTAGATGGCCCGTTCTTCGTTGTTGACTTCTTGGGCGAGCATGGCACCCATGGCGTTTGACGTAGTCGTTAAGTATAGTGACAGTGGCAAGTCTTTTTGTGGGGGTACAAGAACGAGTGGGTTTGTGAAGCGTGCTTGACTTTGTCGAATGCTTGCTGGCAGTCATCGTCCCACTTCGTATGTTCTTCCTTCTTCAACTTTTTGAAGATTGGTTCACAGATCATGGTGAGCTTGCTGATGAACCTGGAGATGTATTGGACTTGTCCCAAGAAACTCCTTATTTCGTCGATGTTGCACGGTGTCTTCATGCCCATTATTGCTTTGATTTTGGTCGGGTCTATTTCGATCCCGCGCTGGCTCACTATGTGGCCTAACAATTTGCCTGACGTGACCCCAAAGGTGCATTTCTGTGGGTTCAATCGCATCTTGTACTGCCTGATTCGGGTGAAGAACTTCCGAAGATTTGTGATGTGGTCATCCCTTTCTTTTGATTTTACGATCATGTCGTCGACGTATACCTCAACCTCCTTATGCATCATGTCGTGGAGTAAGGTGGTAGCAGTGCGTTGGTAAGTAGCGCCGGCATTTATGAGCCCAAATGGCATGACTGTGTAGCAGTATGTTCCCCAGGGGGTTACGAAGGTGGTTTTTGGCATGTCGTCTGCTGCCATTTTGATTTGGTTGTATCCTGCGTATCCATCCATGAATGACAGTAAGGCGTGGTCTCGTGGTTGTCGATTAGGATGTCCATGTGGGGTAGTGGGAAATCATCTTTTGGGCGTGCTTTGTTCAGTCCCTAAGTCGACGCATACTCGTATTTTGCCGTTTTTCTTCATAACCGGCACCATATTGGAGACCCAGTCTGAGTATTCGATGACTTGGATGAAACCAGCTTGTAGCTGCTTCTCGATCTCTTCCTTGACCATGAGAGACCATTCTGGCTTGATGCGTCGGAGCTTCTGCTTGACCGGTCTGCTACCTTGTTTGATCGGGATGCGGTGTTCAGCTATCTCGCGATCTATGCCGGGCATGTCCTTATATGACCAGGCAAAGACGTCCTTAAACTCTGCGAGGAGCTTGGTATAGGTGGCCCTTTCTTCTGTGCTTAGGGAAGCCCCCAGCTGTAGTTCTTGAGGCTCTTCGGGCGTTCCTATGTTGATGGTTGTTGTGTCTTCAATAATTGGGTCCTGTTCGGGTTTCGAGACAATACTTGCAATGTATCTATATAATGCAATTTTATTTAGTTTAAATTTATCGCGATTATTAGGAAAAGTAGAGTTTAAATGAGGCAAAGAGTAACCAAAAACTTTCATGTTATTAATGTTATCAAAAGCGGTTACATTTGAAGATAGCTCAGACGAGGGAGCTTTGGACAACCTTAATGACTCTAGTTCTTTAGCTAAATTAACTATGTCGTGAAGTAGCAGGGGGCTTAGTTGGGGTAAGAGACTTGAAATGACGACGAGGAGTTTAAACTTCAAGACAGTCTTTTGTTGGGGGTGTTGTCTTCATCTTCGCCGAGTCGGAATCTTCAAGGCGTAGCCTTGACCCGTAGTTATCTTGAAAGTGCGGCCTTGTTCGCTTGGTCCATTCGAGGGTTTTGACCATCCGTCGTGTGTTTTTCTTCGTAAGGGATGATCGGGTTGGTAGGGTTAAAGTTGTTGTTGCGCCGCGATGTCGGAAATGAGATCAATCCCGGCAATGGTGTACGTGGTTGTGTTCTTAGGAATCTTGCTGGTGCCCTCTTTGACGAAGTAATGGCTGGGGAGGATGTGGTATGGTTGTATGTGGAAGTCATGATATTTCTTGCGATCATTGTACGATTCCCAACCTTGAGAGACTTCGTATGACCATGGTACGTAAGATAGACCCATGGTGGGCCATTTGTTATCGTCGTCCTTGGCGTAGAGTGTAGCGATTTCTTCTCTACGTCGAGTACGATGTTGAAGTCGGTCGAACCCACATATGTCGCTTTGGATCGGCATTTATCTCTGCAAAGATACTATCATTGGCTTTTTCTTTGCTGAGGGTAGCTCGAAAGTTCGAGGCGTCGATGGTGACGATCTCGTCATCCGGAGGTATCCTGACCTTTGATCTGAGGTTGAGGTGGCGGCCTTGGTAGCGTGGATCCAAGGTCTACCTAGTAGCATGTTGTAGGTAGGGGTATGTCGATGATTTGAAATTCGGTTTCTCTCATGACTGGTCCTGTCATAATGGGGAAGGAGATGGTTCCCTTTATGCTGCGACGTGTTCCATCGTAGGCCCTGACGCCGTCCGTACACGGGATGAAGTCGTTTTCCTTAATCCCCAGTTTTCTGGCTGTCTCAAGGGGCAAGACATTGACTGCGGATCCATTGTCGATGAGGACGACTGGTAATGTCATGCCGTGGCATTCCACGTTGATGTAGAGAGGTAGGTTATGCGTGCCACCGAATGGAGGGAGGTCCTTATCTGAGAAGGTGACGGCGTTGGCTTGCCATTCGCGCGTAATGTTACTGATAAGCTTCTCTGGAGACATTTCCGATGTCATTGGGGTGACCTGTAATGCTTGGTAGAGGGCTTCACGATGTCCCATTGAGTCCCTTAAGAGCTGCCAGATTGAAATGTCTGCTTTCGTCTTGTTGAGCTGTTTATGGAGCGTGTCTCCGATTTCAGGTGGGGGTAAGGGTGTTGGGGTAGCACTTGATGATGCTACCTTGTTGACTGGCAAGACAGGTACAGGGTTGGTGTCAGGTAATGACACTTTGGTGGCTGACGGCGTGGGAGCGATGCTTGTAGGTGGGGTTGTGGAGGTAGGCGAGGTAGGCGGCGTATCCTCGTCTATGATTATTCCCTTGTTCTTCTCTTGAGCAGTCAACCTTGGCGGGTGGCTTTGAGGTTCAAGTAACTTTAGAGAAGCTTGGTACGGACGTCCAGAACGTGTTAAGTAGGCTACTTCGTCATCGCTGTCTGATAGCCTAAATGGGTACTTGTGACATAGCTCTCCATACTTGCCTGGCGGCCGATGGGGTTGAGTTTCCTCTTCGTAGGGCTCATCCTGGAGACATATGCGGGTGTCATCATTGTCGGCTTCATCCTCAGAAGTATTCCAGATGCCGTTGACTTCGTGATCATCTGAGACTATCATTTCGGAGCAGTCGATGATAGGGTGTGCTTCTGTAAATATAGCATGGTTATGTAGAGGGTTCAGCTGGTTTGAAGGCTTAGGACTTGGGCTGGGCTTTACGATGGTATTGTCGTCGATCAAGTCCTGAACTATGTTCTTCAGGCGGAAGCATTGCTCGGTGTCGTGCCCCTTTCCTCTGTGGAATTCGCAGTATGCGTTCTGATCCCACGACTTTGGCTTCTTGTCCGGGGGAGGCTCGCTAGTAGGTCCTATGAGTTGAAGTACATTACGGCTCACAAGCTTCTGTAGTGCCTTTGAGTAAGTCATGTATATTGGGTCAAAGTTTCGTCGTGCTTTCATTGAACTGGGACCAGGAGATGGGTATGATGCCTTTGGCGGAGGCATGGCAGGTCTTGGTGGTGTCGTAAAAACCGGTGGTGCCTCTAACGCGTCCAGTGCGTTGATGGCATGGATGGGCTCGACTTTGGCAGTGGCTCGCGATGAGCTCCCTTGATATCCGCGACCCGTACTCTTATTCCTATTTTCCTTACGAAGGTCGTCCTCGATGAGCTCGCCGACGCGGCCGAGGGATGAGAAGTTGTCGAAATTTCCATATCGTAGGTGTTGTTGGTATGCGGGGGTAAGGTTGTTGATGAACTTAGTAATCAGATCGGTGTCCCTTGGACGGTTAGGTATTTGAGCACACAGCTTCTTCCAGCGCGTCAGGTACTCGGTAAATCCTTCATTGTCCCTCTGGGTCAGGACCTCCAATGTGCGTAGTGAGACTTGGATATCATTGTTGTCCCTGTATTGTAGATCGAACGCGAACTGCTATGTCCTCGAAACTACCCGCTTTATGTGGTTCTAGAGCGTAGAACCATGCCCTGGGTTCTTGGCGTCCAATGAGTGAGGGAATAAGGTAGCCCATGCAGGGGTTCGACACCCATGATGGCCATTTAGCTTTGAAAGCCTTGACGTGAACGAGCGGGCTTTCGTGACCTTTGAAGACGGGAAGATCGCTAAGTGCTAACTTGTCTGGTAGCATGGATCTGACGTTCTTTGGGATGTGCTCGTTTTCTTGGTGTATGGAGTAACCTCTTGAGTTCGTGAGACGCTCTTCCATGGTTCGAATCCTTTTTGCATTCCGTTCGGATTCCTCGGCCAGGCGCACGGCGTTTTTCTCTGCTTCGAACTTTTGCATGATAGCCATTTGCTCGATCGTCGTAGTGGGGCTAGCTATCCTATCATTGAGTCATCGGACTTGTTCTGATTACCTCTGAGGGTGGTGGTGGTCCTCCGAGTCCCTCATCGTGTTGAAAGGCCATGACAGGTTTTGGTTTTGATCGGTTGTAGGAGCGCTTCCTTGGAGGCGGAGGTGGGTTTAGGTGACGGTTCTTAGTTAAATCGGCGTATCCGTGGTTTTTCAATGAGCGGACCTGACAAAGTTTTCAAACCTTTAGTGATTCTAAAAGAGAAGGAAAAGACTCAAATGAAAAATCACATTCACGACCAAAGGAAGACACAAAAGCGTAAAAAGTGGGTGACTCGACTTGACTCGTGTTTTTAGCTTTTAAAAGGACACGGGAAGCTTTTTGAGATAGAGGCGTGTTAACACGTCCCTATTCTCGAGGTAAGAAAATTTGTATGATCATAATCAGATTAACCCAGTTTGGCGGTATGTTGCCAGGGGTTTATCATTGGATTATGATAAAAAGGATCAGACCGAAGTAGCGATAGGCTAGTCGACCTGAGGATGTTAAAATTGGGTAAAAGGTGATCAATTGTTTGCCTTTTACGTGTGACTCAGGGATTTAAATCGAAAATGACAATAAGTCACTCGATTCAAAGAGTAAATCAACGGGTCCGTATCTGAACGAGCCCGCGTTTTTTGTTTTTGAGAGAAAAAAAAGATTAAATCGGGATGACTAAAAAGTCACTCGACTTAGAGCTAATTCTAATGTTCTAAAAGTTAATTTCATTTAAAATCTCCGAAATGAATTGACATATTCGGGTTTTTGCTTTGTGAAAGACCTTTTAGCAATAAATGTATTATGACGATACGTCAGTCGCATAATTCATTTACGTTTTGAGAAAGACCTGGGATATAGTGGTTATCCTAGGTCGGTTTTAAATGTAGCGGCATTTTATTAAACTCAAATGACTATAGGTCAAAGAGCCTAACGGCGTGTTTTTAAAAGTATGACCTTTTTTGAAAAAAGTTTGAAAAAAAGCAATCTCAAAAATGGACGTATTTTAAAAGTATGATGCCTAGGAAATGTTTTTGTATGCAGAGGTTTTTGAAAGACTACTATAGTGAGGGTACTATAGCTTCGCATTTGTACATATAAACACAGGTTTTTGGCTTATAGGGTAAGGTTCCTCCTGGTCATTCCCGCTGACGTTTAGGTAGGGGCACCCGCAAGACTACACACGCCTTAGGTGTGCATTCAAGACGGCCCTAGAGCGCTCGAGTTTGACTGTTACGATCGTTTGTCACGGATGTCGCATTTGTAATCGTGGAGGGGTGAGAGAACAGTGTGTCTCGAGTTACCTCGCTTATGGCGAGAGTTCTTGAGGGCCGTTCCTCAAAGGGTGTGGTTTGAATCAGAGGATTCGACTCAACGATTTTTGCCCAAATATCGAAAGCGTAAATGTTTTCAAAGTTTCAAGCTTCACTTCTTTATGATTTTGAAATAAAAGAAAAACTAGTTTTTCAAAAATAATAAAAATCATGCTCGTCCCTCAATGAGTCGCTAAATCAAGGTACCGAAAAGTGATAGACTGCTATCGACGCCTGTAAGGCCGCTTCGCCGTCTTGGCGCTGGAAGCGGAATGCGCCTCGCAGGAAAGAGTGCGAAGTTTTGAGAAAAATGGGGGAGATCATTGCATGGATTTGTGACCAAAAAGAAAAGTAGAAAAATCCTTTTTGAAAGTGTATTTTCGGAGTCGCCACCAAATATTAAAGGAATTTGGAACCTATTCAACGCGTCTTGAAATACAAGACACGAGTGTCTCAGATTTCAAGGTGCGTCGATACCTATCACCGAGGTTTCAAAACCGGAGAAGGGGTTCTGAAGCAGGTTACTTTTCGAAAGTTTTGACAAAATAAGTTTTGAAAACCGTAATCAAAAAGCCTACATAAGAGTAGTCTCTACTAATTTGAAAACATTTGCTTAATTTCGATATTTGGGCTAAAAGTCACGCCACGCATAAGTGCGAATAAATATGACTCGATTAAAATGCATAAATAATGTAAATTGTCAAAATAATGACATATTGCTATAGGAAATGTCACGTTAAATAATAATTTATTGACTAAATTATTACTATAGACGTTATTTTCCGACTTCGTATTAGAATTTGTGAAAAACCTCGCTTTGACATGCTAAAAGACTCTATGAAGCGGCATAATTTAGTGTTGGATCCGTGATTCTAGTCGTTATTTAATGCATGAATGAGGACTTGCGTAATTATAAAAGTGACGCTCGGTTTGCTTTAGTGATAATGAGTCGTTTATTTATGCGATATTGGCGGGGTTTAGGCGGATTATGAATCAATTGCTACAAATCAGACATTTAATACGGCTTCGCTAGTGCCAATATCGGGTTTGGGGTTAATGTAACCCCATTGTCCGAGTCTCAAACGTCTAGCCCGTAGGTAAAATGTTTACCTTTCAAAATGTAAAGACGGTATTTTTGAGTGGATTTTGTGAATAGTGTATAAGTGCTAAAAACCGTATTGAAAATGAATGAAATGGGTTGGTATTTATAGAGTTTGGTGGTTTCGTGCAGGACAAAACTTAATCGCCGATGAGCATGCGATTATGTTTCAATGCACCGCCAAATGAAATAAAAGAACCAAGGTTGGGAGAAGAAAACTTGTCGCCAAAGATGGCGGCGATTTGGTTTTTAATCGCTGTTCTTGGCGATTAGATTTTTGTTTTGGTGGGCCGCTTATATGCCTTTTGGTTTTTTGGTTTGATTAGGTAATGATTATGTTTTGTTGTTTACTTAGGGGTTAAGTATTTGTTCGCTTTTGGTCCGAATTTGGTTTTAGGTGCCGGTTTTGTCGTGTTTTTAGGTTTGGCACGAAATAAAATAATACTAGGTTATATTATTTTATGGTTTCATAAAACCTAACTTTTTGAAAATGTGACACGGGACGCACTTTGGCCCGTTTTGAGTGTTGTTAGTGTGCGTTTTTGGGTCGTTTTTGTAAGTTTGGGCCGTTTTGTAGCTAGTTGGGCTGTTTTTGTGGCTTGGCTTAATAAGACGTTCCTATGTTGTGTTCGTGTTACGCTCATGATGACTAAAATTGACATTTACTTTCATGATTATGCAAGTCCAAATTAATACGCTAAAAATGACTAATACGTTTTAGACACTTTTGTACCGTTTCGACTCTTTTAAAAGCATGTATGAAAGTCCTTTTCATCATCGGGTTTGTTTTTTGGGGGGTACGGATACGGGTATCTACAAATACGAATAATACACGACAATCAAATAGCTTACTACAATACACACAAACAGGTACATACCTAATAATCACAACACTAACGAAACCGAGCAAGCATGCCACATCTACACCAAGCCACTACGACACAATTTTCACTACTCAAGATATACAACTTAGTGACACAGACAGCAGCTTTGTTCCAATTGTACCTACATTTATACTCAAACGAGTACAAAACCTCCATCCTATACTTTACAATGCATTCCTCTACTCAAACATGACTTAACCATAGGAATTTGAACATAAAGTCAATATTAAATCTCCTAACACTGAAACACGACTTAGCCTAATCCCTAGGCCTAGCCGAAGGCTCGACACTACCCAAGGAACCATATGACAGCAGCTCCAGTCAACAACACAGTAACAATGACGAGTATCAACGATAATGTGGCCAATCTCACAGCCACCTTTCAATCCTACGTGCTCTTTCACTCACGCATATACAAGCATCATACAAGAGACTTGGAGCACAGCACTATTAGCAAATAAAACAAAGATGGTAGAGAGACGGCGGAAAGATAGACATGGTAGCAACCAGCCACAACGATGAACTCACATCAATGACTTTTGGTCCGGCTTACACACACAATTGACCACACACATCCTACACCATTACTACAATAAGACACACACACAATCATGTAATCAAACTAAGTAAGGGAGAGCCCTTACCTTACGAGAGAAGATGCAACCTTGAGCTCGCCAAACCGAAAATGCCTGAACCGCCCCAATACAACACGAACTCTACAATTTACGATTATATCATCAATTACTACTAGAATGTGACTTAATCGACACTTGACATTAGCCAAATCGACCCGGATATGAAAAGCCCCAAAATTAGGGTTAAGTTATACGAAATTGATTAAATGATTGAATACTAACTATACCTTCGATTACTCGTAGATAGACACCAAGAATCGCTAAAACCCGAATTGAAGGTTAGGACAAGGACCACGGATAAACCGGAGAAGAGGGCGACATAATGACGATGAATGAGGTTGAAGGAGGATTTGATGATGGCGAGAAAGATGACGATGAAAAAGATGGTGATGATGAAGGATAGAGATGCAGATGATGATGATGATGACGTTATGAATGAATGAAATGATGGAAGAGAAGGATGAAGACAAGTCGAAGAAGAGAGAGCTTGTGCTCCCTTATTTCTATTTCGTTTATTTTGATTGAGAAAGAAAATAGAAGGGTTGTGGTGGTGGGTTGATCCTATATTTGGGTCTAACATTTACTCTTATTATTGCTATTACGAAGTATTATATTTACTACTACTACTATTATTATAATTATTATTCGTTTTTATATAAAATTACACTTAAGAAAATAACATAAACTCGTATATAAGCTCGACTCAAAATATAAAACCGACTAAAAATATGAGACTCGCTTATAATAAGATATGTAAATACGGAGTATTACACACACTACACTACGGGTGACGACGACGATACTCGTCGAAGTCTCTCTGCAGCGGGGCCATGTCTGCCCGACTCTAACATTGCTGGGCCTCTTGCTCTGCCCAAGCCATCCTCCAACGATGAGCTGTCCGCCACAACTTCTTGTGGACATCCTTCGCAACCTGCACAACACAAAGCATTTTCAAACAGTTTCACTCCATTTTGCCTTAATTTCATATCAAATTAAGCCAAACTACGGGGGGAAATTTTAAACACATGCATTTTGCCTTAATTTCATTTCAAATTAGGACAAACTACGGGGGAAATTTCAAATTCACACTCGTATAAGCATTGACTCCTCATTTTGACTCAAGTTTCACGCTAAACTACAGTCAAACTCGAGGGGGTAACACAAAAACTTGCCCATACTTAAGTTTGCCCATCGTTATTCACTAACTCGGTCAAACTGGGGGCATACACAGATATACAAACAAAGGAACCATACCTTCTTCACCTTATCACCCCAGCTATCCATCCTTGCATCCGTGATCGCCGGCAGGTACGTAGGAACGTGGAACGTCTCCCGCGTACCAGCGTTGTCCCACTCTACTGTAGTAGGGAAGTCTGGGGGCTGGAACGCCAAGTCAGGGTCAGGCACCTGCAAAAATGAAATAAGACAACGAAAATTAGGGTGAATTTTTCGCAAAATTTCCGCTCTACATAAAACACAAGAACGAAACATACCTTGACAGGCCCACAAGCTAGCTTACCCCACGCAAACTGCACATAGTCCATGTCACGATGAAGGAGACTCTCCGACTCCCCCTCGCAATGCTGCCGTCTCTGCAGCTGACTCAGGACACGCGTCTCGAGAGCACCCTGGGTGGGTCAGCAGGCACGATGAAGTTCGGATACCTTGTCTGAGCCGCCAGACGCTCGCCTAAGTACCAAACGTACCCATACGGCGTAGCCAAGTACAACCGCTGAACGTCACGCTCCCGAAAGCGCGCCCACAACCCATCTGGAACACCCGCATACTGCTCCCACGGACGCGTACGGAACTACACAAAAGCACATGTCAAAACATTTTCACAAAATCATCTGAATACACGCTATTTAGAATGGTTCAGTGTATACCTGACCGCTCCTCGGCGAGTTCAAATTGTACCCAAACAAAGTCATACGTCCCGGGCCAGACTAAGACGATCAGGTGCCCCAAGTGAACACTGCCGGGTACACCCTCTCCACCTTAGCAGCCCTCTCAGGCAGGAAGAAAGGGAAGTGGCTGTAGATCCAACACTGCACAAATATATGCAAGATAAGAGACAAATCAAGCAGACACAAAGCAAATCAGCTTAAAGCAAAAGCAACTAACCTCCATCAGCAAGCCAGGAGACACAAGCGGGATCCTCGACCCCTGGTCCATCGTCCGCGGCCTCACGGCATCCATGCAGAAACGGATGCACTAGCCGAGAGCTGGAGATACCCAATCGTACGTCCCAATATTCCTCCAGTCGAGGAGGTATATCAACACCAACGTAGCAGCACGCTCCCCCTTCTCGCCGAAGTAGACGGAGCTAACAAACCACCAGAGCCACATACGAGCGTTCTGCACGTGGCTCCAAGACCCAGGCCCATGCGGGGTCTTCCCCTCAAAATACTCTACAATATAACTGGTCTTGATCGAATTAGGCGCCTTCCCCTAGTAAGGCACCTCCAGACCAGCGTTGACAGCCTCCAGCACCGCCCTGTCATCAATGGGCGGCGCGACAGCAAAGTCCATATCACAGTCGCCGAAGGACAAACCTGTGATAATAGCATACGCAGACAACATAATGCCTGCCTCGAAACCCGGTAAATGGAACGTCGTCGTGGTGTCCCAATACCGATCGAAGAACGCACGAACAATCCTCAAGTTCACCGTAGCCGGCATATCCGAAATCTAAAGCCAACGCTCAACCAGCGGGCCCAAAGCACAGCACTCAATCATTGCCTTAGCCTGAGGCGACAAGAGGCGTCTTGCCGTCGCCCCGAATGGCGGTCGAAAGCGTCACGAAAAAGGTCCTCATAGACCCAACAGGCAAGCCGGCCATGGCTCGGTGCGACAGATGTCGCTCCGGGTCCGCCAACAGGTTACGACCATCCCAATTCTTCGCAAAAGGACGGTCGACACGCGGACCATGGCCCGCATGACCTCTACGACCTCGAGACCCTAAAGCCTCTAAGGGCTCACCCTCCTCCATGGCCTCGATCTCTCGCGCCTCCTCCTCATCCGCTGCACCGTCACGTCGGCCACGAGCACCCATACCTCGTGCACGAACCCTACGGGTCGGAAAGTCATGAGAGCCAGAAGACGGCTCTCTCTCGCTCGCAGCACGACGCAGACTCGAACTGCTAGGAGTACTCTCAGGCCTCGAGCTAGTACTTCGACGAGCCTGAGCCCTCGTGCAAGGTGCAGAAAAACTCTCATCTACGACATTTCAACAAGAACACATACTGATACAGAACACGTAGGTTCTTTAGAAACGTAGCAGCGGAATTTGTAACTGTGAATATGTATGCAACGTCAGGTTGCTGTTCTTGGGTGGAAACGCAACGTGAGGTTGCAAATAAGATGGACAATGCAAGTTCTTGATAACAAGAACGGATAAACAAGCAATCTTGATCAATCCTCGCAAAGAAATCACTTGACTAGCTAAATCTCAACCTCGCAAGGAAGAGTTTGAAATCAATCTCGCAAGAAAGAATTCAAGGGTTAAACTCGCAAGTTTAGGCAAAGTATAAAACTTTATTGATAATTCAATGTATGATAAGATATGAAAATAAGGTCACAAGCCGGCCCTATTTATAGTACTCTAAAACAGCTATGTTGGTCCTAATATAATTAGGAAACCAAATTATTCTTCAACTAAGACTTTCCTAATCTAATTAGGAAATAAAATAAAATCAACTAAAAGACATTACTACTTCTACCACTTCTAGGGAACTTTCCCAAATTTATTTGCAAGTAAATAAAGAAAATAATCTAAGAATAATTAAAGTTATACTAGCTGATTCCTACGGACTAATTTAAGGAAAGCGTGTTGAGCTGTACACGTTTTCCAGCGTTTCCAGCTAGTCTGTGGGAACGCGTCTGCGTTTCCTGTGAGTTTCCAGTAACCTTCAAAGCCTGTGTATTCCATTTGCGTTTCCAGTTAAACAGTAGGAAACGTGTCTGCGTTTCCTGCCAGATAGTGAGAAACGTGCCTGCGTTTCTACTGTGGTTCCATTCAGACGGTCGGAATCGTGCCCTAGAAGGCTTTGTTATTGTTGTGTTTCCAATGCTCCCGCACCATGTGCTCTCCAAGGCCTCATTTCCATTGTCTTCCCACTGCTCCCGCATCACATACATTTACAAAACGCAAAACAAATGCACAAAAAACAGCACAACGACAGAACACCCTCTGCAGAGCCCTTTTAGGCCTAATTCACAATTTCGCCAAAAACCGCTCTACGCACATCAAAATTTCAACTTGATGGTTTCTATACGCTATATTAACCTTCAATTGCATCCCCGAACAATTAATTGCATTTTGGACTTACCGATCAAAAACCCCCAATTTTGACCTAAGTTCTTCGTTTTAACCGACTTTAAACCTCAAAAAAAAACTAAAACTAAATAAATGCTATACTAGTTAATGGGAACCTATGGCAAAGTTTAATTGCAATTCCGGGTCCGAAAATCCGGGTCCGATTTTTGGGTCGGAACCATTTCACACGAAAATTGCCCAAGACCGTCCCAAATCACGCACATTTCACACAAGCATTCAAGCATAACATAATACAAGGGAATAGCATCGTTCTCTAGCCAGCAAACGGCAAATTTCAAGCAAAATGACGGTTTTTCACAAAAAACGTCTTTTCTACATTTCAAGCTCGATCTAGCAATTTACAACATCAAAATGCACAAAAACAAGTTAAATAGAACATTACCTTGGTCCATGACGAAGCAAAGCAAGAAAAACGAGCGAAAACGGTGTTGAAATCGCAAGAAGCCGGTTTTTAGAGTGATAAAGACGAAAAACGAAAATGGAGCATGAACTCGGCAATCCCGTGTTTTATAAGCACCATTTTACCCTGCCTTCGAATCGCAAGGGGCCTTGCGAGTTGGGCTTTGAATCGCAAGCCCTCTTGCGATTCCACCCCCTGGCTTTTTCCTTTATTTCTCGTTTTTAGGCCTAATTTGGGTTCCTAATCCACTTTTAGCCCAACTTGACGCTTTTACACGTCGCGTCGCTCGGTTAAGGCGTCACCTAAAGTCCGCCACACACGTATATTAACGTTTAATATACGGCACAAACGCAGGAATATGCAGCACATTCCTTTACAGGTTGCATGCAACCTTTACTTTCACAAAACCTCCCCACGGAGTCCAAGACATACATATGTGCACGCCACATTTTACATCCCTAGAAGATCGCAAGACACTCCTAGTAAATCGCAACCACACGCATCCCCATCGGATTGAAGCAATTACACGCATCCTTGAGCAAATCTACATAAACATCCTAAACGGATTATCTTTGACCTCCCCAACGGAGTTAAGCATCTACATATAAGCACATGTACTCCTTAGCGAGTTTAAGCCCTATACAACTATAAACGCAAACACCTTTGCAATTACACATAAGCATATACACTTTCCCTCGGACGATAATTCCCGGCGGGCATACACTTGCACTCTTTACGAGACGAAGCACCTGCACTCTTTACGAGACCCAGCACTACCACAAGCACTAGCACGAAGCAAAAGCACAAGCACTAGCACGAAGCAGAAGCATCTGCACTCCTCGGCGAGACCAAGCAATCGCAATAAAGACGCAAAGGCATTCAACAGCAGCATGCCGTTACAAGATGTCAAGGACCGCCATGTCCTTAAACGTGTTTATCCCGCCTCCCTGGATAAGCCCGGTTCGAGTCCTCGTCTCACCCATGGACACATGCTCGCTAGCCGATAGTATCGAGGCTGGTATATGGTCAGGATCTTTGTCGTGTAGTTTGACTTTCGCTTTAGTCCAAGCTCGGTCAAACTGGGGGCTCTGTGGATACCCACATCCATACCTCCCACCAAAAACCCAGTGATGTAACCACGGACTTTTACATGCATGCTTTTACGTCGACTTAAACGGTACTAACTGTGTCGAATTCAAGTTGAGTCGTTCTGAAATGCGAAATGAGGTCACTAGGTGTCATTACTTCTGATAAATGTCTTTTGGTTCACTTAGAGTCTAGCTTATCTCGAGTCTAGGTCCAAATCGACATGCGCGCACCCTTTTACAAACACATGATACAATTGACCCTTTTACATTAATAAGGCCCAATTCAATTCTCCTAAATTCCTAAATTTAGGCCCAGTTGCTAAAACCACCTTTTAGCACTTGCAAACACAAAATACGGCCTCACGGGTCATCCTATTTCACAAAACACTACAAAATACACCCATTTTACATTTTCGGGTTTCGGGCCCAAAATTGAGCCCAGTGGCACTCCTGGCCCGCTTCCCAAGGCCCTGGAGATGATCAAACAACCCTACATCCAGCAAAACACCATAGCTTAGAGCTCAAGAAAGAATATACTGTATATACCAAAATATAATTTGGAAATATACGGAAAAAAGACGACATTGCCGGCCCTCCAAATTGCAAGAGGCCTTGCGATTAGAGGGGGAAATCGCAATAGGTCTTGCGATTTCCTGGGGCATTCACAAGAGCCCTTGCGATTCCTCCAGTCTGTTTTATCCTTTGATTTCCTAAATCTTGACGAGCTCTCTACTATATATACAACCCCCTCATGCACGTTTCAAACACAATTGAACTTTCAGAACTTTTACACCAGCAATTCATAACAAACTCTCTCACAAGCCTCACGCACACAAATCCTTTGAATTCTTCATTTTCTTGTGTTGAATTTTCACTCGTTGAAGCGAAGCGCTGCCGGTTTCCTAGTTCGAGACAGGTAGGTCTTAATCCTAGCTTGGATTAAGGTTTTCTTTACTTCTTTAGACTTACAAGGGTCTACATTAGGCTCACCCGACTTTTGTACGCAAGTCTGCTTTTCATAATGTAACACCCCGTGTTTTTATTAACAGTAATTAATTATATTAATTAAATTATTAAATTAAAACATATATAATTTAAACTTTATTCATTTGTTTTGAAAACGTGATTGAAAAATTTCGTTCAAATAAAATTTCTCAAGATATTTCTAATTAAACTTTCTTGACTTTATAATAACTTGTATTATATTTTTATTTCTAAAATACCTGTTGAACTAAAACTTTACTTCAATTACTTTTATTTAACTTAATAAATTTCATTCTATTTTAAGAATTATTACTACTTGAATAAAATATAATTTTGTCGAAATATATCTTACAAATAAATGAATCGTTTGAAATTTTGTGAGACCGTAATAAAACTTGTAACTTATATTTTTACACACCATTTAATTTTAAAAGAATAAGTTTAATGATATAGAAAATAAAAATAAAATTACAACGAAATATATTATACATAATATATTTTATAAAATATAAAGATTTATAAATAAGATCGAATGAAACAGAGCAAATCGGAAAAACAGAGCCAAATACTCCTACATGTATGTCGACATCCACCCTTCTTCTTATCCATTCACTTTTTCTGATATTTTCATTTGACTTCTACAATACACTTTCTTCCTCCCTTCTTCTTCCTCCTTACTCTTTCTCCATTAAAAAAAAATCAACTAACAAAACATAAACAAACAAATCAACAAGCAAATAATAATAATAATAATAATAATAATAATAATAATAATAATAATAATAATAATAATAATAATAATAATAATAATAATAATAATAATAATAATAATAATAATAATAATAATAATAAAAACAATAACAACAGCAGCTAACACAACACCAACAACAAAAACAAAACGACAACAACAATAAACCAACAACGAACAAGAATAAAGACGGGTGGTCACCATCATATCAACCACCGCCGACCATCGTGGCGACAACAAAGCCACCGTGGCCTGCAGATCACCATCTCCGGCGCCTTTGCTTCGGTCATCACCTCCATGAACTGTCACCATGGTCCCCTGCTTGGTTCCGTGGACCACCATCACCACCGTGCGCCACCACGTCGGCCACCTTGCTCGGCCTCCCCTGTTCTCTTTTGTTTTCACCGCCTCGCTGTGGTTTCGCTTCACTGAACTTCGGTTGTACCAACCACCCACCGGCCGCCATTAACGGTGAGCTCCGAAGCTCGAACCACCTCGCTACTCTTCTCTTTCCCCCTATTTTGTTCACCTCGCCGGAGCTCCGTCACCGGAGATAACATCACTCTGCCCCACCGCGTCATCCTCACGCCACCGTGAATCACCACCACCGCCACCGCTCTCTCTCTCTCCCTGCGTCCCCTCTTTTCTCCCCTCCTGTTTTCCTCTGTTCTTTTCTCTCACGAGCACCATGACCTGACCACCAGTGGCTAGCACCACCGACACCCTATGTAAGTCACCCACCTTGTTCCATCTTATACATCCTTTTATTTACGATGATTAACTCAATTCAATATAATGTCGCTTTTAATCCATAAATCCTCTATATCGTACTTTCAATCATTAACTCAAACGATTAGACTCTCATTTCGTTCTATTCCGCTCCTTCGATTTACGAGCTTACTATAATCGAAATCAATGTTATTTTCATTCGCCATTACAATTTTGCAAACTACGCTATACCGCGTACACCACCACCATCGCCTTGTGTACTTAGATTAACGAATCACTACTACCGACGCTCTGTTGCCAAAGTCACGGCCTAGACGAGATCTTTGCTAAATTTTGGGTACACAAGTATTGGGTTGGATTTTTGGAGGCCTACTGTTGCGTGTGCCTTTAATTTAGGTGACTCGATTCTTTCTCCAAAATCTCTAATTTTAGCACTTTGTTTTTATTTTAATTTTGTGATTCAAAGCGAGCTAGTTATGCATCAGTCACGTATGATTCCCGTTTCAGCTTAATCTGTTAACTTTGTATGATTCGCTATAGTATGAAATTGGGTGTTAATTTTAGTTATAATATAATGTTGAATTGATTTGTGAAATATGATATTTATCTGATTTTGTGATAATATGTTTTGAGTGAAAAATGTGTTGTTGAATTAATGTTGAATTTAATTGTAATATTATCGTGTTAAAATTATTTGTTATGTGTAAATTAAAATATATAAAGTTTATGTATCACAAGTATAAAATAAAACTTAAAATATTATTAAATAACTTAAGTAAATAAATTAAATTAGTATAACTTATCTATCGTCACTAAAATGTTAAATCGAAATATAACTAAAAATAAAGAATTAAGTTAAAAGAATATTAAGTTTAAATTAATATTAAATCATACTAAAAGTAAAAATATAAATTAAGTTACTCATATTAAAGTTTCTAAAATAAATAATTATATAAAAAGTCATATCTCACAATTACTATAAAGATTACTTTGTTAAAACTCTAAAAGTTACAATGAACTTAAAATATACTAAATAAGTATTTAGTTAAAATAATAAAAAGAAATAAAGTACTTCGAAATATAAAATAAACCTAAGTAAAGCTTTTATTGAATAAAGTTAGAAATTTGTATTATAATATGTTTAACAAAAAGATAAAGTGTTAAAATGATAATCCTATAAAAAGATAAAGTAAAATGACTTAGTAGAAAATTTAAGTTATAAAAACCATAAAAAGAATTAATATGTAAGTGGAAGTATTATTATAATAAAATTAATTTCTAAAAATTTACTTTTAGAAAAACTTATAAAATTGAATACTATCATTAAAATTTAAAAATATACTTTAAAGACGACGACTTCTTAAATAGTTGTTGTGTTTATAAAATTTAAATGTATAGAACGTACGAATTTATAAATACGTTTAAATAATTAAAGAAATGAAAGAAAAGTAAATAATTAAATATTAATAAGATATGAAAATATACTCCGTATAAAATTCCACCATCGAATTACCATTCACCTAAAAGAAATTTTACTAATTGTCACAATATTATATTTTATCAAGAATACTAAAATTTGACAAATATCGTTTAAGTAATATTTCTAAGTTAAAATAAATGTTACAACTACTAAATCGCTAGATACTTTACAATTCAAATAAGAGGAAGGATTAAAAGTGAGTTATAATGAAATTCAATTATTGATATCACTAATGACTAATCTATTTTAAGTTGCTTAAAATTTAACACAAAACTTAAAAACCTTTGTATTACTAATCATAAACATACTTAAATTAAAATCTAAATGAAACTAAATCATACTTAAACGAACAATTATTAATTACTAAAATATAAAATAAAAATACATAGAAGTATAAAGTATAAAGTATAAAAATACATCGCACAAAGAAATGCGTACAAAGTATAAAAATACGCATACGTATAAAAATACGTACAAAATAATGAATAGTGAAAATATTTAAAATCTACGAACGGACTCAAAATAAATATTTAAGTTTTTCTATGTGTTTCCGTTTATCTGAAGAACTGTTAGAATTAATATTTTCATTATACAAAGTTCGACGATATTATTAATATTTAGAATTGTCACTTATTACGATTGAGCGAAGAAATAAGAATTTGAGAAAATGAACTACTTGAATAAAATACTTGGATTGTTCGCCATGTCACGACTCTTGAAATTCGAAGTTAATGAGGTAGCTGTCTATGGGGACTTGGGCTCCCTCCCAGAGTTGCCCAAGGCTTATAACGATCTTAAGATTGCTATTAAGACGCAGTATATACAACCTCGTGGATGGGGCAACATTGATATTTCCGTGGGCCCATAGATGGTAATTGGAAAAACCACCCATTGGCCAAGGTACCGCCTAAGGTGATAGTCGTGATTTTTAAGTCGGTGATACCTTTTGAATAGCGAATACGTATGATCCTCGATTAGATGGTGTATGCATACATTAGACAAGGATTTGGCTGTCCTTATTACCTTAGGTATCCTTAGCCTGTCAGCCATGTCCAAGTTATGTTGGCCACAGCTTCTATTCAAGGCTTGGGACGTCTAGTATGTCAGCCATGTCCAAGTTATGTTGGCCCTGTCTACTATAGCGCGATTTACGTCTGCATGCTTCCGCCTTACTAACGAAGACTCATTTGTTATCACATGTTGAATGCATTTCCTTGTTTTGATTGATTATTGTCTGAATGACTTGGTTGCCTGAGTATTGGAGTACGACTTTTGAGCATGATTGTCTATGAGTGTTGCACGATATGTTATTTGATTTATACTCATGTTTTGAATCATCATGTATCCTTATATGTTTTTCTTGCCTACCTGCAATGTGTTTTATTTATTTATTTTACATATTGCATATGTTTTAGATTTGCATGATTGTTCACGACTATGTGTTTATTGAATTGATTACGACTTATGCATATATCTTGATTGCTATGATTTAAGTTTTATATATATTACGATGTTATATGAATTGAGATGATAATTAGGTGTATATATATTGTGTTCTACAAATTGAAATGTTTTAAGTTTTGTTTATCATGTTGTATGAGATTTAAATATCTATATGTGAATCGATATTATATGCTAATTGTCCAATTTTATTGAAATAAGGTGTTCTTTGAGTTATACGCGTGTAGTCTTTGCCAAGTTACTTTTAATCATAGGTTAAATAAACCGACACTTTGGTTTAGAGGTTGTTGGTCGTATCAGTCACTTCCGCCTCTGGCGGGAGATCCTCCTATTTTGTGTTTTTGTCTCTGTTGCAGGCAATTCTCGAGACTCAGGATTATCGGGACGATTAGGATGTTTCGTTTGTTTTCTTTGAGAGGTTGTAATACATTTGTATCCTATGCCATTTGAATGTAATTTAATTAACATCCGGCATGTATTAGACTTAATTAATTTTCCGCCTTAGTTTATTTAAGTCACTAAAACCAAGGTTATTCTGATTGGTATCGAGTCGTCTTGCGACCGTGAATAACTTAAAGTTATCTCATCTAGCGAGGCGACACCTGGGCCAGACATTCATATCGTATGTCAGGCATAGACTTATAGGATCAAATAATGAATTAGAAATCCTAGATCGGTAAATTAATAATCTTAGAACGCTTTAAATGTGAGAATGGGTAGAAATATTAAGGATTGACCGACTGACCTAGATTTTAGAATTTTCGACCGTTATTCAACTTCGATAGATTTTTATTTCTCTTTTCTTGCCTGCTAAGTGCTCCATGACTAATCTTTTTGACTAACAAGTCTCATATGCTAACATTACCGAAAAGCGAGACGTATAAATCGAAGACGAGACGTCAAGAACTCAAGCACATACAAATGGACGCATCAAGAGTCGAACGACCTGAAAAGACGTTCTAGACCTCGAAGAATTCTATTGCCTTGAAGACCTCTATAACTTTCTCAAACATCCTTATTAACTAAATTATTATTCATCTCCTCCAAATTTTTAAAACTATTTAACTTATCTTCTTCTTCTAAAATATAACTTTCCTAATTTATACTTCTATAATGACTTCATAAAATGGATTTTTATCTCTTTTTATTTTCTCGCAAATGTAAGACTTGAAGACAAGACCAGAAGCGCATGCGAAGAGACGTATCAAGAATCACGCTATCCAAGACAAATTTCAAGACGTCGAAGATTTCTTTAGCATTGAAGATTTCTAAAGCTATATCAAAATCGATCTCTAATGATCACCATCATTTCAACGCTTTTCAATTTTCAGATTTTCTAATCATAAAATTTCCTAATATTTAATCTCCCCATGATTTTAGTGTTTCCTTTTACATTTTAAATTCCCTACCAAAAAGAAGTTAACTCAATGATTTTACAACCTCGTAAAAAAAAAAATTTAAAATATTTGACTCTTTCAAAATTGTTGATTTCCTAATTCAATAATTCCCAATAACTGACTTCTTAAAATGATTTTCATCTCTTCCTTTTAATCTCGTAAAATTATATTACTCTTGCTTTCGAATTTTCATAAACTCCTTAATCTTTATACTCTACCTTCGAACTTGATTACTTCGTTCTTTTGACCCCTTACAATTAATTTTAGTTTCTAAAATTTCTAATTTTGAAATCTATCTATAATACTTACTAATTGAATTCATAAAGTTAATTATCATTTGTTCTCTTCAATCTCAAATAAAAATGACTTTATATTTCCTTTGTAATTTCGTTAACTTTTTATTCAACCTCTTAAACGTACTTCCTTGTTATAAAATGTTTGAACTCTTAAATTATAATTTCTACGAAGTACTTATTAACCTTATACACTGAAGTTTCGTCTTTTGTCTTCATTTCTGAAATTCTCTTGTTTATATTTTAAATAGCTTTCGAACTTGGCATATCTATTACAATTTTCTCTCGTCAAGATATACTTACATATATCATATTTTCTTTTGATATAACCCCTTATTATAAATTTTGAATCATATCCTAAATATGATTTATAACATTTCTGTTTCACCTAATAACATTATAATAATAATTTTAAGAAAATGAGCTATATCAACAAGGTTATCCATAATTCTCTAAAATTTTATTTAACCATTCAACGATAACCTATATTTCTCTTAATTTCATTTAAGCTCATATTTTCCTTATGATCACTACGACTTTTACATATTTCCCCTAAATGTCGTTTCTCCCAAGACTATATATCTTATGTATGTGGTCATTAGAAATAACAATAAAAATATTATATAGATACGCTTAAAACTTCTTAAGGGGGTAGGACAATAAGTTGATTATATCAAAATCCTAACTAAATCATAAAACTTCTTATTTCAACCTATTTTATTTTAAGGTTAATATTTATTTCTAGATTTAAATAAATTGTTTTATTCTTAAAACGCTTATTATTTTAATTTAATTTAATTCCGTACAAAACTTCTAGGCCCTACCTTTTTGAAAACCTCTTTCTCGATAGTTTTTGAAAATGACAATGCAGCAACATTTAGATATTAATTCGAAAAAGAATTATTTATATTTTTAAAATTATTAAATTCTTCAATAATTCTTTCTAAGAAGATCTTGCCCAATCAAGAGCAATATTAATATTCTAATTCCAAAAACCTCGATGTTTTCTCCAACTGCTTTTTAATCTCGAGCAGTTATCCATCCTATTCAAGTTTCGGGGACGAAACTTTTCTTAAGGGGGTAGGATTGTAACACCCCGTGTTTTTATTAACAGTAATTAATTATTTTAATTAAATTATTAAATTAAAACATATATAATTTAAACTTTATTCATTTGTTTTGAAAACGTGACTGAAAAATTTCGTTCAAATAAAATTTCTCAAGATATTTCTAATTAAACTTTCTTGACTTTATAATAACTTGTATTATATTTTTATTTCTAAAATACCTGTTGAACTAAAACTTTACTTCAATTACTTTTATTTAACTTAATAAATTTCATTCTATTTTAAGAATTATTACTACTTGAATAAAATATAATTTTGTCGAAATATATCTTACAAATAAATGAATCGTTTGAAATTTTGTGAGACCGTAATAAAACTTGTAACTTATATTTTTACACACCAT
The DNA here is from genome assembly GCA_023091065.1 of Dianthus caryophyllus. Taxonomy (NCBI): domain Eukaryota; kingdom Viridiplantae; phylum Streptophyta; class Magnoliopsida; order Caryophyllales; family Caryophyllaceae; genus Dianthus; species Dianthus caryophyllus. The sequence goes on from JALGRB010000016.1 coordinate 882,684, forward strand.
TTAATTTTAAAAGAATAAGTTTAATGATATAGAAAATAAAAATAAAATTACAACGAAATATATTATACATAATATATTTTATAAAATATAAAGATTTATAAATAAGATCGAATGAAACAGAAGCAAATCGGAAAACAGAGCCAAATACTCCTACATGTATGTCGACATCCACCCTTCTTCTTATCCATTCACTTTTTCTCGATATTTTCATTTGACTTCTACAATACACTTTCTTCCTCCCTCCTTCTTCTTCCTCCTTACTCTTTCTCCATTAAAAAAAAATCAACTAACAAAACATAAACAAACAAATCAACAAGCAAATAATAATAATAAAAATAATAATAATAATAATAATAATAATAATAATTATAATAATAATAATAATAATAATAATAATAAAAACAATAACAACAAAGAAATTTAACACACAACACCAACAACAAAAACAAAACGACAACAACAATAAACCAACAACGAACAACAAGAATAAAGACGGTGGTCACCACCGTTATCAACCACCACGGACCATCGTGGATTTACAACAGCCACCGTGGGCCCTCATCACCATCACCGGCGCCTTTGCTTCTGGCCATCACCTCCATCAATCGTCACCATGGTCCCCTGGCCGTTCCGGACCACCATCACCACTGCACCACCACGCCGCCACCTTGCTCGGCCTCCTCGTTCTCTTTTGTTTCGTTTCACCCGCCTGTGGTGCTCGCCTTCATCAACTCGGTTGTACCAACCACCCACCGGCCGCCATTAACGGTGAGCTCCGAAGCTCGAACCACCTCGCTACTCTTCTCTTTCCCCCTATTTTGTTCACCTCGCCGGAGCTCCGTCACCGGAGATAACATCACTCTGCCCCACCGTCATCCTCCTGCCACCGTGAATCACCACCACCGCCACCTGCTCTCTCTCTCTCCCCTGCGTCCCCTCTTTTCTCCCCTGTTTTCCTCTGTTCTTTTCTCTCTCGCCGGAGCACCGACCTTTGACCACCACCGTGGCTAGCACCACCGACACCCTATGTAAGTCACCCACCTTGTTCCATCTTATACATCCTTTTATTTCTGATGATTAACTCGAATTCAATATAATGTCGTTTTTAATCCATAAATCCTCTATATCGTACTTTCAATCATTAACTCAAACGATTCCGACTCTCATTTCGCTCTATTCCGCTCCTTCGATTTACGAGCTTACTATAATCAAATCAATGTTATTTTCATTCGCCATAATTTCGCAAACTACGCTTATAGCCGCAGACACCACCACCATCGCCTTGTGTACTTAGTTAACGAATCACTACTACCGACGCTCTGTTGCCAAAGTCACGGCCTAGACGAGATGCTGCTAAATTTTGGGTACACAAGTATTGGGTTGGATTTTTGGAGGCCTCTGTTCGTGTGCCTAATTTAGGTGACTCGATTCTTTCTCCAAAATCTCTAATTTTAGCACTTTGGTTTTATTTTAATTTTGTGATTCAAAGTGAGCTAGTTATGCATTAGACACGTATGATTCCCGTTTCAGTTTAATTTGTTAACTTTGTATGATTCGCTATAGTATGAAATTGGGTGTTAATTTTAGTTATAATATAATGTTGAATTGATTTGTGAAATATGATATTTATCTGATTTTGTGATAATATGTTTTGAGTGAAAAATGTGTTGTTGAATTAATATTGAATTTAATTGTAATATTATCGTGTTAAAATTATTTGTTATGTGTAAATTAAAATATATAAAGTTTATGTATCACAAGTATAAAATAAAACTTAAAATATTATTAAATAACTTAAGTAAATAAATTAAATTAGTATAACTTATCTATCGTCACTAAAATGTTAAATCGAAATATAACTAAAAATAAAGAATTAAGTTAAAAGAATATTAAGTTTAAATTAATATTAAATCATACTAAAAGTAAAAATATAAATTAAGTTACTCATATTAAAGTTTCTAAAATAAATAATTATATAAAAAGTCATATCTCACAATTACTATAAAGATTACTTTGTTAAAACTCTAAAATTTACAATGAACTTAAAATATACTAAATAAGTATTTAGTTAAAATAATAAAAAGAAATAAAGTACTTCGAAATATAAAATAAACCTAAGTAAAGCTTTGATTGAATAAAGTTAGAAATTTGTATTATAATATGTTTAACAAAAAGATAAAGTGTTAAAATGATAATCCTATAAAAAGATAAAGTAAAATGACTTAGTAGAAAATTTAAGTTATAAAAACCATAAAAAGAATTAATATGTAAGTGGAAGTATTATTATAATAAAATTAATTTCTAAAAATTTACTTTTAGAAAAACTTATAAAATTGAATACTATCATTAAAATTTAAAAATATACTTTAAAGACGACGACTTCTTAAATAGTTGTTGTGTTTATAAAAATAAAATGTATAGAAACGCATTTAATTTATAAATACGATTAAATAAATAAAGAAGTGAATGAAGAGTAAATAATTATTTATTAATAAGATATGAAAATATACTCCGTATAAAATTCCACCATCGAATTACCATTCACCTAAAAGAAATTTTACTAATTGTCACAATATTATATTTTATCAAGAATACTAAAATTTGACAAATATCGTTTAAGTAATATTTCTAAGTTAAAATAAATGTTACAACTACTAAATCGCTAGATACTTTACAATTCAAATAAGAGGAAGGATTAAAAGTGAGTTATAATGAAATTCAATTATTGATATCACTAATGACTAATCTATTTTAAGTTGCTTAAAATTTAACACGAAACTTAAAAACCTTTGAATTACTAATCATAAACATACTTAAATTAAAATCTAAACGAAACTAAATCATACTTAAACTAACAATTATTAATTACTAAAATATAAAATAAAAATACATAAGTATAAAGTATAAAAATACGCATACGCATAAAAAGTAATGCATAAAGTATAAAAATACGATACGTATAAAAATACGCATAAAATAATGAATAGTGAAAATATTTAAAATCTACTTAACGGACTCAAAATAAATATTTAAGTTTTTCTATGTGTTTCGCTTATCTCAAGAATCATAGAATTAATATTTTCATTATACAAAGTTCGACGATATTATTAATATTTAGAATTGTCACTTATTACGATCGAAATAAAGAAATAAGAATTTGAGAAAATGAACTACTTGAATAAAATACTTGGATTGTTCGCCATGTCACGACTCTTGAAATTGAAGTTAACGAGGTAGTGTTTACGGGGACTTGGGCTCCTCTCCCGTAGTTGCCCAAGGCTTATAACGATCTTAAGATCGCTATTCCACAGATATACAACCCTCGTGGATGGGGCAACATTGATATTTCCGTGGGCCCATAGATGGTAATTGGAAAAACCAGCCCCAACCGGGGGTACCCGTCTAAGGTGATAGTCGTATTTTTCGTCGGTGATACCTTTTGAATAGCGAATACGTATGATCCTCGATTAGATGGTGTATGCATACATTAGACAAGGATTTGGCTGTCCTTATTACCTTAGGTATCCTTATCCTGTCAGCCATGTCCAAGTTATGTTGGTCTCGCTTGGCTATCACATGGACGTCTAGTATGTCAGCCATGTCCAAGTTATGTTGGCCCTGTCTACTATAGCGCGATTTACGTCTGCATGCTTCCGCCTTACTAAAGAAGACTCATTTGTTATCACATGTTGAATGCATTTCCTTGTTTTGATTGATTATTGTCTGAATGACTTGGTTGCCTGAGTATTGGAGTACGACTTTTGAGCATGAATGTCTATGAGTGTTGCACGATATGTTATTTGATTTATACTCATGTTTTGAATCATCATGTATCCTTATATGTTTTTCTTGCCTACCTGCAATGTGTTTTATTTATTTATTTTACATATTGCATATGTTTTAGATTTGCATGATTGTTCACGACTATGTGTTTATTGAATTGATTACGACTTATGCATATATCTTGATTGCTATGATTTAAGTTTTATATATATTACGATGTTATATGAATTGAGATGATAATTAGGTGTATATATATTGTGTTCTACAAATTGAAATGTTTTAAGTTTTGTTTATCATGTTGTATGAGATTTAAATATCTATATGTGAGAACTGATATTATATGCTAATTGTCCAATTTTATTGAAATAAGGTGTTGCTGGAGTTATACGCGTGTAGTGCTGCCAAGTTACTTTTAATCATAGGTTAAATAAAACCGACACTTTGGTTTAGAGGTTGTTGGTCGTATCAGCCTACTTCCGCCTCCGAGCTGAGATCCTCCTATTTTGTGTTTTTGTCTCCGTTGCAGGAAATTCTCGAGACTCAGGATTATCGGGACGATTAGGATGTTTCGTTTGTTTTCTTTGAGAGGTTGTAATACATTTGTATCCTATGCCATTTGAATGTAATTTAATTAACATCCGGCATGTATTAGACTTAATTAATTTTCCGCCTTAGTTTATTTAAGTCACTTAAAAACCTAAGTTATTACAGGTATCGTAGTCATGCTTCATGACCGTGAATAACTTAAAGTTATCTCATCTAGCGAGGCGACACCTGGCCGTACATTCATATCGTGATGTCGTGCATAGACTTATAGGATCAAATAATGAATTAGAAATCCTAGATCGGTAAATTAATAATCTTAGAACGCTTTAAATGTGAGAATGGGTAGAAATATTAAGGATTGACCGACTGACCTAGATTTTAGAATTTTCGACCGTTATTCAACCTCGATAGATTTTTATTTCTCTTTTCTTGCCTGCTAAGTGCTCCATGACTAATCTTTTTGACTAACAAGTCTCATATGCTAACATTACCGAAAAGCGAGACGTATAAATCAAGACGCAGACGCCAAGAACTCAAGCACATACAAATGGACGATCAAGAGTCGAACGACCGAAAAGACGTTTCTAGACCTCAAGAATTCTATTGCCTTGAAGACCTCTATCACTTTCTCAAACATCCTTATTAACTAAATTATTATTCATCTCCTCCAAATTTTTAAAACTATTTAACTTATCTTCTTCTTCTAAAATATAACTTTCCTAATTTATACTTCTATAATGACTTCATAAAATGGATTTTTATCTCTTTTTATTTTCTCGCAAATGTAAGACTTGAAGACAAGACCAGAAGCGCATGCGAAGAGACGTATCAAGAATCACGCTATCCAAGACAAATTTCAAGACGTCGAAGATTTCTTTAGCATTGAAGATTTCTAAAGCTATATCAAAATCGATCTCTAATGATCACCATCATTTCAACGCTTTTCAATTTTCAGATTTTCTAATCATAAAATTTCCTAATATTTAATCTCCCCATGATTTTAGTGTTTCCTTTTACATTTTAAATTCCCTACCAAAAAGAAGTTAACTCAATGATTTTACAACCTCGTAAAAAAAAAATTTAAAAAATTTGACTCTTTCAAAATTGTTGATTTCCTAATTCAATAATTCCCAATAACTGACTTCTTAAAATGATTTTCATCTCTTCCTTTTAATCTCGTAAAATTATATTACTCTTGCTTTCGAATTTTCATAAACTCCTTAATCTTTATACTCTACCTTCGAACTTGATTACTTCGTTCTTTTGACCCCTTACAATTAATTTTAGTTTCTAAAATTTCTAATTTTGAAATCTATCTATAATACTTACTAATTGAATTCATAAAGTTAATTATCATTTGTTCTCTTCAATCTCAAATAAAAATGACTTTATATTTCCTTTGTAATTTCGCTAACTTTTTATTCAACCTCTTAAACGCATTTCCTTGTTATAAAATGTTTGAACTCTTAAATTATAATTTCTACAAGTACTTATTAACCTTATACACTCAAGTTTCGCTCTTTTGTCTTCATTTCAAATTCTCTTGTTTATATTTTAAATAGCTTTCTAACTTGGCATATCTATTACAATTTTCTCTCACAAGATATACTTACATATATCATATTTTCTATTGATATAACCCCTTTTTATTAATTTTGAATCATATCTAAAATATGATTTATAACATTTCTGTTTCACCTAATAACATTATAATAATAATTTTAAGAAAATGAGCTATATCAACAAGGTTATCCATAATTCTCTAAAATTTTATTTAACCATTCAACGATAACCTATATTTCTCTTAATTTCATTTAAGCTCATATTTTCCTTATGATCACTACGACTTTTACATATTTCCCTAAATGTCGTTTCTCCCAAGACTATATATCTTATGTATGTGGTCATTAGAAATAACAATAAAAATATTATATAGATACGCTTAAAACTTCTTAAGGGGGTAGGACAATAAGTTGATTATATCAAAATCCTAACTAAATCATAAAACTTCTTATTTCAACCTATTTTATTTTAAGGTTAATATTTATTTCTAGATTTAAATAAATTGTTTTATTCTTAAACGCTTTATTATTTTAATTTAATTTAATTCCAGATAAAACTTCTAGGCCCTACCTTTTGAAAACCTCTTTCTCGATAGTTTTGAAAATGACAATGCAGCAACATTTAGATATTAATCCGAAAAAGAATTATTTATATTTTTAAAATTATTAAATTCTTCAATAATTCTTTCTAAGAAGATCTTGCCCAATCAAGAGCAATATTAATATCCTAATTCCAAAACCTCGATGTTTTCTCCAATCGCTTTTTAATCTCGAGCAGCTTATCCATCCTATTCAAGTTTCTGGGACTAAACTTTTCTTAAGGGGGTAGGATCAGAATACCCCGTGTGTTTATTGACAGTAATTATTTATTTTAATGAAATTATTAGATTAAAACATATATAATTTAAACTTTATTCATTTGTTTTGAAAACGTGATCGAAAAATTTCTGCTCAAATAAAATTTCTCAAGATATTTCTAATTAAACTTTCTTGACTTTATAATAACTTGTATTATATTTTTATTTCTAAAATAATTGAACTAAAACTTTACTTCAATTACTTTTATTTAACTTAATAAATTTCATTCTATTTTAAGAATTATTACTACTTGAATAAAATATAATTTTGTCTAAATATATCTTACAAATAAATGAATCGCTTGAAATTTTGTGAGACCGTAATAAAACTTGTAACTTATATTTTTACACACCATTTAATTTTAAAAGAATAAGTTTAATGATATAGAAAATAAAAATAAAATTACAACGAAATATATTATACATAATATATTTTATAAAATATAAAGATTTATAAATAAGATCGAATGAAACAGAGCAAATCGGAAAAACAGAGCCAAATACTCCTACATGTATGTCGACATCCACCCTTCTTCTTATCCATTCACTTTTTCTGATATTTTCATTTGACTTCTACAATACACTTTCTTCCTCCCTTCTTCTTCCTCCTTACTCTTTCTCCATTAAAAAAAAATCAACTAACAAAACATAAACAAACAAATCAACAAGCAAATAATAATAATAATAATAATAATAATAATAATAATAATAATAATAATAATAATAATAATAATAATAATAATAATAATAATAAAAACAATAACAACAGCAGCTAACACAACACAAACAACAAAAAAAAAACGACAACAACAATAAACCAACAACGAACAACAAGAATAAAGACTGGTCACCACCGCTATCAACCATCACCACCATCGTGGACGGCACAACAGCCACCGTGGCCTGCATCACCATCACCGCGCTTTGCTTTGGCCATCACCTCCATCAATCGTCACCATGGTCCCCTCGCTTGGTTCCGTGGACCACCATCACCACCGCAGCACCACCACGCCGCCACCTTGCTCGCCTCCCTCGTTTTCTTGTTTTCACCGCCTGGCCGTGGCTCGCTTCACCGAACTCGGTTGTACCAACCACCCACCGGCCGCCATTAATCTGGTGAGCTCAAGCTCGAACCACCTCGCTACTCTTCTCTTTCCCTATTTTGTTCACTCGCCGAGCTCCGCCAACCGAGATAACATCACTCGCCCCACCGCCATCCTCCTCGCCACCGTGAATCACCACCACCGCCACCGCTCTCTCTCTCCCCTGGCCCTCTTTTCTCCCCTGTTTTCCTCTGTTTTTTCTCTCTCGCCGAGCACCGACCTTTGACTCACCACCGTGGCTAGCACCACCGACACCCTATGTAAGTCACCCACCTTGTTCCATCTTATACATCCTTTTTATTTCGATGATTAACTCAATTCAATATAATGTCGTTTTAATCCATAAATCCTCTATATCGCATTTTCAATCATTAACTCAAACGATTCCGACTCTCATTTCGTTCTATTCCGCTCCTTCGATTTCTGAGCTTACTATAACTGAAATCAATGTTATTTTCATTCAGTTACAATTTCGGCAAACTACGCTATAGCCGCGTACACCACCACCACTGCCTTGTGTACTTCCGTTAACGAATCACTACTACCGACGCTCTGTTGCCAAAGTCACGGCCTAGACGAGATGCTGCTAAATTTTGGGTACACAAGTATTGGGTTGGATTTTTGGAGGCCTCTGTTCGTGTGCCTAATTTAGGTGACTCGATTCTTTCTCCAAAATCTCTAATTTTAGCACTTTGGTTTTATTTTAATTTTGTGATTCAAAGTGAGCTAGTTATGCATTAGACACGTATGATTCCCGTTTCAGTTTAATTTGTTAACTTTGTATGATTCGCTATAGTATGAAATTGGGTGTTAATTTTAGTTATAATATAATGTTGAATTGATTTGTGAAATATGATATTTATCTGATTTTGTGATAATATGTTTTGAGTGAAAAATGTGTTGTTGAATTAATATTGAATTTAATTGTAATATTATCGTGTTAAAATTATTTGTTATGTGTAAATTAAAATATATAAAGTTTATGTATCACAAGTATAAAATAAAACTTAAAATATTATTAAATAACTTAAGTAAATAAATTAAATTAGTATAACTTATCTATCGTCACTAAAATGTTAAATCGAAATATAACTAAAAATAAAGAATTAAGTTAAAAGAATATTAAGTTTAAATTAATATTAAATCATACTAAAAGTAAAAATATAAATTAAGTTACTCATATTAAAGTTTCTAAAATAAATAATTATATAAAAAGTCATATCTCACAATTACTATAAAGATTACTTTGTTAAAACTCTAAAATTTACAATGAACTTAAAATATACTAAATAAGTATTTAGTTAAAATAATAAAAAGAAATAAAGTACTTCGAAATATAAAATAAACCTAAGTAAAGCTTTGATTGAATAAAGTTAGAAATTTGTATTATAATATGTTTAACAAAAAGATAAAGTGTTAAAATGATAATCCTATAAAAAGATAAAGTAAAATGACTTAGTAGAAAATTTAAGTTATAACAACCATAAAAAGAATTAATATGTAAGTGGAAGTATTATTATAATAAAATTAATTTCTAAAAATTTACTTTTAGAAAAACTTATAAAATTGAATACTATCATTAAAATTTAAAAATATACTTTAAAGACGACGACTTCTTAAATAGTTGTTGTGTTTATAAAATTTAAATGTATAGAACGTACGAATTTATAAATACGTTTAAATAATTAAAGAAATGAAAGAAAAGTAAATAATTAAATATTAATAAGATATGAAAATATACTCCGTATAAAATTCCACCATCGAATTACCATTCACCTAAAAGAAATTTTACTAATTGTCACAATATTATATTTTATCAAGAATACTAAAATTTGACAAATATCGTTTAAGTAATATTTCTAAGTTAAAATAAATGTTACAACTACTAAATCGCTAGATACTTTACAATTCAAATAAGAGGAAGGATTAAAAGTGAGTTATAATGAAATTCAATTATTGATATCACTAATGACTAATCTATTTTAAGTTGCTTAAAATTTAACACGAAACTTAAAAACCTTTGTATTACTAATCATAAACATACTTAAATTAAAATCTAAACGAAACTAAATCATACTTAAACGAACAATTATTAATTACTAAAATATAAAATAAAAATACATAGAAGTATAAAGTATAAAAATACGCATACGTACAAAAGTACGTACAAAGTATAAAAATACGCATACGTATAAAAATACGTACAAAATAATGAATAGTGAAAATATTTAAAATCTACGAACGGACTCAAAATAAATATTTAAGTTTTTCTATGTGTTTCCGTTTATCTGAAGAACTGTTAGAATTAATATTTTCATTATACAAAGTTCGACGATATTATTAATATTTAGAATTGTCACTTATTACGATTGAGCGAAGAAATAAGAATTTGAGAAAATGAACTACTTGAATAAAATACTTGGATTGTTCGCCATGTCACGACTCTTGAAATTCGAAGTTAATGAGGTAGTCGTTTATGGGGACTTGGGCTCCTCCCGCAGTTGCTCAAGGCTTATAACGATCTTAAGATTGCTATTCAAGACTAGATATACAACCTCGGGGACGGGCAACATTGATATTTCCGTGGGCCCATAGATGGTAATTGAAAACCACCAACCTGGGGTACCCGCCTAAGGTGATAGTCGTATTTTTCATTTGGTGATACCTTTTGAATAGCGAATACGTGATGATCCTCGATTAGATGGTGTATGCATACATTAGACAAGGATTTGGTCAGTCCTTATTACCTTAGGTATCCTTAGCCTGGCCACCCATGTCCAAGTTATGTTGGTCCTCGCTTACTATCACGGACGTTTAGTATGTCACCATGTCCAAGTTATGTTGGCCTCCGCTTCACTATAGCGATTTACGCCCCGCATGCTTCCGCCTTACTAAAGAAGACTCATTTGTTATCACATGTTGAATGCATTTCCTTGTTTTGATTGATTATTGTCTGAATGACTTGGTTGCCTGAGTATTGGAGTACGACTTTTGAGCATGAATGTCTATGAGTGTTGCACGATATGTTATTTGATTTATACTCATGTTTTGAATCATCATGTATCCTTATATGTTTTTCTTGCCTACCTGCAATGTGTTTTATTTATTTATTTTACATATTGCATATGTTTTAGATTTGCATGATTGTTCACGACTATGTGTTTATTGAATTGATTACGACTTATGCATATATCTTGATTGCTATGATTTAAGTTTTATATATATTACGATGTTATATGAATTGAGATGATAATTAGGTGTATATATATTGTGTTCTACAAATTGAAATGTTTTAAGTTTTGTTTATCATGTTGTATGAGATTTAAATATCTATATGTGAGAACTGATATTATATGCTAATTGTCCAATTTTATTGAAATAAGGTGTTGCTGGAGTTATACGCGTGTAGTGCTGCCAAGTTACTTTTAATCATAGGTTAAATAAAACCGACACTTTGGTTTAGAGGTTGTTGGTCAGAACAGTCACTTCCCGCCTCTGAGCGGGAGATCCTCCTATTTTGTGTTTTTGTCTCTGTTGCAGGCAATTCTCGAGACTCAGGATTATCGGGACGATTAGGATGTTTCGTTTGTTTTCTTTGAGAGGTTGTAATACATTTGTATCCTATGCCATTTGAATGTAATTTAATTAACATCCGGCATGTATTAGACTTAATTAATTTTCCGCCTTAGTTTATTTAAGTCACGAAAAACCGGGTTGTTACACATAAGGCGGCCATGCACCTCGAATACACATCCTATTCGTAACACCTTTCCAAAGTCGCATAAACAACTTACCCCCCTTAAAATGAACCAATAAATGGACTTTATCTTAAGTTTACACATCTAGCAAATCCTCATCTTGCATTTAATCACTTAACAATGAATTCGACACTAGCATAACAGTTTACGTTAACAAGTTTAAGCATGCTTAACGGAGGGTTTTAAACAATCTTTTGCATATGCATTTGCACACTTTTTACAACCTAAATCGCACTTGTACGTAGCGAATTACTTAAGCTCACATGTCATTCTTTGCATTGTTCTCAAGCTTAGTAGAGGCTATCTTTGATAGGCTTTTCCAAAAGATCTTTCATAAAACATTATTTGAACTATTCTTTAGAAAAGTACCCTCACCCGAATCTGGTTTCACAATAGCCATAGACGGATAGGTGTTGACGTGCCTTGAACTCTAAGACGTGTCTTTTAGCTAGGGACACGAAGGCGGGTTCTAAATTTCCCTCATAATTTAGTGGCGACTCCAAAGCAGTTTTTAAAGATTTTTCTAACTTAATCTTTTTCAACTTTTGACGCCCCTTAGTTAGATGTCGAGTGGTCCCTTTTCACCCCGGTACCTACACAAAGAGCCAGCGCCCTCCTACGGGCCACGACAGAGATAGTCTCATTTCCGCGATTCATGAATCGCTGACAAAGGCGAAAGATGTTCAAACGCCCACCCAAAAACAACTCTTCGGTCTGGTAACGGGTCATCTGGAGGAAGTTTTGAATATTCCTCTGATATCCCAACTCCTGCCGAACACACACGGGGATAATCGTGCGTGTCCAGCCCCCCGATGGCGGCAAACTCCTCAACCAAAGGGCAAATCTCACCGTCTGGGAAGCGGAACACATGATAGGCAAGGTCCCAGAAGTCGAGGCAGGCATCCAAAAAGTCAAGTTCCTCCCGAACCTGCCTTAAGCCCAGAAAAACGCCAACGCCGCATTCCTTCAAACTCTTCCTTTCAGAACCCGTCAAAGACGCACACCAACCTTTCAAGCTGCCCTCAAAATTTTCCATAACTCAACAATCGTTCCACGAAATATTTAGAATATTAATTGAAATGTCGAGTATAGGAATTTAAAAGTGATGAGTGAAGTGAAATGATGAGTGAATTGAATAAGCATGGACGTCCTTCTTATAGGCAACGTTTTCAAGAAGAAGCAACACAAATTAAAACTGCTAGTGAACCAGCGATTAAACAAAAAAAAAAAAAAACTGAAAATAAGCAGAAAATCGCCAGAGAACTGGCGATTTAAACAAAAATCGCCTGTTCTCTGACGATTTTTGTTTAATTCGCTAGTAAACAAGCGATTTTCCTGCTGACATTTGACGCGACGACTGCAAACCGTTTTGCAGCCTATAATTGCAGAAAAAGTTTGTGCAGCCTACATGCGCAGTAATAAACATTTACGACGTATTTACGACTCCGTAATCGGTACTCTGCTTTACGTCGTATCGTGTGGTTTCCATTATCGGCTCCCGACTTTTATTTTTCACATTTACAAAAACCGACATTCTCACAAAGTCACGTACAATTTAAACACTCCACAAAATTCAACTGTCGCATTTCGCAAATTTACGTTGAACACGACGTTTTTAATTCCCATTTTACGAACGTCAAAAGCGCCTTTTACGGACTCAAAATATTTTCTGCAACGGCATATTTTATTCAATTATTTTTCACATGCGCGTACTTTCACTCCGAGTAAGACAATCTCAATCGGGATTCGTGGTTACTTTTACGACTAACGGTCCATTGCAGGAACACGAAGCAAGCGAAGTGATGTGTCATATATTTACGTACTTATAGCCCCCTATTCGCGAGCTTTACTTTGCGTTTCCCGTGCTTTTTCATGCGTTTCGGCCCCTATTTCTCTCCATTTTGGCTCTGCTGCGTTTTTGTGTTTATTTTGTAGGTTAGAGCAGCTATTTGGAGTTTAGGATGCTTGTCGGGAAGTTTCGTGAAGTTTCGTTGAGTTTCGTGAAGTTTCGTTGAGTTTCGTGAAGTTTTGAGGTGATTCGAGTTGGTTTCGTTGCGTTTCGCTTGCGTACGAGCCTCGTTTCACTAAATGAAGGTGTCCCGGGACCTTGGGACGGGATTTGAAGCTTGCATTATCATCCTAAGACTCGTCCCTACTCATGAGCCTCGTCCCTAAGCCTTGGGACGACAAAAAAAGCAAAAATAAGCTAAGTACAAGAAAGGGCCAAAAGTGGATCAAAGCTGAACATCACGGGATGAGTGTCCCGTAGCTTAGGGATTTGTTTTAGCCTTGTCCCGGTCGGGATGGCTGTAACAACCCGGTTTTTCGTGACTTAATTAAACTAAGGCGGAAAATTAATTAAGTCTATATATCACAAACCAGCTGTTAACGTCTTACAAACTCAATATTCATAATAAGAGTTTGAGGTTAAAAACAGAGTATTTATATTACAATTTCTCTCAAAATAGATTACAAAATAAGGCCTTCCATCCCCTGATAGATCAACGGTCAAGACTCGGGGTACCTGCATTAAATTCTCATCATTTTCCCGCACACTCTTTCGATACATGAAATTTCTAAAGCAATATGCAGTAAAATTTATGAATAACAAGGAAAACAAATAGCAAGTATGCAATTAAAACACATAAGGAGATCATGATGATTCAATACGAGTATAAACCAATCAGATAACCAATCACACTCACAAATAATCATACTCAACACAATCACATTCCGATAATCATCCAACAAACAAGGAAATACATCCAACATGTGATAACAAATGAGTCTTCGTTAGTAAGGCGGAAGCATGCAGACATAATCCGCGCAGTAGCCGGTAGGGCCAACATAACTTGGACGTGACTACCAGGCTTAAAGATATCTAAGGTAATAAGGATGATTCAATCCCTTGTCTAATGTATGCATACACTACCTATCGAGGATCATACTTATTCGCTATTCAAAAGGTATCACCGACGAAAAAGTTCGACTATCACCAGAGATCGTACTCCGGATGGGGTCAAGGCGTTCCAATTCTCGCTATATGGGCCCACGGTAATATCAAGTATGCCCCATCCCCGAGGTTGATACTCCGCCAAAAGAAATCTCAAGATTGTTAATCGCCTTGGGCAACTTCGAGTGAGGAGCCCAAGTCCCCATATCTGACTACCTCGTTAACTTCGAATTTCAAGAGTCGCAACATGGCGAACAATCCTAGTATTTTATTCAAGTACTTGCTTTCTCAATTTCTCATTCTCTCGTTCATAAATAATAATAGTGACGAACTTGTAATATAAATATAACGTCGAACTTGTATAATGAAATTTTAGTAATAAAGAGCTTCTTCAGTAAAGCAGAACATAGAAAAACTTAATTATTTATTTTGAGTCCGTCAGAACCTTTAAATATTTTTCACTATTCATTATTTTACTATTCACCGTATTTACTATTCACCGTATTTACTATTCATCGTATTTACTATTCATCGTATTTACTATTCATCGTATTTACTATTCATCGTATTTACTATTCCTCGTATTTACTATTCCTCGTATTTATACGTATTCGTATTTTCGTATTTCGTATTTGTACGTATTTTTATACTTCGTATTTTATTCGTATTTTATTCGTACTTGTATTCTTATACTTAGTATTTATTATTTATATTTTCTTTATACTTAGTATTTTCATTATTTTTCATCTATACTAGTATTTTCATTATTCCTATACACATTTTTTTATACTTAGGAGATTTAGATGTAAAACTAAATTTTATTTTCTAAGTGTAGAATTCTAGTTTTAAAGTCGTTAAGTTCGTTTTGTACTTAGTGATTTTTGGAAATATTTTAGGAGTCTAGTTTTAAAGTTGTTAAGTTCATTTTGCATTTAGCGGTTTTGAAATATATTTTAATTGAACTCGTTAAGTTCATTTTGTATTTAGTGATTTTTGAAACATATTTAAATCAAGGTGGTTAAGTTCATTTTTATACTTGGTGAGTTAAATGATATTTCAAAAGTAAAACTCGGTTTAGATTTAGTCGTATACTTAGCTAAAATTTAAGTGGTTTCAAATTTTAGCGAGGTTGTCGTAGTTCATTTTAAATAGTCCGTATCTCCACATCCTCATTTAAGCATAGGTAGTAACACTCGATTTCATTCATTTCAAATACGTGTAACGTTTATTTTTATCGGTTTTGTCAATTCCTTTTTATTAACGATTTAATACATAAACAAATATAAACCTAATTACTATTCAAATTTAGTGACTAAGTGATAAATTCATTTTGACTAAAATTGACCCCAAAATATCCTATATGCCGTGTACCTTTATTTATATAGCTATTTATTTCTTTTGTTGTTTTTATTAATAAATCTTTACTTTAACTATTTAATTTACAGCAAAATAAGTTCAGCAAAATAACATAAAAGTTTAGATACATCCTCATGAGATATAAAATTTGATCGAGAATGACAAAAGATTAGCCCTAGGTCCTATGCAAATTTCGAGTAGCGATGCTCCTCCTCCGCGAAGCTATACTTATACTTAACAGCATAAGTCATGTCGCTCAAGCCAAGTTTGAAATCCTCCCACTGTAGTACTCACCCTCAAGTATAGCCGGGAGCGCAAATGCCTCCACCATGCTTTGGCCTCTCGTCAAGGCACGCAATGCTAGGGAGGTTTTCCATTCCTCTCTAACTGAGTGTTCCAGAACCTCGCATTCATACTCCCGATCCATGGGTATAGCGTCCCACCGATCCCCTCAAATGTCTCAGGTTTTCCTCGCATGAACGCCTGATCACATCCAGATATTCTGAGGATCGGCGGAGATGATCAGAATTGATGTTCCATATCACGAGTCTTAAGTGCCCTAGTCTTCCAAATGACTTCCGCATTGCTCGAGTCCTGTGATCTCTTCCAGACTTCAATTGTTGACGTCGCGCGTGAGCCTCGATGGCTTTCTTGGGCCTTCTCTTTTGGTGTCCATTCAGAGTACTTCTACCGCACTCGGTAGTCTCATCTGAAATCAATTTAGATAAGGTAATTTAAATGAGATTTGGAAGTACAACATGTATGTAAAATTTTAAAATAATGAATTAAGAAAAGCACATGACTAGGTAGTAACATAACGTCTCCATATATATAAACATATACATGGGTAAAATATTACATTTCAAGGAATATAATACATAAGTTCACCAAACGTCACATCCGAATATAACAACCATAGCCGTAGAAAAAGAAGACGATATTAAGATCGTTCTTAGGATGGTTAAAAGTCGGTTACATATATTTTACAAACTGGAGTCAAATGACCCTAAATATGATTTGCGACCCTCAAGAGTCTCCCAGAGGTGAGATCTCTCTCCCATATGATTGGAGGTATGATGGCATCGGGTGGAGGTGGAGGATAGTCGTGTTTATATTCTTGCTCCATCAAGTCCTCAAGTAGCACCTCGTGTTCCATCCACCCTGGTGGTTGCATCTCTCTCAGGAGTGGGTCGGGGTGATACATGCGATCCATATATAGATCGTAATCCAGGAGGAGTCGCCATCCTAATGGTGCCCAAAATTCGTCGTATGGGTGGAAGCTCTCAATCAGCGTCAGGCCTATGCCAATGCCCTTTGTGTGGTAGGGTCTGCTCGTTGTGATCCCATTGGCTTCCACGTATTGCTCTATGACGTGGGACTGGCCACTTATATATGCATCCAGTGGCATCATTGGTGGACGTCGTGGTAAATTGTTACGGGAGTAACTGAAGGACGTCATCCTAAGGGCCTTTGTCAAACTAGAGTTAGCCATAGAGCAAATAGCAAGTAAAGAATAATAAAGTTAAGATTCTAACGCTCATCTAACTAGTTTATTATTATTTGGTCGGTCCTTAAGATTCTACCCTTCCTCACATGTTAAACTGATCTAAGTTATTATTTTAGCGATCTAGAGATTCCTAGTTTATTATTTGATCCTATAAGTCTATGCCTGACATACGATATGAATGTCTGGCCCAGGTGTCGTCTCGCTAGATGAGATAACTTTAAGTTATTCACTATCATGAAGACGACTTTGATACCAACTGTAACAACCCGGTTTTTCGTGACTTAATTAAACTAAGGCGGAAAATTAATTAAGTCTATATATCACAAACCAGCTGTTAACGTCTTACAAACTCAATATTCATAATAAGAGTTTGAGGTTAAAAACAGAGTATTTATATTACAATTTCTCTCAAAATAGATTACAAAATAAGGCCTTCCATCCCCTGATAGATCAACGGTCAAGACTCGGGGTACCTGCATTAAATTCTCATCATTTTCCCGCACACTCTTTCGATACATGAAATTTCTAAAGCAATATGCAGTAAAATTTATGAATAACAAGGTAAACAAATAGCAAGTATGCAACTTAAACACATAAGGAGATCATGATGATTCAATACGAGTATAAACCAATCAGATAACCAATCACACTCACAAATAATCATACTCAACACAATCACATTCCGATAATCATCCAACAAACAAGGAAATGCATCCAACATGTGATAACAAATGAGTCTTCGTTAGTAAGGCGGAAGCATGCAGACATAATCACAAGCGATGGCCAGTAGAGGCCAACATAACTTGGGCGTGACTACCAGGCTTAAAGATATCTAAGGTAATAAGGATGATTCAATCCCTTGTCTAATGTATGCATACACTACCTATCGAGGATCATACTTATTCGCTATTCAAAAGGTATCACCGACTTAAAAGTTCGACTATCACCAGAGACTCGCACCTTGATGGGTCAAGGCTTCCACCATCGCTATATGGGCCCACGGTAATATCAAGTATGCCCCATCCCCGAGGTTGATACTCCGCCGAAAAGAAATCTCAAGATTGTTAATCGCCTGGGCAACTCGGAGGAGCCCAAGTCCCCATATACAGCTACCTCGTTAACTTCGAATTTCAAGAGTCGCAACATGGCGAACAATCCCAGTATTTTATTCAAGTACTTGCTTTCTCAATTTCTCATTCTCTCGCTCATAAATAATAATAGTGATTTAACTTGTAATATAAATATAACGTCGAACTTGTATAATGAAATTTTAGTAGCAATGATTCTTGAGTAAAAAGCAAACACATAGAAAAACTTAATTATTTATTTTGAGTCCGTTCGTAACCTTTAAATATTTTTCACTATTCATTATTTTACTATTCACCGTATTTACTATTCACCGTATTTACTATTCATCGTATTTACTATTCATCGTATTTACTATTCATCGTATTTACTATTCCTCGTATTTACTATTCCTCGTATTTACTATTCCTCGTATTTATACGTATTCGTATTTTCGTATTTCGTATTTGTACGTATTTTTATACTTCGTATTTTATTCGTATTTTATTCGTACTTGTATTCTTATACTTAGTATTTATTATTTATATTTTCTTTATACTTAGTATTTTCATTATTTTTCATCTATACTAGTATTTTCATTATTCCTATACACATTTTTCTATACTTAGGAGATTTAGCTGTATAACTAAATTTTATTTTCTAAGAGTAGAATTCTAGTTTTAAAGTCGTTAAGTTCTGCTTTGTACTTAGTGATTTTTGGAAATATTTTAGGAGTCTAGTTTTAAAGTTGTTAAGTTCATTTTGCATTTAGCGGTTTTGAAATATATTTTAATTGAACTCGTTAAGTTCATTTTGTATTTAGTGATTTTTGAAACATATTTAAATCAAGGTGGTTAAGTTCATTTTTATACTTGGTGAGTTAAATGATATTTCAAAAGTAAAACTCGGTTTAGATTTAGTCGTATACTTAGCTAAAATTTAAGTGGTTTCAAATTTTAGCGAGGTTGTCGTAGTTCATTTTAAATAGTCCGTATCTCCACATCCTCATTTAAGCATAGGTAGTAACACTCGATTTCATTCATTTCAAATACGTGTAACGTTTATTTTTATCGGTTTTGTCAATTCCTTTTTATTAACGATTTAATACATAAACAAATATAAACCTAATTACTATTCAAATTTAGTGACTAAGTGATAAATTCATTTTGACTAAAATTGACCCCAAAATATCCTATATGCCGTGTACCTTTATTTATATAGCTATTTATTTCTTTTGTTGTTTTTATTAATAAATCATTACTTTAACTATTTAATTTACTTAAGTGATAAAAATAAAAAGTGGCAAAAACATTTTTGGTCTAAAAACCAACCCAAAACCGTGGCACTTAATCTAATTAGTAATTTATTTTCGTTTTCAAATTTTATCGGTTTTTGACTTAAAGTTTTTATATACTAATTATTTAGTTTATACTAAAGTGACATAAACTAGTAAACAAAAACGATAAATACTAAAACTTATAAGAATTTATAAATCGAAACTTAGTCAAAGTATGAAGAACACTATGAAGATGTGATGAACACTAATACTTTTAATATGAACATTATTTAGCCAAATTTTCATATGTTTATATAATTTCCTCAAATTTTTCCTACAAGTCTAATTTAACTAGACTAATCATAATATGTTATTTAGAAAAATTAAAACTAAAATTTGGTCCAAATAAATCAAAAATGCCGTGTATATATATATATGTATATGATTTTTGATTTTTGATTTTTATACTTAATTCAATAACTAATTTACTTTATATCATTTATATGTTTAGCATAAATGAAAATCATATACAAATATTAACATACATAAGTAAAATCATTCAAACACATGAACATCATTAAAAACTCAAGAACACACCTAATACATTAAAACACTTAAAAATTCATAACAAATTCATTTCAAATCCTAAACATAAACTAATTATATTTTCATGTTCATTTCATTACGAGTATTTTAAGCATGCAATTAACCAAAATTAAAACGAAAAATTGAACTAAAAATGGAAGGGTGGCCGTGGGTTTTGTTAATGTTACACTAATATTATTTTTCGATTTTTGTCTCCTAATTTAACATGTGATTACTAGGTGGTAAAATAAATCATACAAGCATCAAAAATAATAACACATAATCAAATTCGAGGCGCTTATCATATAAATGTGCGGGAAGCACCTTAGTTAGGTTATGAGTGAAATAGCTTACCAATTGCTCTGGATCAATGATATGATCGAATTGGCTAAGATCGACTCCTCCACCTTGCTCCTCTTCTTTGATTAGAGATGGTACATAAAAATGAAAATAAGAAAGTTAGTAACTTATTTTAAAACTATACTAACTAAGCTAAAATTCAAAGTGTAGTAGTATTTTATGTTTAGGTGATGTTTGTATTTTAAATATTTTGATTCATATTCTTATATAAATACATGTGCAAAGTGGATGTGATTACTAAAATATTTAGGGAAGGGATTAGTTATGTGTTTAAAGATTTAAACATAAAGAAATAAAGAAGTTAAAGGAGGAAAGAAATGGAAGTAATTTGTTCTTCATGTTCTTGATGAGGATGAAGATTGCTTACTAAGGTTTCTTGAGTATGAGTTTATTAGAGAGAAAATAAGTTGAAGTGTTTGTTGTGTGTGTTGGTTTGTGCGTGTGATATGTATGTATGTGTAGTAGTAGTTTGTAAACTTGTGTAATGAAAATGCATGCATGCTTGAGACAAGGGGACACATTTGTGTAAGAGGGAAAGCATGTGTGTAAGGGTAGAAAGCATGCTTGAGACAAGGGAACAAGAGTGTAGGCAAAGCAAAAAGGAAAAAGGAAGAGACAATGTTGAGCTACAAGCTCAAAATCTCGGCCACATGTACAAGTCATGGCCCGATTTTTCGTTTTTGAAATTTTCGACTTGCGCGCACGTGAAAAGTCTCGAAATGAAAAATATAGTTTTGAAATAATGTTTAGAAGTGTGATCGAGAATAAAAGTGAAAATAAACCTCAAAACGAATTCAAACAAAAATTGGGTACTAGTTTTTCTCGCAACTTTGAAATAAAATTTTATTCGATCGAAATATATATTTTTTTTGTTGAATGTTATCGAATTAAATCACTATCCTCAAACGTCAAAAAGTTTATCAGTTTAGGCTTAGTGTAACTCAATATATCTAAGTTTTAGTGAAAGTGTTAGTTAAATCAAAGTGGAATAGTAATTTGATATTATTATTATATGTTGTGTTAGTAATAATCAATATGATTAAGCTTAAGCTACTTTAATTAGGTTTGGATTATGAGTAGTTATAATTAAGAAAGGATTAGGTGACTTAATCACATTTAGGTGGCTTGGCCATTTAGTCAAAGTTTGACCTCGATTTGCGTACAAGATTTGCCGTTGAGAAAATTGTCGAGGATTCTCCATTTGATTTATCGAGTTTGAAAATGTAAACATAAAGTTCAAATTCAAAGTAATTCAAAATGGTTTTAGTTTAGGTGCAAAAATGATTGTAGTGTATTGTTTTAGGAAATTCAGTGAGCGAGGATGATTAAATATTGATTTCTAATTATAATTAGCTTAAATTAACACTGTTCTGATCAATCCTCCCCTTAAAGAAGTTTCGTCCCCGAAACTTAAAGTAGTCCGGGTGGTTAAGGTTACCTGTGCTAAACAGCTCCGGGTACTTTTCCTTCATCGACGCCTCGGTCTCCCACGTTGCTTGTTCAGTCTTCTGTCCCCTCCAGAGGACCTTGACTAAGGGTATCGACTTGCGTCAGAGGAACTTGGTCTCTCCGGCGAGAATCTCCACTGGTTTCTCTGAGTAAAGCATGTTGGGCTCGATGGCGATCACGTCGGGCGTAACAATGGGACTCGGGTCGCTTCTATATCTTCTGGGTTGGGATACATGGAAAACATCGTGCACTTTGGATAAGTTTGGCGGAAAGGCGAGCCGGTATGCCACCTCGCCAATTCGTTCAAGTATTTCGTAGGGTCCGATGTACTTTGGACTAAGCTTCCCCTTTAGTCCGAAGCGTCTTACCCCTTTCATGGGTGAGACCTTTAAGAAGACCTTATCTCCACTGTTGAACTCAATAGGTCGACGGTGCTCGTTTGCATATTTCTTTTGGCGATCTTGAGCCGCTTGTAGTCGCTCCCGAATTAACTTTCTGTGTTCATACTTATCCTGTATACCCTGGCGTCCAGTACCCACATTATCACTAGCGTCGTCCCAACAAACCGGACTGCGACACTTTCTGCCATACAGTGCCTCAAAAGGAGCACACCCTAGACTAGCATGATGGCTATTGTTGTATGAGAATTCAACGAGAGGTAAGCTCTTTTCCCAGTTCACGTTGAATTCCATCGTGCATGCCCTCAACATGTCTTCCAAAGAACCGGATAGTTCGCTCTGTCTGACGTCAGTTGCTGGATGAAAAGCCGTACTCATTTTCAATTTACTACCCAAAGCCTCTTGCAATTTCTTCCAGAAATGCGATGTAAATCTTGCGTCCCTGTCTGATATGATGTCGAGGGGAACGCCATGGAGTCGTATTATTTCCTTTTCGTAAGATTTGGCCAGTTCTTCCAATCCCCAAGTCTCATTGATCGGACGGCGAAGCCGCTTTAGTTAGGCGATCTACAATAACCCATATCGCATCCTTGCCACCTGGTCATTCTTGGTAACCCCATGATAAAATCCATGGATATGGAATCCCACTTCCTCGAGGAATCTCCAACGGTTGAGTAGTCCTCCCGGTCTCTGGTGTTCAAATTTTACCTTCTGGCAAATCATACATCTAGCTACATATTCGGCTATCTCCGCCTTCATTCTTATCCACCAGAAGCGTAATTTCAGGTCCTTGTACATCTTGTCTGAGCCAGGATGTACCGAGTAGCGGGTACTATGTGCTTCGTCAAGGATTTTGCGTTTCAAGTTCTCATTATCAGGTATGCACCACCTGCCATTGAAGCGTAGACTCCCGTCAGTGTAAACTTCAAACCCTTCTGTTCCTTCTGATGGAATTCTTTCCCTAATCTCCAACAATGCCGGGTCTTCCCATTGTAGCACTCGGATGTCATGATATAACTCTGGTTCAACCACCATTGCATTCAGGTCTGTGTCGTCTGATTGTACCAGGTCTAAGCTCAGCCTTTTTAGATCCTGGACGATGTCTGAGGGGATCTCCCAAATGTTGTTCAGAGTGTGTATTGTCTTACGACTCAGTGCATCGGCAACTACATTAGCCTTTCCCTCGTGGTAAAGTAACTCAATTTTGTAATCTTTGATCAACTCTAACCATCTTCGTTGCCTCATGTTCAAATCTCTTTGGGTGAAGATGTACTTCAAGCTCTTGTGATCAGTGTAGAACTTAATGTCGAATTCCATGCAGATAATGACGCCAAATCTTTAGTGCAAACACAACCGCTGACAAGTTCTAGGTCGTGAATTGGGTAATTCTTTTCATGCACCTTAAGTTGTCCGATGCGATGCTATTACCTTCCCTGTTGCATCAAGACGCAACCCAAACCATTTAGTGATGCGTCACCAGACACCTCATATTCATCCCCATCGGTTGGCAAGGTTAAAATCAAATGTAGTAAGCCTTGTCTTTAGTTCTTGAAACGCTTTCTCACGATCGTCGCTCCATAGGAACTTTGATTCCTTTTGTAGCAATTTGGTCATTAGGTGGGCTACCTTCGAGAAATCAGAACAAACCTTCGATAATAGCCACCAAACCTAGGAAGCTTCGACTCCGGATCGCTTTTTGGTGCTATCCATTCCTTAATGACTTCAATCTTTCTTTGGATCTACCATTACTCCTCCTCGAGATTACGTGGCCTAGGAACGCCACTTGGCCTAACCAAAATTCACACTTTGAAAATTTGGCATACCATTTATGGTCTCTCAAGATACTTAGGATAATGTGTAGGTGTTCTCAAGGCGGTTCTTCTTTATTCTTGGAGTAGATCAGATGTCGCCAATGAACACGACTAATGCCAGATGTCGAGATATTCATGAAAGGTCCTGCTCATTTGGTCCATAAATACTGCGGGCGTTGGTAAGGCCGAGCGGCATTACTTTGAACTCGTGAATGTCCGTACCTTGATCTAAAAGCGGTCTTTTGTATATCTTCTTTACGAACCGCGATCCGATGGTATCCCCGATCTCAGGTCAATCTTGGAGAAAACTCCTCGCCTCCTTAAGTCGGATCAAAGAGATCGTCTATCCTAGGCAGAGGATAACGATTCTTGATCGTCACTTTGTTCAATTCCCTGTAATCGATGCAGAGCCTCATGCTCCCATCCTTTTTCTTTACAAAGAGTACCGGTGCACCCCAGGGTGAAACACTCGGTCTTATAAATCCCAATTCAATCATCTCCTCCAACTGCTTCTTGAGTTCCTGGAGTTCGACAGGTGCCATTCTGTATGGTGCCTTTGATATAGGTGCCGTGCCCGGTATGAGGTCAATCGAGAATTCAACATCTCGTGCAGGAGGCATACCTGGTAATACGTCGGGAAAAACATCGGGGTATTCATTCACGATTGGGATGTCTTCTATGCGTAGGTTGTCCTCGACTTTAGTAATGCTGCACAAATACACCTGGTGTCCCTTTCTCTCCATACTTCGAAGCTTCAGTACAGACACTAGTTTCACTCCCCCTTTCCTCTTCAAACTCTGATATGATACCTCCTTCCCTTGGTTAGTTTTCAAAGTGATCTTCTGGTCGTGGCATTTAAATGTCGCATTATGACGAGCTAGCCAGTTCATCCCCAGAATTACATCGAACTCGGGAAGGTCAAATAATATAAGGTCCGACAGGAAATCTGTATTGTGAATTGAGATTTTTACATTGTTGTATTTTGAAGAACAAGGAATGTTTTTACCATCCGGTAGTGAGATGTCAGTTCTGATTGGTTCAGGATTTGTGAGTTTGGATTGTTTGATAAATTTCGAGGAGATAAACGATAAAGATGCTCCTGTGATCAAATAAAATAAAAGCAGTACGTAATTAACCAAAATTTACGGTGGCGACGCCGACATCGATAATATCATCGACCCTTCTTCGCACTCTGGCCAAGACGTAAACGCGTCCCTCAATCCTCTAACTACCAAGCGGTGGCCTGCATTTGTTTTATTACCAGTATTCCTCTTAGGGCATTCGTTAGCTTTGTGCCCCACAACTTTGCACAGGAAGCACACCTCGGGTTCCCCATTACAACGCTTTCCCTGAATAGGTTGTCACAGAACTGACTGATCCGCCTGGAAGGCCGAGGTCCGGGAATTTGGGAATTATTCTTTGCGACGTAAGGAGTGGTATTGCGGTTGTAGAAATGAGTCTTGCCTTGGTTCTTATTGCGGTTGTCTTGATTCTCGATAACCTGTATGCGACCGAACATTGGCTTATGGATAAAGCTAGCACTCGCCACGTAAGGCGTAAATGTTTTCCTCTTCTTTTTCTCCTCGCCTTCTCCTTTTTGGATGGAGGCCCGGATCTGCGTTGCCTTTTTCGTGAGGGCTTCGCAAAGTTCTTGCAATGAACCCGCACATATTGTTTCTCGTGCCGCTTTCCATGCCTCTTACGTAACGAGTCGCAAGTTCCTCCTCGTTAGTTATAATCCTAGGCGAACTTGGACAGCTTCTTGATATTTTTCCGTGTATGCAGTAGGGACATATCGCCTGCCTTAGGTTCCCGAACTCCTCTTCCTTATCCCATTTCAATTCTTCCCCAAAGTATTTGTTCTCTAACAGGTCCCTGAACTCGGCCCACCAGAGATTCTTAAGGGAAAGGTGGACTGATTAAACGCCACCAACCTGTTGGCCTCTCCTCGAGGTAGTAGGCCACCACATTCACCTCTCGTTACTGAGTCTTGCTAAGTTCTAGCAACTTCTCCATCTCTTCAATCCACTCTGTCAAAGCGTAGGGTTGACAGAGCTGCATATGGTTGAGGTCGATGTTTGGAGAATTTCTCGAATGCAGACTGATTGTTTCCGCCACCCTGATGTTGGTGCATATTTTGTGCAATTTTTGTGATTGCATCTTCGAACCCTTTCCTCCTCGCTTCTTCTTCAGCAAAATGTTGGGCGAAGTTCGGGTTATCCATGTTGTTTAAGTTGTTTGCATCCATTCTGAAAATATTACACTGTATGAATTTTGAGTAGATCCAAAAGATAGACATAATATAAAATGCAAGGTAAAAGACATTTCATTGATAATGTAAAAGGTTTACATCAAAACGTTACAAGCCTCCTAATACATTCTCTATGAAATGAACTAAGGTGAAAACTTAGATATAAGTTCAGCAAAATAACATAAAAGTTTAGATACATCCTCATGAGATATAAAATTTGATCGAGAATGACAAAAGATTAGCCCTAGGTCCTATGCAAATTTCGAGTAGCGATGCTCCTCCTCATGGTTATACTTATACTTAACAAAGATAAGTCATGTCGCTCAAGCCAAGTTTGAAATCCTCCCACCTCGTAGTACTCACCCTCAAGTATAGCCGGGAGCGCAAATGCCTCCACCATGCTTTGGCCTCCTCGTCAAGGCACGCAAATGCTAGGGAGGTTTTCCATTCCTCTCTAACTGAGTGTTCCAGAACCTCGCATTCATACTCTGATCCATGGGTATAGCGTCCCACCGATCCCCTCAAATGTCTCAGTTTTCCTCGCATGAACGCTCGATCACATCCAGATATTCCGAGGATCGCGGAGATGATCAGAATTGATGTTCCATATCACGAGTCTTAAGTGCCCTAGTCTTCCAAATGACTTCCGCATTGCTCGAGTCCTGTGATCTCTTCCAGGACTTCAATTGTTGACGTCGCGCGTAGGCCTCGATGGCTTTCTTGCGGGCCTTCTCTTTTGGTGTCCATTCAGAGTACTTCTTACCGCACGGTAGTCTCATCTGAAATCAATTTAGATAAGGTAATTTAAATGAGATTTGGAAGTACAACATGTATGTAAAATTTTAAAATAATGAATTAAGAAAAGCACATGACTAGGTAGTAACATAACGTCTCCATATATATAAACATATACATGGGTAAAATATTACATTTCAAGGAATATAATACATAAGTTCACCAAACGTCACATCCGAATATAACAACCATAGCCGTAGAAAAAGAAGACGATATTAAGATCGTTCTTAGGATGGTTAAAAGTCGGTTACATATATTTTACAAACTGGAGTCAAATGACCCTAAATATGATTTGCGACCCTCAAGAGTCTCCCAGAGGTGAGATCTCTCTCCCATATGATTGGAGGTATGATGGCATCGGGTGGAGGTGGAGGATAGTCGTGTTTATATTCTTGCTCCATCAAGTCCTCAAGTAGCACCTCGTGTTCCATCCACCCTGGTGGTTGCATCTCTCTCAGGAGTGGAGTCGGGGGTGATACATGCGATCCATATATAGATCGTAATCCAGAGGAGTCGCCATCCTAATGGTGCCCAAAATTCGTCAGATGGGTGGAAGCTCTCAATCGCCGTCAGCCTATGCCAATGCCCTTTGTGTGGTAGGGTGCGCTCGTTGTGATCCCATTGGCTTCCACGTATTGCTCTATGACGTGGGACCGCCACTTATATATGCATCCAAAGGGCATCATTGGTGGACGTCGTGGTAAATTGTTACGGGAGTAACTGAAGGACGTCATCCTAAGGGCCTTTGTCAAACTAGAGTTAGCCATAGAGCAAATAGCAAGTAAAGAATAATAAAGTTAAGATTCTAACGCTCATCTAACTAGTTTATTATTATTTGGTCGGTCCTTAAGATTCTACCCTTCCTCACATGTTAAACTGATCTAAGTTATTATTTTAGCGATCTAGAGATTCCTAGTTTATTATTTGATCCTATAAGTCTATGCCTGACATACGATATGAATGTCTGGCCCAGGTGTCGTCTCGCTAGATGAGATAACTTTAAGTTATTCACGGTCGCAAGACAGCTTTGATACCAACTGTAACAACCCGGTTTTTCGTGACTTAATTAAACTAAGGCGGAAAATTAATTAAGTCTATATATCACAAACCAGCTGTTAACGTCTTACAAACTCAATATTCATAATAAGAGTTTGAGGTTAAAAACAGAGTATTTATATTACAATTTCTCTCAAAATAGATTACAAAATAAGGCCTTCCATCCCCTGATAGATCAACGGTCAAGACTCGGGGTACCTGCATTAAATTCTCATCATTTTCCCGCACACTCTTTCGATACATGAAATTTCTAAAGCAATATGCAGTAAAATTTATGAATAACAAGGAAAACAAATAGCAAGTATGCAATTAAAACACATAAGGAGATCATGATGATTCAATACGAGTATAAACCAATCAGATAACCAATCACACTCACAAATAATCATACTCAACACAATCACATTCCGATAATCATCCAACAAACAAGGAAATACATCCAACATGTGATAACAAATGAGTCTTCGTTAGTAAGGCGGGCGTATCTGAGACATAATCCAAGCGATGGCCGTGAGGCCAACATAACTTGGACGTGACTACCAGGCTTAAAGATATCTAAGGTAATAAGGATGATTCAATCCCATGTCTAAGGTATGGATACACTACCTATCGAGGATCATACTTATTCCGTATTCAAAAGGTATCACCGACTTAAAAAGTTCGACTATCACCGAGACGGTACCCCGGATGGGGTTGGCGTTTCCACCATCGCTATATGGGCCCACGGTAATATCAAGTATGCCCCATCCCTGAGGTTGATACTCCGCGCCGAAAAGAAATCTCAAGATTGTTAATCGCCTTGGGCAACTCAGGGAGGGAGCCCAAGTCCCCATATACAGCTACCTCGTTAACTTCGAATTTCAAGAGTCGCAACATGGCGAACAATCCTAGTATTTTATTCAAGTACTTGCTTTCTCAATTTCTCATTCTCTCGTTCATAAATAATAATAGTGACGAACTTGTAATATAAATATAACGTCGAACTTGTATAATGAAATTTTAGTAACAGCAGTTCTTCAGGTAAAACAGAACACATAGAAAAACTTAATTATTTATTTTGAGTCCGTTCGTAACCTTTAAATATTTTTCACTATTCATTATTTTACTATTCACCGTATTTACTATTCACCGTATTTACTATTCATCGTATTTACTATTCATCGTATTTACTATTCATCGTATTTACTATTCCTCGTATTTACTATTCCTCGTATTTATACGTATTCGTATTTTCGTATTTCGTATTTGTACGTATTTTTATACTTCGTATTTTATTCGTATTTTATTCGTACTTGTATTCTTATACTTAGTATTTATTATTTATATTTTCTTTATACTTAGTATTTTCATTATTTTTCATCTATACTAGTATTTTCATTATTCCTATACACATTTTTTTATACTTAGGAGATTTAGATGTAAAACTAAATTTTATTTTCTAAGTGTAGAATTCTAGTTTTAAAGTCGTTAAGTTCGTTTTGTACTTAGTGATTTTTGGAAATATTTTAGGAGTCTAGTTTTAAAGTTGTTAAGTTCATTTTGCATTTAGCGGTTTTGAAATATATTTTAATTGAACTCGTTAAGTTCATTTTGTATTTAGTGATTTTTGAAACATATTTAAATCAAGGTGGTTAAGTTCATTTTTATACTT
Organism: Dianthus caryophyllus; assembly: GCA_023091065.1. Taxonomy (NCBI): domain Eukaryota; kingdom Viridiplantae; phylum Streptophyta; class Magnoliopsida; order Caryophyllales; family Caryophyllaceae; genus Dianthus; species Dianthus caryophyllus. The sequence continues at coordinate 912,806 of JALGRB010000016.1, forward strand.
GGTGAGTTAAATGATATTTCAAAAGTAAAACTCGGTTTAGATTTAGTCGTATACTTAGCTAAAATTTAAGTGGTTTCAAATTTTAGCGAGGTTGTCGTAGTTCATTTTAAATAGTCCGTATCTCCACATCCTCATTTAAGCATAGGTAGTAACACTCGATTTCATTCATTTCAAATACGTGTAACGTTTATTTTTATCGGTTTGTCAATTCCTTTTATTAGCGATTTAATACATAAACAAATATAAACCTAATTACTATTCAAATTTAGTGACTAAGTGATAAATTCATTTTGACTAAAATTGACCCCAAAATATCCTATATGCCGTGTACCTTTATTTATATAGCTATTTATTTCTTTTGTTGTTTTTATTAATAAATCATTACTTTAACTATTTAATTTACTTAAGTGATAAAAATAAAAAGTGGCAAAAACATTTTTGGTCTAAAAACCAACCCAAAACCGTGGCACTTAATCTAATTAGTAATTTATTTTCGTTTTCAAATTTTATCGGTTTTTGACTTAAAGTTTTTATATACTAATTATTTAGTTTATACTAAAGTGACATAAACTAGTAAACAAAAACGATAAATACTAAAACTTATAAGAATTTATAAATCGAAACTTAGTCAAAGTATGAAGAACACTATAAAGATGTGATGAACACTAATACTTTTAATATGAACATTATTTAGCCAAATTTTCATATGTTTATATAATTTCCTCAAATTTTTCCTACAAGTCTAATTTAACTAGACTAATCATAATATGTTATTTAGAAAAATTAAAACTAAAATTTGGTCCAAATAAATCAAAAATGCCGTGTATATATATATATGTATATGATTTTTGATTTTTGATTTTTATACTTCTAATTCAATAACTAATTTACTTTATATCATTTATATGTTTAGCATAAATGAAAATCATATACAAATATTAACATACATAAGTAAAATCATTCAAACACATGAACATCATTAAAAACTCAAGAACACACCTAATACATTAAAACACTTAAAAATTCATAACAAATTCATTTCAAATCCTAAACATAAACTAATTATATTTTCATGTTCATTTCATTACGAGTATTTTAAGCATGCAATTAACCAAAATTAAAACGAAAAATTGAACTAAAAATGGAAGGGTGGCCGTGGGTTTTGTTAATGTTACACTAATATTATTTTTCGATTTTTGTCTCCTAATTTAACATGTGATTACTAGGTGGTAAAATAAATCATACAAGCATCAAAAATAATAACACATAATCAAATTCGAGGCGCTTATCATATAAATGTGCGGGAAGCACCTTAGTTAGGTTATGAGTGAAATAGCTTAGCAATTGTCGGGATCAATGATATGATCGAATTGGCTAAGATCGACTCCTCCACCTTGCTCCTCTTCTTTGATTAGAGATGGTACATAAAAATGAAAATAAGAAAGTTAGTAACTTATTTTAAAACTATACTAACTAAGCTAAAATTCAAAGTGTAGTAGTATTTTATGTTTAGGTGATGTTTGTATTTTAAATATTTTGATTCATATTCTTATATAAATACATGTGCAAAGTGGATGTGATTACTAAAATATTTAGGGAAGGGATTAGTTATGTGTTTAAAGATTTAAACATAAAGAAATAAAGAAGTTAAAGGAGGAAAGAAATGGAAGTAATTTGTTCTTCATGTTCTTGATGAGGATGAAGATTGCTTACTAAGGTTTCTTGAGTATGAGTTTATTAGAGAGAAAATAAGTTGAAGTGTTTGTTGTGTGTGTTGGTTTGTGCGTGTGATATGTATGTATGTGTAGTAGTAGTTTGTAAACTTGTGTAATGAAAATGCATGCATGCTTGAGACAAGGGGACACATTTGTGTAAGAGGGAAAGCATGTGTGTAAGGGTAGAAAGCATGCTTGAGACAAGGGAACAAGAGTGTAGGCAAAGCAAAAAGGAAAAAGGAAGAGACAATGTTGAGCTACAAGCTCAAAATCTCGGCCACATGTACAAGTCATGGCCCGATTTTTCGTTTTTGAAATTTTCGACTTGCGCGCACGTGAAAAGTCTCGAAATGAAAAATATAGTTTTGAAATAATGTTTAGAAGTGTGATCGAAAATAAAAGTGAAAATAAACCTCAAAACGAATTCAAACAAAAATTGGGTACTAGTTTTTCTCGCAACTTTGAAATAAAATTTTATTCGATCGAAATATATATTTTTTTGTTGAATGTTATCGAATTAAATCACTATCCTCAAACGTCAAAAAGTTTATCAGTTTAGGCTTAGTGTAACTCAATATATCGGGTTTTAGTGAAAGTGTTAGTTAAATCAAAGTGGAATAGTAATTTGATATTATTATTATATGTTGTGTTAGTAATAATCAATATGATTAAGCTTAAGCTACTTTAATTAGGTTTGGATTATGAGTAGTTATAATTAAGAAAGGATTAGGTGACTTAATCACATTTAGGTGGCTTGGCCATTTAGTCAAAGTTTGACCTCGATTTATGCGTACAAGATTTGCCGTTGAGAAAATTGTCGAGGATTCTCCATTTGATTTATCGAGTTTGAAAATGTAAACATAAAGTTCAAATTCAAAGTAATTCAAAATGGTTTTAGTTTAGGTGCAAAAATGATTGTAGTGTATTGTTTTAGGAAATTCAGTGAGCGAGGATGATTAAATATTGATTTCCTAATTATAATTAGCTTAAATTAACACGGGGTGTTACAATGGCTGTCCCGGACCCCAGGGACGGCTTCCGACTTCTCGTGTGCTTGAATTGTTTCGTCTATTTGAAGGGGTAAACCATTATATTTTCGTCTGAAATTTTGACAACATTTTCCTAACACTTTAAAGTACTTTCTCTCCAAAATGTAGGGTTTGATTAATTTTTCTTCTTGTATTTTCAATTCCCGACTCGAGTACGTTGTTTAGATCGTCTATTTGGTTTTGTTGCTTGGATTCTTCTTGTTCTCCTCTGAATTTTCTGATTGGTATTGATATTCTCTTCTCCCTTTTCATTATAATTTCACTATATATCATTGTTGATCATGTCTTTCGTTATTTCCTTTGTTTTTGTATTCGTTTTCGCTATGTGTGAGTAGTTTTATCATCTAGGGAGAAGGGTGAAGCATGGGTGTTGGTTTTGGTTGTTTTTGATGATCATCTTGAGTTAGGTTTTGTGTTGCTTTTTTTATGTCTTGCTTGATTGCTCTCGTTGATTCCTTGATCACGTTTTAGCGAGTATCTAGCACCCTTGAACTTAAGAACGAAAGCCTAGTTCTAGGAGAGGCGCGAGACTAAACATTAGGACCCTTGATTGTAAGTTGCGAGAGCCCGCATTCGAGACCTAGAGGAAGCTTAAGACCGAGAGGACGAGCTTAACCCTTAGCATGTGCGATTCCTACTCATCCCGATCATCATCCTTGACCTTGACTTACCCATTGCCTAACCCGACTTCCTAGACCTAAGTTTAAACCCTTGTCTTTCTTTCGCTCTAGCTTTAGTTAACAACAATCACTCGAACCGAGACTAGAATCGCTATAAATAACCAACATTACGACCATCTCCCTGTGGATTTCGACCCGACTTACCCTAGCTACCCTAGTGTTGAGTTTGGCATTATTTTTGATTAGGCGAGTGCGACTAAGCCCTATCAAATTTTGGCGCCGTTGCCGGGGAGATGGCTTTGTTTTTTGTTTGTTACTTGTTTCTAGTCTTTTGTTTTTCCATAGGTCACTTTCTTTCTTCCCCATGATATGACAATCTTTGATTTCCCGCAATACCATGGCGAACCATTTCATAGGTATATCGTTCGGTTTAACAGTTATATTGGTTCGTATGGTCTTTATTGTTCTGATTGGGAGAAGGTTTATATTATTAGCACGGGTATGAACTATGAGTCTCACAACTTCATTCACTACGTGAGTAATGGTAGAATCTCCTACATGCCCGAACATGAGATTTGAGACCTCTTTTGGGATATCACGTATCAAACCCTTTTATCCGAGCTGCATGTTGAGTTCCAAGAGTTTCTTGTTTTGTTTCAGAAATTTAAGGATGAAGCGGAACTTAATTGTGAGTCGTACGACTTTAGTAGAGGTCCTTGTGATAATAATTTTCCGTCTCAAACTTGTGCTTTAACTAGTCCATATAGCTCTTCGTATGATGAGAATTTGTTTGATGACGATGGTTATGAGACTGTGCATGATTGTGAAATGTCAAATCCGCTTGAGGTAATTGTGCATGACACTCAACTCGAACCGACTTGTCCCCTTATTGATGCGTCTATTGAGTTTGTTTCCATTGGATCCTTGTCCGAGGATCCTTTGGCGGTCTTACCGTGTAATGAGAATGACGCAGGTGACTCAAAGTCGTGGAGCGCTGAAGTGGATGAATTGGAAGCCCTACTATATGCTTACGAAGAAAAGGCTTTCATTCCCACGGACACGGCAAGTCAAGAGAAAAACTCACATGCTCCCGAGGTTCACATCTCCGATATCACAACGGTGTCTCCTACTGCCTTCGACGAGTTTTTGAGTCCATTTGTTGCGAGCGGATGTATTTTTCATGTTGCGAAAGTGCTTCAGAACAGTTTTCATAGACTCATTCATATGTTGAGTCGATCATTAGCCGAGGTTTTATATATATGTATTTCATTTTGGTGCTACATTTGCTTTTGTTTAGCACATGAGCAGGTTTTTGACCGACTCCTACGAGCTTTGGTTGCAATAATGGTTGGCTTTGCTGCAAGCCAATCGACTGGTGATGGACATGCTAGAGATGATGAAGGTGGCGGGTTCGTGTCTGAAGCGACCCGTGGTTGGTGGTACTTCTAGTACCCATTGCTGAGCCCCCGTTTTATGCTGGTTTGGGGGGACGTTTTCTCATGTATATATCATGTATGTCCTTTATTTTCTTTGAGACTCTTTTATCGTGTTTTTCTCCCTTATTATTTGTTCCCGTGTTGATGTGCTTTAGGACACATTGGGGACAATGTGTCGTTTGGTTTGGGGGGGAGAAACGCCTTACTTTCCGCATTGCTTTATTTTTGCGTTTTCTTTTTCGTTTTTCATTTTTCAAAAAATTCAAAAAATCCAAAAAATCTGAAAAATTCACAAAATCACAAAAAAATCAGAAATTTCTCAAAAATACCAAAAATACGTATCCCGAATCGTTGTTGCGAGCTTGTTTTTACCTTATTCTTTCCCGACATCCCTTCCCTTGTGTGCTTTTGAGCTTTGGCATGATTTATATTGTTGGATTAGCGCTACGGGGATGTTGTGACGCTTGTAGATGATGGCATGCTTTTACTTTGTTGGCTTTATCACTTTGCGGACTTTAGCTACTCTATTTGTGAGGTTTTTAGCCTCCTGAGGCCGGTTCATCTATCCCGGTCCCCGTGCTTTGATTGTGAGTAGTTCTCCTCGTGGGGTACGTAATATTAACGCGCATAAGTGTGGCCCCTATCCCGTGTTCCCCGCGATTTTGTCACTTGTTTGCATATGAGGCTTTAGTTGATTGCATTTTATTCACCTTGTTCCTTACATTGTTTGTTTTTATCCTCTCATACATGATCCTTATACCCCTTATTCACTTGAGTTTGCTAGCTACATGCCATATAGCCTACCCTAGCCTAGCTAGTTACCGCTTTGCTTACTCCTGTGCTTGTCCGTTGGGTTATGATCGTTATTTTGCTTCGACTTGCTGATGTCGTATGCTTGAGAGTGGTGGTGAATATGAGTCGGGATTGCTGTTTCCCCGACCGTTTATGAGGTTTTCCGCAACCATACTTGTGAGTGTGCTCTTTGCTCAAGAAAAAAAAAACAAAAATCTGAAAAAATACAAACACAACACAAAATACAAAAGAAAAGAAGAATGTGTGCATAAAATGAGAAAGTTGTTGTTGTTGTTGTTACATGAGTGAGCACTTGTATTCGATTTCTATGTTGCGATGATGTGTAGAGGAAACCGATATGCTGCTTTCGGTCCGCTTATATTGAGAGTTGGGTTCCGTTTTTGTTGGACAAGCACTTGAGTAGTATTAGTGGTTTCTAGTGGCTTAGCTCCACGAATCCATAATCATTTGTCCACCTTCTTACCCTTATCCTCTCTTTGGCCTTTACACACCTCATTTCCTATGTAAGCCCTCATGTGTGTTTCGTTTTTGTGACATTATTTGTGTACGGGAATGCGAGATTTGGTCCACATTCGATTGCGGGCGTGCTTCCACAAGTCGAGTAGGTGAGTGTCATCACATATATCACCTTGTTCATCATTTGAGTTACAGTGGAAACCGCGAGAGGTCCGTGATTTGATTGCTAGAGAGCCTAAGTCTAAGCCATGCTATTCATTCTGCGCCGTCTTGTAAATCTCATCCGTTAGCTAGCTATTTCCTACGTCCCACGCTGTTTCGGGATTGATTGCCATTTGCTTTAGCTAATTGCGGTTTGGTGTTTGTTTGGGGAAGTATTCTATTCTCGCTTTGTCCTCTATTTTCTGTCATGCTTTGTTGCTTGAGGACAAGCAACGGTCCAGTTTGGGGGAATTTGATGTGTCATATATTTACGTACTTATAGCCCCCTATTCGCGAGCTTTACTTTGCGTTTCCCGTGCTTTTTCATGCGTTTCGGCCCCTATTTCTCTCCGTTTTGGCTCTGCTGCGTTTTTGTGTTTATTTTGTAGGTTAGAGCAGCTATTTGGAGTTTAGGATGCTTGTCGGGAAGTTTCGTGAAGTTTCGTTGAGTTTCGTGAAGTTTCGTTGAGTTTCGTGAAGTTTTGAGGTGATTCGAGTTGGTTTCGTTGCGTTTCGCTTGCGTACGAGCCTCGTTTCACTATATGAAGGTGTCCCGGGACCTTGGGACGGGATTTGAAGCTTGCATTATCATCCTAAGACTCGTCCCTACTCATGAGCCTCGTCCCTAAGCCTTGGGACGACAAAAAAAGCAAAAATAAGCTAAGTACAAGAAAGGGCCAAAAGTGGATCAAAGCTGAACATCACGGGATGAGTGTCCTGTAGCTTAGGGACCTGTTTTAGCCTTGTCCCGGTCGGGATGGCTGTCCCGGACCCCAGGGACGGCTTCCGACTTCTCGTGTGCTTGAATTGTTTCGTCTATTTGAAGGGGTAAAACATTATATTTTCGTCTGAAATTTTGACAGCATTTTCCTAACACTTTAAAGTACTTTCTCTCCAAAATTTAGGGTTTGATTAATTTTCCTTCTTGTATTTTCAATTCCCGACTCGAGTACGTTGTTTAGATCGTCTATTTGGTTTTGTTGCTTGGATTCTTCTTGTTCTCCTCTGAATTTTCTGATTGGTATTGATATTCTCTTCTCCCTTTTCATTATAATTTCATTATATATCATTGTTGATCATGTCTTTAGTTATTTCCTTTGTTTTTGTATTCGTTTTCGCTATGTGTGAGTAGTTTTATCATCTAGGGAGAAGGGTGAAGCATGGGTGTTGGTTTTGGTTGTTTTTGATGATCATCTTGAGTTAGGTTTTGTGTTGCTTTGTTTATGTCTTGCTTGATTGCTCTCGTTGATTCCTTGATCACGTTTTAGCGAGTATCTAGCACCCTTGAACTTAAGAACGAAAGCCTAGTTCTAGGAGAGGCGCGAGACTAAACATTAGGACCCTTGATTGTAAGCTGCGAGAGCCCGCATTCGAGACCTAGAGGAAGCTTAAGACCGAGAGGACGTGCTTAACCCTTAGCATGTGCGATTCCTACTCATCCCGATCATCATCCTTGACCTTGACTTATCCATTGCCTAGCCCGACTTCCTAGACCTTTTTCCCTAAGTTTAAACCCTTGTCTTTCTTTCGCTCTAGCTTTAGTTAACAACAATCACTCGAACCGAGACTAGAATCGCTATAAATAACCAACATTACAACCATCTCCCTGTGGATTTCGACCCGACTTACCCTAGCTACCCTAGTGTTGAGTTTGGCATTATTTTTGATTAGGCGAGTGCGACTAAGCCCTATCACGAAGTCACGAGGGCTTAAAATACAACGACGACACAAGCAGTCAAATTCACAACGAAACAGAATAATCGACAAGGCTTATGGCGCCGCACGCACGATTTTCGTTCACAACAAGCCGCGCCAACAAGGACGTTTACGTTAATCAGCGTGCGTTCATACCACAAAATCAAGACACTCATACGAGGTCACAGAACCTATCCGCGTCAACATAAAACACACGGTCGCAAATGAGCGTCATACAACCTCATACAAAAATACAACGACATATGAATTCAACTACAAGATACAACAAGTCCATGAAACTAAACCAACGCTCCTAGAATACACCCCAAATCGGCTACGCTTGGTCTCGACGGCTAAGCTCTGCACGCAGCGAGTCAAACTGAGAACGGTAGTCGGCCAACTCCTGCTCACGCTGCGCCTCGAACTCAGCTCGCAGGCGTTCCGTTTCCTCAGCCCTGGCCCGCCCAAGCTCTTGCTGACTCTGCGCAAGGGCACCCCGCAGCTCTGTCACCTCCCTCTGGGCCACACAAAGCGCAATCGCCTTCTCATTCAACGCCGCTCGCCAGCGGTTCGCGGTCCGCCATGTCCTCTTGTGAACGTCAGCTATCACCTGCGAACAACCATAGCCTTAGTTGATACATGTCATTTATATAGCTTTTATGCCCCCGATATAGTTGCATTTAGCTCGCATTCGCTCGATTTCATTATTGTTTTAGTAGCTATATGCTTTATATTGCGATACTGTTGTTCCTCGTGTGTATTTTGCAGGTTTTGGCGGTCCTGAGCTAAAACCTGAGGTTAGTGGAGCATTATCGAGTATCGTGACGTCAAGATGAAGTCCGAGAGTTGATTCGGAGTCAATACGACAATTTGGAACGTCAAACCTATAGGTTCCGAGCAAACCTATAGGTTCAGGATACATGAATCAAGGCCAAAACTCGCTGGAAGTTGCTGACATGCTTAGAACCGCACGGTTTTACGAGAATCGATCGGTTTACCCCCTAGAACCGCACGGTTTTATGCGCCAAAGTTGCTGCCAATTTCTGAGAACCTTAGAACCGTACGGTTTTATGAGAACCGATCGGTTCACCCCCAGAACCGATCGGTTCTAGCCCGAACCGCTCGGTTCTGCTGCTCTTTTTATCCGGATTTTCGTGCCTATATATATAACTCGAGTTAGGGTTTGCTAGTTATGCTTTTCATTTATTTTACTGCTTTAGAATAGAAAATAGTTTTCTCTCCTTTAAACTCTCAAAAACTCTTAGCTTAGATTAAAGTTTCCTTGCAAGATTCGATCTTTCCATTGTAATTCTTGAATTACTCCAGGTTTAATTTCAATCGTTCTTATTTATTTCATCATGTCTTGTTATTGCAATTGCTTTGTTCTTCCCCTTTCCATGTCTAGCTAATTCTCAATTAGGGTTTAGGGTGATTGTGATATTGATTCGGAACATGTTCTAATTGCTTTTATCGATTGAATTTGTGCAAGTTGATTTCTTCCTACGCGTTTTATAATCAATTGAATTTAGGGACGCCTTTATTGAATTGAATTTAGGTTGTTTCAGTTTAAGATCGAAAGCCGAATTGAAACTAGACTCACGCGTAATTGATAAGTCGAATTTAGTACGTAGCGAGAGCCCGCTAAGTTTGCTTAAGGTTAAAATTGACTCAAGAGAGCGTTTTCCTAAACCTAATCACTTGCATGACTTCAATTGATTGATAATCCCTTTTTAGTTGGTTCTTGAATCGATGTCACATGACCCCGATGCCCTAATCTCTCTTCTCATACACTTTCATTACTCTTTCATTTGCTGTCCTAGTTTAGTTCACCCTTAAACACCCTCTTTCACACCCTTTGAGACCGACCTAGATTAGCTGAGCATCCTTTGACTACATCCTTCTCCCTGTGGATTCGATCCTGCTTACCACTAGCTTTTGTTAGTTGTTTGTTAGGTTTATTTTGATAGGTGACCACGACTTTAGCCTCATCAATTTTGGCGCCGTTGCCGGGGAGACGGTTAGCTAGTTAGTGTTTTGCTTAGTAGTTGCTAGGTTTTTCTCTCTTGTCTCAAGGAACCTAGTTCCTTGAGACCGTTTCTCATTGCTTTGTGTAGTTTTGTTTATGCGCAGGTTACCTCGGACTCTAGTTCCCTTTGAGCCCGAGCCTGAACGAGCACTACATAGGCTACGTAAACAAGCAATTCAAATCGTTGATCTTGACTTTGAGGAAGCGTCGCAAGGGAGTCTAGTGCAACGCAATCGTCCTACGAAGAGGACACACCTCCAGTTACTCCAACTTCTACTTCACCACCAGTGACTATGCCAAAACTCTACAAATCACTTAAGATTTTAAGCCGAATCCATTCCCAATGGATTCCAGATGCCCGCAACTCTACAGGGCAATTTCGAGATTCGCCCCGCCTTCCTCAATTTGGTGGAGCGGACTCAGTTTGGTGGTTATCCCACCGAGGATCCTGGTCGGCATATGCAAATTTTTACGGACTACTGTTCGACGATAAAGCAGGCCGGGATTACTCAAAACCAAATAAGGGAAATGCTATTCCCTTTCTGATTGAAGGATCGAGCCCGTGAATGGATCACGGACCTCGACAAGGAGGCTGCGGGGATCACTGATTGGAACGGGTTAGCTCTCGCTTTTTACTCCAAGTTTTACCCTCCCGAGCGTACTAACCAAATGAGAAGTCAAATTTAAGGCTTCAAGCAAACATTTGATGAATCTTTCGCTGAAGCTTGGGAGCGGTATAAGAAACTCATACGGGATTGTCCTCACCACGGGTTGAACGAGTGGTTGGTGATCATGACATTCTACAACGGGTTGTATGCTGAGAGCCGGGCTATCCTTGATTCTGCCACAGAGGGACGTTTCGCTAATAACGTCGACGACGACAAGGCTTGGGGCTTGATCGAGGAAATGGCTATCCATTCATCTCAGTTTGGGAAGCCACGGGGGAATTCACGGTCTGCGCATGATGACCGTGATAAGGAGAGCATTAGCGCGCTCACTAGTCAAGTTGCCGCGCTAACCACGACGATTGATATGCTGCATAGGGGTGTTTCTTCTAGTGCCCACGTGAATGCTGTTATGGGGCACGATATGGGTTATTCTACGGGGTATGCTGCACCCCACGAGCAAGTTCATGCTTACCAATCCTACTCACAGAACTTGCCCTACCAAAATCAACCTGGTTATGATCGATCGCTTCTTTCCTATCGTAATCAGAATGTCTTAAACCCGACTACCCCACCTCCACAAAACACCCCATACATCCCTCCCCACAAGAATTACCAACCACCTCCACCCAACTACCAAAAACCCACCTACACTCCACCTCCACCTACCCCCGTACCTGATCCTTCGGCTGAAACCAAGGCTATGATGTTGCAAATGCAACAAATGATGTTGAGTATGCAGAAGTCGCAGGAGACGATGATGCAACATATGCAGAAGAGTGATCAGGCTAAGGACGCAGCGATCAAGATGCTAGAGAATCAAGTGGCGCAGCTCGCCGCTTCGCAAGCGTCACGTCAGCAGGGTACCCTACCACCCCAAGGTAATCCTTCCCATCCTCCCCCTGATACCGCATGTGCTATTACATTGAGGAGCGGTACGTTCTACGATGAACCGAGGAGAACCACGGCGCAGCCGGTTGTCCAACCGGTTGGACCTGCTACTACGGGGAAAGATAATTCGGGTGATACTTCTGGTGCTCCTGTTGCTACTCCCTCGCCCCCGATTCAAATAAAGCTTCCTTTTCCGGGTCGTGTACGTCCGGCTAACATAGACCCCCAGCTCGGTAAGTTCTTTGAAATTCTCAAATCATTGCAGGTAAATCTTTCTTTTATTGATTTGGTTAAGCAAGTTCCTGCATATGCTAAGTTTCTAAAGGAAGTCATATCTAGGAAGCGGACCATAGACGGGGTTGAGAACATTGCTTTCTTGGGGGAGGGTAGTGCCTTTTTACAGGGTAGTTCACCTCCGAAGCTGAGTGACCCCGGGACCTTTTCTATCCCTTGCTATATAGGGAAGTATGTGGTTGAGAACGCCTTGTGTGACTTAGGGGCTAGTGTGAGTATCATTCCCTACTCCATCTGCAAGAAATTGAATATGACTAAGTTGGGAGTTACCTCTATGACTTTGCAGATGGCCGACCGTACTGTGCAGAGACCTTTAGGTGTCCTAGAGGACGTCCCGGTCAAGGTAGGGAAGTTTTATATACCCGTAGACTTCGTGGTCCTAGACATTCCCGAGGACCCCCACATCCCGATCATTCTAGGGAGACCTTTCCTGCACACTGCAGGTGCTGTAATCGATGTGGGGAATAAGACCTTAACGTTCTCGGTAGGGGGGGGGAAGCTTACCTACACGAAGTCTAGTATCCCTCGCTCCCCTATGCAGCCTGAGTCTGTTGCTGCTATTGACCTTGCCCCTCCGTCTCACTCTACTGGAGACTCTTTGGAGGCTGTTTCTTCTGCTTTTTCTTGTGCAGGTCCTACGCAGGTTGGCTGTGATCCTGGTTTGGGGGAACGAAAGCTCACAAAGGCGGATGTCTATGATCCTGGAGATGGAGGTGGAGACCCACAGTTTGCAGTGCGTGGTGCACGAAGTTGTTATGGCGAGCCCTTCCGAGATGGAATCCCATGCGTGATGGATTATGCTGCTCTTCCACGGGGAGATCGAGTTTTGTGGCGAGCAGATGCTCTTTCGCCAAGTGAAGGTTTTGCTAGTGGCCAACGTCCTTGGCCTAATTTGACGTGATTTGATGAGTTTGACGACGGTCGTGCGGGACCATTATAAACCAGCGCTATCCGGGAGGCAACCCGATGACAATTTGTAATTTGTTGTACTTTACTTTGGTTTGTTTGCTTTTGATGACATTTTAGACTTTTGTTAAGCGCGTGAGGATGAGGGATTTATACTTGATTTAGCACGCAGGTACTTCAGGACTTTTCGTCCTTAGTCGTTTTGAGAACAGGCCTCGACATGGCCTTGCTCGGCCCCCTCTGCTGAAGGGCCTTACTTTTTCTCGCGTGCTACTCCGAAGTACTTTATAGCTGGACTGAAATGGACGCATATTCGTGGATCATAAGCCGCACTCCATGCTTTGCTTCGGTTTGGGGGAGCTCCAACTTGATAATGTGAGCTTTCTTCACTCCTTTTCCCTCGTTTCCTCGCTTTAATTTTCCTACTCCCCTCTTTTGTTTGTCTTTCTATGCTTGTGGTTGTGCTGTTTTTCACATTGAGGGCAATGTGTGATTCTGGTTTGGGGGAGGAAAGCTCTTTCGCGCTTGTCATTTGCATTTTTCTTGTTTGTGTGCTTTAGTTTAGAAAAAACCCATAAAAATTACAAATTTTTGAAAATTCCAAGCCTATTTTGGATTGCATTGTCGAGTTTGGAGATTGATTAGTGTCCTTATTTTGATCTTTGGCATCTCCGAGTTGAATATCCATCGTCGTAGCTTGCACTATATGTTTGTTTCCTGTTAATAGATTACGAGCCTCAAACGCTAGCCCACTTGTATTTGCTTAATTCTTATCGCTTTTCGTTTGTTTACTTTCGATATTGGTATTCTTGCGAGGCAATGGTTTATGGAATGTATGGAACGTTGGCTTGTGGAATGAAATGGATGGATGCTAATAATGTTGGAGCAATGCTTCGATGCTTTCGGAGGGGACTCATTGATTTGAGTAACCACAATGGCCATGAATTTGGTTGTGACCGAGAGTATGAGCAATGACGTAACCCTTAAGGAAATATGTGTACCCGAGCACGATCTTTACCGAGTGAATGTCAAGGTAAACGGTATAACATACGAGGGATGCTCCACATTGCGCGAAAAAAAAAAAAAGAAAAAAAAAGAAGGAAAAGAAGAAAAAAAATGGAATGATGTGGAAAGTAAGGTGGAATGGAAAGTGGTATGCTTGGTTGGCCTTGCTTGAATCCAATTATCGTAAGTTTTATTTTTGCGAAAGCGTGAGAAGCTAGTAATATGATGTTGGTGTGAATGGTTGAGACCTGTGCTCTATTTTCGGTGAAATAGACTATGGTTTGTAAGTTTATGTGCATAGGTCGTCAACTTTTAGATGCCGGCGTGATAGGTTTGGATACTTTGATTTTCTCCGACGCTTTTTGCTTGAGGACAAGCAAAGGTTTGGTTTGGGGGAGTTTGATACATGTTATTTATATAGCTTTTATGCCCCCGATATAGTTGCATTTAGCTCGCATTCGCTCGACTTCATTATTGTTTTAGTAGCTATATGCTTTATATTGCGATACTGTTGTTCCTCGTGTGTATTTTGCAGGTTTTGGCGGTCCTGAGCTAAAACCTGAGGTTAGTGGAGCATTATCGAGTATCGTGACGTCAAGATGAAGTCCGAGAGTTGATTCGGAGTCAATACGACAATTTGGGACGTCAAACCTATAGGTTCCGAGCAAACCTATAGGTTCAGGATACATGAATCAAGGCCAAAACTCGCTGGAAGTTGCTGACATGCTTAGAACCGCACGGTTTTACGAGAACCGATCGGTTTACCCCCTAGAACCGCATGGTTTTATGAGCCAAAGTTGCTGCCAATTTCTGAGAACCTTAGAACCGCACGGTTTTATGAGAACCGATCGGTTCACCCCCCAGAACCGATCGGTTCTGGCCCGAACCGCTCGGTTCTGCTGCTCTTTTTATCCGGATTTTCGTGCCTATATATATAACTCGAGTTAGGGTTTGCTAGTTATGCTTTTCATTTATTTTACTGCTTTAGAATAGAAAATAGTTTTCTCTCCTTTAAACTCTCAAAAACTCTTAGCTTAGATTAAAGTTTCCTTACAAGATTCGATCTTTCCATTGTAATTCTTGAATTACTCCAGGTTTAATTTCAATCGTTCTTATTTATTTCATCATGTCTTGTTATTGCAATTGCTTTGTTCTTCCCCTTTCCTTGTCTAGCTAATTCTCAATTAGGGTTTAGGGTGATTGTGATATTGATTCGGAACATGTTCTAATTGCTTTTATCGATTGAATTTGTGCAAGTTGATTTCTTCCTACGCGTTTTATAATCAATTGAATTTAGGGACGCCTTTATTGAATTGAATTTAGGTTGTTTCAGTTTAAGATCGAAAGCCGAATTGAAACTAGATTCACGCGTAATTGATAAGTCGAATTTAGTACGTAGCGAGAGCCCGCTAAGTTTGCTTAAGGTTAAAATTGACTCGAGAGAGCGTTTTCCTAAACCTAATCACTTGCATGACTTCAATTGATTGATAATCCCTTTTTAGTTGGTTCTTGAATCGATGTCACATGACCCCGATGCCCTAATCTCTCTTCTCATACACTTTCATTACTCTTTCATTTGCTGTCCTAGTTTAGTTCACCCTTAAACACCCTCTTTCACACCCTTTGAGACCGACCTAGATTAGCTGAGCATCCTTTGACTACATCCTTCTCCCTGTGGATTCGATCCTGCTTACCACTAGCTTCTGTTAGTTGTTTGTTAGGTTTATTTTGATAGGTGACCACGACTTTAGCCTCATCATTAGTATACTCAAACAGGGGGCTATACTCAAAAGCAGCTTCAACTAAGTTTGACTAACGATTTTACAATAAAATCTAACTCAAACTGGGGGCTATACTCAAAAGCAGTTTCAACTAAGTTTGACTAACGATTTTACAATAAAATCTAACTCAAACTGGGGGCTATACTCAAAAGCAGCTTCAACTAAGTTTGACTAACGATTTTACAACAAAATCTAACTCAAACTGGGGGCTATACTCAAAAGCAGCTTCAACTAAGTTTGACTTAAGATTTTACACTAAAATTTAACTCAAACTGGGGGCTATATACTACATAACACGCAGCAATACACAAACAAATACAGAAGACAACCATCATACCTTCTTTACCCGCGAGCCCCAGCTCTCCATGCCTGCGTTAGTCACCACAGACAGATATTGCGGCAGAACAATCGAATGCTGACAGCCATCGAGCTCAAAATGCAAATCGTCGAAGAACGGAGGAGGCTGGAACTCAAGGTCAGGGTCACGAGGCTACGAAATACAAAAATCAGGGTCAATTTTTTGTTTTTCACACGCAACACACATACACACGAACAAGTACAAGGACAAAAACACACCTCAATCACAGCAGGAGCTAGGGCAAGACGCGGCCACGACGGGTAATCCTCGGTCGGCCTCAGCTGGGAGTCTGACTCACCCTCACGATGCACCTCGCGACGGATATCATCTGTCGGAAAAGGACCTTAGGAGGAGACACAGGCACGACGAAATCACCTCGACTCGTCTGCGCTGACAAACGCTCGCCTAAATACCAGTACGATTCGTACTGGGTCGCAATGTACAACCTCTGTCTGTCACGGAGAGCAAAGCGAGTCGCAATCGACGCAGGGACATCCTCATAGTGCGCCCAAGGGTTGCGAACAAACTACAGAAGTAAGAAAAAGGTCAAGACCCGCAAAACACAATACAAAACACAAACATAATACAAAACACAAATACACTACAAAGCACAAAAGGAATACAAACTTCTTTTACCTTATCAACGGTCATCCCGTTGAATAGCACCCGAGCTGCGTCGTAACTCAAATGGATACCCTTCCGATCTGTCGTCGCATAGGCATGGAAAGCAGGGTACTTCGACTTCACGGCAAAGCAGTCGGGCAGTAGTGCAACGGGAGTTGAAATTCCACGACCTATTGATCTAGGACCCGCTTCCAACCTAAGGTCCAAGACTCAACCTCAAGTCAATTAAATCATCAAGAGCAAGTTCAAGTGGGTACATACCCAAATCAGCCGAAAATAATGAAGAACATCACATGTTTTCTCCTCAATGTTCTTTTCACTACACGTCACTATCTTACTTTACGCTTTACGCTTTATCAGACAAGACAATATAACTCTTTGTATTAGTCCTTTGGACCGTCCCACATGCTCCCCAAGGCTCTATCTTGGCCCTTGGATGAACACCTAAAATGCATGGTGAGGATGAGGTCATTAGTCGTTTACTCTTTATGCTTTATTTTGTAATTTTCAGCTTTGTTAGTACCTAAGGTAGCCGTATTTTTTGGGCTGATTTTGGACCATCTCTTGGCCCTTAGATCAAGCTTGAATGAAGGGCTAAGATTAGAAGCCTTGGCATATATAAGCCAAGCTTACAACATTGTAAATTTTCAGATTTCATATGATATTAAAAACCCTAAGTTTAAGTTTATCTCATCTTGTTTTCTCTTAGCTAAGTGCAAGAGTGTGAGTGTGATTATCTAGTGGCTAAGTGCTTGGATAATCCAACCCTAAATCTTTGGCTTTGTGCTTAGATTTAGGTTATCTTTTTATGTTTTCATTTAACTTACAAATTTCAGAAAAATCAAACACTTTTCTTTACTTGTTTCGCCGAGATTTTCACATCAAATTCAAGTCGATTTTAGTTGTTCTCTTGAGTGAATCCTAACCCCTTAGGTTTCATTCCAAATTGGTCATCAAAGCTTAGGTTGGGTTTGAAGCACAAGATCCACCTTGTGCTAAGTGTTCATACGTCAAAGGGTCCTTGTTTTGCTCGAAAATTTTCAGGTTTGTTTCTTTGTTTTTCTCAATGAGTATGCCTCTTTCTTATGATACTACTCTTGAGGGAACCATGTAGCCTCTTTCTTATGATACTACTCTTGAGGGAACCATGTATGACTCTGTGGAGAAATTGAGGAGGGAATTAGAGGCCAAGTTGAGCCGTATGAAAGGAGGATTAGGGTCAAATCTTGGTCTTGTAACTTGGAGGGTTATGCATACCCAACCTCATCCCTTGGAAGAAAGTATAAAAAGTCAGATTTTTAGGTCAAAATGTACCATTGGGAAGAGGGTTTGTAACCTAATTATTGATGGAGGAAGTTGTAACACCCGGTGTTGTCCGAGGTTATTTGGGCCGGGTACCCCGTTGAAGAGGTTCATGTGTTGGCTCAAGTGACATAGTGCTTAAAAGGATTGTAAGTACAACTCATATCAACAAGATGCATCTTCTTTTCTGGTGGCTCATCTTAAGAACTCTTCAGTTAAGCGTGCTTGCTGGAGAGTAGTCTTAGGATGGGTGACCTCCTGGGAAGTTCTCAGGATGCGCACGAGTGAGGATAAAGTCTTGTTGGAAAGGCGGTGTTGGTGCATGGGCGATGTACGCAACTGGCGAGCTACCGTGAATGACATTTCGCCTTTAGTTGGGGCCGGTGTTACAAATGGTATCGAGCAACCCGCGACCGTGTAGTCGAATCCTCGTGTCTTGTTGGCCAGTGCACGCACCTAGCCGGGAGGATTCTGAATGCTATATTGTAAGTAGCTACCAAGCGCATCGAGGACGTTGCGTTCTTCAAGTGGGGGTGTGTAACACCCGGTGTTGTCCGAGGTTATTCGGGCCGGGTACCCCGTTGAAGAGGTTCATGTGTTGGCTCAAGTGACATATTGCTTAAAAGGATTGTAAGTACAACTCATATCAACAAGATGCATCTTCTTTTCTGGTGGCTCATCTTAAGAACTCTTCGCTTAAAGCGTGCTTCTTTGGAGAGTAGTCTTAGGATGGGTGACCTCCTGGGAAGTTCTCAGGATGCGCACGAGTGAGGATAAAGTGCGCTGGAAGGGCCAGTGTTGGTCTGTGGGCGATGTACGCAGCCTGGCGAGCTACCGTGAATGACATTTCGGCCTTTAGTTGGGGTCGGGGTGTTACAGAAGTTGTGTTAATGTTCTCAGGATGCGCACGAGTGAGGATAAAGTCTTATTTGGAAGGGCCGGTGTTGGTGCAGGCGATGTCTGCGGCTGGCGAGCTACCGTGAATGACATTTCGGCCTTTAGTTGGGGTCGGGGTGTTACAGAAGTTGTGTTAATGTTGCTTCAAATACCCTCATCAATAAACTTGCCTTACCCACACAAAAACACCCAAACCCTTACAAGTTGAGATGGTTGAATAAGGAGGCCGAAATATTGGTAGATATACGATATTTGGTTTCTTTTTCTATGGGGAGAGACTACATGGATGAAGTTTGGTGTGATGTGATTCCCATGGATGCTTGTCACCTTCTATTGGGGAGACCTTGGGAGTTTGATAAAATGCGATTCACGAGGGGAGAGACAACACCTATACCTTCAAGCTTGGAGACAAGAGGATCAAACTTACACCCTTGCCTCCAAACGTGTATTGCCGGGCTAACCCTAGCCTAGCCAAGCCTCTCGAGGGAGTTATATTAGTTGGGAACAAGAAATGAAACAAGAACTTAGCAAGGGCGTGGTTGTTTATGCCCTCATCGCCAAAGAAACCCCTAAGGAGAATGAAGAGCCAATCCCTTGTGAAGTCCAAGAGCTCTTGGAATTTTATGGAGATGTATTCCCTCATGATCTACCACACGGCCTACCACCTATTAGGGGCATCGAGCATCAAATTGATCTTGTTCCGGGAGCTACACTACCTAACAAGGCCGCATATCGAAGTGATCCCAAGGCTACACAAGAGCTTCAACACCAAATTGGGGAGCTCATGAAAAAGGGGTTTGTGAGAGAGTCCCTTAGTCCTTGTGCCGTACCTACGCTTTTGGTGCCTAAGAAGGATGGAACTTGGAGAATGTGTACGGATAGTCGAGCTATCAACAACATTACGGTCAAGTATAGGTTCCCCATACCTAGACTTGATGACATTCTTGATGAGCTTAGTGGGGCCAAATTGTTTTCCAAGATTGATCTACGACAAGGATACCATCAAGTGAGAATTAAAGAGGGTGATGAGCGGAAAACGGTTTTCTAAACGAAACATGGGTTATATGAATGGCTAGTCATGCCTTTTGGACTATCCAATGCTCCTAGTACTTTCATGAGATTGATGACCGAGGTTTTGAGACCTTACTTGGGAAGGTTCATTGTGGTTTACTTTGATGATATCTTGGTGTATATATAGCCCTTCTAAGGAAGCTCATCTACATCACTTGCAAGTGTTGTTCGAGACACTTAGAGAACACAAGTTGTATGGCAAGCTAGAGAAATGTTCCTTCATGCAAAGCGAAGTCCAATTCTTAGGCTTTATCATCTATAGCCGTGGGATCCTAGTTGACCAAGAGAAAGTGGAGGCTATCAAATCATGGCCAATTCCCAAGAACATAACCGAAGTAAGGAGTTTTCATGGCTTGGCTTCTTTTTATCGAAGATTTATCAAGGATTTTAGCACCGTCATGGCACCCATCACCGAGTGTATGAAGAAGGGGGAGTTCAAATGGAATGAGGGGGCCGAGATTTCCTTAAAAAAAATCAAGGAGTTGTTGTGTGATTCACCTATTCTTACACCACCGGATTTCAATAAGCTTTTTGAGGTTGAATGCGATGCTAGTGGTGTTGGAATTGGGACCGTCCTCTTACAAGAACACAAGCCAATAGCTTACTTTAGTGAGAAATTGAATGGTGCTAAGCTCAATTATTCCACCTACGACAAAGAATTCTATGCCATCGTTCGGGCTCTCGCTCATTGGAGCCATTACCTCAAACCCAAACCGTTCGTGCTACATTCGGATCATGAGGCTCTCAAGTATATCAATGGACAACATAAGTTGAATCATAGACATGCCAAATGGGTAGAATTTCTTCAATCTTTCTCTTTTTCAAGCAAGTTCATTGAGGGGAAGAACAATGTAGTGGCCGATGCTTTATCTCGAAGACACACTATGTTAAGCTACAAGGAGCAAAGAGTGTTGGGTTTTGAATTCATGAAAGAACTCTATGTGGAGGATCCCGAATTCAAAGATGAGTGGAGCTCCCTCCGTAGTGAGCAAGGCAAGCAAGGCGGCAAATACACACTTCAAGAAGGATTTTTATTCTTGGGGAATCGGTTATGCATTCCTAAGGGATCCTATCGAAATCTCCTAGTGCGGGAGGTTCATTCTAACGGTTTAGCCGGGCATTTCGGGATTCAAAAGACTTATGACATCCTCCAAGATCAATTCTATTGGCCCAAGATGCTTGGAGATGTCCAAGATGTGATTAAGAGATGCGCTTTGTGCCAACAATCCAAATCCTTCTTTCAAACGGGCCCCTACACACCACTACCCGTTCCAAATCGGCCATGGGAAGACGTTAGCATGGATTTCATCGTTGCCTTACCAAGGACTCAATGGGGTAAGGACTTCATCATGGTTGTGGTGGATCGATTTAGCAAGATGGCTCATTTCATTGCGTGTAAGAAAACCGAGGATGCCATGGGAGTAGCCGAGCTCTACTTCAAAGAGGTGGTCAAGCTACACGGAGTTCCCAAAACCATTGTATCCGATCGAGACTCCAAGTTCATGAGCCACTTTTGGAAAACCTTGTGGAAGTTGTTAAAAACGAGACTCTTGTTTAGCACTAGTCATCACCCTCAAACGGATGGCCAAACCGAGGTCACTAATAAAACCTTGGGGAGGATCCTTAGGTGCATCGTTTCCAAGTCCTTGAAGGATTAGGATCTCAAGCTTGCCCATGCCGAATTTGCTTTTAATCGTGCCCCATCTTCTAGCACGGGAAATTCGCCGTTTGAAGTGGTCTATGGGACTAATCCCCTCATGCCCACGGACCTAGCCCCCATCAAAGGTAAGGAAATGAGCTACGATGCCAAAAAACGGGTTGAGTACATGATGAGCATCCACAATCAAGTCAAGAAGCAAATCGAGAAGACAAATGAAACCTACAAGTCTAAGTCAAGGAACCGCAAGGCACCAAAAGAATTTGAACCGGGAGATTTGGTATGGTTACACTTGAGAAAGGAAAGGTTTCCGGATAAGAAAAAGAACAAGCTCATGCCTAAAGCCGAGGGACCATTCGAAATACTTGAGAAAATCGGTCCAAACGCTTACAAAGTTGATCTACCAGGGGAATACGGAGTTCATGGCACGTTCAATGTGGGAGATCTTAGTCCGTATCATGAAGACCTAGAGGATGAAGAGGGAGAGGATTTGAGGGCAAATCCTTTTCAACCCGGGGAGATTGCAACGGGAGTTGAAATTCCACGACCCATTGATCTAGGACCCGCTTCCAACCTAAGGTCCAAGACTCAACCTCAAGTCAATTAAATCATCAAGAGCAAGTTCAAGTGGGTACATACCCAAATCAGCCGAAAATAACGAAGAACATCACATGTTTTCTCCTCAACAAGTCTTTTTCACTACATGTCACTATATTACTTTATGCTTTATGCTTTATTGTATGAAGACAATATAACTCTTTGTATTAGTCCTTTGGACCGTCCCACATGCTCCCCAAGTGTAACAACCCGGGTTTTTCAAAAGAGATAAAATACGATTTAAAAGGGTTTTAGGAAAATAAAGGGTTTAAAACTGAAATCACGGTGGCGGAAACACCGTGTAGCCCGGATTATTACTCAAACAAACATCTAAACAAAACTGAAAGATAAAGAGTAGGCCTTGAGGCCTAACAGAATGGGGAATAAATACCCCGTACAAACCAAAACCAAAGTACAATGAACTGAAAGCATAAATGAAGTCTAATCCAAACTAAACCGACTCGACAGCTAACAAGACAACTCGCGAAAGGCATGCTACGGGTCTCAATCTCACGGCAACCTCACACATAAGCCCGTCCCGCGCGTACCTATAAAAAACGGAGCAACAACCACAATCAGTGGGGAGTAACTAGGTGCTCCCCAGTCATATTTTAACATAACGAATGCAAACAACAACAATGCAACAAGCTCACCTGGCCTACGGCCTAATACCAAAGTATAAATGCATGAACAACAAATCATACATCAATAGAACAACGATACGAACACAAGCAACAACAACACGGCACAACCAAGGTTGTGACCAAACCAACTGAGCTCACACGACGATCCTTCTTCCAACCAATTGCGAGAGTAAGCGCGGAGAACTGGGTGAAGCAACAAGAATCACCCCGGGTGAAGCAACAAGAATCACCCAAACCCTATGGCGGAACAGCAACAAGAAGTTCCTCAATAATCACAAGTCTAAATTTGGCCAAATTCCACCGAGCAACAAGAACGGTGACGACATAAATATAGCCATAGTCTCTAACCCTTCTGGTTGAGAACCCATGATAGCTCTAGCTAAACAACAAGAATAGCCGAGGGGACCATGAGCGGTATCCGTCCATCCTAGGCCGTTGTATCTCCTCACACATGTGCCAGAACAGTACCCATGTGCAAACTTAACCCAAGCATAACCTGTCAACCTGTTAACCTGTCTCCAACACTTCCAACATAACCATACAACCAAAACAACCATACTCATACATACACAAGCCTCATTACAGCCATAACCAACCATACATACGGAGTACAATGTGATCAACATGCTTTACAAGTCATATATTCAATTATCATGCTCATAGTTCATTATTTAGTGATCAAACCACGCGTAACTCGGTTCATTAAAGCATAACTAACATCTTAGGACATGCCAAGACTTAAACAAGTGACAAACCAACCAACACTCACACACACAACACACGGCCAGATTACAAACCCACGGCCAACACCACTCATCACCCATATTCATGCAACACAATCGATTCTTATGCGATCCATTAACAATTCATGTGATTAACTCAATTAAACTTGCATTCAAACACTTCTAGACTTAATCAAATCATCATATTTCATAGTTAAACTTAGGTGATTCAAACATTCTTCAAAGATCAACATGATTAAGCCAAAACAAGAAGAAAACAAGAGAACAAACACAAGCAAGGGGCTCGGCCCCCTACCCATACATCTCGGCCAACTCAACAATACACCACCAATTCGTTTTTATCAATTTACAAGCATGAATAATGATACAATATGAGGATTATGCATGTAAATATGATGTTATGACAACCCTAGTATGAGGCCATGGATCTAGCATGATTTAAAGACAAAGACAACAAACAACATCAAGATTTGCATATACACAAAAGGTCAAAAATGAAGACAACAAGATCAACATCAACTAGGCCTCATACATGCTAAAATATAACTAGATCACACCTAGTTACCTTTTCAAGATCAACTCCTTGCTATTCTTCCTCCTCTTCTACCAATATGGTGTCTCCTTCTTCAAAGTCTCCTTCTCCTTTGATGATCCAAGCCAAAACATACAAATAATGAATACACAACATGATAACACATAGGATAATATAAAACCAGAAAATAAAAGAGATAAAAAGGAGATCATACACTAAGGGAAAGGCTAGGAAAGAGCTAGAGCACAAGAGATGAAAGCTTGGATGAAAACAATGGAGTTTTTAGGAGTTTTGAGAGAGATTTGTGAGAGGATTAAGGGGGATGAATGGGGATGAGATAAGGGAGAGGTTAGGAAGGGAGAAATCAGATTATAATGTTGCTAAGATTAGGAGATAATAGGATATATAATGCCTTGATCAAAAAGCTACCCACAAACCCTAAACCCAACCCGAGCTGGGGATTTCGGTTCGGTCCAGGATGGACCGGTCCAGACTGACTTCTAAAAATTTGGCAGTTGCGACGGCGTCGAAAAAATACGCAGTTTAGCCTTTTGAATCACCTGAATCGGAGTCCGTATGAGGAAATTACACCGTTTTTAAGCTAATTACTCCGTTTTTAAGTTCTGACTAGAGTGTAGCTTAATCCACGCGACAAGTGAACTGATTTTCTCGAGCTAAAAATGAGAAAATCAAGAGAAATGAATTACGAATATTATTGAGACGAACAATTAATATTAGGAAAAGTCGGGGTGTTACAATCTCACCACCTAAAAAGAAGTTTCGTCCTCGAAACTTGAGAACGAAAGAATACCCCCAAAGGGAAAGAAAACTACTTACTCTTATGGTCCTCAAGACAAGAATCGCTAACTCTACTCACCTTGATCACAGGGGCATAGACACGCTTAACGACGCTTAAGATATCCCGACATCACATATCACCCGAATGATGCTCAGCTCACTCATATAACCCTTTAATATCTTATGCTCGACAATCCTCAAATTGGGCACACTAGCCTCACAAAACCATATAGTTCAACCAAGCATCTTCCTCACCAAGTCTAACCAAAACCTCAGACGGGTTTTAACCCAAAAGGCACCATTACCTATGTTACCAAGACAAACTAACGCGTAAGCTAATCCCCAAATCAATGCTAATGTCAAGCCTCATATCCTTAATCATAACGTGATCTAAGCTCAAGTCAATATCGCTTCCCATACAGTTCCACATTTTCCACAACAAAATAACCATAAATATGTCATACCATACCATCTCATTCTCAAGTCACACGTATACCAACACGTAGCTATCAAAATGTATCGTCAAAAGCTTACTACTCTCTCAACCTATTATTACCATACACAAGTCTATCCACACCTTTCTCGAATGTCACTACCTTACTGACCTCGAATTCTCTCCTCCCATTAATGAATTTCCTTATACTTAACACATACACAAAACCACAAAGATGCACACTGGTCATTCCTACATTATCCTTTAAAGTATAATCCTAAAGTTTTATCGTGCTCACTATAACCATTAAGTTTTCCTCAAAGCCGATTATTATTGCTCACCACAATATCACTTCCTAATTCTTACTAACTCATGATTGTCACAACCCATCTAGCAACATAACTAAGTCCTAAAAATACTCCTTACGCAGATACTATAATCTCCCTAACGTTCACTCATCATAAATTAAATCATTAATCTCAAAGACTAAGAATCATATGTACATTAACTCATAATTATAAAGCGGTCTCGGGTTGCACAAGTTAGGAATCGCAAAACTAAGAATCCTCAAAAGCTACAACGACCAACCATGTGCATTAGCTTGTAAACCACTCATACTATCAACTATTTAATAACCAAACTCTACCATCTATGACTCCAATAACAGCGACAACCTAAGGATCAGATCTCGAGCTAGATAAGGGTGAAGCACCTTACGGCTAGATGCCAAGGAATACAATTATAGAAATTTATCAAGGACAAGATTGATGTTAGTACATCAAGAGCTTTTACAAAATCGAGAACGTGAACAGCTACGGAAAGGAAAGGAAAATAATAGAAGATCGACGTCTTAAAAGTCGGCTCAAAGGCAATAGAACTGAAGTAGCCTCTAGAGGGAAACCTAAGGAAATAGAATAACATAAGACCCGAATGGCAAGACTAAAAGGTGATCGATAGAGTCATGATATAAAAGTGATGAGTTATGATGAATAAGAAAGAAAAGAAGGAATGAAACGAATTAAGTAGAAATATGACAAAAATAAATCTTTTGCAAGAAACTGCTCAACAACCACCAATTTGACAAAAGGAATTTTTTTTTTTTTTTTTAATATGAAACGATGAAGGAAGATAGAAATATTCTTTAAGAGTTCACAAATGAAGGCATAAGACTCGTTTCCAACAAGAACTCAAATTGGTTTCGTTATGAAGGAGAGACAAAAAGGTAATTGCTGAAAAGTTTGACAAATATAAAGTATGATCAGAAGTAACAATTTCAAAGAGAAGCCTAAAAGTCGAGTTTCCAAAAATGACATTGATTTTTAGAGGAATAAAGCTGCTAAAATACCAAGTAGAATAGATAATATTTAAATAAACCAAATGCTCAAATTAGAAAACTTAATAAAAAAAGGTTTAGGATAACAGAGAGGTTTTGATCAAAAGTGGATGCAATAGATAAGTGTCAGTCATTTCAAATTTGATTGA
The DNA here is from genome assembly GCA_023091065.1 of Dianthus caryophyllus. Lineage (NCBI taxonomy): Eukaryota > Viridiplantae > Streptophyta > Magnoliopsida > Caryophyllales > Caryophyllaceae > Dianthus > Dianthus caryophyllus. Next base: position 939,497 of record JALGRB010000016.1, read on the forward strand.
GTAAAAAGCCATCAAAATGTATTGACGCGTTTAAAAATGAATAGAAAAGTAAAACTGTACTGATTAAAATTTTTCCTCAACATAGTTACAAAATAAGAAAGTACAAGAAGGACAAACAAACCATTATAGCACAAATATACAAAAAAATAGGTTTTGTTAATAGAACTGACTGAAAACATTCTTTAAATAAAAGAGTTGAGAAATTATTTCAGCACGATATATTGAAAAAAAATGAGGACGAACATAATAAGAAATTTTATTGGGGAAAAAGAAACTCAAACTGTAATTCGGCTAATGGTTTTAAAACAGCTGTATGGTGAGATCCAAGAACTAGCAGGATATACTAAGGACAAGTGTAGCTAGCAAGCTGGAAGAGGTCCCTACGAATACGGTAGGTAACTTAGATTAGGAGCTTCCGCTGCGTGCTCTGATGGTAGGACCATACATTCGCAATTCGGTTTCAAGTTTCTTGCTCCAAATTGATTAATCAAGATTTAATCAAAGACTTTAAGAGTTAAATTTCTAGATATTCCGAAAGGTCAAATGAAAGAGGGATATTTTAAATTAGAATACTCAAATGATTAAAGTTGAAGAAACGAATAAATCGAATAGTTAAAACAAGGGATCGACAAGGCATAAATAGACTAAAATTTTCGATAAAACAGAACTCTCAAATGAATAACATTAAAAAGCAAGGGTCATACAAGTGTATTAAAACGGAATGCAAAATACTCCCTATTTTGTCGATATTTAAAAATGAAGGATAACATGATTTGGTAAGAAAATAGAAGTATAAAGGATTTAGTTTAAAATGGTAAGTATGATGAAAGCAAAGAAACTAAGTAGTACATAAGAAAGCAATTATCAGAGTGAAACATTTTGAAATAAAGAAATAAATTTAAAAACGACGATTAAATCAAATCAAAAGCTTTTAAAGACTATTTTAGAGGCAGGACTAGTAAATTTTAAATGTAGAGATTTATCGAGTCGACACCCGACCTCGCATGACTCCATCATTTCTGTTCCTGCATCCAAAGCAAACATATGATCTAATGGTGGAAATCCTAAGACCACCATTCACACAACTACTCATACATATGCACAAATAACGTAGACCCCCTAATGTGTCTACCCAACACTCTCACTCGGTGTTCTAGGTCAAATCCTACTCACTCACCTAAGAGAGTTGGGAGCGTATTCGCTCTGATACCAACTGTAACAACCCGGGTTTTTCAAAAGAAATAAAATACGATTTAAAAGGGTTTTAGGAAAATAAAGGGTTTAAAACTGAAATCACGGTGGCGGAAACACCGTGTAGCCCGGATTATTACTCAAACAAACATCTAAACAAAACTGAAAGATAAAGAGTAGGCCTTGAGGCCTAACAAAATGGGGAATAAATACCCCGTACAAACCAAAACCAAAGTACAATGAACTGAAAGCATAAATGAAGTCTAATCCAAACTAAACCGACTCGACAGCTAACAAGACAACTCGCGAAAGGCATGCTACGGGTCTCAATCCCACGGCAACCTCACACATAAGCCCGTCCCGCGCGTACCTATAAAAAAAGGAGCAACAACCACAATCAGTGGGGAGTAACTAGGTGCTCCCCAGTCATATTTTAACATAACGAATGCAAACAACAACAATGCAACAAGCTCACCTGGCCTACGGCCTAATACCAAAGTATAAATGCATGAACAACAAATCATACATCAATAGAACAACGATACGAACACAAGCAACAACAACACTAAGACAACCAAGGTTGTGACTAAACCAATCGAGCTCACACGACGATCCTTCTTCCAACCAATCATGAGTAAGACTTAGAATCGGGTGAAGCAACAAGAATCACCCCGGTGAAGCAACAAGAATCACCCAAACCCTATGGCGAACAAAGAACAAGAAGTTCCTCAATAATCACAAGTCTAAATTTGGCCAAATTCCACCGAGCAACAAGAACTGTGACGACAAAATATAACCATAGTCTCTAACCCTTCCTGGTGAGAACCCATGATAGCTCTAGCTAAACAACAAGAATAGCCGAGGGGACCATGAGCGGTATCCATCCATCCTAGGACGCCAGATCTCCTCACACACGCGCTGTAACAAGCACTCCATGCAAACTTAACCCAAGCATAACCTGTCAACCTGTTAACCTGTCTCCAACACTTCCAACACAACCATACAACCAAAACAACCATACTCATACATACACAAGCCTCATTACAGCCATAACCAACCATACATACGGAGTACAATGTGATCAACAAGCTTTACAAGTCATATATTCAATTATCATGCTCATAATTCATTATTTAGTGATCAAACCACGCGTAACTCGGTTCATTAAAGCATAACTAACATCTTAGGACATGCCAAGACTTAAACAAGCGACAAACCAACCAACACTCACACACTGTAATACTCCGTATTTTTGTATCTCGTTATAAGCGAGTCTCACACTTCCAGCCGGGTCTTATAGTTGAAGTCGAGCTTATACGAGTTCATACTATTTTCTTAAGTGGAATTTTATATAAACACAAATAACAATAATAATAATACATGGAGACCTGCTCCTTCCCTGGCCTCGTCGTTCACCTCTCTTCTGCGTCTATCCACCTTTCAGTCCATCATCAATCATCATCTTCTTCTTTGTTTCCTTTCACTCATCATCTCCATCATCATCTTCTTCGTCGTCAGCCTTGGTCATCATCACACTCACCGTCTTCATCGTCTTCTATTTCGCTTATGATGCTGATGCTCTGCAAGTTCACTTCTTTTCGCTCCAATCCTTTGAGTCAAGCGTCGATTCGTCAGAATTCCTTGGGTATAGCCTCCTCATATAAGTATCGAAGGTATAATTTGTAGTTAATCATTCGATTTCAGCTTTCGTCTGATTTTAACCTAGTTTTTGGGGCTTTTCAATTTTGAATCGATTTATTTGATTTTAAGTGTCGAATAGTAGGTATTTAACTAGTAATTGATAGTGTAATCGTTAATTGTAGAGTGCGTGTCGAATCAAGGCGGTTACGAGATCTACTGACTTTGAGCTCGGGGATTTTCGTGATTCTCATTTCGAGGTAAGGGTCCTCCCTTACTTAGTCTGATTGTATGTATTTTGTGAGTGTGTTTATGTGGAATAAAGCATGATTTGATGTCGGGGTGGTGAAAGCTTCTGTTTTGGCCGGCTTGTGGTGCGTGTTAACCGAAAATGTGTATGTTGAGTTGAGTTTTGCTCTTGCTGCCGCTGCTTCTGTGTCTTTGCTGCTACTCTGACGTTGTTGACGTTCGTGTACGTGAGTTGTGAGTCATTTGTAGTGTAAGCTGATAATTGTGTGCGTGTAAATATTGGATTCGTTAGGAACGAGTAATAGTGGTGTGATTGAATGTGAATTGGATGTAAGATTGGTGGGTAAACGTTAATTGTGGGTTATTGCTGGTTAGTGTGTGTAAAGCTGCTGTTAGCCTTCTGTCTGTTACTACTGTGATTTGTCCAGCTCGACCTTAGGGCTGAGTTCGTGTGTTAAGGTAGGAATCATTTTATTTTGAATTGTGAGTATGGAATATTAGTGGTGCCTCGTGTATGTACGCTTATAGTGGACTGTACTGTGAATGTGTGAAGGTCGGAAATGGTTGTTTAGTCGCTGTCCATGTCTACTGTTTTTGGTCTTGAAATGATGCTCGAGAGTGTATGAGTTAGTCTAGGTAGATGTGAGAAGTGGCCGAGTATAGGTTGATTTTGGGATTGTTTTGGGTTGTAAAAGGGACTGATTATGGACTGTTTCGGGTGTGTATAGGGGCTGAGGCTGCCGTGTTGCTGCTGCCTTGATGTTGTCTTCAAGCCTGCTGTGTTGGTCCTCTTTGGTCGTTGTTTGTGCCGTGTTATGCTGCTAATTTTTGCCCCTACCCTAGCTACTGTACTCTGCTGCCTTTTTGCCGTGGTATTAAGGTTGTTAACAACCCAAGTTAGGCTGCTGTGACGCCAAGCTTGGGCTGCGATTGTAAGACGATTGTAGGCTATTGTGTGGACTGTTTTGGTCGTCGTTGCTGTCTTGTTTGATAAGCTACCATCGCCCCATTTTGAAAAAGGTCATTCCTACCATGTTGAGTGTTGTTTTGTAAATGTAGATGATGGTGTTTAATTTGAAAGTTGGCTTAAGCTCACATAGGTTAAGACGAGTAAAATCCAAGGTAGAAAGAAATTGATATTTAATGATAGAATAAAGCGAGTGTATACTTGAGTTATGTTTGTCGATGAGCCTTTAAGGTTGTTTAAGTAATTGTATGGGTTTGGAATCGTTCTCTTGCCATGACGTCAGATCTCTGATGTGGGTCCTGTGGCCCGGTGTTGTGGGTCCGTGGCCCGGTGTTGTGGGTCCGTGTGGCCCGGTGTTGTGGGTCCGTGGCGGTGATGTGGGTCTGTGTGGCCTGAGATGTGGGTCCGTGTGGCCCTGTTGTGGGTCCGTGTGGCCAGGTGTTGTGGGTCTGTGGCCGGTGTTTGGGTCCTGTGGCCCGTGACTTGGAGGAGTTATGATTGGCGGAGTTGTGGAGCGTTGACGATATGGTAAGTCCCCTGTGTGGAGTTACACAGTGGGGTCCTTGTCTTTGCTTGATTTATGAGATTGTCTGTTACACGTCCGAGCTAGTACACGTGAAGTGTTTCTAATGGTAACTTAAAAGTGTAAGCGTAGTTTCATAGCCTCCCTTTTCACGTCTCAAGTTACTTAAAGTTTTGTTTTTCCTTCGCGCTTATTACGAGTTTGAGTAAAGGCTAACTAGGTTGTTGTTGTTTCGCCTGCCTTCCCACCCCCTTTAGGTACTGGACGCGGATCGTGCTTGTGTTGGGAACGCTTGGAGGGAATCGCTGGAGTCTGGTCTCGAGTCTAGCTCCACCATAGACGTTACTTTTCGTTATTGTCTTTCAGTTTTCTCGGCCTGCGTGCCTTGTTACTGTCAGGGTTGACAGTTGTAGTTTGAGAGTTTATTCACCCTTTTGATGCTATCGCTTTCTTTTATTTATATCCGTGTTTTGTTTGAGATTACAGCGTTTGCCCATGGACCTGCTCGCCGTCCCAGAATAATCGCTATTTAGTCAGTCCGCCTACTTAAATGGGGGTGTTACAAAGTGGTATCAGAGAGGCGACCCTGATAAAATGAACCTAAAATGAACCCTAAAATGAATATAGAAGAGTCGTGTCTTGAAATGAATATAGGAATTAAAATGAGCCCATGGAAATGACCGGTGATCCAAGCAATACCAGGTTAGGAGACGCCCGAAACCCTGGGTGGGAGACGCCCCTAGAGAGCTTGGTAGCCATGAGTCAAGTGGTTAACGGGGGGTAATAATGCGTCGGGTTGCGTTGATATGCTGATGATTGTCTTGTTTGTGATTGTGTTGTGTAAACATGAAATATGGAGATATGGCGACGAGATGTTTTGAGACGTGTTGAGGCGTGAGGAGTTGGTGTGGAGTTGGGGAGATACTACGATGTTGTGGTGACTTCTTGCGGAGTATTATGGAGTTGTGGTGTGGGATGAGTACAAGGGACGCCATGGCAAGAAAATGGCTATCTGCAAGGTGTTATGTAATTATAATGGTTGTATACTACCATGACCCCACCCACCCTCCCCTTTTAAACCTATTGTGCAATGATAATGTTATTTATACTTGTTATATTTATGCCTTAATCTGCGATTCTGTTTCATACATACTTGTTTGGTCGTATCATCACATGATTATTACCATATGCTTTCGCCGCTTACTCGTTAATTATAATGCTATATTATGTTGGATATTTACGTGCTATTTATTCTTGTTTGCATTTATGGTATCTTTTATAATTATGATTAATACTTATTTGTTTGTTTGTACCATCGTATGATCGTATCTTTATGCTTTCATACGCTGCACACGCTGCTTATACCTTGATATAATGTTGTTGTTTATTCTTGCCTTACAATTGTTTATACTTACGCTATCGCCTATACTAATGTTTAATATATGTTGCTTTAATATGCTATCGCCAGACATTATAATCATATGCTTTCGTGATACGCACTAGTTGCTTATATCTTATATTATGTTGGATATTGTTGATGGAGGATGGGATTAGGACCTTACTTAACATCGAGGCACCTTACGGTGCATTTTGAGGAACTGTGAATTTGTTTGCTGCTATATATAATTGTATATTGTTGTGCTGGAACCGTAACTTTGTTTTCATTATACTTGATACATGTTTGTTTAATGTATGGATATATTTTCCATGAACATGTCTTGATATGATATTGGTTGTTGTGGAACTGTCACATTCCTTTGATTATACTTAATGGATGCTGCTGCTGAATTGTAATAATTGAGATGTGCATGATGTATACCGTTATTGATGATTTGGAGTTATTCTGTATGATGATTGTTTGATGCTCAATAGAATGGAAAATGATGGGTATATCGTATGATTCCATGCTGTGGGGTACGCTGCTATTAGTGGATGTGTACAGGGTAGTATATATGGGTCGGGTAGCTATCGTTCGTGCGACGTTATGTTCTCTATTTGTTGCTGCTTTGTGTGATGGGTCATGTTTCTATTTTAGGTGTGTTCGAGTGGCTGAGTCTTGATTAGGCTTTTGAAAAGGGTGATATAATGATTTCTATGTTTAGTATTGAGTCATTCATAGTTGCTTGTTCTACGAGTTGTAGAAATTGTGTTGGGACTTTTGAGCTAAGTAGGAAGTAGTTTAGACGTAGCTGTTGTACGTTATTAGGAGGCTGGAAACGCTGCTACACTACACCGTTGTTGCCAAGTATGCAATTATGTCAGATTATGGCCCGATATGGAAAAGCCTAGTAGTCTTTGTTTTGTCACTGATCGTGTTCTCATGTACCGTTAGGTCAGCAGTGGTGGGGATTAGGGTTGGCCAAATGAATTGTAATGGATGTGTGAAGTGAAAGATAAGTATATGAATTGTATTTGTATACGACTTGTGTTTTAGTGAGACTTTTTAATATGTAAGACTTGTGTGTGGTTATGAAGTTTGAAATGATGGTGGATGGATATGTTGTTTGTATATATTGGAGAGTAGAGTATATTTGTACTCGTCTTACTGTCGTCTGGTGTAAATGTCATCATATTTCATTTGTTGTCCGCTAAGTCCGTCAGATTGTGTATTGAGGAGTTGAGGGTTGGTATGCTGTGGGTTTGATATATTCGTGTTGTTAGCACGCATAGCATGATGTTGCTTGTATGTATGGTTATCTCTATGGGTGTTAGACGTATGCTTTGGTTTATTTACATGGTTAGGCAAGTCATAATTGGGTAAGTGGTGATGGTTTGGTGGACGTGTTTAGAACCTTATGGCTATAGAACATGTATATATATATGCATAACTTGGGTGTTGTAGTATAATATATCGAAAGACGTGTTAGTGAGGATGTTGTGCGTTATAGTCGAATATATGAGTTATTCGTAATATTATGAGTTATTTATTTGTATAGTTAATTGTGTGGTCTATGACTTGATGATACTTGGTGACCTAGGTTAAAATTTGTAGGGTTCTTGAAATGTGCGATCTCAGTATTTTGGAGTTGTTGTGCGTAGTACGTACTATAAAATGTGTTAACTAAGATATTTGTATGCTATGCGCTAGTCATGAGTATAAGTAAGAACTCAATCGAGATAGTAGAAGTTGATGTGGGCATATTCGATGTGAACAACTTATGGGTGGTAACGAGGAAATGATTTGCGTGGGGCACTAAGGAGATCATAAGGTATTCGTGAGTAAGTAGGATAAGAGATTACAAAAAAAAAAGAATAAAAGGATAAATGAAGGATTAAAGTTAGATGTATAGGAACACCGTAGTCAAAGACATGGGTAGTGTGAGGAGTTGGTAACGTCGTTAACATCAAGTAAAGTATAATTGGTTAAAGGCAAATCAGGACGTGGAGTATGAGGGAACAAAGACTAGTAATGAGGTAGTGGCATATAGTACAAGTAGCCGATTTGGGTACTAAGTTAATTGTTATATTATTTGAGGATAAGAAATAATGGACTAGGCGAGATTATACAAAAATAATCTGTTGACTGTGAGATTATACAGAAATGACAGTACAAATAGAGATGGGTTTTGGAGAAAGAGCTATCATATAGAGTAAGAGTATAAATTTTAATAAAGATAAGTACAATGTTTTGGTGAGTAAGTATAGTAATCAAGTATGAGTTTTGAGGACAAATGTATATTTTGGAGAGAAAAAGTGTTTACCTAGAGAAATAATGGTATGATGACAAGAATTGTAATAAAGACATAGATACAGGAATGAAAACTTATGCAAAATAAGATGGAGAATGTATAAATTGGTACATGTTGACTGGTGTAAGGGATTAGTATGGTGTATTGGTAGACACTTGATTTAAATGGATTAGGGATAAGGGTTACTAGAATGAGTTTAAGGAAACAGATGTATAATAATGATGTCGAGTATGATGCAAATGATTGTGATAATAGAAGTGGGAATCTAGAAACTCAAGTAAATTTAGGATTTGATGTGTTGGGTATGATGTGCTGGTATCCGTTAGTGGAGGTGACCAGCAAGACATGAGAATGAAATGGTTAAGGTTTGGATCACATTAGGTGATCATGAAAGTGGGTGTAATACTATGGGTGCGTTGCGTGTGGCATAGGAATAATTACGTATGTGCTTGCATTACTGATAAAATAATAACAGAAAGTGCTCGAAAGTGCTAACCGCAACAGTCTAAATGGTTACCTCGATACAAGTCGTTATGGTGGAGAGCGTTTTGTATGCATACACCACCCTATTGGTGCGACCATTACACTACGACAGATTCCCCGGCTGGGAATGGTCATTTTCCAATTACCTCATATGGGCCCGTGAACGAATCGATACATAGGGCGAAAATCACGTTAAATAATGACTAGGAGAGTCATTAAATCACCACTGGCAATACTAAGGGTGACAGTGTCCCCATATGCGGCTACCTTACCAACCTTGACTCAATAATGTTTAACATCGCAGACACCCGAGTATTTAACACTTACTTCTTTTCTCATTTTCTCATTCTTTATATTACTCAAGTGATAACTCATATTAATTGATATCGTCGAACTTGTATAATGAAATTTTAGTTCTAACAGTTCTTCTCAGAAACTAAACACATGTAAAACTTAAATATTTATTTTGAAATTCAGTTCAGAATTTTAAATATTTTTACTATTCATTATTTTACTATTCATAACGGTCACTATTCATCATTGTACTATTCATCACGGTTACTATTCATCATGATTTATACGTATTTTATACGTATTCGTATTTTCGTATTTTGTATTTCTATGTATTTTTATACTTATACGTATTCTTATACATCGTATTTCTACGTATTTTTATACTTATACGTATTCTTATACTTCGTATTTCTACGTATTTTTATACTTGTACGTATTTTTATACTGGTACGTATTTTTATACTTGTACGTATTTTTATTAAATGATTTAGTTAATGTAACTAGGTTTCCTAATCATTAGTTTCTTTTAAATGTTTATACTTAACTTTTCTACAAATATCTAAAAGTCTTTAGATATTTAATCTAAGTGTAAAGTTCTATTTTTATTTACTAAGTATAATTATAGTTTCAAAGTCGTTAAGTTCGTTTTGCGTTTAGTGATTTGTAATAATATTTTAAAAGTAAAACTCGGTTAAGTTTAGTCATATAGTTAACTAAAAATTTAACGGTTTCCATTTTTAGCGATGTTGTCGAAGTTCATTTAAATAGTCCGTATGTCCAAATCCATATTTAAGCAAAGGTAGTAGCACTTGAATTTGTTCATTTTAATATACATAACATTTATTTTTATCGGTTTCGTTGATTCTTTTTATTAACGATTTATTATACAGTCTAATATAATCCTAATTACTATTCAAATTTAGTGACTAAGTGACAAATTCATTTTGATCAAAATTGACCCATTTTTAATATTAAAACCGTGGCCTCTTTTTTTTTACATACATATATATTTTTCTCTTTTGTCTTTTTTATAATTGATTAACTTAACTAATTAAATTACTTTAGTGATAAAAGTAAAAAGTGAAAAAATTCATTTTAAGTCCAAAAAGGCCCTAAAAACCGTGGCCTCTAATTTACTTAAGCATTTTATTTTCGTTTTCTAATTTATCGGTGTTTGACTTAAAGTTTTTATATACTAATTATTTAAATTATACTAAAGTGATTTCACTAGTTTACAATTTTCACTAAACATTTTATTTCATTTATGAATTGTGTTTTATAACACTTTATATTTCTAACTTTTATATCTTAAAGATTTAGCTTATTTAACTTATATATTTAATAATGTAATTATTCACTAATGAATTATAACAACAATTAAATAAAACTTTATAAAATATATAAATCAAAACATGTACACAAGTGAAGAACACATGAAGATTAACATGAACACTTATAAATTTCTTATGAACATCAAATACTCAAATTTTCATATGATCATATAATTTGCTCAAATTTTACTAATAGGTCTAATTAATCTAAACTAACATAACATGTTATTTACAAAAATTAAAACTAAACATAGGTCCAAAAATAGTAGAAAAACCGTGGCCCTTGAATTAATTTCACAATTTTCATTCTTTGATTTTTATACTACTAATTCTATATCTTTTATCCTTTATAAATTTATATGTATTCATTATAAGAAAAACTCATATAAAACATTAACAAATAAAAACAATAAACTTTAAACATTTAAAATCAATCATATAACAACATGTAAAAGAAATGAATATTTAACATATAAACCTTCTTTTTAGTATTCATTTATTATAGTCTTTTTAACATATATTTAACAAAAATTAAAACGAAAAATTAACAAAAATAAAGGGTGCATGCCGTGTAGAATTTTGGTGAGCACAACAATTTATTTTTCGATTTTTATCTCCTAATTTAACATGTGGTACTAGGTGATCATAAACACAATAAATATAACACATAACATTTATAGCATGCGATTTACAAAATTTAAACTAGTGTGCGGGGGCACCTTAATTTAGCTCAGTATGATTTTTCTAGCAATTATCCGGGTCCACTATATTGTCGAATATGCTTAAATCCACCCCGTCACTTGGCTCTTCATCTTTAGATTAAGAAGTACATACAAGAAAGATTACTAAGTTAGTAACAAAGTTTCTACTAAAATAAAACTAAGACTATAGTTTTCATAATTAATTTATTTTAGGTGAAGAATAGTTTCATTTTATTTTGTGAATTATGCTCATTAATATTTAGTAGGAAAAAGAGAAAGTGAAATAAATCAACTTATGAAGAGTTTTTTATTTTAGTGAATAGTGAAAATTTAAGTGGAAAACTTAATTAAAGAAGATGAAGATCTTGAGTTTTTCTTTTTAGAACTCTACTTTAATTTTCTAAATCTTATTTAATAAGTGTTGTAGTACTATAATTTATGTAGAAATGATACTAGTTAAGTAGTGAATTAGGTGGAGTAATTTATAACATAAATTAAAGTGAAATAAATTTAGGAATTGAAATAAATAAGAAATAGAGGATGAAGATCTTCATGGAAATGAAGAACACTTAAGAACTAGTGTTCTTACTTAGAAAATAAAAAGAAAGCTTTTGTTTTAGAGAGGATTTGTGTAGTATGTTAAGTTTGAGTGGAAAATGAAAGTTGTAGTAGTGAATTGTATAAGTAAAGTATGTAGTATGTAGTATGTATTATGTATTTAGAAAGTATAAGCTTTAATTTTAATTAAGCTATTTAGGTGATGATGAAAAACATAGGAGTGTAAGTGATTTAGAGAAGTTAGTAAAGCAAAATGGAAGAGGATAATCTTGAGCTAGGTGAGCTCAAATATCTCGGCCAAATTGAGTCCACTTGGGCTCGATTTTCGTTTTTGAAATTTTCGATTTGCGCGCACGCGAAAAGTCTCGAAATAAAAGATATGATATTAAAATAGTGTTTCGAAATAAGATCGAAAATAAAAATGAAAATAAACTTCGAAAGGAGACTAAAACAAAAATTGGGTTTTAAATCCTCGAAACTTTGAATAAAAATTTATTAGGTCGAAATACTTATTTTTTTCGTTGAATGTTAACGATTTAAATAATTATAATCAAACGTCAAAAAGTTTATCAGTTTAAAATAAGTGTGACTTACTATTTCGATATTTAGCGAAACTATTAGTTAAATAGAATCGAAATAGTAATTAGATATTAATATAATATGATTTATAAATAAAAATCAAAATGATTATATTTTCAACTAAAGTTTGATGTTAAGTGTTGTATTTTGTGTAAGAAAATTTGGAAGAGGATAAGATGGTTGACTTGGATTTGCGTGTTTGAAATCGTTGACTTGAATTTCAAAGACGGGAAATTATAAGGGTCCATTTTTATTCGAAAATCAAAAATGTCCGAAATTGAATTCTATGATTAAAAGGTTTTACTTTTATTTTTATGAATAGTAAATATAACTTAACCTTTTGAAATTTGAAAGGCGATATTAGTTTTGTGTTGATTATTATAAAATTTTGAAATGTGTTTCTTTTTGAATTCTAAAGATTATACAACATATTTTATTTTTCAAAATTTTTATATTTGGACTTAAGAAATTTAGTATTATTTGGCGAAAAAAATTCAGACGCATTTTTATTATAAGTAAAAGGATGAATTTAATTTAAGGAATTAAATTCTTTTATAATATTGTGTTACAAAAACACGGGGTGTTACAATCCTACCCCCTTAAGAAAAGTTTCGTCCCCGAAACTTGGATAGAGTGGATAACTGCTCGAGGTTTAAACAAGGCAGTTAGAGAGAATATTGAGATTTTACAAATTTGGTTATTAACATTTGGTTTTGTTGGAATAAGAGTTTTTGAAAAGCTTGACTTTTCTAATTAATATAGAAACGTCGGATAGAGTGAAAATATTGGAGAACAAAATCGTGTTTGATTTATTAATGAGATATTTAAATAAATATAGAAATGTTACTAGAATGTTATTTTTGAAAATGACGCGAAAGAGATTCACAAAAAGGTAGGGCCTAGAAGTTTTGTACGGAATTAAATTAAATTAAAAATAATAAGAGTTTTAAGAATAATAAAAAAAACAATTTATTTAATTTTGAGAATAAATGTTAGCCTCAAAATAGGCAAAAATAAGATTCTTTAAAATCTAATTAAGGTTAAAATATAATCAAATTATTATCCTACCCCCAAAAGGTAGGGCCTAGAAATTAGAGTAAGGAATCAACAGAAATTGGATAGAGTGGTGTTATGAGTAAAGCGGTAATATTGGAGTAAACACTGGTCACAAGGGAAGCAGGCGATGGCTATATCAGTAAGGAAATATGCTGGTAAGGGTAAGGATACGTGCAAGTAGGACGAGGAGTTTCGAGGGATATTAATCGGTAGTCTTTATAGGGACTAGGTGGGAAACATATGAGATAGGATGGTGATGACAAAAATTGTATTTTGAGCCTAATGTTAGTTCATTGATTTGATAATTTGTAGAAAGGTCATGACAAGAGTAAAAATCGAGATAGCCAAGCGTGAAGATGTCTCTCTTGTATGCATAGAACGCGTGTGAAGATATGTCGATTATTTAAAGGCGATAGGTTTCATTCCTAGCGTAGGTATCTATGAGCTATATCTGTATCTATGAGCTATGTCGATCAATAGGCATGTTTAGAAGTGTCATTAATGACTTAAACTTCGAGGACGAAGTTTCTTTTAGAGGCGAATAGAATGTCGCGCGTCCTATTTCGTGATATTTCCTGCTTTGATATATGTATGTTGGTGTGCGCGTTGTTGAATGTGTGTGATTGTCTGAGATTGTAAAGTGTGCAAGTGAAGTGGGATGTATGAATGTATATGTGTGTGTGTGGATAAGGAATAGTTGAGGTTGTAGTCGGGTTTTGGTTGTATGAATGTGGGCGGTTATGCAGACGTGTGTGGGCTATAGTAGCCGTATACTCATGATTTTCTTTGCCGCTTTACATCGATTTTCCGTGGCTGCAGCTGTTAGTTAGAGGGTTGTGGATCGCCACCTTCCTCTTGTTCGCTCCAGTGATCTCAATGGTTGTACGCAATCGCCATTGTTGTCGTGTTGTTGCTATTATATGCCGAGTTAGGTGACTATAGTGTAGTCGTGAGTGGCTGTGTGTGTGTGTGTGTGTTGGGTGTGTCATGACTCTTATTTGTTGTTATTATCAGTAATTTTGGGGTCATTCTTTGCTCATTTTGCCTCACGTTCTACTAGTGGTAATTCGATTAGAAAACGTAGAGCCTTACTTCCTAGTAAATGGCTTAAAGAGTCAAGTTCTAGTAGAGTTAGGTTCTTTTGTTGTTTGGAGCAAATTTGAATTTCTGGACGAAATTCTTTTAAGGAGGGAAGACTGTAATACTCCTATTTTTGTATCTCGTTATAAGCGAAGTCTCACACTTCCAGTAGGGTCTTATAGTTGAAGTCGAGCTTATACGAGTTCATACTATTTTCTTAAGTGGAATTTTATATAAACACAAATAACAATAATAATAATACATGGAGACCTGCTCCTTCCCCTGGCCTCGTCGTTCACCTCTTCTGCGTCTATCCACCTTTCACCCATCATCAATCATCATCCTCTTCTTTGTTTAAGTTCACTCATCATCTCCATCATCATCTTCTTCGCCGTCACCTTGGTCATCATCACACTCACCGCCTTCATCGCCTTCTATTTCGCTTATGATGCCGATGCTCGCAAGTTCACTTCTTTTCGCTCCAATCCTTTGAGTCAAGCGTCGATTAAATCAGAATTCCTTGGGTATAGCCTCCTCATATAAGTATCGAAGGTATAATTTGTAGTTAATCATTCGATTTCACTTTCGTCTGATTTTAACCTAGTTTTTGGGGCTTTTCAATTTTGAATCGATTTATTTGATTTTAAGTGTCGAATAGTAGGTATTTAACTAGTAATTGATAGTGTAATCGTTAATTGTAGAGTGCGTGTTTAATCAAGGCGATTACGAGATCTACCGACTTTGAGCTCTGGATTTTCGTGATTCTCATTTCGAGGTAAGGGTCCTCCCTTACTTAGTCTGATTGTATGTATTTTGTGAGTGTGTTTATGTGGAATAAAGCATGATTTGATGTCGGGGTGGTGAAAGCTTCTGTTTTGGCCGGCTTGTGGTGCGTGTTAACCGAAAATGTGTATGTTGAGTTGAGTATTGCTCTTGCCGCCGCTGCTTCTGTGTCTTTGCTGCTACTCTGACGTTGTTGACGTTCGTGTACGTGAGTTGTGAGTCATTTGTAGTGTAAGCTGATAATTGTGTGCGTGTAAATATTGGATTCGTTAGGAACGAGTAATAGTGGTGTGATTGAATGTGAATTGGATGTAAGATTGGTGGGTAAACGTTAATTGTGGGTTATTGCTGGTTAGTGTGTGTAAAGCTGCTGTTAGCCTTCTGTCTGTTACTACTGTGATTTGTCCAGCTCGACCTTAGGGCTGAGTTCGTGTGTTAAGGTAGGAATCATTTTATTTTGAATTGTGAGTATGGAATATTAGTGGTGCCTCGTGTATGTACGCTTATAGTGGACTGTACTGTGAATGTGTGAAGGTCGGAAATGGTTGTTTAGTCGCTGTCCATGTCTACTGTTTTTGGTCTTGAAATGATGCTCGAGAGTGTATGAGTTAGTCTAGGTAGATGTGAGAAGTGGCCGAGTATAGGGTTGATTTTGGGATTGTTTTGGGTTGTAAAAAGGGACTGATTGCGGGACTGTTTCGGGTGTGTATAGGGGCTGTGGCTGCCGTGTTGCTGCTGCCTTGATGTTGTCTTCAAGGCTGCTGTGTTGGTCCTCTTTGGTCGTTGTTTGTGCCGTGTTATGCTGCTAATTTTTGCCCCTACCCTAGCTACTGTACTCTGCTGCCTTTTTGCCGTGGTATTAAGGTTGTTAACAACCCAAGTTAGGCTGCTGTGACGGCCAAGCTTGGGCTGCGATTGTAAGACGATTGTAGGCTATTGTGTGGACTGTTTTGGTCGTCGTTGCTGTCTTGTTTGATAAGCTACTACTGCCCCATTTTGAAAAAGGTCATTCCTACCATGTTGAGTGTTGTTTTGTAACAGAGATGATGGTGTTTAATTTGAAAGTTGGCTTAAGCTCACATAGGTTAAGACGAGTAAAATCCAAGGTAGAAAGAAATTGATATTTAATGATAGAATAAAGCGAGTGTATACTTGAGTTATGTTTGTCGTATGAGCCTTTAAGGTTGTTTAAGTAATTGTATGGGTTTGGAATCGTTCTCTTGCCATGACGTTCGTACTCCGGTGATGTGGGTCTGTGTGGCCCGGTGTTGTGGGTCTGTGTGGCCCGGTGATGTGGGTCTGTGTGGCCCGGAGATGTGGGTCTGTGTGGCCCGGTGTTGTGGGTCTGTGTGGCCGGTGTTGTGGGTCTGTGTGGCCCGGTGTTTGGGTCTGTGTGGCCCGGTGACTTGGAGGAGTTATGATTGGCGGAGTTGTGGAGCGTTGACGATATGGTAAGTCCCCTGTGTGGAGTTACACAGTGGGGTCCTTGTCTTTGCTTGATTTATGAGATTGTCTGTTACACGTCCGAGCTAGTACACGTGAAGTGTTTCTAATGGTAACTTAAAAGTGTAAGCGTAGTTTCATAGCCTCCCTTTTCACGTCTCAAGTTACTTAAAGTTTTGTTTTTCCTTCGCGCTTATTACGAGTTTGAGTAAAGGCTAACTAGGTGGTTGTTGTTTCTGTCCTGTCTTCCCCACCCCCTTTAGGTACTCGGACGTGACTGTGCTTGTGTTGGGAACGCTTGGAGGGAATCGCTGGAGTCTGGTCTCGAGTCTAGCTCCACCATAGACGTTACTTTTCGTTATTGTCTTTCGCTTTTCTCACTGCGTCTTTATTCTTGTCGGGGTTGGCTGATTGTAGCTGAGAGTTTATTCACCCTTTGATGCTATCGCTTTCTTTTATTTATATCCAGGTTTTGTTTGAGACATACAGTGCTTACCTACTGACCTGCTCTCACGGTCCTGTGAACATCTATTTAGTTGGGGTCCGCCTCGCTTAAATGGGGTGTTACACACAACACACTACAGACATTACAAACCCACGGCCAACACCACTCATCACCCATATTCATGCAACACAATCGATTCTTATGCGATCCATTAACAATTCATGTGATTAACTCAATTAAACATGCATTCAAACACTTCTAGACTTAATCAAATCATCATATTTCATAGTTAAACTTAGGTGATTCAAACATTCTTCAAAGATCAACATGATTAAGCCAAAACAAGAAGAAAACAAGAGAACAAACACAAGCAAGGGGCTCGGCCCCCTACCCATACATCTCGGCCAACTCAACAACACACCACCAATTCGTTTTTATCAATTTACAAGAATGAATAATGGTACAATATGAGGATTATGCATGAAAATATGATGTTATGACAACCCTAGTATGAGGCCATGGATCTAGCATGATTTAAAGACAAAGACAACAAACAACATCAAGATTTGTATATACACAAAAGATCAACAATGAAGACAACAAGATCAACATCAACTAGGCCTCATACATGCTAAAATATAACTAGATCACACCTAATTACCTTTTCAAGATCAACTCCTTGCTATTCTTCCTCCTCTTCTACCAATATGGTGTCTCCTTCTTCAAAGTCTTCTTCTCCTTTGATGATCCAAGCCAAAACATACAAATAATGAATACACAACATGATAACACATAGGATAATATAAAACCAGAAAATAAAAGAGATAAAAAGGAGATCATACACTAAGGGAAAGGCTAGGAAAGAGCTAGAGCACAAGAGATGAAAGCTTGGATGAAAACAATAGAGTTTTTAGGAGTTTTGAGAGAGATTTGTGAGACGATTAAGGGGGATGAATGGGGATGAGATAAGGGAGAGGTTAGGAAGGGAGAAATCAGATTATAATGTTGCTAAGATTAGGAGATAATAGGATATATAATGCCTTGATCAAAAAGCTACCCACAAAACCCTAAACCCAACCCGAGCCGGGATTTCGGTTCGGTCCAGGATGGACCGGTCCAGATCGACTTCTAAAAATTTGGCGAGTGACGGCGAAAAATACGCAGCTTTAGCCTTTTGAATCACCCGAATCTGAGTCCAGATGAGGAAATTACACCGCTTTTAAGCTAATTACTCCGCTTTTAAGTTCGACTAGAGTGTAGCTTAATCCACGCGACAGTGAACTGATTTTCTCGAGCTAAAAATGAGAAAATCAAGAGAAATGAATTACGAATATTATTGAGACGAACAATTAATATTAGGAAAAGTCTGGTGTTACAATTTCAGAACACCCTACCCAACCAAAGGCCGAAATGTCACTCACTAGAGCTCGCCAGTCGCAGACATCGCCCACAAACCAACACGGTCCTTTCCAAACAAGACTTTGTCCTCACTGCACATCCCGAGAACTTCCCAGAGGCCACCCATCCTAAGACTACTCTCCAAAGAAGACGCTTAATCAAGAGTTCTTAAGATGAGCCACCGTAAGTTAAGATGATCTTGTTGATATGAGTAGTACTTACAATCCTTTTAAGCACTATGTCACTTGAGCTAACACATGAACCTCTTCAACGGGGTACCCGGCCCGAATAACCTCGGACAACACCGGGTGTTACACATGTAGGGATCGGATCCCATTCACTAATCAAATATTAGTGTAAATCAAATTACTCTAATTTGATTTAGCAAGATCTATTGTAGTACAAACTTACTTTGTTACAAGTTTAGAAATATTATACCTTTCTCAAAGGGAAATATTGGGCACAAAACTAGAACTCCTTTCTAGTTTTGTTTCTTGAGCTAACAACATGGATGATCCTCCAAACCCGAGTTTCCATAATAGGAAACCTCCTCTTGGGCCACCCCAAGAACAACTCCAAAACTTACAAGTGATTTTGATCTAGAAATCACTAATAAGCACTTGATAATATGTGAATATTAGTATTACTAACTCTTAGTAATATCTAGAAATATAAGTACTAGTTACTTATTATAATGTGAGAGTTTTAGAGAGAAAAATGGAGAGATGAGATAAAATGCATGAATGCTTTATCTTTCTTTTGCCTTGTGTTTTATAGGAAAAACAAGCAAAACAAAGTGTGTATCACACACAAAGGGGGGCCGGCCTACATGCATGGCAGAGCGGGAAAGCGTGTTCTCATTGTTTAGAACAATCACAAGATCGTAATCACGATGTTAAAGACGACGGTAATAACAAAGTTCTAAAGACAAAAGAGAATCTTCTTTTTCCCTCTTCCCTTGCTTTGGACGGTTTTAGGCTCTTATTATGGGTCCAATTTGTTTTCAATATTTGTCTCACAAATACTTATAACTAGTTTTAAAGCCCGTGCGATGCACGGGTTTTAATAATGTGTATTTAATAATGAATGATTTTTTTTTTTTTTTTTAATGAGTAAGTTATATTTAATAATGAATGATTTATCTTTTTTTGATAAAATAATGTAAATGAAATTTGTCAATAAAAATACATCATTTCCTTAGCAATTTATGACTATTTTTTATTTTTCTATTCAATTTAAAATTAAAACCAACGGATTTTGACTAAATCCAATGAAATTTGTCGATAATTCAATTGTCATCTAATTTGAAACTTTACATATTTGATTCTAATATTTGCATGTGTGCTCAAGTCCATTGCTCGACGAAAATTATCATACATGACTAATATTTATATGATTAGTCCTTTATCTCGGGATATGAATATTACCATATGTCTCACGTGTAACCATTTCACATGTGAGATCTACAATAAAGTAACTAAAATCTATTATAAAACGTAAAAATAATTTTGAAAATAAAATAATCTTATCATAAGATCAGATCGCTTTATATGAAAATTTATATATAAATTATATGCATAATATAATAGTATATTTTCAACTTAATACTTTTTAATACTTTTGAGTGTGAATTGTGGGTATTTTTACCAAAATTACCTTATATATGCTACATTTATTTTTAAAAAATGGAAAATATTACCTTAATTATTTTTATTTTGGAAAAAAAAACTACCAACATCCATCTACACCATAAAGATTAGTTTTTTTCCATAATTTTCGGATACTCTCCTACAAAATTGACATTGACATTAACTATTAAATCAAAACTTAACACGAAGAAACTAACTAAAAGATCAAACATTATAAATTATAAAAATTTATCATATAACGATAAATGACTTTATTTGAAAATAAGACAATTAATAAGTCTTGTTTATCTTTTTAACCTTTCATGTTACATATTCATTAGTATCGCTACTGGTTTTGTAATCAAATTTACTCAATGAGAACAAAAAATCTGGAACTTAAAATATAAATCTAAAACATATACAACGGAAAAAAGGATCATCACTAATTCAATCGAGCTATGTTTAAATAAAAAACATGGTAATTAAAAAATAAAACAGTTCAAAATTATATACTTTTATCAAATCAAATACACCGTAAAAAATAGAAATAACACAAATCGTAATCATAATTAAAACATACTAAACTTAAACTATTAACGTAGTACGAAGTACCTAGGAAGATCAAGCAAATGGTTTTTTTTTTTTTTATGTATATTATTAGCGAGATTTAATTTGAGCAAATTGATCTTTAAGATCCTACGGTTCAAATTTAGATGTAGGATTGAAAAGATAGGGTGGACTTACATGATCCTATTTTTATATATAAAAAGGGTTAAGACATACCTAAAAATCATGTAATGTATGATAACTAAATAAGGAAATTTTGTAGATTATTTTTTTAGTCTTATAAAACTTAAAAAAAGGTTAGTCTTAATATTTTTTTAGCTAAGTTTTTGATTTTTTTTTTTTATTTCCTAGTCTTAATTTTTTTTTTAAGCTAAAAAATTTCTAATGTTTCATAATTAAATAAGGGAATTATTTCTCATGTAATTATTTCTTTCCAAATTATTATTTTTTCACAATTTAATTTATTTTCTTAATGTAATTTTATGATTGGCTTAAACTCCTTGAATTAAGGAGAGGGCTCAAAAAAAGCCTCTTTTACTTATATATATTGATTTATCACTTAATCATCTAATATGATAAAGTACAAATTATCAAATTGAACTCATAACTCTTCTTTAACATATATGTACACTTACACATATTTAAGAATTGTACTTTTACTAATCTCATTAGTAAAATATACATAATTAGTGAATTAACGGTTAATCACTAATTCATATCTCCTCTAATAATTTTATCGATATAAAATTAAATCACTCGAGTTCACAACTCGATTTCTCTCTAAATTAATACACTGACTAACCGTTAGTCGATTTATCAAGTTACTAATATAATCGTATCTCATACAATATATTAGCTTAAATATTTGGAGTACGTTCCTATAGGTGTGACTTAAAGGGATCAATTGATTACCGCCGTTCTCACGACAATAACGTCAAACTCTAGTCAGCCAACCGTTATTGATTTACGTTAATCAATTGACAATAATACAGGATTATCCCTATGTATTCCTTAATTGAGATTTATTAAGTAATCGCACTATTGTGGAGGACACATACTCCAACAATCTCCCACTTGTCCGAGACAAGTTGTGCATTACCAATTCTCATGTCCGGTTCACATCTCCCACTCGATGCAAGGTGTCTTACAGTGTCGTGACTTGCATCCCGAGATATAAATCGTGAGTGGTTTTCTCGATAAGGAGAGAATGCCTGACCTGAATCTACCGTAGATTTTACCGAAGCGTGTAACGCATTTTCAAAGAACTACTCCTCGAGTGGCCCAAAGATGTTTTACCCCGACAAGGGTGGACATTTCCTTCCACTCGATTGTCTTTGTATGATGCGGATCACCATGACCCCAAAGATGCCCTTATAACCCCTTTCACTGGCATGGCTTAGGACAAAATAAAAGTCACTCTGAAACCGCACCGACTGCATAATCAGCCCAACAAAGAATCGACTCAAAGGAATACTATAAAATTCCCACCACGACCAGGTTTCAATCTTATTGAAAAGGAATTCTATAAGCGTCACTGTCCGACAGAGTGTTTCACAGTCTGTCTATGCAAACGATCAGTCATCACATATGACCCTATGGTGTTAAACCCACCATCGATCGACTTGCAATCTAGTCTTTCCGAGACGTCACCTCATATGAGAGACTAGGGACCAAATACTTAGTTTACACCGTTCACTTGAATATGTTCAATGTTGTCACACAACTATTCGGATAAACAAAGTATGCATTCATAATGACTTAAAAGAGTAAATATATATACTCTAAACAATGAATGTTATATTCATATATGTAATAGGATGCTTTATTCAATTACATATCACGAATCTAAAGGAAATCTAGCATACGCCGCAACCCCATGGAGGCGGTGTGCGCGTCATGCTTAGCCCTCGAAAAGGGGCTTGGTTAAAGGATCAGCGACATTGTTGTCTGTCCCAACTTTACAAAGATCTATTTCCTTCCTTTCCACATTATCTCTAATAACGTGGTATTTCCTCAAAACATGTCTAGACTTATTACTAGACTTGGGCTCTTTTGTTAGAAAGATGGCCCCCACTATTATCACAATAAATAGTGATTGGATTTGCGGCACTAGGGACTACTCTTAGTCCACCCAAGAACTGCCGAATCCATACAGCTTCTTTAGCAGCTTCCCAAGCTGCTAAATATTCAGCTTTTGTTGTAGAATCTGCTGTGACTCTTTGCTTGAAACTTTTCCAAAGAAACAAAGACTTCATAAAGACATAGCCGGATTGGGATTTCAGATAATCCCCATCGGTTTGGAAACTTGCATCCGTGTAACCCTTTACACGTAACTCAAGTTCTCCTCCAAACACTAGAAACGAATCCTTAGTTCTTCTCAAGTACTTAAGGATGTTCTTCACAGCTATCCAGTGACTCTCACCGGGATTAGCTTGATACCGGCTTGTCATGATCAAGGCGAAAGCGACATCGGGACGAGTGCACGTCATAGCATACATGATTGATCTTACAGCGGAAGTATAAGGGATCAATTTCATGCGTTCAATTTCCGCAGGAGTCGTAGGACATTGAGATTTCTTCAACGTCATTCCTACACTCATCGGAAGAAAGCCTCTCTTGGAGTCTTTCATATTGAACTTATCAAGAATCTTATCGATATAATTTTCTTGACTTAATGCTAGTATCCTCTTGGATCTATCTTTATAGATCCGGATACCCAAGATGCGTTGTGCCTCTCCCAAGTTCTTCATTTGGAAATGGTTTCCCAATTCCACCTTTACCGAATTCAGACTTGGAATGTTATTTCCAATCAGTAGTATGTCATCCACATACAAAACAAGGAAGGTTACCTTGCTCCCACTAAACTTCATGTACAAACAAGGTTCCTCGGTACTCCGAGCGAATCCCTTTTGTTTGATAACATGATCAAATCTGTGATTCCAACTCCTTCATGGTTGCTTAAGACCATAAATGGATCTCTTAAGCTTGCATACTTTCTTAGGGTTGGATGTATCTACAAAACCTTCAGGTTGTGTCATAAACACTTCCTCTTCTAGAATCTCATTCAAGAAGGCGGTTTTTACATCCATTTGCCATATCTCATAGTCATGAAATGCGGCAACCGCTAAGATTCTCCTTATGGATCGAAGCATAACAACCGGTGCAAAGGTTTCATCATAATGAACACCTTGGACTTGTGAAAAGCCCTTTGCCACCAATCTAGCTTTGTAAACATCTATATGTTTATCTATGCCGAGTTTGATTTTGAATATCCATTTACACTGAAAGGGTCTCACTCCTTCAGGTAAATCTACCAAGTCCCAAGCTTGGTTCTCGTACATAGAATCCATTTCGGATTTCATGGCCTCTAGCCATTGGTCGGAGTTGGGGCTACTAGTAGCCGCCTTGCAGGTTGAGGGTTCGTTGCTTTCGAATAACAACAAATCACCCTCCTCCTCGATGTTACCGAGGTAATGGTCAGGTTGATGACTAATTCTTCCTGACCTCCTAGGGATTATAACCGTTTCAGAAGACGAGGGAATGGTTTCCTCATTTTCTGTGTCGGTTTGTGGCTCTTGAACTTCATCAAGTTCAAATTTTCTCCCACTCTGTCTTATTAGAAATGTACTCATTTTCTAGAAAGACAGCATCACGAGCCACAAACTCTTTGTTCTCGTGAGGGTTGTAGAAGTAATAACCACATGTTTCCTTAGGATAACCTACAAATAGGGAACCTTTCCCGTCCATATCTCATATGGAGTCAGATTTCGATTTAGTGAGAATACAGCAGACGATAGTGCAAAGCCCAAAAACGATCCAGGAAGCTCACTTTGACTCATCATAGACCGAACCATGTCTCATAAGGTTCGGTTTCTCCTTTCTGCAACACCATTCAACTGTGGTGTGCCCGGAGGAGTCCATTGTGATATTATACCACAATCCTTAAGATGTGAATCAAACTCATTACTTAGATATTCGCCACCACGATCCGATCGTAGTGCTTTTATCTTCTTATCCAATTGGTTCTTAACCTCATTTTGAAATTCTTTAAATTTCTCAAAAGCATCACTTTTATGCCTTATTAAGTAGACATAACCATATCTACTTAAATCATCGGTAAAAGTAATGAAGTAATGATATCCTCCTCTAGCAGTGATGTTTAATGGACCACACACATCAGTATGTATGAGTCCTAAAACCTCACTTGCTCGTGTCCCTTTACCGCTAAAGGGTTGACGGGTCATCTTGCCTAAAAGGCAAGCTTCGCATGTACCATATGATTCGCAATCAAATGGTTTGAGAACCTTGGTCTCAACAAGTCTCTTTATGCGTCTATCGTTTATATCATTTAAACGACAATACCAAAGGTAGGATTTGTTTGATTCATTTGTTTTGAGCTTCTTGGTCTCTATATGATAAACATCATTGACATCATTCAAAACATAAATACCTCCGATTGAAATGGTTTCACCATAAACCATTTCATTAAATGAAGAAGAACACCGATTGTCCTTTATCATAAAACAAAAACCTTCCGCATCTAACACGGAGACGGAGATAATGTTTTTTGTTAGAGTTGGTACAGAATAACAGTTATTCAAGTACAACTCTAAACCACTAGCTAGAGTGAGTACAAATATTCCCACGGAAATGGCCGCTACTCTAGCTCCATTGCCCATGCGTAGATCTACATCACCCTTGGCTAGTGCTCGCACATTTCTCATCCCCTGCAAGTAATTGCAAAGGTGAGATCCACATCCGGTATCTCATACCCATGTAGAAATGTAAGCATGATTTATGTCAATCATATAAAGTCTAGAAGGAACAATATCTTTGGATGTCGCACATCCATCGTTCTTTTCCTTCAAAAATTTGGGACAATTGCGCTTTCAACGACCGGGTTTGGGCTTGCTATTCTCAATAGCCTTCCCCTTACCCTTATCTTCCTTGAACCGAGCTTTATAAGCTCCCTTCCCTTTCTTAACCCCAAAGCTTATGTTCTTCAATCTCATTGAAAGAACATCTTTTATCTCAATCCTTATTCACTTTCGTGCTATCTAGGTCGAAGCACATCATCATCACTTTAGTGAATATCTCATATGCACTTTAGTGAGTAACGAAGCGAAGTTTGAGAGAATGTGACATTGACCAAATCAATATATTTTAACGTCATTGTCAACCTTTAGGTGCTCATCGTAGGCGGCTCGTGCCGCCGCGGTGGCCCTAAGTCCGGGTTCGGTAAAGTTCTTAAGCACATTGTCGGATTGAACGGCGGCCCTTAAAGTCGAATCGCATTCGACAAAGTTGCTACCGTCATCCTTTAGGATACACTTATCCATCACGGTTCTCAACCATGAATATATACCCAAAATGGGTGCGGGAGTTAAAGTTGTCATTGCGATTTCAAATAAATTATTCTACAACAAATATGAGGAAATTAACATTCATTGTACATTAATGACATTTACTAAAACTCTTTTAAAAACAAATGTCCATTTATATAATGATCTTCCACGAAATTATATAAATGATTCCAAGACTCGTTTTTCATATAAAATTAGACATCTCATGTTTCCTTTTATATAAAAACGATAAGTCAACACTTGACTAATTCTACACTAGAATGCTTGGTTGATGATTTTCTTATAAAATGCATCCATTAGCCCCAAATAACTCTTATTTGGTTGAGTCCAAACCAAATTAGTATGGGACTTCCTCCCACTACTTACCCATGGTAACAAGGTTCCACGTCGTGGAGGTCCTCACGAACATGGGGTTCATAGTTGCCACATTTGGAAAGGCTTAATCTCAATTCATTTGTTAAAAATGTGGGTGATCTTGTCGATTTTAGTCATAATATTCTTTATAAGTGAACTAATTTTAAGAATGGCGACCTAAAAACGACAATCGGAGTGGGATATCGTGGCATGCATGGCGATTTTGGCATGTGAGCGGAAAAAATAAGCAAACAAACAAGCATGATCAAGCAAGCAAGCATAAACCTAGTATGGCCACCTAAAAATTAAAATTACAAGGAGTTACAAATTGAAAACCAACTCCTTTGGTCCCTCTTCATATGAGCTTTATCCAAGACTCCTCCTTGCAAGCTTTAGAACTCTTCTAAGGCTCCAAGTCGATCTCCATCACCGGTCTTCGATTTACAAATAGTTACAAGTATAAATTTACAAATGAATACATAGCAACCCTATTATACATTTATAAATGAAATTAACTATTAAAATTACAAACCAGCGATACGAGATCGCATTTAAATTACAAACCCACACGATATTCCCTTTCATTACGGGTAATATCGGTAAAAATATAACAAACTATGGCCATACTAGTAAGAACAAACATTCATTAAATAATAAACATTCATCCAAACATGCATAATGTAAAGCTTATAAATAAAAACATGCCAAAATCGCCCTAAGCAATAATCGCATTTAATCGTTTCAAACCGATCTCATTTTTAATCGATTAATCTCATATTAATCAATAATGCTTAAAACACCTTTTAAGCTTGAACTAAAACTTCTAAACTGATTTTAGAACACCCAACATTAGTTTATACTAACTTATGGTGATTTTAGTTCATAAACATGGTCATTTGCTAATTAGAAGTAACTTTAATCATAACCTTTTATGAATAAAGCTTTGTAAAATCAAAATAAAATAAAATAAAATCATTTTTATTTTGACAAAAATTTGGTATATTCTGGAACACTTCCAAAATATCAGAAAAGGAAAAATTTTGGTCAGAAAAATTTACGAATTATTTTATAACAAATAACATACGATTTCATCGATTTTAACTCATAAAATAAAGAAAACGTCTAAAACAGTGAGGAAAAATCCCAAATTTATACGAGAGCATCCCCATGATGTATAAAAATATTGGTATAACTTTCATGTCCAGAAAACAACGTTTACTATATTTTTGGACATAAAATGCATATCATACCGATTTTAAACAAAAATATGAATAAATACACAAAACTCAAGATCTGATTCTGAAAATTTACATGCAGAATGTATAAATATGAAATATCACTGTGTAAAAATTTCGTGACCATATTCCAACTATAACTATTTATAGAAATTATTTTAGCCAAAAACTCACTTTTTGACTCGGTTTTGTATAAAAAACATTTAAATTAGCAAACAAATTTCAAAAAATACGAAATTTGACCAGTAACTTCATGAGACCAGAAACTTTGCATGCTATAAAAATCTCGTGTTAAAACCACTTTTAACACTATTTTTGGATTTTATGTTATTTATTCTCAATAAATACATAAAACTCCAAAAACAACAAAATAAATTTGTAACTACAAACCTGGCTCTGATACCACTTGTAGGGATCGGATCCCATTCACTAATCAAATATTAGTGTAAATCAAATTACTCTAATTTGATTTAGCAAGATCTATTGTAGTACAAACTTACTTTGTTACAAGTTTAGAAATATTATACCTTTCTCAAAGGGAAATATTGGGCACAAAACTAGAACTCCTTTCTAGTTTTGTTTCTTGAGCTAACAACATGGATGATCCTCCAAACCCGAGTTTCCATAATAGGAAACCTCCTCTTAGTTGCACCCAAGAACAACTCCAAAACTTACAAGTGATTTTGATCTAGAAATCACTAATAAGCACTTGATAATATGTGAATATTAGTATTACTAACTCTTAGTAATATCTAGAAATATAAGTACTAGTTACTTATTATAATGTGAGAGTTTTAGAGAGAAAAATGGAGAGATGAGATAAAATGCATGAATGCTTTATCTTTCTTTTGCCTTGTGTTTTATAGGAAAAACAAGCAAAACAAAGTGTGTATCACACACAAAGGGGGGCCGGCCTACATGCATGGAAGAGGGGGAAAGAGGTTTCTCATTGTTTAGAACAATTGCTAGCATTGCAATCATGATGTTAAAGCATGCATGAGAATAACAAAAGCTAAAGACAAAAGAGAATCTTCTTTTTCCCTCTTCCCTTGCTTTGGACGGTTTTAGGCTCTTATTATGGGTCCAATTTGTTTTCAATATTTGTCTCACAAATACTTATAATTTATCACTTAATCATCTAATATGATAAAGTACAAATTATCAAATTGAACTCATAACTCTTCTTTAACATATATGTACACTTACACATATTTAAGAATTGTACTTTTACTAATCTCATTAGTAAAATATACATAATTAGTGAATTAACGGTTAATCACTAATTCATATCTCCTCTAATAATTTTATCGATATAAAATTAAATCACTCGAGTTCACAACTCGATTTCTCTCTAAATTAATACACTGACTAACCGTTAGTCGATTTATCAAGTTACTAATATAATCGTATCTCATACAATATATTAGCTTAAATATTTGGAGTACGTTCCTATAGGTGTGACTTAAAGGGATCAATTGATTACCGCCGTTCTCACGACAATAACGCCAAACTCTAGTCAGCCAACCGTTATTGATTTACGTTAATCAATTGACAATAATACAGGATTATCCCCATGTATTCCTTAATTGAGATTTATTAAGTAATCGCACTATTGTGGAGGACACATACTCCAACAACACACCCCCACTTGAAGAACGCAACGTCCTCGTTGCGCCTGGTCGCTACTTACAATATAGCATTCCAGAATCCTCCCCAGCTAGGTGCGTACCTGGCCAACAAGACACAGGATTCGACCACACGGTCGCCGGGTTGCTCTGATACCATTTGTAACACCCCGGCCCCAACTGAAGGCCGGAATGTCACTCACGGTAGCTCGCCAGTCGCGTCACATCGCCCACAAACCAACACGGGTCCTTTCCAAATAAGACTTTGTCCTCACTAGTGCACATCCTGAGAACTTCCCAGGAGGTCACCCATCCTAAGACTACTCTCCAGCAAGCACGCTTAACTGAAGAGTTCTTAAGATGAGCCACCAGAAAAGAAGATGCATCTTGTTGATATGAGTAGTACTTACAATCCTTTTAAGCACTATGTCACTTGAGCTAACACATGCACCTCTTCAATGGGGTACCCGGCCTGAATAACCTCGGACAACACCGGGTGTTACACCAAGGCTCTATCTTGGCCCTTGGATGAACACCTAAAATGCATGGTGAGGATGAGGTCATTAGTCCTTGTCTACTTTATGTTTTATTTTGTAATTTTCAGCTTTGTTAGTACCTAAGGTAGCCGTTTTTTTTGGGCTGATTTTGGACCATCTCTTGGCCCTTAGATCAAGCTTGAATGAAGGGCTAAGATTAGAAGCCTTGGCATATATAAGCCAAGCTTACAACATTGTAAATTTTCAGATTTCATATGATATTAAAAACCCTAAGTTTGAGTTTATCTCATCTTGTTTTCTCTTAGCTAAGTGCAAGAGTGTGAGTGTGATTATCTAGTGGCTAAGTGCTTGGATAATCCAACCCTAAATCTTTGGCTTTGTGCTTAGATTTAGGTTATCTTTTTATGTTTTCATTTAACTTACAAATTTCAGAAAAATCAAACACTTTTCTTTACTTGTTTGGCCGAGATTTTCACATCAAATTCAAGTCGATTTTAGTTGTTCTCTTGAGTGAATCCTAACCCCTTAGGTTTCATTCCAAGTAGTGACGGAAAGTGAGCATAACACCAAGACTACAAAGAAGCAGAAGATACGTCACAAAAGGAAAGCAAAACAAAACAACAAAGCATCACAAAAACGCAATCATACCTCCATCAGCAAACCAGGGCCCACCAGAGACGGTCGCGATGCATTGTCGATCTGATCAGGACGAACTGTGTCCCTACAAAATCGAATCAAAAGGCCCATAGCAGGAGTGACCCAGTCAAACTCGCCAAACCTCGACAAATCACTCAACATCATCAGAACAGCAGTTGACGCCAGCTCGCCTTTGTCTCCAAAGTGAGTGGCCGACAGAAACCACCATAGCCACAATCAGGCGCTCTGCTCGTGGCTCACCTGATCCACTCGCTTTTTCCCACCGCCCTTGAAGAAGTCATCAAACCACGACATCCGAGGCTGAAACGTGTGCTGGTCCCCCTTCGCACACCTAATGCCGCCCCCAATCAACCGAACAACCGCGGGGCTGGAGATAGCAGGACGCTCCCTGTCCCAATCAATCAAGCCGTCTCCATGCGGCAACCCCGAAACAATCGCAAGCGACGAGAAAGTAATGCCGACCTCGTATCCTGGCATATGGAACGTGTTGGTCGTGTCCCAGAACCGATCCAACAACGCCCGGATCAAGGTAAGATGCGCATTCACACTCTTCTCACGCACCTCCTTCCGCTTCGACACCAGCGGACCAAAAGTAGTGCCAAGGATTATACTCCGCGACTCGGGAGACAACCACTGGTCAAATGCGTCAAAAACAGTTCGAAAGCCAGAGAAGGTCCTCATAGTACCTAACTCGAAACCCACTTTCACCCGAAACGACAAATGCTCCAGAGGGTTCCAAACCAAACTAACGCCATCCCAGTCCTTGGCGACGTTCGTCCACAAGCGCGGTCCCTGGGGGTACGACGGCCTCAAGCCTAACTCCTCGACCACCCCCATAAACAGACCTCGCGCAGCCTCAGAAGTTGTCTAAACACTGGGCGGATGCAAATGCATCCCCAGACTATCCCCGATCAGATCTCCACTCGCCTCCGGCCCGCTCCTCATCTCCCTGCTCCTCCTCAGACCCAGGGTCACTCTCAAAGCCCTCCACGATCCGACGAGGAGGACCTCGCCTCGGCCTCACCGGAGCAGAACCTCCACCCACCTCAACCACGCCAAGGTCTACTCCTGCCTCGACCCCACCGTAACCACCAAAGACCACTACCTCGCCTTCGCCATGGTCGCTACCACCGACTTCACTCACCCACGCTTCCCATCGGACTCGACATTCCTACGACCTCCCACACGTCCTCCGCCACGACCTCTAGACGCCGGTGACGACAACAAAGACCACGCCACGCTCAACCCCGCTGGCGCACGTGCCCAGCTCCACGCCCGCCAACAGAGGGCCTAGGCAACTCAACAGCACCACGCTCAAAAGGCCTAGGCGACTCCGCAGCATTCCACGTCGCCAACAGGAACCCCTATCGACTCCACAGCATGCTCCACGTCGCCAACAGGAGCCCCTGTCGAATCCATAGCATGCTCCGCATCGCCAGCAGAAGGCCTCGTCGGCTCCACAACAACACTACGCTCGCCAAAAGAAGGCCCTGTCGGCTCTACAAAGAACACCACGCCACTAACGTAACGCAGCGCAGGACTCCAAGATGACGCCTCGCACCGCGTTCCCTGGTGTCAAAGGAGGAGGAGTCTTAAACAAATCCGACTGAGACGGACCCTAAAAAACCTCTAGCTGCGGACGTAACTCCGACATCGGAGTACGCTCCTCCCCCGCAACACTGAAATCAAGGCTATGGATGATATTCTCCATGGCACTAGACGTAGGTATCACAAGCTTAGAATCACCTGCGCAAATTAAAAAAAAAAAAAAAAAAAAAAAAAAACCACATTTAAGGAAATGACAGCAATATAATACAATAAGGAGTGCATTCTGTCAAAGTTAATTCATAATTAGTTTAAGAGCAAGGACACAAAAACAGCAAGAAAGCCAAGTGAAATAGCAAAAAGCAAGCTTTAGGCCTATTTTGACAGATGAGGCAAAAACGATGCAGAGACGCAGAAATGCAAATTTTATGACACTTATACGATATATGGGTCATAATAAGCACCCACAAAAATTTTCACGCGAAAATAACGTCCCGAACACCTTAACTGACAAGCTTTTATAAAACGCTTGCAAACTACAAAAACGGCCTTTTCTTAGCCAAAAAAAAGCCCTAACTTCCCACAAAACGACACCCTAATCAACACAGACAACATACATGACAATACATTCAAGAATCCGGGCACGAAAAACGAGGGAAGTGATTTCAAGAAACAAAGCCT
Source organism: Dianthus caryophyllus (assembly GCA_023091065.1). Lineage (NCBI taxonomy): Eukaryota > Viridiplantae > Streptophyta > Magnoliopsida > Caryophyllales > Caryophyllaceae > Dianthus > Dianthus caryophyllus. The sequence continues at coordinate 972,057 of JALGRB010000016.1, forward strand.
AACTACGCAAAAACACCCCAAAACGCCTCCAAATGACACATTCTCTACGAAATAAGAAAAACCATACACCATACTAGCCATGACAACCCAAGACGGAAGTTTTCGGCAAGTTTCGGGACCGAAAATTTTCGACCCAAAATAGACCCATACACAAAAACGGACGAATTTCCCTCGAAAGACCCGTTTTTCGCACATATTTCAACAAAACAAATTTACCCATGCATTATACTACCAACGGGCAACCTACATTGAAATTTTGAACGTATTTCGGGACGAAAAACGAAAAACGACCAAAATACCCTTGCTCCATTCAGACGAAAAACAGCCCCGAGACACAGGCTTTTCACAAACAATCACCAACAATAGCAAGACAAGCCTCATAGCACTCCCAAACACCGATTTCAAGCAACGACAATGGCAAAATTCGAATCAAACAAGACGGTTTAACATAAACCCTAAAAACGAATTTTGGGTAAAAATCGACTCAAACCGACTTCAAAACACGAAAAAGCAACTTGGGTGGGTGCATACCTTGATCCATTGCGAATTGTAGGAGGCGGAATGACGGAATTTGGTTGAAAAATCGCCGAGAACGAGTTTTGAATTAGGGTGTTTTGTTTTGTTTACTTTCAGGTAAAATGACCCCTCTTCTCTCACCCCTGTTTTTGTACAGAAACACCAAAATAGCCCCAAAATCGCCAGTATACTGGCGATTTAAACAAAAATCGCCAGTCTACTGGCGATTTTTACTTCAGTCACAAGTTTTGTTTTTAGTTTGGGCTGATTTCTGTGGCCCATTACACTACTAACCCACTCTTTTATACTCTTTTACGAGTTAAACACAAGAATACGTACACTCTTTACGAGTCAAATACATACATTCTTTTACGAGTCAAAAATAAAAAATACATATACTCTTCACAAGTCAAATACGTATACTCTTTTCAAGTCAAATACGTATACTCTTTACAAGTCAAGTACGTATACTCTTTTACGAGTCAAACACAAAAATACATACACTCTTTACGAGTCAAAAAACAAAAATACGTATGCTCTTTACGAGTCAAACATAAAATACGTATACTCTTTACAAGTCAAATACGTATACCCTCTTTACAAGTCAAAAACAAAAAACATACACTCTTTACGAGTCAAACACAAAAATACGAACACTCTTTCATGAGTCAAATACAAAAACACATAGTTCTTATACAAGTCAAAATGCTGAAACGCGAATTTCTTTCGCAAATCAAGAGCACAGGTGTAACACCCCGTGTTAATTTAAACCTAATCATAAATAAGAGATCAATAATTAGACAATCTCGCTCAATTATTTTCCTAAAACAATACACTACAAGTTTTCTCGCACCTAAACTAAAACCATTTTGATATACTTCGAATTTGAACTTTATTTTTACATATTCAAACTCGATAAATCAAATGATGAATCGACGATAAATTTCTCAACGACAAATTTCGGCACGCAAATTGAGGTCAATCTTGACCAAAGTGGCCGAGCCACTTAAGGTGATTAGATCATCTAATTCTTTTTCAAATATACTTACTCATAATCTAAATCTAACAAAAATTAGTTAAGGTTTAATTATTTTGGTTATTAGTAACAAATCTTATTATATTAATATCAAATTACTATTTCGTTTTGATTTAACTAACACTTTCACTAAAAATCGAAATAATGAGTCACACTAAGTCTAAACTGATAAACTTTTTGACGTTTGAGTATAATTATTTAAATCAATAACATTCAACGAAAAAAATATATATTTCGATCAAACGAATTTTTATTCAAAGTTTCGAGGGTTCTAAACCCAATTTTTGTTTTGGTCACCATTCAAAGTTTATTTTCATTTTTATTTTCGATCTTACTTCTAAACATTATTTTAAGACTATATATTTTATTTCGAGACTTTTCGCGTGCGCGCAAATCAAAAATTTCAAAAACGAAAAATTGAGCCTTGATGACTCATGTTTGGCCGAGATTTTTGACCTTCAATGGTCCAATATTATCCTCTTCCATTCTCCTCTTACACAAGACCTAAAACTTACACATCCTACATACTTTCTCATCATCACTTATTTAGCTCAATTAAATTTAAAGATTAAACATATTACATAATACATACTACAAGTTTTACTAGTACACAATTTTAATACTACAACTTTCATTACACACAAACACAATAAAATCTCTAACACTTTTCTCTCTAAATAAACTCAACTCAAGAACAAAAGTAAGCATATTCATATGCAACCTCAAGAACTCCTTATGATCTTCATCCTCTTTAATTCTTTTTCTTCCTTAAACTTTCATTTTATTGTTTTAAATTCACTAGAACACTTAAATTAATTCTCCACCATTTATATTTAATAATCACTACATCTTTTAACTTGTGAATAAATATGAACATAAATCAAAATCATTAAAAATCTATACCTCACTTAAACCTAAAAATAATACTACACTTAAAATTTTTAGTATAGTTAGTCTAGTTTAAAATAAATTACTAACTTGCTTATTTTCATTTTTATGTACTAATCTTAACCAAAGACGAGGAGCAAGGTGGAAGAATCGACTTGAGCCAATTTGACCACATAGAGGATCCCGACAATTGCTAAACAATTTCACTCTTAACCTAATTAAGGTGCTCTCGCACACTATAATTGCTAAGCACCTAAACCTAATTGATGTTGTGAGTGTATGCATGACTTGGTTATCACCTAAGTATTGCATGACAAATTAGTAGATAAAAATCGAAAAATAAAATTTGTGTAACACATAAAAGTCACACGGCATACCCTATTATTTTTGCTTAATTTTTCGTTTTAATTTTTGTAAATTGCATGCTTAAAATACTAAGAATAAGATGTATATGAAAATATAATTAGTTTATGTTTTGGACTTAAAATGAAATTGTTGTGATATTGAAATGTTTTAAAGTATTTATGTGCATGAAACTATTGTTGTTATTTTTGTGTTTGAAGTAATTTACTTTTGTTTGTTAATGTTTTGTTATGAATTTCACTTGTGTTAAGTACATGTGTAATATAAAAGAAATTAGTTATTGAATTAGAAGTATAAAAATCAAAAAAATAAAAATTGTAAACATATATATATATATATATACACGGTTTTCCTAAATAATTTGGACCAATTGTTAGTTTTAATTTTTCTAAATAACATATTATGATTAGTTTAGGTAAATTAGACTTGTAGGTAAAATTTGAGAAAATTATATAAACATATAAAAATTTGACTAATTGATGTTCATATGAAAAATATTAGGGTTCTTCACTTCTTCATGTGTTCTTCATTTTATGTGCATGTTTTGATTTAGAATTTTTATAAGTTTTATTTAATTGTTGTTTTAATTCATTAATGAATATTTACAACACTAAACATATAAGTTAAATAAACTAATTCCTTAAAATATAAAAGTTAGAAATTTAAAGTGAGTAAAAACACTATTCATAAATGAAATAAAATATTTAGTGAAAATCGTAAACTAGTTAAATCACTTTAGTATAATTTAAATAATTAGTATATAAAAACTTTAAGTCAAAAACCGATAAATTAGAAAACGAAAATAAAATGAAGTAGTGTTACAAGTGCCACGGTTTTAATGTTATTTTTGGACCTAAAATGATTTTGTCACTTTTTATTTTTATCACTTAAGTAATTAAATTAGTTAAAGTAATGAATTATTAATAAAAACAAAAAAATAAATAAATAGCTAAAATAAATAAAGGCTACGGTATATACACTTAAAATGGGTTAATTTTGGTCAAAATGAACTTGTCACTTAGTCACTGAAATTGATTAGTAATTAGAATTATATTAGATTGTATAATGAATCGTTAATAAAAAGAATCAATGAAACCGATAAAAATAAACGTTACATGTATTAAAATGAACAAATTCGAGTGTTACTACCTTTGCTTAAATTTGGATTTGGACTTACGGACTATTTAAAATGAACTACGACAACTCGCTAAAATTTGAAACCGTTAAAATTATAGTTAAGTATATGACTAAATTTAACCGAGTTTTACATTTAAAATAATTCTTCAAATCACTAAATACAAAACGAGCCTAACGACTTTGAAACTAGAATTCTATACTTAGTAAATAAAAGCTTAGTTTTTCACTTAGGAAATATACTAAGTATAAAAGAAAATACTATGTATAAAAAAAAAAAAAGGATACTAAGTATAAAAAAATACTATGTATAAAAAAATATATATATACTAAATATAGAAATACATACAAGTATAAAAATACGTATAAATACGAAGTATAAGAATACACATACGTATAAAAATACGTAGAAATACGAAGTATAAGAATACGCATACGTATAAAAATACGTATAAATATGAAGTATAAAAATACTCATACGTATAAAAATACATACAAATACGAAATACGAAAATAGGAATACGTATAAAAATACGATGAATAGTAAATACGATGAATAGTAAATACGATGAATAGTAAAATAATGAATAGTGAAAATATTTAAAATTTACGAACGGACTCAAAATAAATATTTAAGTTTTTCTATTTGTTCTGTTTACCTGAAGAACTGCTAGAACTAAAATTTCATTATACAAAGTTCGACGATATATTTAAGTTTCAGAATTGTCACTTATTACGAATGGACGAGGAAATAAGAATTTGAGAAAACGAACTACCTGAATAAAATACTTGGATTGTTCGCCATGTCGCGACTCTTGAAATTCGAAGTTAGCGAGGTAGCTGTATATGGGGACTTGGGCTCCCTCCCAGAGTTGCCCAAGGCGATATAACGATCTTAAGATTGCTACTCGACACGGTATATACAACCTCAGAGATGGGGCATCCTTGATATTTCCGTGGGCCCATATAGTAATTGGAAAAGCCAGCCCCACCCGGGGGTACCCGTCTCTGGTGATTGTCGAACTTTTTAGTCGGTGATACCTTTTGAATAGCGAATACGTATGATCCTTGATAGGTAGTGTATGCATACATTAGACAAGGGATTGAATCGTCCTTATTACCTTAGATATCTTTAAGCCTGGCAGCCATGTCCAAGTTATGTTGGCCCTGTCGGCTACTGCACGGATTATGTCTGTATGATTCCGCCTTACTAACGAAGACTCATTTGTTATCACATGTTGAATGCATTTCCTTGTTTTGATTGATTATTGTCTGAATGACTTGGTTTCTTAAGTGTTGAAGTATGACTTGTTGAGAATGATTATTTATGAGTGTTGTGCGTTATGCGATTTGATTTATACTCGTGTTTGAATCATCATGATTTCTTGTATGCTTTATATGCCTACTTGTTAATTGTTTATTTATTTATTTATTTATTTCTATACCTTGCATATGTTTAGAATTGCATGTACCGATGCGAGAATATGATAATTATTGCAGGTACCCCGAGGACTAAAGTCATTGATTTCTGGGGATGGTTTTACCTTATTTTGTACTCCGTTGTTTTTGGAGAGATTTGTAACCGAACATATACTCTGTTTTATCCTAAAACTCGTACTATGTATATAGAGTTTTAATACGATAACAGCTGGTTTGTAATATATAGACTTAATTAATTTTCCGCCTTAGTTTAATTAAAGTCACGAAAAACCAGGTTGTTACAGTTGGTATCAAAGCTGTCTTGCGACCGTGAATAACTTAAAGTTATTTCATCTAGCGAGACGACACCTGGGCCAGACATACATTTTAATATATATGTCAGGCATAGACTAATAGGATCAAATAATAAATTAGAAATCTCTAAGACCGCTAAAATAATAACTTAGATCATTTTAAAATGCGAGGAAGGGTAGAATCTTAAGGACCGACCTAATAATAATAAACTAGTTAGACGAGCGATAGAGCCTTGAATTATTATAATTCTTTTACTTGCTATTTGCTCTATGGCTAACTCTAGTCTGACAAAGGCCCTTAGGATGTCATCCTTTCGTTCCTTCCGATGCTACGCACCACGACGTCCACCGATGATGCCACTAGGAGAATATATACGCCGCCAGTCCCTCATCATTGAGCAACACGTGGAAGCTCATAGGATCACGACGAGCCGGATCTACCACACGAGGAGCATTGGCATCAGTTTGACTCTGATCGAGAGCTTTCATCCATACGATGAGTTTTGGTCACCATTAGGTTGGCGACTTCTCCTTGATTACGAGCTGTACATGGACCGCATGTACCACCCAGACCCACTTCAGAGGGTGATGGAACCACCTGCGTGGATGGAGTACGATGTACTACTCGAGAGCTTGATGGATCAAGAATGGGAACGCGACTATCCTACCCTGCCAGATGCCATGCTTCCAATCTGGGAGAGAGATCTCCTATTTGGGAGACTCTTCAGGGTTGCTAACCACATTTAGGGTCATTTGACTCCAAATTGTAATAAATATGTAACCGACGTTTATGTAACAACCTGGTTTTTAGTCGACTTTAATTACTAAGGCGGAAATTAATTAAGTCTTAAACCAGCGTTATTAATTATACATAAAACCCAAAAGTTACAACAACGTTCAAGAGTTGAATGAAACAACTCTAAATACGGTAATTTAAAGGAGTAGCGTTATAGATTACATATCTCTCGAAATACAACAAAAGTGAAGCATAAACACGTCTTGTGGCCCCGTCCAAAATCCAGCTCTCGGTCCACGATCTTCCTGCACAATAAACTATTGGGGGGATGCCCGCTGAGCGGACAGTGACTAGCTATGCTCATACTTACCCTCGATTTCAATTACTTTGGTTTATTATTATCGCTTTATAACTATAACGTTATGATAAAAACATAAACATGCTTATTACATATAGCATATAAAGACATATAAGTCATAACAAACATGCAGTTTAAAGCGATAAATCATATAAGCATGATATTCAATTATGAAGGCAAATAGCATATAATAGCATAGCAATAGTATCACAATAATTCAATAACATTACAAGGCGATATCGGATCGCAATCAAACATACATATCGTATCATTCACATCATGCAGACTCGATTCAATTCAGAAAGTTGTGGTCTTTAGTTTTCGAAGATGGTACGCACTCATTCTCATTTAATCATACAACAAACAACACGTACTGCTTACGAGCCTGACCACTGAGTAGGCCCTTGTACTCTGATCGATTGCATCTCACTTCCATAGTGCAGAGGCTTACTCGACTCGTAAACCACGCCGAATACTATAATACTTGCATCTCATCGTCTAGTGTTCGAAATGATTCGAACTTCAGATACAATCTCGTCAAGTGATCTTTACATGTGGCAAGAACGAATGCTAGTGTCGCGCCCACTAAGAACGAAACACAGCAAGGAGACTTGAACCGCTATAATCGGCATTAATCGCCACGGTGCCCTGGTAACTTTAGCGAAATAGGGGAATAAAACCCTAGTCTAGTACATGTACACTAGTATCCAATTTAAGAATGGGCTATGCTAATCATAGAGCACCTTAACTCAGGATAAAACGACTATTTCCTAAAGCCTGAGACAAAAGCCTTGGCATATTCATTATCTTGTCCGGCAATGGCGACCGCCACAAGACTATCTTAACCCCACTTCACTCACGATTGACGTTCCCTTATCTGAGGCCCAAGCTTGACCTTTTATTTAACTTACTCAATATTCATTATTTATCTGATATATACATATCACATGTTACTAGACTCTCCTAGTATCAGCGTCAAACGTTTTATTTGAATTGTAGGTTTCATATGATCACATAACACATTCGTTTATTATTTGAAGTGTTGTTAATTATTAACGTTTTTAAATTTCTAATTTGATATGTTTATTAATATGTCAAATTTTATTTAAGTGTTTTTCAAACACTTTAAGTTATTTACTTATTCATTTTAAATTTTTTATACTTAGTAAAATTTTTAAATATATTTTTTTAAAAATTTCACTATTCACCGTATTTTACTATTCATCGTATTTACTATTCATCGTATTTACTATTCATCGTATTTTATACGTATTTTTATACGTATTCGTATTTTTATACTCCGTATTTTATACGTATCCGTATTCCTATACTTGTACGTATCTTTATACTTATACGTATTCCTATACTTGTACGTATTTTTATACTTAAGATATTTTTGGTATAAAGACTAAATCATTTTTATTTTCTAAGTATAAATTTCTAGTTTTAAAGTCGTTAGGTTCGTTTTGTACTTAGTGATTTATGAAAATATTTCAAAAGTAAAACTCGGTTAAATTTAGTCATCTACTTACTAAATTTAGCGATTTTCATTTTAAAATAGTAGTATCGTGGATGGTTCATTTTAGTACGTATGTCCAAGTTCATCAGTCCAAAATAGCAAAGGTAGTAATACACGATTTAGTTCATTTTTATAACGGTTAAATATTTTTATCGGTTTCTTATATTTCATTTATAACTAAATCGATTTATACAAAAGTTCATTTCTAATTACTATTTAACTTTAGTGATTTAGTGATAATTTCATTTTGATTAAATTTAGTCCATTTTATATGGTGAAACCGTGTGGTATTTATATATGTCTAAAATGATTTATTTCTTTTAATTTCTTAATTCTAACTTATTAACTACTAATTAAATTATTTTAACAATAAACTAAAAAGTGATAAAAACAATTTTGGACCTAAAATAGCCCAAAATGCCGTGGCTAAAGTAGTAGTGTTCTAAATTTTCATTTTTCGATTTTATCGGTTTTTAGCCTAAAGTCTTTATATTTTAATTATTCTAATTATACTAAAATGATTTAAACTAAAATGAAACTTACTAAAAATTTCATTTATATTTATGAATAGTATTTTTCAACACTTTAATTTTCTAACTTTTTATTCCTAAAGATTTATAATGTTTAAGTTATATATTTAGTATTATAGTTACTTATTAGTAAATAAAAACAATATATAATAACAAACATAAAGTAAAGCAAAATCAAAATGAGCTACTTTAAGCAATTTAACATGAACATCAACTTGAACATAATAAGAACATCAAGAACACAAATAATAAACTTAAGCACACAAAAGCATATTTAACAACTTATAATTTATTTTCCTAAATTAATTCTTTTAACATGATAACATCCATTTTAAACTAACTTAACTAAACATATTATTTACAAAAATTAAAAATAAAAATTTAAATAAGTATAAGGGTAATGCCGTGGCTAAGACAACAAACACAACAATTTCGTTTTCGATTTTTTATTCACTTTAAACTCATTGTTAATATTTCACAAAATTTTACATATACTTATAATATGTTTAAAACTCATGAAAACATAACTAAACATATAAACAACAATTTAAAGTGAAAAACAATATGATTCAAAAATGAAAACATATAAAGTATACTAACATTATTATTAGTTTTATCATTTATTATCAACACATAAACATACAAACACACATATTTGATATTTAACATATTTAACATAAAAATCATAATCATAAAATTATAATAAAAAAAAACAAATTAATTTACTAAGAGGATAATATAAGACAAGGCTAGTCACCTTATTTTGAATGTTAATCGTCGGGGATCTAAAATAAATTTTAGATCGGATTTTTCTTCACCCAAAATACCCAAGTTCTACACCCATAAATCAAAGCAAGTTAGCCCCTAAACACTCAATAATTATACTAGAACACTTAGGAATTTATTAGAAATAATATTAGAGTTTTAATTAGAGTGTTTTGGAGAAAAATGAAAGAAAAATAAAGAGAGTAAAGAGAGGTGAGTGGGACGGTCCAAAGAGAAGAAGAGGAGATGAGTTTTTACACTTAGAAATAATGAAAGTTGATGTTAGGAAAATAGGCTAAAAGAAGTGTATGGTATAAGTTTTGTTTTAATTAGAAAATATTGTTTTATTTAATTAAATTAGGGAACACAAAATAAAAGTGGAAGACTAGAGTGTGCTAACACTATTTGGCAAAGATTTTGTCTAATTGTGTTTTAAAATGTTTTTCACGAATTTGATCAGTTTTAAAAAGTCGGGCGTCAAAAGCGATAAAATTTAATGTGTGCGCGTTTGACGATTTTTCAAAATATTTCTACTTTTAAATTTTAAGACTAAAATATAAATTTTACTATTCAAGAAAATATTTAAGAGTTGAGGAAGTCGATAAAATTTTCAAAACGAAAGTTTTAGTTAAAAATGATTTTAAATGATCATAAGAATGTAATTACTATAAGAATTTAATTATACTATTAAATTTTATTTTATTTAGATATACATTTTTAAAAATGATCTTATGAAATATTTTAAGTGTTGTGTTTTTCACTTGTGAAATAATGAAATAAGTTGTAGACAATTTAGAAGAGTATTGTGTAAGTTTGTTGATTAATTAGAAGGAAATGTTTAATTAAAATAAAATGCATGTGATGATGATGCATAATGTGTAATGTAGAAGTGATGTTGTAGGTGGAAGTAGGGTGGCTTGTGAAGAGAAAAGAAAGACTAGAACATGGCATGTGAGGGCTAAAGAGGGCCGGCCTAAAGTTGTTCACATGGGCTCGATTTTCGTTTTCGGAAATTTCGATTTACGCGCACGTGAAAAGTCTTGAAATAAAATATATGATTTTAAAATAATGTTTCGAAATAAGATCAAAGATAAAAATGAAAAGAAAACTCGAAGTGTAACTAAAACAAAAATTGGGTTTTGGCTCCTCGAAATTTTGATTAAAAATTTTGCTTGGTCGGAATATTTATTTTTTTGGTCGAAAGTTAACGATTTAAATAATTATGATCAACCGTCAAAAAGTTTATCGATTTAAATTAGTTATAACTTAAAATTTCGATATTTTGTGAAAGTGTTAGGTTAATAGAATAGGAATAGTAATTAGTTATTAATAAAATAAGATTTATTAAAAATAATCAAAATGATTAAAAATGGAAAGGTTTGATGTTAAGTGTTGAATTTATTTATGTAAGAAAAGTAAGTGGAAAAGGAAATAGGTGGCTTGACTTTGGTTTGTGTGTTTGAAATTGTTGACCCGAATTTCAAAGACGGAAAATTATACGGGTCCATTTTTATTTTAAAACGAAAAATGTTCGAAATTAAATTTTATGAATAAAAGGTTTTACATTTATTTTTGTGAATAGTAAACATAACTTAACATTTCTGAAATTTGAAAGACGGTATAAATTTTATATTGATTTTTATAAAATTTTGAAATGTGTTTCTTTTTCAATTCTAAAGATAATAGAACAAACTTTATTTTTCAAAATTTTTAATTTGTACTTAGGAAATTTTAGTATTATTTCGCGAAAAAAAATTCAGTCGTATTTTTATTATATGGAAAAAGGATGAATTTAATTTAAGGAATTAAATTCTTTTATGAGATTGTGTTAAAATAACACGGGGTGTTACAGTTTAACTATCCTAAGAATGATCTTAATATCGTCACTTTTTCCTAACGGCTATGGATGTTATATTCAAATGTGATGTTTGGTGGACTCATGTATTATATTTCCTTGAATGTAATATTTTACCCATGTATATATTAATATATATGGAGACGTTACCAAGTCGTGTGCTTTTCATAACCCAGCATTTTAAAATTTTACATACATGTCTGCAATTTCCAAATCTCATTTAAGTTATTTCCCCAATTGATTTCAGATGAGACTACCATGCGATAGGAAGTACTCAGAATGGACTTTAGAAGAGAAGGCTCGTAAGAGAGCCATCGAGGCGTACGCACGACGCCAGAAAATGAAGGCATTGAAAAGGTCGAAAGATTCGAGGGATTCGGATATTGACTGGAAGACCAGGGCACTTGAGACCCTGTACATGGAACATCAACTTCCTGACCATCTCCGCCGTGGGTCCTCAAAGGACGAGGTGATCTGGGCATTTATGAAAGACAACCCCGATACTTACGAGGGGATTGGAGATACTTTGTATACATGGACCAGGAACATGAACGCGAGGTTCCAGAAACACTCTGTTCCGGAAGGAATGGAAAACCTTACTGGCATCTGCTTGCCTTGACGGAGAGGTTAAAGCCTGGTGGATACGACTAAGGTCCCCAGCTATTCGCGAGGGCGAATACTACCTCAGTTGGGAGGATTTCAAGCACGGCCTGAGCGACGCAACTTATGCTGTCAAGTACAAGTACAGCTTCGCTGAAGAGGAGCACCGTTACTCGTACTTTGCATAGTACCTGAGTCTAACCTTTTTGTCATTCTCGATCCAATTTTATATCACTTGAGAATATATCTGAACTCCTATGTTAATTTTTGCTGAACTATGTATTTAAATTTCATCGTAGTTCATTTCATAGAGAATGTATTAGGAAGCTCTGTAACCTTTTGATGTAACCCTCTTACATTATCAATGAAATGTCTTTTGCCTTGCATTTTATAATGTGTCTATCTTTGATCTACTCAATATTCATACAGTGTAATATTTTACAGAATAGCTGCAAACGGTATTCCTAACAATGATCTCGACCAACAATTTATTGAAGAAGAGGCGAGAAGAAGAGGCTTCGAGGACGCAATCGTGAAGATTGCTCAGAATGTTCACCAATACCAGGGTGGCGGTAACCACCAATCTGCATTTGAGAGGTTCTCGAAACATAGACCTCAGACATACTGTAACACCCCGTGTTAATTTAAGCTAATTATAATTAGTAATCGATAATTAGATAACCTAATCCAATCATTTTCCTAACAATGCACTAAAATTTTTATCGCAACTAAACTAAAACTATTATTTATATTTTTATATCGTGAACTTTACTTTTATATATTTGAGCTCGATAAATAAAATGACGAACCAACGACAATCTCGTCGCACAAAACGAAACCGCAAAAACCTTCCACTTGCCAGTGGAATATTCCTTTATTCTTTTCAAACCTTAAAGAATTAATCCCGTAGGATTAATTCAAGCTCAACTTTCGGAGGCCATAAAATGGTCATACGGACTCGGAATTTAGCGAAACAAAAGCCTAAACCACATAAATTTTCGAGACGGATTTAATGACGCTAGTTTCGTAGCCATCAGACCTGCCTAGCTCAAACTGAATTTTCTGCACTCATTTCGAAGGCCAAATTTCATTCTTCGCCGCCTCTATTTTGAAAATGTATTTTCGACTCGAAATTTTCAAACTCTTAATTTTAATTTATATTCCTAGAAATCATGCTCAATCACGTTTCTAAGCCTAATAAAATTTTACAATGGAAACGGTTTTTATTCGAGACTTTTCGCGTGCGCGCAAATCGAAAATTTAAAAAAACGAAGGAAATCGGGCCACTTGGCTTGTGAGAGCCGGCCTCCCTTGTGCTCTTGTACAAGTCCACACTTCTTCTCTTCTTCTCTTACACACACAAGCTCTCTTACACACTCATGCATGCACTTACACACTCTTACACACTTCATCATTTCTTGTATTTGACTTCCTAAATACAAAACAATACAATGCATACATACACAACTACTACTACATTTCATTTCTAACATACTCATTGTTTTCATAAGTGAAAAAACTCACCCTCATTTCTCTCCTCTTAGCCGAGCTACACTACTCCCTTTTCTCTTTTTATTTTCCTTCCACTTTATTACAAAAACACTCTAAATAAAATCCTAAATATTATTCTAATAATCTCTTGTATTATTTAGCTAATTAGTGGGTATTGAAGCTTATTATTTCGGGTGTTTATTTGAAGGTGAAGACGGGTTTTTGGGTGAAGAACTTGACCTTGATAATATTATTGATCCGGATAACCAATAAGCTTGCCGATTAAGGTGACTAGTTATATCTCATATTAGTCTCCTTTAAAATTAATTTGATTATTATTATATTTTTATGAGTATGATTCTTATGTTAAAATATGTTAAACATCATGAATATGTGTTTGTTGTAGGTTTATATCCGTATATAGACCTTAAAATTCACAGGATTATAATGAAAACTTATATAAGATTTAAAGTCATAAAAGAAAATTGCATAATTAAGTATATAGATTTAAGAATCAACCTTTAATCCTTGCAAATTAGGCCTAAGAACAATACCAAAGTAATGGTATCTCCTAATTATCTCACCCAAGATGATTTAAGAAATACCCTTGAATTTGCTAGAGAATTTTAGAGGAGAAAACTGATTTTTCTCTCTAGGTTTAGTGTTGTAGTATATATGAATGAATGAATGAGATCGATGAGAATTAGGATGTGATTAGGTTAAGTAGAGAGGAAGAAACCAACCTCTCCCTTGCCCTAATCTACACGTCCCAACCAAAGAAGAAGTGGACTTTTCCACTTCTAAATTTTCAAGCCCAAAACTCATTAAAAGTTTAACCCATTAATTAGTCTTGTTTAGCTTTTAATGTATAATGTAATTTATAATATCCTTATATTATAATGAATCATAAATATTCTCATATTTATAATTTACTAATTAATTATAACTGATTAAAATTAATTAGCCTACATTATACGTAATAATTAAATATAACCGTTTATATTCAATTTCCGAATTACAGCTAATTCCTCTTATCTAATATCATTTAATCTTTATTAAATAATATTTGACTAACCTCTTAGTCACATTCAACTAACTGTTTAGTCCACAACACTGACTAACCTTTTAGTCATTAAATAAGGTATCGATATGATCATTTTCTCAAATGATCACATCTCTCAAACACATCCTTTAGGTGTGACTCTTAGGGACCAGTTGATCACCGCCATCTGTATGACAATAACGTCAAACTTATCTAGCAAGCCAACCGTTATTGATAAACGTTAATCAACTGATTAAATACAAAATGTACCCTGTGTACCTTTAGAGATTTATTTATGTTATTGCACTCACTGTGGAGGACACTAACCCCAACAATCTCCCACTTGTCCGTACAAGTGTAGGTGCGATAACCGATTCTCATATCCATAATAAATTTCTCCCACTCAATGTAAACCAATTTGCAAAGTCCGTACTTTCAAAGGTCGTAGTTCACAAGTGATCAGAATCAAGAGTGGTTTCCCCGACTAGAGAGTAACTTAACTGATAAACGAATCAATATTCGAGCATGGCCATGCATTTTCAGTTTCAGCTCCTCGAGTGGCCCTGAGATTAAATATTATAACTCGATAGAAGTTTGGATATTTCCTCAACTCGAATCCTGCGGATGTAAGCGCGACATAAAATGACCCAGAGAAAATCTCCTTAGCCTCCTGTTACGGTCGACCGTGAGAAAGAAACCAAAGTCACCCAAAATCTGCCTTAATCTCAAGAGACAGTCGATAGTCAAAAGAATCGACTCTAGGAACACTATGGATGTCCTATCCACGACCAGACACCTAATGTTCTGAAACATTTAGGACTCCATGTTGTCGTCACAAAAATGTCCTGCGCGATTTCAGTAAACCCGCATCTGTGATCGATCACCAACAGCTTGACTTATGGCTCGTTGAACCCACCATCAATCGACGTCACAAAATGATTGCCGAGTTATCACCGTGTGGCGATCACGGACCAAAACAAAATATATAGCAATTCAGTTCACTTTGAGGTGTTCAACGTTGTCTGCACAACCCTCATGAAAAACAATATATATAACAAAACGATGATTTTATTAGAAGTTTAGGAAATACAAGTGTTAAATCCATACAAACAACTAATACAACTCAGGAACACGCTTAATTCCCATGGATTTAACGTGCCCTTCATGCTTATCTTGTCTCAACGGCTTAGTGAGAGGATCTGCTATGTTATTATCCGTAGCAATCTTGTCAATCACTATCTCCTTCTGCTCCACGTAATCCCGGATCATGTGAGCCTTCCTTTGCACGTGCCGAGACTTGTTGCTGGACTTAGGCTCCTTCGCTTGGAAGATGGCACCACTATTGTCACAATAAATGGTGATCGGGTCATTCGAACTAGGAACTACAGTTAGTCCTTGTAAGGCCAGCGCATCCATATAGCTTCCTTCGCGACCTCAAGCGACATAGTACTCGGACTCAGTCGTTGAATCTGCTATATCCGTTTGTTTGGAGCTTTTCCGGTGACTTGGCGCCATTAAGAGTAAAACGAATCCAGTTGAGATTTGAGTCATCTCGATCCGCTTGGAAACTAGCATCTGCGTAGCGATTTGCGCGCATAGCTCGATGTCTCCTCCATAAGTCAATACCCAATCTTTAGTCCTCCGTAGGTACTTAAGAATGTTCTTTCTGACCATCCATTGTGCTTCACCTGGATTGCCTTGGTATCGGCTTCGTCATACTCAATGCATATGCCACGTGCGGGCGTGTGCATATCATGGCATACATGATCGATCCTATAGCTGATGCATATGGAATCCGACTCATGCGCTCGACCTCTTCCGATGTCTTTGGTGCTTGGGCTTTACTCAAGTGCACCCCTGAGATCATTGGAAGGTTCCCCTTTTTGGAGTTGGTCATGTTGAACCTCTCAAGAATCTTATCTATATAAGACTCCTGACTGAGGGATAACATCCGTCGTGATCTATCTCTATAGATCACGAGCCCCAAAATTCATTTGTGCCTCACCCAGATCTTTCATCCGGAAATGGTTCTTTAACCATACTTTCACCGAAGTTAAGAGAGGTATGTCATTCCCAATCAAGAGTATGTCATCGACGTACAGTATTAGGAAGACAATCTTGCTCCCACTCGACTTGATATATAGGCATGGTTCCTCGACCGATCGAGTGAATCCATTCTCCTTTATCACTTGGTCGAAGCGATGATTCCAACTCTGTGAAGCTTGCTTAAGTCCATAGATGGAACGCTTAAGCTTGCAAACCTTCTTAGGATCTTTAGGATCGATGTAACCTTCGGGTTGTACCATGTACAACTCCTCCTCCAAATAACCGTTTAAGAAGGCGGTTTTCACATCCATTTGCCAAATTTCATAGTCATGAAATGCGGCGATCGCTAAGAGAATCCGAATGGAACGAAGCATTACTACGGGTGCAAAAATCTCATCATAGTGCAACCCTTGCACTTGAGTGAAACCCTTTGCAACTAGTCGTGCCTTGTATATGTCTGGTTGTCCTTCTACAGATCGCTTTATCTTGTAAAGCCATTTGCACTGAAGAGGCCTAGCCTTATCAGGTAAGTCAACCAGATCCCATACATTGTTCTCGTACATCGAGTCCATCTCGGATTGCATGACTTCTTGCCAAAGCTTTGAGTCGGAACATGTCATGGCACCTTTATAGGTTACGGGTTCGTTACTCTCAAGGAGTAAAACGTCGTCTCTCCCATTCTCCTCGACTATACCGATATATCGATCTGGAGGAATAGAGAGTCTACCCGACCTTCTGGGTTCCAAGGGAATATTAACCGCAGCAGACGAAGAAGGAACAGTTTCCTCCATAGGTTGCTCGGTTGTTGGTTCAGGAATCTCCGACAGATCGAAGGTTCTATTACCTCTCTTGTCTTCGAGAAACTCTTTCTCTAAGTACGTCGCACTAGCCGCAACAAAAACGCGTTGTTCGGTTGGCGAATAGAAGTAATGACCAAACATTCCTTTTGGATAACCAATAAAGTATGTCTTGGCCGATCGCGGGTAGAGCTTATCCTCGTGTCTCCACTTGACATAAGCCTCGCACCCCAAACCCGAATAAAGGACAAGTTAGGGACCGTTCCCTTCCATAACTCGTATGGAGTCTTGTCTCTGACTTTAGACGGACTTGGTTAAGTATAAGAGCGGTGACAAAAGAGCATAGCCCCACAATGAGTCGTACTACCGTGTGACTCATCATGGATCGAACCATATCAAGTAATGTTCGATTCTGCGTTGAACACACCATTCGGTTGTGGTGTTCCGGTGGAGTTAATCGTAATACTATTCCGCGGTCTTTCAGGTGTCGATCAAACTCGGTTGAAAGGTATTCGCCACCACGATCCGAGCGTAGTGCTTTTATCTTTCTATCCAGTTGGTTCTCAACCTTATTCTGGAATTCCTTGAACTTGTCAAAGGACTCACTTTTATGCTTCATTAAGTAGACATGTCCATATCTACTCAAATCGTCCGTGAAAGTGATAAAATACCTATAGCCATCTCTAGCGTTGATTGACATAGGTCCGCACACATCAGTATGTATGAGTCCTAATAGGTCAGCAGCGCGCATTCCAACACCTTTGAAGGAAATTCGAGACATTTTGCCTATAAGACATGATTCGCACGTGCCAAAAGTTTCATAGTCAAATGGGGCGATAGTCCCATTATCAATGAGCTTTTTCACGCGTTTCTCGTTTATGTGTCCCATTCGGCAATGCCATAAATACGTTTGATCTTCGTCACCAACCTTTGCTTTCTTGTTACTCACATGCATGATTTCTTTGGTTTGATCTAAAACATAAATTCCGTTCATGGAAACAGCTTTACCATAAATCATATCGTTCAATGAGAAAATACAGTTATTATTCTTAATTGAAAATGAAAATCCTTCTTTATCAAGAACGGATACAGAAATAATGTTTTTAGATAAACTAGGTACATAGTAATGCTATTCGTAAATAACTCAAATCCACTTGGGAGTTGGATTACATATGTCCCTACTTGAAACTGGCAAAGAACTCTTGCTCCATTCCCCCACTGCAGTCTACATCACCTCTTGCCAGGAGTTACGATGCTTCTTAGGCCTGCAAATGATTGCCGCAGATGAGAACCACATCCGATTATCAAGTACCCAAGTTCAAACTTGCATGGTTAATCTCAATCATATGAATAAAAGAAGACATACCAACAGAGCGACGCGGCTGATTTTATGTCCTCAAAGATACACGGACGATTACGCCTCAATGCCCAGACTTGTGGCAATGGTGGCACTCCATGCTCTTCTTTGCTTTTGCCTTGCCTTGTGAGCTACCGCTAGACTCACCAGGCCCACTCTTAGCAACCATCGGCTTCTTGAATTTCGGCTTCCCTACAGTTAGGTTAGCCGGATCCTTACCCTTACCCTTCTTGTTCCCAATCATGAGAACATTTTGCTTCGTGCTCCCACTCAACTTCAGATCACTCTCTGCATGCGAGGTGAATGTAGTTCATGCAGACTTTTCTGCATGTCATTCATGTAATAGTTTGCCCTAAAGAGGGCATACCCATCATGAAGAGAGTGAAGCACTCGATCAATGATGATCTTCTCATCGATCGTGCAACCAAGCTCCTCCAATTTCTCAACGTTCTCGATCATGGCGAGAAGGTGTGGACCAACCGGTTGGCCCTTTTGGAGTCTAGCTTCAAAGAAACGAGTAGTATACTCGTAACTCTTGATTCTCGGAGCTTTCGAGAATTCCTTAGTAAGGGTGGTGAAAATCTTGTTTGCACCTTGGGTAATGAAACGTCTTTGCAAATTGGGTTCCATTGCATAGATGAGTACGTTCTGTAACGCACCCGCTTCCATCATGAAATCGTTATAAGCAAAGGCTTCAGCTTCTTCTGCATCGGGAGCTGGTAGAGCCGGCGGTGGCTCAGTCAAGTACTTGAGCTTACCGTCAGCAATGGCAGCATTCCGTAATGCGGCCTCCCAATCAGAGAAATTGGACCCATCACTTTTCAGTCGAGTTGACTGATTCATGGTGCCCATGAAAATTCTAAGCCATGATTCGCGCATTAGTGTGACACTTGGCATTGGTTCGTCTGTACGGACAGCCATTTGTTATAGTAGTTATATCTGTATATAACGTATTCGATACTGTGAAAAGAAAGAAGAAGAAGAGAAAAGATAAGAAATCATGGTTTTTTAAAAATTTAAGTCATAAAGCAATAACGATTTAATGCAATGACTCGTGCACTCATATAATCGACCTTCCTCGAGAATTACATAAGTGATCCCAAGACTCAATTTCTGTAAATTGATAAGCCAACCTCTTGGCTAATTCTATTGTTAGAATTCTTGGTCGATAGATTTCATTAAATCCTATCTATTAGTCCACCATACCTTCGAGATATTACTCGAACCACAATGTTGAGATAAACTAAGTCGACAGCCACTACTTACCCAACGTAGAAGGGGTCATATTATGCCCTACAAGCGAAGAAGGGATTCATAGTGGTTCGACTTATAAAGACTAATTCTCAATTTCAGTTTTAGAGGAAGATCCCATCAACTCATTTTAATTCATTTTAAGTGAACTAATATCTAGCATTATCGTGAATGATTAAATTGAGGTGATAGCTCTAAACAATGACATCCGTATGTCTATGATCTAGGATGCAACTATATGATCCATTTTCATGCATATTAGGTGGTTTGGTTTAGTTTAGGCGGAATATGATGCTACTATCTAACGTGAATGCAATAAAAACGGTAAAGAAAACGCAAAAACGAAAAACACCTAGTGTGGCCTAACCCTATGAAAATAAAGACAAATACAAATTGGAATCCATCCATGGACCCTAAGCAAGTCTTCATTCTTCATCTTGGGCTTTAAGTGGGAGTCTATCTTGAATCTTCATCTTGAATCTTCTCAAAATTACATATTTGAATTACAAAATAAACCTATTTACATTCTAATTCAAAATATGCCAAAAATATTACAAAATGGGAGATTCAAGATCTCAAAAACAACCAAAATTGTGTTTCCTTCATTACGAAAACACAACTTTCTAAGGCCACACTAGTAAATTACAACCGATTGTACATTTTTAATGCGTAAAAATAAACCATTCAAAACATTCAAACCATTCAAACACAAAATAGAGCATCAACTAAACAAAATAAAAACAATGCATACGAATTGATTTTAATCCAAACCACCCTTTTTAAATGATTATAATTATGCAACAATTCCTTAATTGTTCATAATATCCTATAATCAAAATAATAATCCAAAAGAAATAATTTATATTATCAGTATAACATAAATTAGATCACAAAAATATTCTAAACCTTTTTAAAATATTAGGTATCTTAGTTATCATGAACTGTTTCACAATAACACAACAAAATATTATCTTTATAATATATCAAAATATGAAATCTTGTGGAAGATAAAATTTCCAAAAATTTAACAATAATATTCGGCAAACATCAAAAATTTCCGAAAATAATTTTTTTTTTTTTTTTTTTTTTTTATTAATTAAAACCTCACGGCCAACTAAACAAAAATAAAAAAAAAAAATAACCAAAAATACAATTTTAAATGGGCAAAAATAAAAAAAAAAAATTAAAATTGAATTAAACTGATTTAACACGAATATGCTAATAATTAGATCAATCCTTACTCAATTTTAATCCGTATTAAACATTGATTTAAGAGATTCAATTTAACTTTTTAACTTAAACAACTTAACATAATAGATCTAATGATTTGCAAACAATATGTTCATTAACAAATAAAAATTTGGTCCTTTTATGTTTTAATTCAATCAGTATTAAATCAAAACTCATTCAAAATCATATATAATCGTTTTAACCTTTTAAAACATTAATGATTATGAATCTAATGGACCAAATCAAGCCAAAAATAATCACAAATCATACGGCCAATTAAGAAAGAAATCGACCATTACAATTTAGAAAACAATACAGCCAAATTAAAACATGCGGCCAAATTGAAGCATGCGGCCAAATTGACATTAACTAACATATAGCCAAGATTTGATTATTATAACAAATCGCCAAGTGATTAAATCATACGGCCAATTGATCAAATTGACCCAAAAAGAACAACAAACTCACGGCAAACTTGGAAAACATACGGTCAAAACATCTTTTGAAAATCCGTGACTTTTAACAAGTTTTAACAATTATACAAAATCGATTTTTATGAAAACCTTATAAAAATTTCATGTGCCCAAAGGCTCTGATACCACTTGTAGGTTTATATCCGTATATAGACCTTAAAATTCACAGGATTATAATGAAAACTTATATAAGATTTAAAGTCATAAAAGAAAATTGCATAATTAAGTATATAGATTTAAGAATCAACCTTTAATCCTTGCAAATTAGGCCTAAGAACAATACCAAAGTAATGGTATCTCCTAATTATCTCACCCAAGATGATTTAAGAAATACCCTTGAATTTGCTAGAGAATTTTAGAGGAGAAAACTGATTTTTCTCTCTAGGTTTAGTGTTGTAGTATATATGAATGAATGAATGAGATCGATGAGAATTAGGATGTGATTAGGTTAAGTAGAGAGGAAGAAACCAACCTCTCCCTTGCCCTAATCTACACGTCCCAACCAAAGAAGAAGTGGACTTTTCCACTTCTAAATTTTCAAGCCCAAAACTCATTAAAAGTTTAACCCATTAATTAGTCTTGTTTAGCTTTTAATGTATAATGTAATTTATAATATCCTTATATTATAATGAATCATAAATATCCTCATATTTATAATTTACTAATTAATTATAACTGATTAAAATTAATTAGCCTACATTATACGTAATAATTAAATATAACCGTTTATATTCAATTTCCGAATTACAGCTAATTCCTCTTATCTAATATCATTTAATCTTTATTAAATAATATTTGACTAACCTCTTAGTCACATTCAACTAACTGTTTAGTCCACAACACTGACTAACCTTTTAGTCATTAAATAAGGTATCGATATGATCATTTTCTCAAATGATCACATCTCTCAAACACATCCTTTAGGTGTGACTCTTAGGGACCAGTTGATCACCGCCATCTGTATGACAATAACGTCAAACTTATCTAGCAAGCCAACCGTTATTGATAAACGTTAATCAACTGATTAAATACAAAATGTACCCTGTGTACCTTTAGAGATTTATTTATGTTATTGCACTCACTGTGGAGGACACTAACCCCAACATTTGTATGATTATGTGATGTATAAGTAATGATAATAACTAAATAATGTTCTAAATAGATTATTGTAGTAATACGTTCATATGTTTAGTTTAATTTATTTTGAGCATTTTAAATGTTGATTCATATGATTCTTATGTTTAGTTGTGTTTTATTTTAGTAGTAATGTTATATAAAAATTATGTGAAATATTAACAATGAGTTTAAAGTAAAGAAAAATCGAAAATAAAATATATACACACACATACTACCTCACGGCATACCCCTTTATTTTTATTAAATTTTCACTTTTAATTTTTGTAAATAATATGTTAAGTTAAGTTAGTATAAAATGAATGTTATCATGTAAAAAGAATTAAATTAGAAAAATAAATTATAAATTGTAAAAATGAAATTGTGTGCTTGACTTGACTTTTATGTTCTTGATGTTCATATGTTTGTGCATGTGATGTTCATGTTGTTTTTGAGTTAGTAGCTTATTTTGATTTATAATGTTTTTATGTTTGTTGCTATTTATTGTTTTAATTAACTAACAAGTTATTATATTAGTATGTATATGAGTTAAACTAGCTAAATCTTTAAGGTTAAAAAGTTAGAAAATTAAAGTGTTATAAAACACTATTCATAACCTTATTAGGAATCTTTAATAAAAAAAAATGTAGATTGGATTAAGTTATTTTAGTGAAATAAGTAACATAAATTAAATACACTTAAAACTTTTAGAAACAAACACTTAGAAAAATAAACATTATGTCATGACTCAAATTTTAGTTAAATGAAATTTTTAGTAAAATTTTATTTTAGTTTAAATCATTTTAGTATAATAATTAAAATATAAAGACTTTAAGCTAAAAACCGATAAAATCGAAAAATGAAAATTTGGACACCACCTATGCATAGCCACGGCATTCCCTTAATTTTTGGCTCAAGAAATTGTTTTTATCACTTTTTAGTTATTGTTAAAATAATTTAATTAGTAGTTAATAAATTAGAATTAAGAAATTAAAAGAAATAAATGGATTTTGGTACATATATAATCCACTCGGCATTTCCATTTTAAATGGACCAAATTTAATCAAAATGAAAATATCAATAAGTCCCTAAAGTTTATTAGTTAATAGAATTGAATTTTTGTATAGATCGAATTCGTTATAAATGAAATATGCTAAACCGAGAAAAATGAGTAACGGTTATAAAAATGAATTAAATCGTGTGCTACTGCCTTTGCAAATATGGGACTGATGGACTTGGACATACAGACTAAATGAATCATCCACGATACTATTATTTTAAAAATGAAAATCGCTAAATTTAGTAAATAGATGACTAAATTTTACTAAGTCACATTTTAAAATAAATATCGTTTATCACTAAATACAAAATGAACTTAACGACTTTGAAACTAGAAAATTATACTTAGTAAGTAAAAGAGTTTAGTTTTACACCTAAAATGTCTTAAGTATAAAAATACGTATAAGTATAAAAATACTTACAAGTATAAGAATACGTATAAGTATAAAAATACGTAGGAATACGAAGTATGAGAATAAGTATAAGTATAAAAATACGTATAAAATACGATGAGTAGTTATGGATGAATAGTAAGAAATTTACGAAACTTGTAAAACAAGTTACGTCTCAAAGTCAAGATGTTCCAACTTTCAAAATTTGAAATATTGTAAATGATTGAAAATTTACTAAGTATAGAAAATTAAAAAAATGAATAAGTAAATAACTTGAAGTGTTTTGAAAAACACTTAAATAAAATTGGACATATTAATAAACATATCAATATAGAAACTTAAAAACGTTAATAATTAACCACACCTCAAATAATAAACGAACATGTTATGTGATCATATGAAACCTACAATTCAAATTAAAACGTTTGACGATGAAATTAGGAGAGTCTAGTAACATGTGATATTAAATATCAAATAAATAATGAATCTTGAGTAAGTTAAATAAAAGGTCAAAAGCTTGGGCCTCCGTTATGAAAACGTCAATCGTGAGTGAAGTGGGGTTAAGATAGTCTTGTAGCGGACGCCACTATCTCGACCTTATTGCGTGTGTCATCTCGAATAGTGTGGTTCAGCCGGCAGCATTATATGCTTAGAGCATCCTGCCCATGCCGTTACGCCTTAAGTCGTATAGCCTGTTCCGTACAAGATAAAGAATATGCCAACTCTTTTGGGTCAGGCTTTAGGAAATAGTCGTTTTATCCAGAGTTAAGGTGCTCTATGAATAGCATAGCCCATTCTTAAAGTGGATATTAGTGTATGCATACTAGACTAGGGCTTTATTCCCCTATTTCGCTAAAGTTACCAGGGCCACCGCGACCTTATTGCGATTGTCATCTCGCGGTTCTGTCTCCTTGCCGTGTTTCGTTCTTAGTGGGCGCGACACTTGCATTCACTCTTGCCACATGTAAAGATCACTTGACGGGATTGTAGAAGTTCGAACCAATTCGAACACTAGACGATGAGATGCAAGTACTATAGTATTCGGCGTGGTTTACGAGTCGAGTAAGTCGCTGCACTATGGTAGTGAGATGTAAGCGACTAGAGTACAATGGCCTACTTAGTGGTCAGGCACGTAAGCAGTATGTGTTTTGTGATTGAATGAAAGTGAGTCAAAACATCTTCGAAAATTAAAGACCACAACTTTCTGAAGTGAATCGAGTGCATGATGTGTATGATACGATACGTATGTTTATTTGCGATCCGATATCGCCTCGTAATCTGTTGATATCTTTGTGATACTATTGTTATGAGATTATCTGTTAATTGCTTTCATAATTGAATATCATGCTTATATGATTTATTGCTTTCACTCGCATGCTTATTATGACTAATATGTCTTTATATGCTAAATGTAATAAGCATGTTTACGTTTTTATCATAATGTTATAATTATAAAGCGATAATAATAAACCAAAGTAATTGAAATCGAGGGTAAGTATGAGCATAGCTAGTCACTGTCCGCTAAGCGGGCACCCCCCCCTCAGTTTATTGTGCAGGATGATCGTGGACCGGGAGCTGGATTTTGGACGGGGCCACTCAACGTTGTTATGCTTTACTTTTAGTCTGCTTTCGAGAGAGATGTAAAATATGTATAACGCTACTCTTCTAAATTCCATACTTAGAGTCGTTTAATGCGACTCCTGAACGATGATGTAATATTTTGGGTTATTTGTATAATTAATAACACTGGTTTAAGACTTAATTAATTTCCGCCTTAGTGATTAAAGTCGATTAAAAACCAGGTTGTTATAGTTGGTATCAAAGCTGTCTTGCGACCGTGAATAACTTAATAGTTATTTCATCTAGCGAGAGACACCTGGGCCGGACATTCATATCGTATGTCAGGCATAGACTACTAGGATCAAATAATAAATTAGATTTTTCTTTTAATTAGATCACTTAAATAATTACTTTAAATCGCTTTAAAGTGTGAGAATGGGTAGAAACCTTAAGGACCGACCATAGGCTAAGGACTTTTAAATAACGAACTACTGCCCTCAAAATAAAATATACTAACTAGCGTATGCTTGCTACTTGCTGAAGTGACTGACTAAAACTAACAACTATCCTCGGATATAAAATCTAAACAATAAATTCAACTCCCGAGGATTGAAGCATCGAAGAGGTACCAGACGGCACGGAGTGAAGGCACCTAATAATTCTTAACCAATTCAATAAAAATACACTCTATACTTTCTACCTTTTGCTATCTTTCTCAGAAAGTGCACTAGATGCATTTCAATGGAATGAAGTACCTAAACTTCTGTGCTTACTTGCATGACTGCGGTTATCACATTTATTTCAAGTGTATTCTATCAATATCTAACATGCTATCTAACACCTTGCAATGCTAATAAATCTCTTCGCTTCCTTATTCTCTCAGAATGGCTGCTCCCCCTATGACTAACGCGGAGAGACAAATTTTAGCTGAAGAATCGTTGATCCGTCTGGCAGAGATAGCCACGGACAACGCGAACCGCCAACATCAACCAAGCGCGTTCGACCGATTCTCACGTCACCGACCACCAGTGTACTCGGGTTCAAGTAACCCTGTTGACCTCACGAACTGGCTGGAGGAGATGAAAAAGCTGATGGACCTGAGCAGGACACCTCCAGAGGATAGGGTCAACATCGCCGCCTACTACTTGAAAGAGGAGGCGAATGATTGGTGGAACGTAATCAGGGCCAATGAGCCCGACACTACGTTCACCTGGGGCGAATTCACAACAAAGATCAAGGAGAGATACTTCGGGTATGAGCTCCGATGCCAGATGGAGGAGAAATTCATAAGTCTGAGGATGGATGACATGACCCTCCAGGAGTATACGGAGAAGTTTCAACGGCTGGCAAAGTTTGGGACTGCTGTCGCACCCAACGAGAGGGCCATGACACAGAGGTATCTACGCAACATGTCTACGAGTCTGCGTACCCACTTGAGCACCAGCACCTACACTACTGTTGCTGCAGCGTATGAACGCGCGTGTAGTGTATGGGCTTCCTTGGAGTTGGAAAAGGCTGAGGAGAAGCAGAAGAAGAAGGTGTTTGTGCCGTCTGTGGCACAGTCGAGCTACATCCAGAAGCTGACTTACCAGCGCCCTGTTCATCAAAGGCCAAACTTCCAGAAGTCTGCGTTCCAAAATAGGCTTCCTGCTAGGAACAATGAGAGAGCCATGGTTGCGGGGAGGACTCCTCCACCAAGAGCCTTACCGGGAAATTGTCGTATGTGTGGCAAGGCGCCACATGAAGGGAAGCAGTGCAATGGTCTGCCGATTACCTGTTTCAAGTGCAAAGTGGTAGGGCATAAGTCGAATGTATGTCCTAACAACCGGAACACAGCGCTTACTGCGGGAGTGCCGCAATCTGTTGTGGTACAGGGACGAGTATATGTACTCACTGAAGCGGAGGCAGAGGAGTCACCTGAGGCCGACGTCATCACTGGTAATTTTCTTATCAATTCTATGAACGCGGTCATTTTGTTTGACACTGGGGCATCATTGTCCTTTATATCTTCCAAGTTTGCCTCAAAAGCAAATCTCACAAATTCCGAATCAATCGACGCAAATATCTCTCTACCAAACGGTAAAATTTTCAAATGCTCCAAAATCTTCAAAGAAACTCCTATCACCATTCACAAAACAATCTTTCCTTCCGATCTTATTCTTTTCGACAGGCCGGAGTTCGACGTCATACTTGGCATCGATTGGTTGACTAAATACCATGCGATATTCGAGTGCCGAGACCGGAAGATCCGCTTGAAGCACCCTACGGGAACTAGAGTGACGTATCATAAGAATTCGCCAACTAAGGGGGCGAAAATCATCTCCGTGTTACAACTTCAACGGTTAGAACGAAAGGGACATGAAGTGTACCTTTGCAGCGTCAACGAAGTAAAGGATAGCGGGAACATTGAGGATATTCACGTGGTACGAGAATTTCCTGACGTCTTCCCCGACGAATTGCCAGGCTTGCCACCTGCACGTGACGTCGAGTTCTCTATCGACCTTGCGCCAGGCACGGCACCAATTTCAAAGGCACCCTACAGAATGGCACCAGTAGAGCTGCAAGAGTTGAAGAAAGAACTTGAAGAAATGATTGAGAAGGGTTTCATAAGACCGAGTGTCTCACCTTGGGGAGCGCCGGTCCTCTTTGTGAAAAAGAAGGATGGCAGTATGAGGCTCTGCATCGACTACAGAGAGTTGAACAAGGTGACGATTAAGAACCGCTACCCTTTACCCAGAATCGATGACCTTTTCGATCAATTGAAAGGCGCGGGAGTATTTTCTAAAATCGACCTAAGGTCAGGTTACCATCAGATTGCAGTAAGAGAATCAGACATCCAAAAGACTGCTTTCAGAAGCAGATACGGACATTATGAGTTCAAAGTCATGCCTTTCGGGTTGACAAATGCACCAGCAGTGTTCATGGATCAAATGAACAGAACCTTCCACGAGTATCTGGACATATGCGTGGTTGTATTCATTGACGACATCCTGATTTATTCAAGGACCGCAGCAGAACACGAAGAACATCTCCGCATCATTTTGGGAATATTGAGGAAAAATAAGTGGTATGCAAAATTATCCAAGTGCGAGTTTTGGCTCGAGAAAGTAGCATTCCTGGGTCACGTCATCTCAAAGGAGGGAGTGATGGTAGATCCCGCAAAGATCGACGCAGTAAAAGAATGGAAAGCACCCACAAACGTAACCGAGATACGCAGCTTTCTAGGATTGGCTGGATACTACAGAAGATTCGTCCCAGACTTCTCCAAAATAGCACGACCAATGACGAAGCTACTACAGAAGGAATCCAAGTTCATATGGAGCGACGAGTGCGAGAATGCATTCCAAGAACTCAAGACCAGGCTTACGGCCACTGAGTCTTAGCTCTCCCTACGGATGGTGACGAGTATGAAGTCTATAGTGATGCCTCACTGAATGGCCTGGGTTGCGTACTGATGCAACAGGGGAAGGTCATTGCTTATGCATCGAGGCAGTTGAAAGTGCATGAAAGGAACTACCCCACTCATGACCTAGAATTGGCCGCTGTGGTGTTTGCTTTGAAAATCTGGCGTCATTACCTCTACGGAGTAAGTATCAAATTCTACACAGACCACAAGAGCCTGAAGTATATCTTCACGCAAAAGGAACTCAACATGAGACAACGCCGGTGGTTAGAACTGATCAAGGACTACAAGATCGAACTGCTATACCACGAGGGTAAGGCGAACGTCGTTGCTGACGCTCTGAGTAGAAAAGCAACGCATACCCTCAACAATATTTGGGAAATTCCGGCTGACATCGTCAGAGACTTCAAAAGAATGAATTTAGAGTTGGTTCAGTCTGATGATGCCGACTTAAACGCAATGATCGCAGAGCCGGAATTATATCACGAGATTAGAGCCCTACAGTGGGAAGATGAAGAACTCGTGAAAATCAGGAGGGAAATTCCGTCAGGAAACCGAGAGGGGTTTGAAGTAAAACCTGACGGGAGTTTAAAATTCAAAGGAAGGTGGTGTGTGCCCGATATACCAGAGTTAAAGAAAAGGATCCTTGACGAGGCACACAGTACACGGTACTCCATACATCCAGGATCTGACAAGATGTACCAAGACTTGAAACAGAAGTTTTGGTGGGTCCGAATGAAAGTGGAGATTGCAGAATATGTTGCAAAATGCCTAATCTGCCAAAAAGTGAAGTTCGAACATCAGCGACCCGGAGGACTACTACAACCTTTGGACATCCCATTGTGGAAATGGGACTCCATTTCCATGGACTTCATAACAGGTTTACCAAGGACCCACAAGGGAAATAATGCAATCTGGGTGATAGTGGACCGCTTAACAAAATCGGCCCACTTTCTACCAATCAAAGATATTTGGAGCCTCGAAGAGCTAGCTAAGGCTTATGAGAAGGAGGTGATCCGACTTCACGGCGTACCGATAGACATCATTTCGGATAGAGATCCGAGATTCACCTCCCATTTTTGGGAAAAACTCCAAGCAGCATTGGGGAGCCAACTGAAGATGAGCACCGCTTTCCACCCTGCAACCAATGGTCAGACTGAGAGAACTATACAAACGCTCGAAGACATGCTCTGGGCATGTGCTTTAGAATTCAACGAGAACTGGGAGAAAAGTCTACCCTTGATTGAATTCTCCTACAACAATAGCTTCCATGCGAGTTTGGGTTGTGCCCCATTCGAGGCACTCTACGGGAGAAAGTGTCGTAGCCCAGTCTGTTGGAACGATGCTAGTGACAACGTGGGGACTGGACCTGAGATTATTCAAGACCAGATCGAGCACATCAAAATCATTCGTGAACGTCTACAAGCAGCCCAAGACCGTCAGAAGATGTATGCAAACAAACATCGTCGATCAATCGAGTTCAAGGTCGGTGATCATGTCTTCTTGAAAGTATCACCCATGAAGGGGGTTCGACGTTTCGGATTGAAAGGGAAACTGAGTCCTAAGTACGTTGGACCTTACGAAGTACTTGAAAGAATTGGTGAGGTAGCCTATCGCCTCGCGCTACCCCCCAACTTATCCAAGGTTCACAACGTGTTCCACGTTTCTCAACTAAGAAGATACAGGAGTGACCCAAGCCATATCATTACTCCTGACGTGATTGCAGTTGAGCCTAACCTCCTATACTCCGAAAGACCTGTCAAAATTCTTGCGCGCGAAACCAAGGTGTTGAGGCGGAAGACGGTTCCCTTAGTAAAGGTACTATGGAAGGGACAATTGACCGAATAAGCAACTTGGGAGACCGAGGCCTCAATGAAGGAGAAATACCCCGAACTGTTTAGCTCAGGTGAAAATTCTTTTTCCTATATTCAAGTTTCGGGACGAAACATTTTCTAAGGGGGGAGGGCAGTAACACCCCGTGTTAATTTAAGCTAATTATAATTAGTAATCGATAATTAGATAACCTAATCCAATCATTTTCCTAACAATGCACTAAAATTTTTATCGCAACTAAACTAAAACTATTATTTTTATTTTTATATCGTGAACTTTACTTTTATATATTTGAGCTCGATAAATAAAATGACGAACCAACGACAATCTCGTCGCACAAAACGAAAACGCAAAAACCTTCCACTTGCTAGTGGAATATTCCTTTATTCTTTTCAAACCTTAAAGAATTAATCCTGTAGGATTAATTCAAGCTCAACTTTCGGAGACCATAAAATGGTCATACGGACTCGGAATTTAGCGAAACAAAAGCCTAAACCACATAACTTTTCGAGACGGATTTAATGACGCTAGTTTCGTAGCCATCAGACGTGCCTAGCTCAAACTGAATTTTCTGCACTCATTTCGAAGGCCAAATTTCATTCTTCGCCGCCTCTATTTTGAAAATGTATTTTCGACTCGAAATTTTCAAACTCTTAATTTTAATTTATATTCCTAGAAATCATGCTCAATCACGTTTCTACGCCTAATAAAATTTTACAATGGAAACGGTTTTTATTCGAGACTTTTCGCGTGCGCGCAAATCGAAAATTTTAAAAAACGAAGGAAATCGGGCCACTTGGCTTGTGAGAGCCGGCCTCCCTTGTGCTCTTGTACAAGTCCACACTTCTTCTCTTCTTCTCTTACACACACAAGCTCTCTTACACACTCATGCATGCACTTACACACTCTTACACACTTCATCATTTCTTGTATTTGACTTCCTAAATACAAAACAATACAATGCATACATACACAACTACTACTACATTTCATTTCTAACATACTCATTGTTTTCATAAGTGAAAAAACTCACCCTCATTTCTCTCCTCTTAGCCGAGCTACACTACTCCCTTTTCTCTTTTTATTTTCCTTCCACTTTATTACAAAAACACTCTAAATAAAATCCTAAATATTATTCTAATAATCTCTTGTATTATTTAGCTAATTAGTGGGTATTGAAGCTTATTATTTCGGGTGTTTATTTGAAGGTGAAGACGGGTTTTTGGGTGAAGAACTTGACCTTGATAATATTATTGATCCGGATAACCAATAAGCTTGCCGATTAAGGTGACTAGTTATATCTCATATTAGTCTCCTTTAAAATTAATTTGATTATTATTATATTTTTATGAGTATGATTCTTATGTTAAAATATGTTAAACATCATGAATATGTGTTTGTATGATTATGTGATGTATAAGTAATGATAATAACTAAATAATGTTCTAAATAGATTATTGTAGTAATACGTTCATATGTTTAGTTTAATTTATTTTGAGCATTTTAAATGTTGATTCATATGATTCTTATGTTTAGTTATGTTTTATTTTAGTAGTAATGTTATATAAAAATTATGTGAAATATTAACAATGAGTTTAAAGTAAAGAAAAATCGAAAATAAAATATATACACACACATACTACCTCACGGCATACCCCTTTATTTTTATTAAATTTTCACTTTTAATTTTTGTAAATAATATGTTATGTTAAGTTAGTATAAAATGAATGTTATCATGTAAAAAGAATTAAATTAGAAAAGTAAATTATAAATTGTAAAAATGAAATTGTGTGCTTGACTTGATTTTTATGTTCTTGATGTTCATATGTTTGTGCATGTGATGTTCATGTTGTTTTTGAGTTAGTAGCTTATTTTGATTTATAATGTTTTTATGTTTGTTGCTATTTATTGTTTTAATTAACTAACAAGTTATTATATTAGTATGTATATGAGTTAAACTAGCTAAATCTTTAAGGTTAAAAAGTTAGAAAATTAAAGTGTTATAAAACACTATTCATAACCTTATTAGGAATCTTTAATAAAAAAAAATGTAGATTGGATTAAGTTATTTTAGTGAAATAAGTAACATAAATTAAATACACTTAAAACTTTTAGAAACAAACACTTAGAAAAATAAACATTATGTCATGACTCAAATTTTAGTTAAATGAAATTTTTAGTAAAATTTTATTTTAGTTTAAATCATTTTAGTATAATAATTAAAATATAAAGACTTTAAGCTAAAAACCGATAAAATCGAAAAATGAAAATTTGGACACCACCTATGCATAGCCACGGCATTCCCTTAATTTTTGGGTCAAGAAATTGTTTTTATCACTTTTTAGTTATTGTTAAAAAATTTAATTAGTAGTTAATAAATTAGAATTAAGAAATTAAAAGAAATAAATGGATTTTGATACATATATAATCCACTCGGCATTTCCATTTTAAATGGACCAAATTTAATCAAAATGAAAATATCAATAAGTCCCTAAAGTTTAATAGTTAATAGAATTGAATTTTTGTATAGATCGAATTCGTTATAAATGAAATATGCTAAACCGATAAAAATGAGTAACGGTTATAAAAATGAATTAAATCGTGTGCTACTGCCTTTGCAAATATGGGACTGATGGACTTGGACATACAGACTAAATGAATCATCCACGATACTATTATTTTAAAAATGAAAATCGCTAAATTTAGTAAATAGATGACTAAATTTAACTAAGTCACATTTTAAAATAAATATCGTTTATCACTAAATACAAAATGAACTTAACGACTTTGAAACTAGAAAATTATACTTAGTAAATAAAAGGGTTTAGTTTTACACCTAAAATGTCTTAAGTATAAAAATACGTATAAGTATAAAAATACGTACAAGTATAAGAATACGTATAAGTATAAAAATACGTAGGAATACGAAGTATGAGAATAAGTATAAGTATAAAAATACGTATAAAATACGATGAGTAGTGATGGATGAATAGTAAGAAATTTACGAAACTTGTAAAACAAGTTACGTCTCAAAGTCAAGATGTTCCAACTTTCAAAATTTGAAATATTGTAAATGATTGAAAATTTACTAAGTATAGAAAATTAAAAAAATGAATAAGTAAATAACTTAAAGTGTTTTGAAAAACACTTAAATAAAATTGGACATATTAATAAACATATCAATATAGAAACTTAAAAACGTTAATAATTAACCACACCTCAAATAATAAACGAACATGTTATGTGATCATATGAAACCTACAATTCAAATTAAAACGTTTGACGATGAAATTAGGAGAGTCTAGTAACATGTGATATTAAATATCAAATAAATAATGAATCTTGAGTAAGTTAAATAAAAGGTGAAAAGCTTGGGCCTCCGTTATGAAAACGTCAATCGTGAGTGAAGTGGGGTTAAGATAGTCTTGTAGCGGACGCCACTATCTCGACCTTATTGCGTGTGTCATCTCGAATAGTGTGGTTAAGCCGGCAGCATTATATGCTTAGAGCATCCTGCCCATGCCGTTACGCCTTAAGTCGTATAGCCTGTTCCGTACAAGATAAAGAATATGCCAACTCTTTTGGGCCAGGCTTTAGGAAATAGTCGTTTTATCCAGAGTTAAGGTGCTCTATGAATAGCATAGCCCATTCTTAAAGTGGATATTAGTGTATGCATACTAGACTAGGGCTTTATTCCCCTATTTCGCTAAAGTTACCAGGGCCACCGCGACCTTATTGCGATTGTCATCTCGCGGTTCTGTCTCCTTGCCGTGTTTCGTTCTTAGTGGGCGCGACACTTGCATTCACTCTTGCCACATGTAAAGATCACTTGACGGGATTGTAACAGAAGTTCGAACCATTTCGAACACTAGACGATGAGATGCAAGTACTATAGTATTCGGCGTGGTTTACGAGTCGAGTAAGTCGCTGCACTATGGTAGTGAGATGTAAGCGACTAGAGTACAATGGCCTACTCAGTGGTCAGGCTCGTAAGCAGTATGTGTTTTGTGATTGAATGAAAGTGAGTCAAAACATCTTCGAAAATTAAAGACCACAACTTTCTGAAGTGAATCGAGTCTGCATGATGTGTATGATACGATACGTATGTTTATTTGCGATCTGATATCGCCTCGTAATCCTGTTGATATACTGTGATACTATTGTTATGAGATTATCTGTTAATTGCTTTCATAATTGAATATCATGCTTATATGATTTATCGCTTTCACTCGCATGCTTATTATGA
The DNA here is from genome assembly GCA_023091065.1 of Dianthus caryophyllus. Taxonomy (NCBI): domain Eukaryota; kingdom Viridiplantae; phylum Streptophyta; class Magnoliopsida; order Caryophyllales; family Caryophyllaceae; genus Dianthus; species Dianthus caryophyllus. Next base: position 1,007,383 of record JALGRB010000016.1, read on the forward strand.
CTAATATGTCTTTATATGCTAAATGTAATAAGCATGTTTACGTTTTTATCATAATGTTATAATTATAAAGCGATAATAATAAACCAAAGTAATTGAAATCGAGGGTAAGTATGAGCATAGCTAGTCACTGTCCGCTAAGCGGGCACCCCCCCTCAGTTTATTGTGCAGGATGATCGTGGACCGGGAGCTGGATTTTGGACGGGGCCACTCAACGTTGTTATGCTTTACTTTTAGTCTGCTTTCGAGAGAGATGTAAAATATGTATAACGCTACTCTTCTAAATTCCGTACTTAGAGTCGTTTAATGCGACTCCTGAACGATGATGTAATATTTTGGGTTATTTGTATAATTAATAACACTGGTTTAAGACTTAATTAATTTCCGCCTTAGTGATTAAAGTCGATTAAAAACCAGGTTGTTACACATACTCCGGCTCCGTCAACCTCACCGTCTTGACCGAATGGGTCGAGGAGATGGAGAAACTTTTAGAGCTGAGTAAGACACCGCCTAATGAGAAGGTGAACGTGGTAGCGTACTACCTGAAAGGGGAAGCCAATAGTTGGTGGCGTTTGATCAAATCCACGTTTCCCCTGAGGATCTATAACTGGAGCGAGTTTAAGACCCTATTGGAGAACAAGTACTTTGGGGAAGAATTAAGATGGGAAAAGGAGGAAGAGTTCAGGAACCTAAGCCAGGGTGATTTGTCTCTGCAGGCATACACCGAGAAGTATCAGGAGCTATCAAAGTTTGCTCCAAGAATAATATCTAACGAGGAGGAACTCGCAACTCGTTACGTAAGGGGCATGGCTAACAGCCTGAGGATAAGCATGATCGGGTTCAACTGTAAGAACTTTGCTGAGGCCTATGAGAAGGCAACGAGTATCTGGGCCTCCATCCAGAAGGGAGAAGCAGAAGAGAAAAAGAAGAAGAAAACCTTTACGCCTCATGTGGCGAGTGCCAGCTTTATCCACAAGCCACTTTTCGGTCGCCCGGGTTTCCAAAATCAAGACAACCGCAATAAAAGCCAGGGCAGACCCCTGTACCACAACCGAAACCCCACCACATACGTAGCGAGGAACAACCAACAACCTCCCGGAGCTCCGCCGTTCCAGGCGAATCAGTGTTGCTTTTGCCGACAACCGAATCATCCAGGGAAACGCTGTAATGGAGAACCAGTGGTGTGCTTCCTGTGTAAAGTAGTAGGGCACAAGGCTAATGAATGCCCAAAGAGGGGTGCTGGTGCTAAGGCGAACGCGGGACCACCGCCAGCCGTCAGAGTTCAGGGACGCGTTTACGTTCTGACAGAATCGGAGGAAGGTGCTGATGATATTATCGATGTCGACGTCATCACTGGTAAATTCCTAGTCAACTCTATACCCGCTTTTATTCTATTTGATACAGGAGCATCCTTATCTTTTATTTCATCCAAATTTATAAAACAATCTAAACTCACAAATCCTGCACAAATCAAAACTAATATATCACTGCCAAATGGTAAAAACGTTCCCTGTTCCTTAAAATACAATAATGTAAAAATTACGATTCATGGCACAGAATTTTTATCCGATCTAGTGTTGTTCGAGCTTCCCGAGTTCGATGTAATTCTGGGAATGGATTGGTTAGCTCGTCATCATGCTTCATTCAAGTGCCGAGATCAGAAAATCACATTGAAGAGTCCTAATGGGACGGTAGTAACTTACCAAAGCACGCCTTCAAGGGGAAGAGTACGATTCGTGTCTGCCATGAAAATCCAGAGTATGGGGAGAAAAGGACACCAAGTATTTTTGTGCAGCATCAACAAGATAGAGAATGAACGAAAGATTGAGGATATTCACGTTGTTAACGAATACCCGGATGTATTCCCTGATGAACTACCAGGCATGCCGCCGGCACGTGACGTAGAATTCTCAATCGACTTACTGCCAGGCACGGCACCTATCTCTAAAGCACCCTATCGAATGGCACCAGTTGAACTTCAAGAGCTCAAGAAACAATTGGAGGAATTAATTGAGCTAGGCTTCATCAGACCGAGTGTTTCGCCTTGGGGCGCTCCGATACTTTTTGTGAAGAAAAAGGATGGGAGTACGCGGCTATGCATAGACTATAGAGAATTCAACAAGGTTACCATCAAGAACCGTTATCCTTTGCCAAGGATAGACGACCTTTTCGACCAACTCAAGGGAGCAAGTGTTTTCTCCAAAATTGATTTAAGGTCGAGTTATCATCAGATAGGTGTTCGAAAGGAAGACATACAGAAAACCGCGTTTCGATCGAGATATGGTCACTATGAGTTCAAAGTGATGCCTTTTGGCCTCACCAACGCACCTGCAGTGTTCATGGATCAAATGAACAGAACTTTCCACGAGTATTGATGTGTCATATATGGAGTGAAACCTATGGGGTTTGATTTTACTCAAGAGAACAACAAAAATCGATCTTGAATTGAAAGTGAAATACTCGGCCAAAGTGTTGTTTTTGTGTGATAAATTTTCTGATTTTTGTAAGACAAAGGAAAACATAAAAGGATAGGCTAAATCTAAGCACAAAGCAATAGATTTAGGTTTTGATTAATCAAGCACAAAGCCACTAATTAATCACTCACTTACTCAAGCACAAAGCTAAGAGAAAAATGAAGAAGCTCTCAAATTTAGGGTTTTCATTCAATCATCAAATCTGAAAAATACAATGGTAGAGTGAGGGTTTATATAATACCCTTGTTCTAATCTAAGCCCTACAATTTAAAGTTGGTCTAAGGGCCCTAAAGTCTCCTTATATCAGCCGAATTATATGGTTCTAAAGACCTTACAAATCTGAAAATTTGAAGACAAACAAACAAATACATAAAGCATAAAGCATAAAGCATAAAGGAAGATAGTGACATGTGGTGAAAGGGACTTGTTTCAAAATAATGTATCATTTGAGGACTTCTTGGGTCAGCCGAATTTCTCCCCATAGCTGACTTTCTTGGACCTTGTTGGCTCGTGTTTTATTGGGGTTCGAACCCACATGGGTGCACTCAAGCGATCACACTCAAAAATAGCTCGTGGTTGCATTTGTTGCTCTCCTTCTTGAACCATTCCCCGACTTTCCTTGACCCACCAAGCTTGACCAAAATATTATTGTTTAATTTACTCAAAATAAGCTTGGGTGGACCCTAGGACCGTGGCCTAGCCCATGGTTCGAGCCCAAGGACCCAAACCGTGATTTAGACAAAAACCGCCTTTGCTCGACTTGACCATTTTTGGTCCAATATATTTACTTATATATAGCCCCTTGTTCACGAGCTTTACTTCGCGTTTCCCGTGCTTTTATTTGCGTTTCGCTTCCTATTTCTCTCCGTTTTGGCTCTGCTGCGTTTTTGTGTTTATTTTATAGGTTAAAGCAGCTATTTGGAGTTTAGGATGCTTGTCGGGAAGTTTCGTTGAGTTTCGTGAAGTTTCGTTGAGTTTCGTGAAGTTTCGTTGAGTTTCGTGAAGTTTTGAAGTGATTCGAGTTGGTTTCGCTATGCGTTTCAGGTTTGCGCCACGAGCCTCGCTTTCAACGAATGAAGGTGTCCTGGGACCTTGGGACGGGATTTGAAGTTCATGTGATCATCCTAAGCCTTGTCCCTACCCCTTGGGACGACGTAGGCCTCGTCCCTTAGCCTTGGGACGAGAAGAAAGCAAAAATAAGCTAAGTACAAGAAAGGGCCAAAAGTAGATCAAAGCTGAACATCACGGGATGAGTGTCCCGTAGCTTAGGGACCTGTTTTAGCCTTGTCCCGGTCGGGATGGCTGTCCCGGACCCCAGGGACGGCTTCCGACTTCTCGTGTGCTTGAATTGTTTCATCTATTTGAAGGGGTTAAACATTATATTTTTGCACGAAATTTTGAGAGCACTTTTAGAACACTTTAAAGTACATTCTCACAAAAATTTAGGTTTTGAATAATTTTCCTTCTTGTATTTTGAATTCCCGACTCAGAAACATTGTTTGATCATCCTATTTCGGTATTGTTGTCTTTGTTCTTGCATTTTCTCTTTGAATTTCTGATTGGTTTTTGTTTATACTTCTCTCCTTTGTTTATCATTTCATCTTATATCATTGTTGATCATGTTTTCATCCATTGTTATTGCTTTTGTTGTTGTTTTCATCATGAGTGAGTAGTCCTTTATCTAGGGAGAAAGGGTGATCATGGGTGAGTAGTCTAGGTTGATTTTGGTGATGTTTTGATGAGGGTTTTGCTTGTGATTTTGGTTGTCTTGTTTTGTTTGTGTTTGTTGATCCTTTGGCCAAGGATTAGTGAGCCTTTGCTACCCTTAAACTTAAGAACGAAAGCCTAGTTTAAGGTAGGGCACGAGACTAACCATTAGGACCCTCACTTGTAAGTTGCGAGAGCCCGCATTTGAGACCTAGAGGACGCTTAGGACTGAGAGGCCGAGCCTATTCCTTAGCACAAGCGATTCCCGACTCATTTCTGTCACCATCCTTCATCCTAGCTTTGCCTATGCTATCCCCGACTCCCTAGACCTTTTCCTTATAGTTTTACCCTTATCTTTCGCTATAGCTCTAGTAACCAAACCCTCATTCGAACCGAGACTAGAATCGTTCAAAATAACCCACATTACGACCATCTCCCTGCGGATACGATACCCGACTTACCCTTGCTACCCGTTAGAGTTTGTTCGGTTTTATTTTTGATTAGGTGACGCGACTAAGCCTATCAAATTTTGGCGCCGTTGCCGGGGAGACGACATTGTTTTTTGTTTGTTACTTGTTTCTAGTCTTTTGTTTTTCCATAGGTCACTTTCTTTCTTCCCCATGACATGACAATCTTTGATTTCCCGCAATACGATGGCGAACCATTTCATAAGTACATTGTTCGATTTAATAGTTATATTGGTTCGTTTGGCTTATATTGTTGTGATTGGGAGAAAGTTTTTATTATTAGCACGGGTATGAACTATGAGTCTCACAATTTCATTCACTACGTGAGCAATGGTCAAATTCCCTACATGCCCGACTTTGCGATTTGGGACCTCTTTTGGGATATCACGCGTGAAGCCCTTTTATGCGAGATTAAGGCTGACTTCCAAGACGTTCTTGTTACGTTCAAGAAATTAATCGAGGAAATGAAAGATGATTGTGAGTCTTATGAATGTTCCCCCGCTCCTTGTGATAATACCTATTCGTCTCAAACTTGTATGTTAACTCGCTCACATGCATCCTTGTACGATGATAATTTGTTTGATGACGATGGTTATGAGCCTGTGCATGATTGTGAAATGTCTAATCCGCTTGAGGTGATTGTGAATGACACTCCTGAACCTGAATCGGTAGGTACGACTTGTCCCCTCGTTGATGCGTCTATTGAGTCTGTTTCCATTGGATCCTTGTCCGAGGATCCTTTGGCGGTCTTACCGTGTAATGAGAATGACGCAGGTGACTCAAAGTCGTGGAGCGCTGAAGTCGATGAGTTGAAAGCGCTCTTATATGCAAATGAAGACAAGGCTTCCGTTCCCACGGACGAGATGAGTCACGGGAAAAACTCTTTTGCTCCCGCGGTTCACATTTTTGATGTCACAACGGTGTCCCCTTTTAATGGCTTTGATGAGTTTTTGGGTCCCTCTGTTGCGAGCGGATGTATTGTAATTGTTACCAAAGTGCTCCAGAACAGTTTTCATAGACTCATTTATATGTTGAGTCGATCATTAGCCATGATTTTATATACTTGTATTGCCTTTTGGTGCTACATTTGCTTCTGTTTAGGACATGAGCAGGTTTTTGACCGACTACTACGAGCTTTGGTCGCAATAATGGTTGGCTTTGCTGCAAGCCAACCGAGTGGCGATAACCATGTTAGGGACGATGAAGGTAGCGGTTTCGTGTCTGAAGCGGCCCGTGCTTGGTGGTACTTTTAGTAATGCATCGCGCCCCATTTTGAAGGTCAGTGCAGGGGGTGCTTCTCTTGTAAATATTGTAAGTACGTTTTCCTTTAATTGGTCTCTGTTTTTCTCCCTTATTTTATGGTTCCCGTGTTGATGTGCTTTAGGACACATTGGGGACAATGTGTTGTCTGGTTTGGGGGGAGGAACGCTTTGCTTTGCATTTTTGCGTTTTCTTTTCATTTTTCATTTTCAAAAATCACAAAAAAATCAGAAAATTTCAAAAAATCCAAAAATACATATCCCGAATCGTTGTGCGAGCTTGTTTTTATCTTGTTTTTTTCCCGACATTCCTTCCCTTGTTAGCTTTTAGCTTTGGCATGATTTTCATTGTTGGATTAGCGCTACGGGGATGTTTTGACATAGTAGATGTTGGCATGTGCTTTTACGTTTTGGCTTTATCATTTCACGGACTATAGCTACTATTATTGTGAGGTTTTTAGCCTCCAGAGGCCGGTTCATCTATCCCGGTCCCCGTGTTTTGTTGTGAGTAGTTCTCCTCGTGGGGTACGTAACATTAACGCGCATAAGTGTGGCCCTTATCCCGTTTTTCCCCGCGATTTTGTCACATGTTTTGCATATGAGGCTTTAGATGATTTCATTTTATTCACCTTGTTCTTACATTGTTTTATCCTCCCATATATGACCCTTTTCCCCTTATCCACATGAGTTTGCTAGCTACATTGCCAAATAGCCTACCCTAGCCTAGCTAGTGACCGCTTTTGCTTACTCTTGTGCTCGTTCTTTGGGTTGTGATCATTGCTACGACTTGCTGATGTCGTTTGCTTGGAGAGTGTTGGTGAATTTGAGTCGGGATTGCTGTTTCCTCGACCTTTTATGAGGTATTTTCTGCAACTATGTGAGTGTGCTCTTTGCTCAAAAGAAAAAAAAAAAAAGAAAAAAAATCATGAAAAACAAACACAACACAAAAATACAAAGAAAAGAAAGAATGTGTGCACAAAATGAAGAGTTGTTGTTGTTATTACATGAGTGAGCACATGTTCGATTTCTATGTTGCGATGATGTGTAGAGGAGATCGATGTGCTGTTTTCGATCCATTTATCATGAGAGTTGGGTTCCTTGTTGGCTTGGACGAGCACTTGAGTAGTATTAGTGGTTTCTAGTGGCTTAGCTCCACGATTCCATAACTATTGGTCCACCTTCCTACCCTTACCCTCTTTTGGCCTTTACACACCTCATTTCCTATGTAAGCCCTCCTGTTTGGTTCGTTTTGTGACATTATTTGTGTACGGGAATGCGAGATTTGGTCCACATTAGATTGCGGGCGTGCTTCCACAAGTTGAGTAGGTGAGTGTCATCACATATATCACCTTGTTCATCATTTGTGCTAGAGTGGAAACCGCGAGAGGTCCGTGATTTGATTGCTAGAGAGCCCAAGTTTAAGCCATGCTATTCATTCTGCGCCGTCTTGTAATTCTCATCCGTTAGCTAGCTATTTCCTTACGTCCCATGTTGTTTCGGGATTGATTGCCATTTGCTTGAGCTGCTTGCGGTTTGGTGATTGTTCGGGGAAGTCTCCTTTTGCTCGCTTTGTCCTCTATTTTCTGTCACGCTTGGTTGTTGAGGACAAGCAACGGTTCGGTTTGGGGAGTTTGATGTGTCATATATTTACTTATATATAGCCCCTTGTTCACGAGCTTTACTTCGCGTTTCCGTGCTTTTACTTGCGTTTCGCTTCCTATTTCTCTCCGCTTTGACTCGCTGCGTTTTGTGTTTATTTTATAGGTTAAAGCAGCTATTTGGAGTTTAGGATGCTTGTCGGGAAGTTTCGTTGAGTTTCGTGAAGTTTCGTTGAGTTTCGTGGAAGTTTTGAGGTGATTCGAGTTGGTTTCGCTATGCGTTTCGGTTGCACGAGCCTCGTTTCAACGAATGAAGGTGTCCCGGGACCTTGGGACGGGATTTGATGTTCATGTGTTCATCCTCAGCCTTGTCCCTACCCCTTGGGACGACGTAGGCCTCGTCCCTTAGCCTTGGGACGAGAACAAAGCAAAAATAAGCTAAGTACAAGAAAGGGCCAAAAGTGGATCAAAGCTGAACATCACGGGATGAGTGTCCCGTAGCTTAGGGACCTGTTTTAGCCTTGTCCCGGTCGGGATGGCTGTCCCGGACCCCAGGGACGGCTTCCGACTTCTCGTGTGCTTGAATTGTTTCGTCTATTTGAAGGGGTTAAACATTATATTTTTGCACGAAATTTTGAGAGCACTTTTAGAACACTTTAAAGTACATTCTCATAAAAATTTAGGTTTTGATTAATTTTCCTTCTTGTATTTTGAATTCCCGACTCAGAAACATTGTTTGATCATCCTATTTCGGTATTGTTGTCTTTGTTCTTGCACTTTCTCTTTGAATTTCTGATTGGTTTTTGTTTATACTTCTCTCCTTTGTTTATCATTTCATCTTATATCATTGTTGATCATGTTTTCATCAATTGTTATTGCTTTTGTTGTTGTTTTCATCATGAGTGAGTAGTCCTTTATCTAGGGAGAGGTGATCATGGGTGAGTAGTCTAGGTTGATTTTGGTGATGTTTTGATGAGGGTTTTGCTTGTGATTTTGGTTGTCTTGTTTTGTTTGTGTTTGTTGATCCTTTGGCCAAGGATTAGTGAGCCTTTGCTACCCTTAAACTTAAGAACGAAAGCCTAGTTTAAGGTAGGGCACGAGACTAACCATTAGGACCCTCACTTGTAAGTTGCATGAGAGCCGCATTTGAGACCTAGAGGACGCTTAGGGTGAGAGGCCGAGCCTATTCCTTAGCACAAGCGATTCCGACTCATTTACATCACCATCCTTCATCCTAGCTTTGCCTATGCTATCCCGAGCTCCCTAGACCTTTTTCCTTATAGTTTTACCCTTATCTTTCGCTATAGCTCTAGTAACCAAACCCTCATTCGAACCGAGACTAGAATCGCTCAAAATAACCCACATTACGACCATCTCCTCATGGATACGATACCCGACTTACCCTTGCTACCCGTTAGAGTTTGTTCGGTTTTATTTTTGATTAGGTGTCGCGAGTAAGCCTATCAAATTATGGCGCCGTTGCCGGGGAGACGACATTGCTTTTTGTATGTTACTTGTTTCTAGTCTTTTGTTTTTCCATAGGTCACTTTCTTTCTTCCCCATGACATGACAATCTTTGATTTCCATAATACGATGGCGAACCATTTCATAAGTACATTGTTCGATTTAATAGTTATATTGGTTCGTTTGGCTTATATTGTTGTGATTGGGAGAAAGTTTTTATTATTAGCACGGGTATGAACTATGAGTCTCACAATTTCATTCACTACGTGAGCAATGATCAAATTCCCTACATGCCCGACTTTGCGATTTGGGACCTCTTTTGGGATATCACGCGTGAAGCCCTTTTATGCGAGATTAAGGCTGACTTCCAAGACGTTCTTGTTACGTTCAAGAAATTAATCGAGGAAATGAAAGATGATTGTGAGTCTTATGAATGTTCCCCCGCTCCTTGTGATAATACCTATTCGTCTCAAACTTGTATGTTAACTCGCTCACATGCATCCTTGTACGATGATAATTTGTTTGATGACGATGGTTATGAGCCTGTGCATGATTGTGAAATGTCTAATCCGCTTGAGGTGATTGTGAATGACACTCCTGAACCTGAATCGGTAGGTACGACTTGACCCCTTGTTGATGCGTCTATTGAGTCTGCTTCCATTGGATCCTTGTCCGAGGATCCTTTGGCGATCTTCTGCAGTGTAATGAGAATGACGCAGTGACTCAAAGTCGTGGAGCGCCAAGTCGATGAGTTGAAGGCGCTTTTATATGCAGATGAAGACAAGCCTTCCGTTCCCACGGACGAGATGAGTCACGGGAAAAACTCTTTTGCTCCCGCGGTTCACATTTTTGATGTCACAACGGTGTCCCCTTTTAATGGCTTTGATGAGTTTTTGGGTCCCTCTGTTGCGTGCGGATGTATTGTAATTGTTACCAAAGTGCTCCAGAACAGTTTTCATAGGCTCATTTATATGTTGAGTCGATCATTAGCCATGATTTTATATACTTGTATTGCCTTTTGGTGCTACATTTGCTTCTGTTTAGGACATGAGCAGGTTTTTGACCGACTACTACGAGCTTTGGTCGCAATAATGGTTGGCTTTGCTGCAAGCCAACCGAATGGCGATAACCATGTTAGGGACGATGAAGGTAGCGGTTTAGGTCAGGCGGCCCGTGCTTGGTGGTACTTTTTAATGCAGCTGCGCCCCATTTTGAAGGTCGTGCAGGGGGTCCTTCTCTTGTAAATATTGTAAGTACGTTTTCCTTTAATTGGTTGCTGTTTTTCTCCCTTATTTTATGGTACCGGTGTTGAGGTGCTTTAGGACACATTGGGGACAATGTGTTGTCGGGTTTGGGGGGAGGAACGCTTTGCTTTGCATTTTGCGTTTTCTTTGCATTTTTCATTTTCAAAAATCACAAAAAAATCAGAAAATTTCAAAAAATCCAAAAATACATATCCCGAATCGTTGTGCGAGCTTGTTTTTATCTTGTTTTTTTCCCGTCTTTCCTTCCCTTGTTAGCTTTTAGCTTGGGCATGATTTTCATTGTGGGATTAGCGCTACGGGGATGTGTTGACACAGTAGGTGTTGGCATGAGCCTTTACGTTTTGGCTTAATCATTTCACGGACTATAGCTACTATTATTGTGAGGTTTTTAGCCTCCAGAGGCTCGGTTCATCTATCCCTGGTCCCGTGTTTTGTTGTGAGTAGTTCTCCTCGTGGGGTACGTAACATTAACGCCAAGATAAGTGTGGCCCTTATCCCGTTTTTCCCCGCGATTTTGTCACATGTTTTGCATATGAGGCTTTAGATGATTTCATTTTATTCACCTTGTTCTTACATTGTTTTATCCTCCCATATATGACCCTTTTCCCCTTATCCACATGAGTTTGCTAGCTACATTGCCAAATAGCCTACCCTAGCCTAGCTAGTGACCGCTTTTGCTTACTCTTGTGCTCGTTCTTTGGGTTGTGATCACTGCTACGACTTGCTGATGTCGTTTGCTTGGAGAGTGTTGGTGAATTTGAGTCGGGATTGCTGTTTCCCCGACCTTTTATGAGGTATTTTCTGCAACTATGTAAGTGTGCTCTTTGCTCAAAAGAAAAAAAAAAAAAAAGAAAAAAAATCAGAAAATACAAACACAACACAAAAATACAAAGAAAAGAAAGAATGTGTGCACAAAATGAAGAGTTGTTGTTGTTATTACATGAGTGAGCACATGTTCGATTTCTATGTTGCGATGATGTGTAGAGGAGATCGATGTGCTGTTTTCGATCCATTTATCATGAGAGTTGGGTTCCTTGTTGGCTTGGACGAGCACTTGAGTAGTATTAGTGGTTTCTAGTGGCTTAGCTCCACGATTCCATAACTATTGGTCCACCTTCCTACCCTTACCCTCTTTTGGCCTTTACACACCTTATTTCCTATGTAAGCCCTCATGTGTGGTTCGTTTTGTGACATTATTTGTGTACGGGAATGCGAGATTTGGTCCACATTAGATTGCGGGCGTGCTTCCACAAGTTGAGTAGGTGAGTGTCATCACATATATCACCTTGTTCATCATTTGTGCTAGAGTGGAAACCGCGAGAGGTCCGTGATTTGATTGCTAGAGAGCCCAAGTTTAAGCCATGCTATTTGATACACGTTATTTATATTCATTTTATGCCCCCGGTTCAGTCGCATTTAGCTCGCATTTATTCGTATTTATTATGATTCTATGAGCTATATGTTATACTTCTCGATACTGCTGCCTTTTATTTACATTTTGCAGGTTTTGGTGGATTTGAGCCAAAACCCGGGACGTTAGGAGCAATACGAGAACCGAGCTGAAAAGACCAAGCTCGAGCTCACACGGGAGCTCGGGAAGACGGACCAAAGACCAAAAATATAAGAAAGGCCACGAGTGAGTAAGGCCCAAAACAAAGAGTGAAGAAGCTTGGGCCCAAGATTAGAGGAGGAAAGCGAAGCCCATTAAGTGGGTCAGGCCAGGTCTGCAACTAGGCGCGACTGGCCGGCCACAGTGTCTTTTCTGACGGGTTTTGATTTAATTCGTGTTTTAATTATTTGGAAACTATATATATACTTTAGGTCGTACACATTAAAACTTATGCTTTATTTTTCCTAGTTTAGTTTACTGCTTAGTTTTATTTTCTCTCCTTCAAAACTCTTAGTTTTAGTTTTATTTCAAGTTGGATTCAATTGTAAATCAGCTTGCATCGTAAGTTTTCAGGTTTATTTCAATTGCTCTTATTCATCCTTTTGATATGTCTTCTATTATTATTATTGTTGTTATTGCCCTTAATATGAGTAGCTAATTTCATAATTAGGGTTAGGGTGATTTGTGACATATGATTTAGGAACATGTTTTGAGATTAAATTGGTTGAATAAATTGTGCAAGTTGACTTCTTTCTATGCGTTTTATATCAATTGAATTAGGATTATTTCGCCTGATCACCGTTTTATCCGAGTTTAATTGAACCTGAGTATGTTTTGATTTAAGATCGAAAGCCGAGTTAAAACTAGACTTACGCAAGATTGATAAGTTGAATTTAGTAAGTTGCGAGAGCCCGCTGAATTGAACTTAAGGTTAAAATTGACTTGAGAGAGCGTTTTACAAACCTAGTCATTTGCACAGTTTATCTTTTCCTTCTTATAGATTTGAGTTCCTGAATCGTTGTCATATATGAACCCGACACCCTAATCTTTCCCCCTATTATATTTTATTCATCTGTTTTATTGCCTGCTTTAGTTTATAGCTAAATCAAAACCTTTTCACACCTGAGTTGAACCTGTTACTCCGACTTTAACCTGAGACTACACCGTTTCCCTGTGGATTCGATCCCTACTTGCTGCTATCTGCTGTTAGTTGTCATTTAGGTTTATTTTGATTAAGGTGATACGACTTTAGCCTTATCACTATTCATTCTGCGCCGTCTTGTAATTCTCATCCGTTAGCTAGCTATTTCCTTACGTCCCATGTTGTTTCGGGATTGATTGCCATTTGCTTGAGCTGCTTGCGGTTTGGTGATTGTTCGGGGAAGTCTCCTTTTGCTCGCTTTGTCCTCTATTTTCTGTCACGCTTGGTTGCTTGAGGACAAGCAACGGTTCGGTTTGGGGGAGTTTGATGTGTCATATATTTACTTATATATAGCCCCTTGTTCACGAGCTTTACTTCGCGTTTCCCGTGCTTTTATATGCGTTTCGCCTCCTATTTCGCTCCGTTTTGGCTCTGCTGCGTTTTTGTGTCTATTTTGTAGGTAAGAGCAGCTATTTGGAGTTTAGGATGCTTGTCGGGAAGTTTCGTTGAGTTTCGTGAAGTTTTGTTGAGTTTCGTGAAGTTTTGAGGTGATTCGAGTTGGTTTCGTTGCGTTTCGGTTGCGCACGAGCCTCGTTTCAACGAATGAAGGTGTCCGGGACCTTGGGACTGGATTTGAAGTTCATGTGATCATCCTAAGCCTTGTCCCTACCTCTTGGGACGACGTGAGGCCTCGTCCTTAGCCTTGGGACGAGAAGAAAGCAAAAATAAGCTAAGTACAAGAAAGGGCCAAAAGTGGATCAAAGTCAACATCACGGGATGAGTGTCCCGTAGCTTAGGGACCTGTTTTAGCCTTGTCCCGGTCGGGATGGCTGTCCCGGACCCCAGGGACGGCTTCCGACTTCTCGTGTGCTTGAATTGTTTCATCTATTTGAAGGGGTTAAACATTATATTTTTGCACGAAATTTTGAGAGCACTTTTAGAACACTTTAAAGTACATTCTCACAAAAATTTAGGTTTTGATTAATTTTCCTTCTTGTATTTTGAATTCCCGACTCAGAAACATTGTTTGATCATCCTATTTCGGTATTGTTGTCTTTGTTCTTGCACTTTCTCTTTGAATTTCTGATTGGTTTTTGTTTTTACTTCTCTCCTTTGTTTATCATTTCATCTTATATCATTGTTGATCATGTTTTCATCCATTGTTATTGCTTTTGTTGTTGTTTTCATCATGAGTGAGTAGTCCTTTATCTAGGGAGAAAGGGTGATCATGGGTGAGTAGTCTAGGTTGATTTTGGTGATGTTTCGATGAGGGTTTTGCTTGTGATTTTGGTTGTCTTGTTTTGTTTGTGTTTGTTGATCCTTTGGCCAAGGATTAGTGAGCCTTTGCTACCCTTAAACTTAAGAACGAAAGCCTAGTTTAAGGTAGGGCACGAGACTAACCATTAGGACCCTCACTTGTAAGTTGCGAGCCCGCATTTGAGACCTAGAGGACGCTAGGACCGAGAGGCCGAGCCTATTCCTTAGCACAAGCGATTCCCGTCTCATTTCTGTCACCATCCTTCATCCTAGCTTTGCCTATGCTATCCCCGACTCCCTAGACCTTTTCCTTATAGTTTTACCCTTATCTTTCGCTATAGCTCTAGTAACCAAACCCTCATTCGAACCGAGACTAGAATCGTTCAAAATAACCCACATTACGACCATCTCCCTGCGGATACGATACTCGACTTACCCTTGCTACCCGTTAGAGTTTGTTCGGTTTTATTTTTGATTAGGTGACGCGACTAAGCCTATCAAATTTTGGCGCCGTTGCCGGGGAGACGACATTGTTTTTTGTTTGTTACTTGTTTCTAGTCTTTTGTTTTTCCATAGGTCACTTTCTTTCTTCCCCATGACATGACAATCTTTGATTTCCCGCAATACGATGGCGAACCATTTCATAAGTACATTGTTCGATTTAATAGTTATATTGGTTCGTTTGGCTTATATTGTTGTGATTGGGAGAAAGTTTTTATTATTAGCACGGGTATGATCTATGAGTCTCACAATTTCATTTACTACGTGAGCAATGATCAAATTCCCTACATGCCCGACTTTGCGATTTGGGACCTCTTTTGGGATATCACGCGTGAAGCCCTTTTATGCGAGATTAAGGCTGACTTCCAAGACGTTCTTGTTACGTTCAAGAAATTAATCGAGGAAATGAAAGATGATTGTGAGTCTTATGAATGTTCCCCCGCTCCTTGTGATAATACCTATTCGTCTCAAACTTGTATGTTAACTCGCTCACATGCATCCTTGTACGATGATAATTTGTTTGATGACGATGGTTATGAGCCTGTGCATGATTGTGAAATGTCTAATCCGCTTGAGGTGATTGTGAATGACACTCCTGAACCTGAATCGGTAGGTACGACTTGTCCCCTCGTTGATGCGTCTATTGAGTCTGTTTCCATTGGATCCTTGTCCGAGGATCCTTTGGCGATCTTCTTACCGTAATGAGAATGACGCAGTGACTCAAAGTCGTGGAGCGCTGAAGTCGATGAGTTGAAAGCGCTCTTATATGCGGATGAAGACAAGGCTTCGCTCCCACGGACGAGTTGAGTCACGGGAAAAACTCTTTTGCTCCCGCGGTTCACATTTTTGATGTCACAACGGTGTCCCCTTTTAATGGCTTTGATGAGTTTTTGGGTCCCTCTGTTGCGAGCGGATGTATTGTAATTGTTACCAAAGTGCTCCAGAACAGTTTTCATAGACTCATTTATATGTTGAGTCGATCATTAGCCATGATTTTATATACTTGTATTGCCTTTTGGTGCTACATTTGTTTCTGTTTAGGACATGAGCAGGTTTTTGACCGACTACTACGAGCTTTGGTCGCAATAATGGTTGGCTTTGCTGCAAGCCAACCGAGTGGCGATAACCATGTTAGGGACGATGAAGGTAGCGGTTTCGTGTCTGAAGCGGCCCGTGCTTGGTGGTACTTTTAGTACCGGCTGCTGCGCCCCCATTTTGAAGCTGGTTTGGGGAGGGTGCTTCTCTTGTAAATATTGTAAGTACGTTTTCCTTTAATTGGTCTCTGTTTTTCTCCCTTATTTTATGGTTCCCGTGTTGATGTGCTTTAGGACACATTGGGGACAATGTGTTGTCTGGTTTGGGGGGAGGAACGCTTTGCTTTGCATTTTTGCGTTTTCTTTTCATTTTTCATTTTCAAAAATCACAAAAAAATCAGAAAATTTCAAAAAATCCAAAAATACATATCCCGAATCGTTGTGCGAGCTTGTTTTTATCTTGTTTTTTTCCCGACATTCCTTCCCTTGTTAGCTTTTAGCTTTGGCATGATTTTCATTGTTGGATTAGCGCTACGGGGATGTTTTGACATAGTAGATGTTGGCATGTGCTTTTACGTTTTGGCTTTATCATTTCACGGACTATAGCTACTATTATTGTGAGGTTTTTAGCCTCTAGAGGCCGGTTCATCTATCCCGGTCCCCGTGTTTTGTTGTGAGTAGTTCTCCTCGTGGGTACGTAACATTAACGCCAAGATAAGTGTGGCCCTTATCCCGTTTTTCCCCGCGATTTTGTCACATGTTTTGCATATGAGGCTTTAGATGATTTCATTTTATTCACCTTGTTCTTACATTGTTTTATCCTCCCATATATGACCCTTTTCCCCTTATCCACATGAGTTTGCTAGCTACATTGCCAAATAGCCTACCCTAGCCTAGCTAGTGACCGCTTTTGCTTACTCTTGTGCTCGTTCTTTGGGTTGTGATCATTGCTACGACTTGCTGATGTCGTTTGCTTGGAGAGTGTTGGTGAATTTGAGTCGGGATTGCTGTTTCCCCGACCTTTTATGAGGTATTTTCTGCAACTATGTAAGTGTGCTCTTTGCTCAAAAGAAAAAAAAAAAAAAAAGAAAAAAAATCAGAAAATACAAACACAACACAAAAATACAAAGAAAAGAAAGAATGTGTGCACAAAATGAAGAGTTGTTGTTGTTATTACATGAGTGAGCACATGTTCGATTTCTATGTTGCGATGATGTGTAGAGGAGATCGATGTGCTGTTTTCGATCCATTTATCATGAGAGTTGGGTTCCTTGTTGGCTTGGACGAGCACTTGAGTAGTATTAGTGGTTTCTAGTGGCTTAGCTCCACGATTCCATAACTATTGGTCCACCTTCCTACCCTTACCCTCTTTTGGCCTTTACACACCTTATTTCCTATGTAAGCCCTCATGTGTGGTTCGTTTGTGACATTATTTGTGTACTGAATGCGAGATTTGGTCCACATTAGATTGCGGGCGTGCTTCCACAAGTTGAGTAGGTGAGTGTCATCACATATATCACCTTGTTCATCATTTGTGCTAGAGTGGAAACCGCGAGAGGTCCGTGGATTTGATTGCTAGAGAGCCCAAGTTTAAGCCATGCTATTCATTCTCAAGGCCGCCTTGTAATTCTCATCCGTTAGCTAGCTATTTCCTTACGCCCCATGTTGTTTCGGATTGATTGCCATTTGCTTGAAAGCCGCTTGCGGTTTGGTGATTGTTCGGGGAAGTCTCTTTTTGCTCGCTTTGTCCTCTATTTTCTGTCACGCTTGGTTGCTTGAGGACAAGCAACGGTTCGGTTTGGGGGAGTTTGATGTGTCATATATTTACTTATATATAGCCCCTTGTTCACGAGCTTTACTTCGCGTTTCCCGTGCTTTTACTTGCGTTTCGCTTCCTATTTCTCTCCGTTTTGGCTCTGCTGCGTTTTTGTGTTTATTTTATAGGTTAAAGCAGCTATTTGGAGTTTAGGATGCTTGTCGGGAAGTTTCGTTGAGTTTCGTGAAGTTTCGTTGAGTTTCGTGAAGTTTTGAGGTGATTCGAGTTGGTTTCGTTGCGTTTCGGTTGCGCACGAGCCTCGTTTCAACGAATGAAGGTGTCCCGGGACCTTGGGACGGGATTTGAAGTTCATGTGATCATCCTAAGCCTTGTCCCTACCCCTTGGGACGACGTAGGCCTCGTCCCTTAGCCTTGGGACGAGAAGAAAGCAAAAATAAGCTAAGTACAAGAAAGGGCCAAAAGTGGATCAAAGCTGAACATCACGGGATGAGTGTCCCGTAGCTTAGGGACCTGTTTTAGCCTTGTCCCGGTCGGGATGGCTGTCCCGGACCCCAGGGACGGCTTCCGACTTCTCGTGTGCTTGAATTGTTTCATCTATTTGAAGGGGTTAAACATTATATTTTTGCACGAAATTTTGAGAGCACTTTTAGAACACTTTAAAGTACATTCTCACAAAAATTTAGGTTTTGATTAATTTTCCTTCTTGTATTTTGAATTCCCGACTCAGAAACATTGTTTGATCATCCTATTTCGGTATTGTTGTCTTTGTTCTTGCACTTTCTCTTTGAATTTCTGATTGGTTTTTGTTTATACTTCTCTCCTTTGTTTATCATTTCATCTTATATCATTGTTGATCATGTTTTCATCCATTGTTATTGCTTTTGTTGTTGTTTTCATCATGAGTGAGTAGTCCTTTATCTAGGGAGAAAGGGTGATCATGGGTGAGTAGTCTAGGTTGATTTTGGTGATGTTTCGATGAGGGTTTTGCTTGTGATTTTGGTTGTCTTGTTTTGTTTGTGTTTGTTGATCCTTTGGCCAAGGATTAGTGAGCCTTTGCTACCCTTAAACTTAAGAACGAAAGCCTAGTTTAAGGTAGGGCACGAGACTAACCATTAGGACCCTCACTTGTAAGTTGCGAGAGCCCGCATTTGAGACCTAGAGGACGCTTAGGACTGAGAGGCCGAGCCTATTCCTTAGCACAAGCGATTCCCGACTCATTTCTGTCACCATCCTTCATCCTAGCTTTGCCTATGCTATCCCCGACTCCCTAGACCTTTTCCTTATAGTTTTACCCTTATCTTTCGCTATAGCTCTAGTAACCAAACCCTCATTCGAACCGAGACTAGAATCGTTCAAAATAACCCACATTACGACCATCTCCCTGCGGATACGATACTCGACTTACCCTTGCTACCCGTTAGAGTTTGTTCGGTTTTATTTTTGATTAGGTGACGCGACTAAGCCTATCAAATTTTGGCGCCGTTGCCGGGGAGACGACATTGTTTTTTGTTTGTTACTTGTTTCTAGTCTTTTGTTTTTCCATAGGTCACTTTCTTTCTTCCCCATGACATGACAATCTTTGATTTCCCTTGTCTGATGGCGAACCATTTCATAAGTACATTGTTCGATTTAATAGTTATATTGGTTCGTTTGGCTTATATTGTTGTGATTGGGAGAAAGTTTTTATTATTAGCACGGGTATGATCTATGAGTCTCACAATTTCATTTACTACGTGAGCAATGATCAAATTCCCTACATGCCCGACTTTGCGATTTGGGACCTCTTTTGGGATATCACGCGTGAAGCCCTTTTATGCGAGATTAAGGCTGACTTCCAAGACGTTCTTGTTACGTTCAAGAAATTAATCGAGGAAATGAAAGATGATTGTGAGTCTTATGAATGTTCCCCCGCTCCTTGTGATAATACCTATTCGTCTCAAACTTGTATGTTAACTCGCTCACATGCATCCTTGTACGATGATAATTTGTTTGATGACGATGGTTATGAGCCTGTGCATGATTGTGAAATGTCTAATCCGCTTGAGGTAATTGTGAATGACACTCCTGAACCTGAATCGGTAGGTGCGACTTGTCCCCTCGTTGATGCGTCTATTGAGTTCTGTTTCCATTGGATCCTTGTCCGAGGATCCTTTGGCGATCTTACCGTAATGAGAATGACGCAGTGACTCAAAGTCGTGGAGCCAAGTCGATGAGTTGAAAGCGCTCTTATATGCGAGATGAAGACAAGGCTTCCGCTCCCACGGACGAGATGAGTCACTGAAAAACTCTTTTGCTCCGCGGTTCACATTTTTGATGTCACAACTGTCCCCTTTTAATGGCTTTGATGAGTTTGTGGGTCCCTCTGTTGCGAGCGGATGTATTGTTATTGTTACCATAGTGCTCCAGAACAGTTTTCATAGACTCATTTATATGTTGAGTCGATCATTAGCCATGATTTTATATACTTGTATTGCCTTTTGGTGCTACATTTGTTTCGCTTAGGACATGAGCAGTGTTTTTGACCGACTACTACGAGCTTTGGTCGCAATAATGGTTGGCTTTCTTTGCGCAAGCCAACCGAGTGGCGATAACCATGTTAGGGACGATGAAGGTAGCGGTTTAGTGTCCTGCGGCGGTGCTTGGTGGTACTTTTAGTACCGGCCATTCTTGCGCTTCCATTTTGAAGCCGGTTTTGGGAAGTGCTTCTCTTGTAAATATTGTAAGTACGTTTTCCTTTAATTGGTCTCTGTTTTTCTCCCTTATTTTATGGTTCCCGTGTTGATGTGCTTTAGGACACATTGGGGACAATGTGTTGTCTGGTTTGGGGGGAGGAACGCTTTGCTTTGCATTTTTGCGTTTTCTTTTCATTTTTCATTTTCAAAAATCACAAAAAAATCAGAAAATTTCAAAAAATCCAAAAATACATATCCCGAATCGTTGTGCGAGCTTGTTTTTATCTTGTTTTTTTCCCGACATTCCTTCCCTTGTTAGCTTTTAGCTTTGGCATGATTTTCATTGTTGGATTAGCGCTACGGGGATGTTTTGACATAGTAGATGTTGGCATGTGCTTTTACGTTTTGGCTTTATCATTTCACGGACTATAGCTACTATTATTGTGAGGTTTTTAGCCTCCGTGAGGCCGGTTCATCTATCCGGTCCCGTGTTTTGTTGTGAGTAGTTCTCCTCGTGGGGTACGTAACATTAACGCGCATAAGTGTGGCCCTTATCCCGTTTTTCCCCGCGATTTTGTCACATGTTTTGCATATGAGGCTTTAGATGATTTCATTTTATTCACCTTGTTCTTACATTGTTTTATCCTCCCATATATGACCCTTTTCCCCTTATCCACATGAGTTTGCTAGCTACATTGCCAAATAGCCTACCCTAGCCTAGCTAGTGACCGCTTTTGCTTACTCTTGTGCTCGTTCTTTGGGTTGTGATCATTGCTACGACTTGCTGATGTCGTTTGCTTGGAGAGTGTTGGTGAATTTGAGTCGGGATTCTTTGTTTCCCCGACCTTTTATGAGGTATTTTCTGCAACTATGTAAGTGTGCTCTTTGCTCAAAAGAAAAAAAAAAAAAAAAAAAGAAAAAAAATCAGAAAATACAAACACAACACAAAAATACAAAGAAAAGAAAGAATGTGTGCACAAAATGAAGAGTTGTTGTTGTTATTACATGAGTGAGCACATGTTCGATTTCTATGTTGCGATGATGTGTAGAGGAGATCGATGTGCTGTTTTCGATCCATTTATCATGAGAGTTGGGTTCCTTGTTGGCTTGGACGAGCACTTGAGTAGTATTAGTGGTTTCTAGTGGCTTAGCTCCACGATTCCATAACTATTGGTCCACCTTCCTACCCTTACCCTCTTTTGGCCTTTACACACCTTATTTCCTATGTAAGCCCTCATGTGTGGTTCGTTTTGTGACATTATTTGTGTACGGGAATGCGAGATTTGGTCCACATTAGATTGCGGGCGTGCTTCCACAAGTTGAGTAGGTGAGTGTCATCACATATATCACCTTGTTCATCATTTGTGCTAGAGTGGAAACCGCGAGAGGTCCGTGATTTGATTGCTAGAGAGCCCAAGTTTAAGCCATGCTATTCATTCTGCGCCGTCTTGTAATTCTCATCCGTTAGCTAGCTATTTCCTTACGTCCCATGTTGTTTCGGGATTGATTGCCATTTGCTTGAGCTGCTTGCGGTTTGGTGATTGTTCGGGGAAGTCTCTTTTTGCTCGCTTTGTCCTCTATTTTCTGTCACGCTTGGTTGCTTGAGGACAAGCAACGGTTCGGTTTGGGGGAGTTTGATGTGTCATATATTTACTTATATATAGCCCCTTGTTCACGAGCTTTACTTCGCGTTTCCCGTGCTTTTACTTGCGTTTCGCTTCCTATTTCTCTCCGTTTTGGCTCTGCTGCGTTTTTGTGTTTATTTTATAGGTTAAAGCAGCTATTTGGAGTTTAGGATGCTTGTCGGGAAGTTTCGTTGAGTTTCGTGAAGTTTCGTTGAGTTTCGTGAAGTTTTGAGGTGATTCGAGTTGGTTTCGCTATGCGTTTGATTGCGCACGAGCCTCGTTTCAACGAATGAAGGTGTCCCGGGACCTTGGGACGGGATTTGAAGTTCATGTGATCATCCTAAGCCTTGTCCCTACCTCTTGGGACGACGTAGGCCTCGTCCCTTAGCCTTGGGACGAGAAGAAAGCAAAAATAAGCTAAGTACAAGAAAGGGCCAAAAGTGGATCAAAGCTGAACATCACGGGATGAGTGTCCCGTAGCTTAGGGACCTGTTTTAGCCTTGTCCCGGTCGGGATGGCTGTCCCGGACCCCAGGGACGGCTTCCACTTCTCGTGTGCTTGAATTGTTTCGTCTATTTGAAGGGGTTAAACATTATATTTTTGCACGAAATTTTGAGAGCACTTTTAGAACACTTTAAAGTACATTCTCACAAAAATTTAGGTTTTGATTAATTTTCCTTCTTGTATTTTGAATTCCCGACTCAGAAACATTGTTTGATCATCCTATTTCGGTATTGTTGTCTTTGTTCTTGCACTTTCTCTTTGAATTTCGATTGGTTTTGTTTTTACTTCTCTCCTTTGTTTATCATTTCATCTTATATCATTGTTGATCATGTTTTCATCCATTGTTATTGCTTTTGTTGTTGTTTTCATCATGAGTGAGTAGTCCTTTATCTAGGGAGAAAGGGTGATCATGGGTGAGTAGTCTAGGTTGATTTTGGTGATGTTTTGATGAGGGTTTTGCTTGTGATTTTGGTTGTCTTGTTTTGTTTGTGTTTGTTGATCCTTTGGCCAAGGATTAGTGAGCCTTTGCTACCCTTAAACTTAAGAACGAAAGCCTAGTTTAAGGTAGGGCACGAGACTAACCATTAGGACCCTCACTTGTAAGTTGCGAGAGCCCGCATTTGAGACCTAGAGGACGCTTAGGACTGAGAGGCCGAGCCTATTCCTTAGCACAAGCGATTCCCACTCATTTCTGTCACCATCCTTCATCCTAGCTTTGCCTATGCTATCCCGACTCCCTAGCCCTTTTCCTTATAGTTTTACCCTTATCTTTCGCTATAGCTCTAGTAACCAAACCCTCATTCGAACCGAGACTAGAATCGTTCAAAATAACCCACATTACGACCATCTCCCTGCGGATACGATACCCGACTTACCCTTGCTACCCGTTAGAGTTTGTTCGGTTTTATTTTTGATTAGGTGACGCGACTAAGCCTATCAAATTTTGGCGCCGCTTCTTGAGACGACATTGTTTTTTGTTTGTTACTTGTTTCTAGTCTTTTGTTTTTCCATAGGTCACTTTCTTTCTTCCCCATGACATGACAATCTTTGATTTCCCGCAATACGATGGCGAACCATTTCATAAGTACATTGTTCGATTTAATAGTTATATTGGTTCGTTTGGCTTATATTGTTGTGATTGGGAGAAAGTTTTTATTATTAGCACGGGTATGAACTATGAGTCTCACAATTTCATTCACTACGTGAGCAATGATCAAATTCCCTACATGCCCGACTTTGCGATTTGGGACCTCTTTTGGGATATCACGCGTGAAGCCCTTTTATGCGAGATTAAGGCTGACTTCCAAGACGTTCTTGTTACGTTCAAGAAATTAATCGAGGAAATGAAAGATGATTGTGAGTCTTATGAATGTTCCCCCGCTCCTTGTGATAATACCTATTCGTCTCAAACTTGTATGTTAACTCGCCACATGCATCCTTGTACGATGATAATTTGTTTGATGACGATGGTTATGAGCCTGCATGATTGTGAAATGTCTAATCCGCTTGAGGTGATTGTGAATGGCACTCCTGAACCTGAATCGGTAGGTACGACTTGTCCCCTCGTTGATGCGTCTACTGAGACTGTGTCCAATGGATCCTTGGCCGAGGATCCTTTGGCGGTCTTACCGTAGAAAGAGAAGGACGCAGTGACTCAAAGTCGTGGAGCCAAGTCGATGAGTTGAAAGCGCTCTTATATGCAAATGAAGACAAGGCTTAGTTCCACTGACGAGATGAGTCACGGGAAAAACTCTTTGCTCCCGCTGTTCACATTTTTGATGTCACAACGGTGTCCCCTTTTAATGGCTTTGATGAGTTTTGGGTCCCTCTGTTGCGAGCGGATGTATTGTAATTGTTACCAAAGTGCTCCAGAACTGTTTTCATACACTCATGTATATGTTGAGTCGATCTTTAGCCATGATTTTATATACTTGTATTGCCTTTTGGTGCTACATTTGTTTCTGTTTAGGACATGAGCAGGTTTTTGACCGACTACTACGAGCTTTGGTCGCAATAATGGTTGGCTTTGCTGCAAGCCAACCGAGTGGCGATAACCATGTTAGGGACGATGAAGGTAGCGGTTTCGTGTCTGAAGCGGCCCGTGCCTGGTGGTACTTTTAGTACCTGCCGCCCCATTTTGAAGCTGGTCTGGGGGGGGTGCTTCTCTTGTAAATATTGTAAGTACGTTTTCCTTTAATTGGTCTCTGTTTTTCTCCCTTATTTTATGGTTCCCGTGTTGATGTGCTTTAGGACACATTGGGGACAATGTGTTGTCTGGTTTGGGGGGAGGAACGCTTTGCTTTGCATTTTTGCGTTTTCTTTTCATTTTTCATTTTCAAAAATCACAAAAAAATCAGAAAATTTCAAAAAATCCAAAAATACATATCCCGAATCGTTGTGCGAGCTTGTTTTTATCTTGTTTTTTTCCCGACATTCCTTCCCTTGTTAGCTTTTAGCTTTGGCATGATTTTCATTGTTGGATTAGCGCTACGGGGATGTTTTGACATAGTAGATGTTGGCATGTGCTTTTACGTTTTGGCTTTATCATTTCACGGACTATAGCTACTATTATTGTGAGGTTTTTAGCCTCCAGAGGCCGGTTCATCTATCCCGGTCCCCGTGTTTTGTTGTGAGTAGTTCTCCTCGTGGGGTACGTAACATTAACGCGCATAAGTGTGGCCCTTATCCCGTTTTTCCCCGCGATTTTGTCACATGTTTTGCATATGAGGCTTTAGATGATTTCATTTTATTCACCTTGTTCTTACATTGTTTTATCCTCCCATATATGACCCTTTTCCCCTTATCCACATGAGTTTGCTAGCTACATTGCCAAATAGCCTACCCTAGCCTAGCTAGTGACCGCTTTTGCTTACTCTTGTGCTCGTTCTTTGGGTTGTGATCATTGCTACGACTTGCTGATGTCGTTTGCTTGGAGAGTGTTGGTGAATTTGAGTCGGGATTGCTGTTTCCCCGACCTTTTATGAGGTATTTTCTGCAACTATGTGAGTGTGCTCTTTGCTCAAAAGAAAAAAAAAAAAAGAAAAAAAATCAGAAAATACAAACACAACACAAAAATACAAAGAAAAGAAAGAATGTGTGCACAAAATGAAGAGTTGTTGTTGTTATTACATGAGTGAGCACATGTTCGATTTCTATGTTGCGATGATGTGTAGAGGAGATCGATGTGCTGTTTTCGATCCATTTATCATGAGAGTTGGGTTCCTTGTTGGCTTGGACGAGCACTTGAGTAGTATTAGTGGTTTCTAGTGGCTTAGCTCCACGATTCCATAACTATTGGTCCACCTTCCTACCCTTACCCTCTTTTGGCCTTTACACACCTCATTTCCTATGTAAGCCCTCCTGTTTGGTTCGTTTTGTGACATTATTTGTGTACGGGAATGCGAGATTTGGTCCACATTAGATTGCGGGCGTGCTTCCACAAGTTGAGTAGGTGAGTGTCATCACATATATCACCTTGTTCATCATTTGTGCTAGAGTGGAAACCGCGAGAGGTCCGTGATTTGATTGCTAGAGAGCCCAAGTTTAAGCTATGCTATTCATTCTGCGCCGTCTTGTAATTCTCATCCGTTAGCTAGCTATTTCCTTACGTCCCATGTTGTTTCGGGATTGATTGCCATTTGCTTGAGCTGCTTGCGGTTTGGTGATTGTTCGGGGAAGTCTCCTTTTGCTCGCTTTGTCCTCTATTTTCTGTCACGCTTGGTTGTTGAGGACAAGAAACGGTTCGGTTTGGGGGAGTTTGATGTGTCATATATTTACTTATATATAGCCCCTTGTTCACGAGCTTTACTTCGCGTTTCCCGTGCTTTTACTTGCGTTTCGCTTCCTATTTCTCTCCGTTTTGACTCTGCTGCGTTTTTGTGTTTATTTTACAGGTTAAAGCAGCTATTTGGAGTTTAGGATGCTTGTCGGGAAGTTTCGTTGAGTTTCGTGAAGTTTCGTTGAGTTTCGTGAAGTTTTGAGGTGATTCGAGTTGGTTTCGTTGCGTTTCGGTTGCGCACGAGCCTCGTTTCAACGAATGAAGGTGTCCCGGGACCTTGGGACGGGATTTGAAGTTCATGTGATCATCCTAAGCCTTGTCCCTACCCCTTGGGACGACGTAGGCCTCGTCCCTTAGCCTTGGGACGAGAAGAAAGCAAAAATAAGCTAAGTACAAGAAAGGGCCAAAAGTGGATCAAAGCTGAACATCACGGGATGAGTGTCCCGTAGCTTAGGGACCTGTTTTAGCCTTGTCCCGGTCGGGATGGCTGTCCCGGACCCCAGGGACGGCTTCCGACTTCTCGTGTGCTTGAATTGTTTCATCTATTTGAAGGGGTTAAACATTATATTTTTGCACGAAATTTTGAGAGCACTTTTAGAACACTTTAAAGTACATTCTCATAAAAATTTAGGTTTTGATTAATTTTCCTTCTTGTATTTTGAATTCCCGACTCAGAAACATTGTTTGATCATCCTATTTCGGTATTGTTGTCTTTGTTCTTGCACTTTCTCTTTGAATTTCTGATTGGTTTTTGTTTATACTTCTCTCCTTTGTTTATCATTTCATCTTATATCATTGTTGATCATGTTTTCATCCATTGTTATTGCTTTTGTTGTTGTTTTCATCATGAGTGAGTAGTCCTTTATCTAGGGAGAAAGGGTGATCATGGGTGAGTAGTCTAGGTTGATTTTGGTGATGTTTTGATGAGGGTTTTGCTTGTAATTTTGGTTGTCTTGTTTTGTTTGTGTTTGTTGATCCTTTGGCCAAGGATTAGTGAGCCTTTGCTACCCTTAAACTTAAGAACGAAAGCCTAGTTTAAGGTAGGGCACGAGACTAACCATTAGGACCCTCACTTGTAAGTTGCGAGAGCCCGCATTTGAGACCTAGAGGACGCTTAGGACTTAGAGGCCGAGCCTATTCCTTAGCACAAGCGATTCCCACTCATTTCATCACCATCCTTCATCCTAGCTTTGCCTATGCTATCCCTGAGCTCCCTAGACCTTTTCCTTATAGTTTTACCCTTATCTTTCGCTATAGCTCTAGTAACCAAACCCTCATTCAACCGAGACTAGAATCGCTCAAAATAACCCACATTACGACCATCTCCTCATGGATACGATACCCGACTTACCCTTGCTACCCGTTAGAGTTTGTTCGGTTTTATTTTTGATTAGGTGACGCGACTAAGCCTATCAAATTTTGGCGCCATGTCTTGAGACGACATTGTTTTTTGTTTGTTACTTGTTTCTAGTCTTTTGTTTTTCCATAGGTCACTTTCTTTCTTCCCCATGACATGACAATCTTTAATTTCCCGCAATACGATGGCGAACCATTTCATAAGTACATTGTTCGATTTAATAGTTATATTGGTTCGTTTGGCTTATATTGTTGTGATTGGGAGAAAGTTTTTATTATTAGCACGGGTATGAACTATGAGTCTCACAATTTCATTCACTACGTGAGCAATGATCAAATTCCCTACATGCCCGACTTTGCGATTTGGGACCTCTTTTGGGATATCACGCGTGAAGCCCTTTTATGCGAGATTAAGGCTGACTTCCAAGACGTTCTTGTTACGTTCAAGAAATTAATCGAGGAAATGAAAGATGATTGTGAGTCTTATGAATGTTCCCCCGCTCCTTGTGATAATACCTATTCGTCTCAAACTTGTATGTTAACTCGCTCACATGGATCCTTGTACGATGATAATTTGTTTGATGACGATGGTTATGAGCCTGTGCATGATTGTGAAATGTCTAATCCGCTTGAGGTGATTGTGAATGACACTCCTGAACCTCGAATCGGTGAGTACGACTTGTCCCCTCGTTGATGCGTCTATTGAGTCTGTTTCCATTGGATCCTTGTCCGAGGATCCTTTGGCGATCTTACCGTAATGAGAATGACGCAGTGACTCAAAGTCGTGGAGCCAAGTCGATGAGTTGAAAGCGCTCTTATATGCAGATGAAGACAAGGCTTCGCTCCCACGGACGAGATGAGTCACGGAAAAACTCTTTGCTCCCGCGGTTCACATTTTTGATGTCACAATCCGTCCCCTTTTAATGGCTTTGATGAGTTTTTGGGTCCCTCTGTTGCGAGCGGATGTATTGTAATTGTTACCAAAGTGCTCCAGAACAGTTTTCATAGACTCATTTATATGTTGAGTCGATCATTAGCCATGATTTTATATACTTGTATTGCCTTTTGGTGCTACATTTGCTTCTGTTTAGGACATGAGCAGGTTTTTGACCGACTACTACGAGCTTTGGTCGCAATAATGGTTGGCTTTGCTGCAAGCCAACCGAATGACGATAACCATGTTAGGGACGATGAAGGTAGCGGGTTCGTGTCTGAAGCGGCCCGTGCTTGGTGGTACTTTTAGTACCGGCTGCTGCGCCCCCATTTTGAAGCTGGTTTTGGGGGGGGGGGGTGCTTCTCTTGTAAATATTGTAAGTACGTTTTCCTTTAATTGGTCTCTGTTTTTCTCCCTTATTTTATGGTTCCCGTGTTGATGTGCTTTAGGACACATTGGGGACAATGTGTTGTCTGGTTTGGGGGGAGGAACGCTTTGCTTTGCATTTTTGCGTTTTCTTTTCATTTTTCATTTTCAAAAATCACAAAATTTCAAAAAATCCAAAAATACATATCCCGAATCGTTGTGCGAGCTTGTTTTTATCTTGTTTTTTTCCCGACATTCCTTCCCTTGTTAGCTTTTAGCTTTGGCATGATTTTCATTGTTGGATTAGCGCTACGGGGATGTTTTGACATAGTAGATGTTGGCATGTGCTTTTACGTTTTGGCTTTATCATTTCACGGACTATAGCTACTATTATTGTGAGGTTTTTAGCCTCCAGAGGCCGGTTCATCTATCCCGGTCCCCGTGTTTTGTTGTGAGTAGTTCTCCTCGTGGGGTACGTAACATTAACGCGCATAAGTGTGGCCCTTATCCCGTTTTTCCCTGCGATTTTGTCACATGTTTTGCATATGAGGCTTTAGATGATTTCATTTTATTCACCTTGTTCTTACATTGTTTTATCCTCCCATATATGACCCTTTTCCCCTTATCCACATGAGTTTGCTAGCTACATTGCCAAATAGCCTACCCTAGCCTAGCTAGTGACCGCTTTTGCTTACTCTTGTGCTCGTTCTTTGGGTTGTGATCATTGCTACGACTTGCTGATGTCGTTTGCTTGGAGAGTGTTGGTGAATTTGAGTCGGGATTGCTGTTTCCCCGACCTTTTATGAGGTATTTTCTGCAACTATGTGAGTGTGCTCTTTGCTCAAAAGAAAAAAAAAAAAAAAAAAAAAAAATCAGAAAATACAAACACAACACAAAAATACAAAGAAAAGAAAGAATGTGTGCACAAAATGAAGAGTTGTTGTTGTTATTACATGAGTGAGCACATGTTCGATTTCTATGTTGCGATGATGTGTAGAGGAGATCGATGTGCTGTTTTCGATCCATTTATCATGAGAGTTGGGTTCCTTGTTGGCTTGGACGAGCACTTGAGTAGTATTAGTGGTTTCTAGTGGCTTAGCTCCACGATTCCATAACTATTGGTCCACCTTCCTACCCTTACCCTCTTTTGGCCTTTACACACCTCATTTCCTATGTAAGCCCTCCTGTTTGGTTCGTTTTGTGACATTATTTGTGTACCTGAATCTGAGATTTGGACCACATTAGATTGCGGGCGTGCTTCCACAAGTTGAGTAGGTGAGTGTCATCACATATATCACCTTGTTCATCATTTGTGCTAGAGTGGAAACCGCGAGAGGTCCGTGATTTGATTGCTAGAGAGCCCAAGTTTAAGCCATGCTATTCATTCTGCGCCGTCTTGTAATTCTCATCCGTTAGCTAGCTATTTCCTTACGTCCCATGTTGTTTCGGGATTGATTGCCATTTGCTTGAGCTGCTTGCGGTTTGGTGATTGTTCTGGGAAGTCTCCTTTGCTCGCTTTGTCCTCTATTTTCTGTCACGCTTGGTTGTTGAGGACAAGAAAGCGGTTCGGTATGGGGAGTTTGATGTGTCATATATTTACTTATATATAGCCCCTTGTTCACGAAGCTTTACTGCGTTTCCGTGCTTTTACTTGCGTTTCGCTTCCTATTTCTCTCCGTTTTGCCTCTGCTGCGTTCTTGTGTTTATTTTACAGGTTAAAGCAGCTATTTGGAGTTTAGGATGCTTGTCGGGAAGTTTCGTAGAGTTTCGTGAAGTTTCGTTGAGTTTCGTGAAGTTTTGAGGTGATTCGAGTTGGTTTCGTTGCGTTTGCTTTGCGCACGAGCCTCGTTTCAACGAATGAAGGTGTCCGGGACCTTGGGGCCGGGATTTGAAGTTCATGTGATCATCCTAAGCCTTGTCCCTACCCCTTGGGACGACGTAGGCCTCGTCCCTTAGCCTTGGGACGAGAAGAAAGCAAAAATAAGCTAAGTACAAGAAAGGGCCAAAAGTGGATCAAAGCTGAACATCACGGGATGAGTGTCCCGTAGCTTAGGGTCCTGTTTTAGCCTTGTCCCGGTCGGGATGGCTGTCCGGACCCAGGGACTGACTCCGTCTTCTCGTGTGCTTGAATTGTTTCATCTATTTGAAGGGGTTAAACATTATATTTTTGCACGAAATTTTGAGAGCACTTTTAGAACACTTTAAAGTACATTCTCATAAAAATTTAGGTTTTGATTAATTTTCCTTCTTGTATTTTGAATTCCCGACTCAGAAACATTGTTTGATCATCCTATTTCGGTATTGTTGTCTTTGTTCTTGCACTTTCTCTTTGAATTTCTGATTGGTTTTTGTTTATACTTCTCTCCTTTGTTTATCATTTCATCTTATATCATTGTTGATCATGTTTTCATCCATTGTTATTGCTTTTGTTGTTGTTTTCATCATGAGTGAGTAGTCCTTTATCTAGGGAGAAAGGGTGATCATGGGTGAGTAGTCTAGGTTGATTTTGGTGATGTTTTGATGAGGGTTTTGCTTGTAATTTTGGTTGTCTTGTTTTGTTTGTGTTTGTTGATCCTTTGGCCAAGGATTAGTGAGCCTTTGCTACCCTTAAACTTAAGAACGAAAGCCTAGTTTAAGGTAGGGCACGAGACTAACCATTAGGACCCTCACTTGTAAGTTCACGAGCCCGCATTTGAGACCTAGAGGGCGCTTAGGACTTAGAGGCCGAGCCTATTCCTTAGCACAAGCGATTCTGACTCATTTCTGTCACCATCCTTCATCCTAGCTTTGCCTATGCTATCCCCGACTCCCTAGACCTTTTCCTTATAGTTTTACCCTTATCTTTCGCTATAGCTCTAGTAACCAAACCCTCATTCGAACCGAGACTAGAATCGTTCAAAATAACCCACATTACGACCATCTCCCTGCGGATACGATACCCGACTTACCCTTGCTACCCGTTAGAGTTTGTTCGGTTTTATTTTTGATTAGGTGACGCGACTAAGCCTATCAAATTTTGGCGCCGTTGCCGGGGAGACGACATTGTTTTTTGTTTGTTACTTGTTTCTAGTCTTTTGTTTTTCCATAGGTCACTTTCTTTCTTCCCCATGACATGACAATCTTTGATTTCCCGCAATACGATGGCGAACCATTTCATAAGTACATTGTTCGATTTAATAGTTATATTGGTTCGTTTGGCTTATATTGTTGTGATTGGGAGAAAGTTTTTATTATTAGCACGGGTATGAACTATGAGTCTCACAATTTCATTCACTACGTGAGCAATGATCAAATTCCCTACATGCCCGACTTTGCGATTTGGGACCTCTTTTGGGATATCACGCGTGAAGCCCTTTTATGCGAGATTAAGGCTGACTTCCAAGACGTTCTTGTTACGTTCAAGAAATTAATCGAGGAAATGAAAGATGATTGTGAGTCTTATGAATGTTCCCCCGCTCCTTGTGATAATACCTATTCGTCTCAAACTTGTATGTTAACTCGCTCACATGGATCCTTGTACGATGATAATTTGTTTGATGACGATGGTTATGAGCCTGTGCATGATTGTGAAATGTCTAATCCGCTTGAGGTGATTGTGAATGACACTCCTGAACCTGAATCGGTAGGTACGACTTGTCCCCTCGTTGATGCGTCTATTGAGTCTGTTTCCATTGGATCCTTGTCCGAGGATCCTTTGGCGGTCTTACCGTGTAATGAGAATGACGCAGGTGACTCAAAGTCGTGGAGCGCTGAAGTCGATGAGTTGAAAGCGCTCTTATATGCAGATGAAGACAAGGCTTAGTTCCTACCAGACGAGATGAGTCACGGGAAAAACTCTTTTGCTCCCGCGGTTCACATTTTTGATGTCACAACGGTGTCCCCTTTTAATGGCTTTGATGAGTTTTTGGGTCCCTCTGTTGCGAGCGGATGTATTGTAATTGTTACCAAAGTGCTCCAGAACAGTTTTCATAGACTCATTTATATGTTGAGTCGATCATTAGCCATGATTTTATATACTTGTATTGCCTTTTGGTGCTACATTTGCTTCGCATTTAGGACATGAGCGGGTTTTTGACCGACTACTACGAGCTTTGGTCGCAATAATGGTTGGCTTTCTTTGCAAGCCAACCGAATGACTCTTAACCATGTTAGGGACGATGAAGGTAAGCGGGTTAGGTGTCTGCGGCCGTGCTTGGTGGTACTTTTAATCTGCACGCTGCGCCCCATTTTGAAGGCTGGTTTTGGGGGTGCTTCTCTTGTAAATATTGTAAGTACGTTTTCCTTTAATTGGTCTCTGTTTTTCTCCCTTATTTTATGGTTCCCGTGTTGATGTGCTTTAGGACACATTGGGGACAATGTGTTGTCTGGTTTGGGGGGAGGAACGCTTTGCTTTGCATTTTTGCGTTTTCTTTTCATTTTTCATTTTCAAAAATCACAAAATTTCAAAAAATCCAAAAATACATATCCCGAATCGTTGTGCGAGCTTGTTTTTATCTTGTTTTTTTCCCGACATTCCTTCCCTTGTTAGCTTTTAGCTTTGGCATGATTTTCATTGTTGGATTAGCGCTACGGGGATGTTTTGACATAGTAGATGTTGGCATGTGCTTTTACGTTTTGGCTTTATCATTTCACGGACTATAGCTACTATTATTGTGAGGTTTTTAGCCTCCAGAGGCCGGTTCATCTATCCCGGTCCCCGTGTTTTGTTGTGAGTAGTTCTCCTCGTGGGGTACGTAACATTAACGCGCATAAGTGTGGCCCTTATCCCGTTTTTCCCTGCGATTTTGTCACATGTTTTGCATATGAGGCTTTAGATGATTTCATTTTATTCACCTTGTTCTTACATTGTTTTATCCTCCCATATATGACCCTTTTCCCCTTATCCACATGAGTTTGCTAGCTACATTGCCAAATAGCCTACCCTAGCCTAGCTAGTGACCGCTTTTGCTTACTCTTGTGCTCGTTCTTTGGGTTGTGATCATTGCTACGACTTGCTGATGTCGTTTGCTTGGAGAGTGTTGGTGAATTTGAGTCGGGATTGCTGTTTCCCCGACCTTTTATGAGGTATTTTCTGCAACTATGTGAGTGTGCTCTTTGCTCAAAAGAAAAAAAAAAAAAGAAAAAAAATCAGAAAATACAAACACAACAAAAAAATACAAAGAAAAGAAAGAATGTGTGCACAAAATGAAGAGTTGTTGTTGTTATTACATGAGTGAGCACATGTTCGATTTCTATGTTGCGATGATGTGTAGAGGAGATCGATGTGCTGTTTTCGATCCATTTATCATGAGAGTTGGGTTCCTTGTTGGCTTGGACGAGCACTTGAGTAGTATTAGTTGTTTCTAGTGGCTTAGCTCCACGATTCCATAACTATTGGTCCACCTTCCTACCCTTACCCTCTTTTGGCCTTTACACACCTCATTTCCTATGTAAGCCCTCCTGTTTGGTTCGTTTTGTGACATTATTTGTGTACGGGAATGCGAGATTTGGTCCACATTAGATTGCGGGCGTGCTTCCACAAGTTGAGTAGGTGAGTGTCATCACATATATCACCTTGTTCATCATTTGTGCTAGAGTGGAAACCGCGAGAGGTCCGTGATTTGATTGCTAGAGAGCCCAAGTTTAAGCCATGCTATTCATTCTGCGCCGTCTTGTAATTCTCATCCGTTAGCTAGCTATTTCCTTACGTCCCATGTTGTTTCGGGATTGATTGCCATTTGCTTGAGTCGCCCGGTTTGGTGATTGTTCGGGAAGTCTCCTTTTGCTCGCTTTGTCCTCTATTTTTTCATCACGCTTGGTTGTTGAGGACAAGCAACGGTTCGGTTTGGGGGAGTTTGATGTGTCATATATTTACTTATATATAGCCCCTTGTTCACGAGCTTTACTTCGCGTTTCCCGTGCATTTACTTGCGTTTCGCTTCCTATTTCTCTCCGTTTTGACTCTGCTGCGTTTTTGTGTTTATTTTATAGGTTAAAGCAGCTATTTGGAGTTTAGGATGCTTGTCGGGAAGTTTCGTTGAGTTTCGTGAAGTTTCGTTGAGTTTCGTGAAGTTTCGTTGAGTTTCGTGAAGTTTTGAGGTGATTCGAGTTGGTTTCGTTGCGTTTCGGTTGCGCACGAGCCTCGTTTCAACGAATGAAGGTGTCCCGGGACCTTGGGACGGGATTTGAAGTTCATGTGATCATCCTAAGCCTTGTCCCTACCCCTTGGGACGACGTAGGCCTCGTCCCTTAGCCTTGGGACGAGAAGAAAGCAAAAATAAGCTAAGTACAAGAAAGGGCCAAAAGTGGATCAAAGCTGAACATCACGGGATGAGTGTCCCGTAGCTTAGGGACCTGTTTTAGCCTTGTCCCGGTCGGGATGGCTGTCCCGGACCCCAGGGACGGCTTCCGACTTCTCGTGTGCTTGAATTGTTTCATCTATTTGAAGGGGTTAAACATTATATTTTTGCACGAAATTTTGAGAGCACTTTTAGAACACTTTAAAGTACATTCTCATAAAAATTTAGGTTTTGATTAATTTTCCTTCTTGTATTTTGAATTCCCGACTCAGAAACATTGTTTGATCATCCTATTTCGGTATTGTTGTCTTTGTTCTTGCACTTTCTCTTTGAATTTCTGATTGGTTTTGTTTATACTTCTCTCCTTTGTTTATCATTTCATCTTATATCATTGTTGATCATGTTTTCATCCATTGTTATTGCTTTTGTTGTTGTTTTCATCATGAGTGAGTAGTCCTTTATCTAGGGAGAAAGGGTGATCATGGGTGAGTAGTCTAGGTTGATTTTGGTGATGTTTTGATGAGGGTTTTGCTTGTAATTTTGGTTGTCTTGTTTTGTTTGTGTTTGTTGATCCTTTGGCCAAGGATTAGTGAGCCTTTGCTACCCTTAAACTTAAGAACGAAAGCCTAGTTTAAGGTAGGGCACGAGACTAACCATTAGGACCCTCACTTGTAAGTTGCGAGAGCCCGCATTTGAGACCTAGAGGACGCTTAGGACTTAGAGGCCGAGCCTATTCCTTAGCACAAGCGATTCCCGACTCATTTCTGTCACCATCCTTCATCCTAGCTTTGCCTATGCTATCCCCGACTCCCTAGACCTTTTCCTTATAGTTTTACCCTTATCTTTCGCTATAGCTCTAGTAACCAAACCCTCATTCGAACCGAGACTAGAATCGTTCAAAATAACCCACATTACGACCATCTCCCTGCGGATACGATACCCGACTTACCCTTGCTACCCGTTAGAGTTTGTTCGGTTTTATTTTTGATTAGGTGACGCGACTAAGCCTATCAAATTTTGGCGCCGTTGCCGGGGAGACGACATTGTTTTTTGTTTGTTACTTGTTTCTAGTCTTTTGTTTTTCCATAGGTCACTTTCTTTCTTCCCCATGACATGACAATCTTTGATTTCCTTGTCTGATGGCGAACCATTTCATAAGTACATTGTTCGATTTAATAGTTATATTGGTTCGTTTGGCTTATATTGTTGTGATTGGGAGAAAGTTTTTATTATTAGCACAGGTATGAACTATGAGTCTCACAATTTCATTCACTACGTGAGCAATGATCAAATTCCCTACATGCCCGACTTTGCGATTTGGGACCTCTTTTGGGATATCACGCGTGAAGCCCTTTTATGCGAGATTAAAGGTGACTTCCAAGACGTTCTTGTTACGTTCAAGAAATTAATCGAGGAAATGAAAGATGATTGTGAGTCTTATGAATGTTCCCCCGCTCCTTGTGATAATACCTATTCGTCTCAAACTTGTATGTTAACTCGCTCACATGGATCCTTGTACGATGATAATTTGTTTGATGACGATGGTTATGAGCCTGTGCATGATTGTGAAATGTCTAATCCGCTTGAGGTGATTGTGAATGACACTCCTGAACCTGAATCGGTAGGTACGACTTGTCCCCTCGTTGATGCGTCTATTGAGTCTGTTTCCATTGGATCCTTGTCCGAGGATCCTTTGGCGGTCTTACCGTGTAATGAGAATGACGCAGGTGACTCAAAGTCGTGGAGCGCTGAAGTCGATGAGTTGAAAGCGCTCTTATATGCAGATGAAGACAAGGCTTCCGTTCCCACGGACGAGATGAGTCACGGGAAAAACTCTTTTGCTCCCGCGGTTCACATTTTTGATGTCACAACGGTGTCCCCTTTTAATGGCTTTGATGAGTTTTTGGGTCCCTCTGTTGCGAGCGGATGTATTGTAATTGTTACCAAAGTGCTCCAGAACAGTTTTCATAGACTCATTTATATGTTGAGTCGATCATTAGCCATGATTTTATATACTTGTATTGCCTTTTGGTGCTACATTTATACATTTAGGACATGAGCGGGTTTTTGACCAAACTACTACGAGCTTTGGTCGCAATAATGGTTGGCTTTCTTTGCAAGCCAACCGAATGACGATAACCATGTTAGGGACGATGAAGGTAAGCGGGTTAGGTATGCGAAGCGGCCGTGCTTGAGTGGTACTTTTAATCTTACATTCTTTGCGCCCCCATTTTGAAGCTGGTCTGGGGGGGGTGCTTCTCTTGTAAATATTGTAAGTACGTTTTCCTTTAATTGGTCTCTGTTTTTCTCCCTTATTTTATGGTTCCCGTGTTGATGTGCTTTAGGACACATTGGGGACAATGTGTTGTCTGGTTTGGGGGGAGGAACGCTTTGCTTTGCATTTTTGCGTTTTTTTTCATTTTTCATTTTCAAAAATCACAAAATTTCAAAAAATCCAAAAATACATATCCCGAATCGTTGTGCGAGCTTGTTTTTATCTTGTTTTTTTCCCGACATTCCTTCCCTTGTTAGCTTTTAGCTTTGGCATGATTTTCATTGTTGGATTAGCGCTACGGGGATGTTTTGACATAGTAGATGTTGGCATGTGCTTTTACGTTTTGGCTTTATCATTTCACGGACTATAGCTACTATTATTGTGAGGTTTTTAGCCTCCAGAGGGCCGGTTCATCTATCCGGTCCCGTGTTTTGTTGTGAGTAGTTCTCCTCGTGGTACGTAACATTAACGCGCATAAGTGTGGCCCTTATCCCGTTTTTCCCCGCGATTTTGTCACATGTTTTGCATATGAGGCTTTAGATGATTTCATTTTATTCACCTTGTTCTTACATTGTTTTATCCTCCCATATATGACCCTTTTCCCCTTATCCACATGAGTTTGCTAGCTACATTGCCAAATAGCCTACCCTAGCCTAGCTAGTGACCGCTTTTGCTTACTCTTGTGCTCGTTCTTTGGGTTGTGATCATTGCTACGACTTGCTGATGTCGTTTGCTTGGAGAGTGTTGGTGAATTTGAGTCGGGATTGCTGTTTCCCCGACCTTTTATGAGGTATTTTCTGCAACTATGTAAGTGTGCTCTTTGCTCAAAAGAAAAAAAAAAAAAAAAAAAGAAAAAAAATCAGAAAATACAAACACAACACAAAAATACAAAGAAAAGAAAGAATGTGTGCACAAAATGAAGAGTTGTTGTTGTTATTACATGAGTGAGCACATGTTCGATTTCTATGTTGCGATGATGTGTAGAGGAGATCGATGTGCTGTTTTCGATCCATTTATCATGAGAGTTGGGTTCCTTGTTGGCTTGGACGAGCACTTGAGTAGTATTAGTTGTTTCTAGTGGCTTAGCTCCACGATTCCATAACTATTGGTCCACCTTCCTACCCTTACCCTCTTTTGGCCTTTACACACCTCATTTCCTATGTAAGCCCTCCTGTTTGGTTCGTTTTGTGACATTATTTGTGTGCGGGGAATGCGAGATTTGGTCCACATTAGATTGCGGGCGTGCTTCCACAAGTTGAGTAGGTGAGTGTCATCACATATATCACCTTGTTCATCATTTGTGCTAGAGTGGAAACCGCGAGAGGTCCGTGATTTGATTGCTAGAGAGCCCAAGTTTAAGCCATGCTATTCATTCTGCGCCGTCTTGTAATTCTCATCCGTTAGCTAGCTATTTCCTTACGTCCCATGTTGTTTCGGGATTGATTGCCATTTGCTTGAGCTGCTTGCGGTTTGGTGATTGTTCGGGGAAGTCTCCTTTTGCTCGCTTTGTCCTCTATTTTCTGTCACGCTTGGTTGTTGAGGACAAGCAACGGTTCGGTTTGGGGGAGTTTGATGTGTCATATATTTACTTATATATAGCCCCTTGTTCACGAGCTTTACTTCGCGTTTCCCGTGCATTTACTTGCGTTTCGCTTCCTATTTCTCTCCGTTTTGACTCTGCTGCGTTTTTGTGTTTATTTTATAGGTTAAAGCAGCTATTTGGAGTTTAGGATGCTTGTCGGGAAGTTTCGTTGAGTTTCGTGAAGTTTCGTTGAGTTTCGTGAAGTTTCGTTGAGTTTCGTGAAGTTTTGAGGTGATTCGAGTTGGTTTCGTTGCGTTTCGGTTGCGCACGAGCCTCGTTTCAACGAATGAAGGTGTCCCGGGACCTTGGGACGGGATTTGAAGTTCATGTGATCATCCTAAGCCTTGTCCCTACCCCTTGGGACGACGTAGGCCTCGTCCCTTAGCCTTGGGACGAGAAGAAAGCAAAAATAAGCTAAGTACAAGAAAGGGCCAAAAGTGGATCAAAGCTGAACATCACGGGATGAGTGTCCCGTAGCTTAGGGACCTGTTTTAGCCTTGTCCCGGTCGGGATGGCTGTCCGGACCCAGGGCGACCAGGCTTCTCGTGTGCTTGAATTGTTTCATCTATTTGAAGGGTTAAACATTATATTTTTGCACGAAATTTTGAGAGCACTTTTAGAACACTTTAAAGTACATTCTCATAAAAATTTAGGTTTTGATTAATTTTCCTTCTTGTATTTTGAATTCCCGACTCAGAAACATTGTTTGATCATCCTATTTCGGTATTGTTGTCTTTGTTCTTGCACTTTCTCTTTGAATTTCGATTGGTTTTGTTTATACTTCTCTCCTTTGTTTATCATTTCATCTTATATCATTGTTGATCATGTTTTCATCCATTGTTATTGCTTTTGTTGTTGTTTTCATCATGAGTGAGTAGTCCTTTATCTAGGGAGAAAGGGTGATCATGGGTGAGTAGTCTAGGTTGATTTTGGTGATGTTTTGATGAGGGTTTTGCTTGTGATTTTGGTTGTCTTGTTTTGTTTGTGTTTGTTGATCCTTTGGCCAAGGATTAGTGAGCCTTTGCTACCCTTAAACTTAAGAGCGAAAGCCTAGTTTAAGGTAGAGACACGAGACTAACCATTAGGACCCTCACTTGTAAGTCATGAGAGCCCAGCATTTGAGACCTAGAGGGCGCTTAGGGTGAGAGGCCGAGCCTATTCCTTAGCACAAGCGATTCCCGAGCTCATTTCTGTCACCATCCTTCTTCCTAGCTTTGCCTATGCTATCCCCGACTCCCTAGACCTTTTCCTTATAGTTTTACCCTTATCTTTCGCTATAGCTCTAGTAACCAAACCCTCATTCGAACCGAGACTAGAATCGTTCAAAATAACCCACATTACGACCATCTCCCTGCGGATACGATACCCGACTTACCCTTGCTACCCGTTAGAGTTTGTTCGGTTTTATTTTTGATTAGGTGACGCGACTAAGCCTATCAAATTTTGGCGCCGTTGCCGGGGAGACGACATTGTTTTTTGTTTGTTACTTGTTTCTAGTCTTTTGTTTTTCCATAGGTCACTTTCTTTCTTCCCCATGACATGACAATCTTTGATTTCCCGCAATACGATGGCGAACCATTTCATAAGTACATTGTTCGATTTAATAGTTATATTGGTTCGTTTGGCTTATATTGTTGTGATTGGGAGAAAGTTTTTATTATTAGCACGGGTATGAACTATGAGTCTCACAATTTCATTCACTACGTGAGCAATGATCAAATTCCCTACATGCCCGACTTTGCGATTTGGGACCTCTTTTGGGATATCACGCGTGAAGCCCTTTTATGCGAGATTAAGGCTGACTTCCAAGACGTTCTTGTTACGTTCAAGAAATTAATCGAGGAAATGAAAGATGATTGTGAGTCTTATGAATGTTCCCCCGCTCCTTGTGATAATACCTATTCGTCTCAAACTTGTATGTTAACTCGCTCACATGGATCCTTGTACGATGATAATTTGTTTGATGACGATGGTTATGAGCCTGTGCATGATTGTGAAATGTCTAATCCGCTTGAGGTGATTGTGAATGACACTCCTGAACCTGAATCGGTAGGTACGACTTGTCCCCTCGTTGATGCGTCTATTGAGTCTGTTTCCATTGGATCCTTGTCCGAGGATCCTTTGGCGGTCTTCTGAGTGTAATGAGAATGACGCAGGTGACTCAAAGTCGTGGAGCGCTGAAGTCGATGAGTTGAAAGCGCTCTTATATGCAGATGAAGACAAGGCTTCCGTTCCCACGGACGAGATGAGTCACGGGAAAAACTCTTTTGCTCCCGCGGTTCACATTTTTGATGTCACAACGGTGTCCCCTTTTAATGGCTTTGATGAGTTTTGGGTCCCTGCATTGCGGCGGATGTATTGTAATTGTTACCAAAGTGCTCGGAGCAGTTTTCATAGACCCATTTATATGTTGAGTCGACCATTAGCCATGATTTTATATACTTGTATTGCCTTTTGGTGCTACATTTGCTTCTGTTTAGGACATGAGCAGGTTTTTGACCGACTACTACGAGCTTTGGTCGCAATAATGGTTGGCTTTCTTTGCAGAAGCCAACCGAATGGCGATAACCATGTTAGGGACGATGAAGGTAGCGGGTTAGTGGTGCGAAGCGGCGTGCTTGGTGGTACTTTTAGTACCGCACGCGCTTCCCATTTTGAAGGCCGGTTTTGGGGGTGCTTCTCTTGTAAATATTGTAAGTACGTTTTCCTTTAATTGGTCTCTGTTTTTCTCCCTTATTTTATGGTTCCCGTGTTGATGTGCTTTAGGACACATTGGGGACAATGTGTTGTCTGGTTTGGGGGGAGGAACGCTTTGCTTTCATTTTTGCGTTTTCTTTTCATTTTCAAAAATCACAAAAAAATCAGAAAATTTCAAAAAATCCAAAAATACATATCCCGAATCGTTGTGCGAGCTTGTTTTTATCTTGTTTTTTTCCCGACATTCCTTCCCTTGTTAGCTTTTAGCTTTGGCATGATTTTCATTGTTGGATTAGCGCTACGGGGATGTTTTGACATAGTAGATGTTGGCATGTGCTTTTACGTTTTGGCTTTATCATTTCACTGATTATAGCTACTATTATTGTGAGGTTTTTAGCCTCCAGAGGCCGGTTCATCTATCCCGGTCCCCGTGTTTTGTTGTGAGTAGTTCTCCTCGTGGGGTACGTAACATTAACGCGCATAAGTGTGGCCCTTATCCCGTTTTTCCCCGCGATTTTGTCACATGTTTTGCATATGAGGCTTTAGATGATTTCATTTTATTCACCTTGTTCTTACATTGTTTTATCCTCCCATATATGACCCTTTTCCCCTTATCCACATGAGTTTGCTAGCTACATTGCCAAATAGCCTACCCTAGCCTAGCTAGTGACCGCTTTTGCTTACTCTTGTGCTCGTTCTTTGGGTTGTGATCATTGCTACGACTTGCTGATGTCGTTTGCTTGGAGAGTGTTGGTGAATTTGAGTCGGGATTGCTGTTTCCCCGACCTTTTATGAGGTATTTTCTGCAACTATGTGAGTGTGCTCTTTGCTCAAAAGAAAAAAAAAAAAAAGAAAAAAAATCAGAAAATACAAACACAACACAAAAATACAAAGAAAAGAAAGAATGTGTGCACAAAATGAAGAGTTGTTGTTGTTATTACATGAGTGAGCACATGTTCGATTTCTATGTTGCGATGATGTGTAGAGGAGATCGATGTGCTGTTTTCGATCCATTTATCATGAGAGTTGGGTTCCTTGTTGGCTTGGACGAGCACTTGAGTAGTATTAGTGGTTTCTAGTGGCTTAGCTCCACGATTCCATAACTATTGGTCCACCTTCCTACCCTTACCCTCTTTTGGCCTTTACACACCTCATTTCCTATGTAAGCCCTCCTGTTTGGTTCGTTTTGTGACATTATTTGTGTACGGGAATGCGAGATTTTGTAACACCCCGACTTTTCCTAATATTTATTATTTGTCTCATTTATATTCGTAAATTATTTCTCTTGATTTTCTCATTTCTTTTAGCTCGAGAAAATCATTTTTATTGTCGCATGGATAAGCTACTCTGTAGTCGGAGCTTAAATACGGAGTAATTTAGCTAAAAACGGTGTAACTCCCTCATACGAACTCCGATTCAGGTGATTCAAAAGGCTAAACTGCGTATTTTTTCGACACCGTTGCATCTGCCAAATTTTCAGAAGCTAATTTGGACCGGCCCAGCTTGGACCGAACCAAATCCTCCTTGCACGGTTAGGGTTTAGGGCTTTGGATGGATTCTTGAGCAAGGCAATATTATATTGTGTGATCTCCTAACCTTGGCATATGATAATATAATTTCACTCCTTAATCTCTCATTCCTCATGTCCATCCACATTCATTCCTTCTTCCTCTCTCAAAATCTCTCTCCATTATCATTCAAACTCCATTGATTCTCTTGCAAGCTTTCACCTTATTCATCCTAATCTTTTCCTAGCCATTTCCTTAGTGTATGATCTCCTTTTTATCCCTTTTATTTTCTGGTTTTATGTTATTTTATGTGTTATTATGCTTTGTATTCATTATTTGGTTGTGTTTTGGCTTGGATCATCAAAGGAGAGGAAGGCTTTGAAGAAGGAGATACCATCCTAGTTGAAGAGGAGGAGGAGTAGCACGTTTTGGATCTCTACAAAGGTAACTAGGTGTGATCTAGTTGTGTTTTAACATGTATGAGGCCTAGGTTGTTTTGTGTGTAATGTTTGTATTATTGTTATGATGTTTCATTAATGATTGTTCATGGAATCATGTTAGTATCATTGGCCTCATACTAGGGTTGTCATGTTATCATTCTTATTATCATCATTGTGTGCATAACTATCATAAATCATTATGTATCGTGTTGTGGAATCATAAAAAGACGTTTTAGTATAGTAGTGATGTTGATGCCGTGTGTGTTGGATGAGGGCCGTGGCCCTTGTCCTTGCTTTCTCTTGTTTTGTTTGGCTTAATCATGATTAATCTAATTGTTAGCATGAATCACCTATTGTTAATCATGTGTAAGATGTTATATTAAGGTTTAATGATGTTGTTATGCATGTTTAATTGTATTAATCATATAAATCATTAATTGTCACATGGAAATTGAGTGTGATGCATGAGATTGGATTGTGTGGGCTTTGGCCGTGTGATGGATGTGCACACCGAGAGGTGTGTGTATGTGTATTGATTGTTTGTCACTTGTTTTGAGTCTTGGCATGTTTTAGAGTGTTAACCATGTTTTAATGAATCAATTACACTTTGTTTGATCACTAAATAATGAGGTATGAGCATGATAATTGAATATATGACTTGTAATGTTTTATAATCATATTGTACTCCGTATGTATGATTGGTTATGTTGATAATGATGCTTTGGTTGTGCCGTGTATTGTTGTTTGTGTTGTATGGTTGTTTTATCGTTGCTTGCCTTGTTTATCATGTATTTGTACTTTGGTTTAGGCCGTAGGCCAGGTGAGCTTGTTGCATTGTGGTTGTTTGTATTTTGTTATGTTAAAATATGACTGGGGAGCACCTAGTTACTCCCCACTGATTGTGGTTGTTGCTTCTCTTTTTATAGGTATGCGCGTGACGGGAATCGAGTGAGGAAATGCGAGGATATGACCGTGCTTTACCTTAGAAGGGATGTGTTTTGTTGGACTATTTCGATTTGTATTTTGGATTTGTTTTAGACTTTATTTCGGACTTTGGACTTTGTTTTG
Source organism: Dianthus caryophyllus (assembly GCA_023091065.1). NCBI lineage: Eukaryota > Viridiplantae > Streptophyta > Magnoliopsida > Caryophyllales > Caryophyllaceae > Dianthus > Dianthus caryophyllus. The sequence goes on from JALGRB010000016.1 coordinate 1,051,797, forward strand.
GATTTGGTTGTAAGGGGTATTTATTCCCCACTTTGTTAGGCCTCAAGGCCTACTCTTTACTTTCTGTTTTGTTTTAGTAGTTGTTTGAGTAATAATCCGGGCTACGGTGTTTCCGCCACCGTGATTTCAGTTTTAAAACCATTATCTTTTCCAAAAACCTTTCTAAATCATAGTTTATCTTATTTTATTTTATTTCGAAAACCCGGGTTGTTACAGTTGGTATCAGAGCGAATACGCTCCCAACTCTACTAGGTGAGTGAGTAGGATTTGACTTAGAACACCGAGTGGAGTGTGGGGTAGATATAATAGGGGGTTGCGTTGTTTGTCTTTGAGTAGTTGTTTGTAGCGGCATGTTTAGCTATTTGCTGCTGTTAATCATGATATTGTAATACAGATGGCTAGAAATGGAAATATCGCACAACAAGACCTGCAACGTATCCGCCGAGTCGAGGATGCAATCTTAGCTTTGACGGAGGCACGTGAGAACAACCAGTCCGTCTTTGATCGCTTTGACCGTCATCATCCACCCACGTATGATGGCAAGGCAGATCCAGTTACGTTCGAGAGCTGGATTAGGGAGATCGAGAAGTCGTTTCGTGGCTACCCGTTGTCCCGAGGCACGTAAGGTGGATATTGCCACCTATTACTTGAAGATGGAGGCCGACAAGCGGTGGGCCCTATCTAGAACTACCTGCCAGGCTCGGGTTGGGTTCAATCTGGCTATGTTACGTGAAGCGTTGAAGAAGCGCTTATCCTGATGAGCTCATTTGGGAGAAGGAGCAAGAATTCATTAATCTCGTGCAGGTACCATGTCGGTCTTGAGTACAGCGACAAGTTCACGCTTTAGCTCGTTTGCGCCACACATTATTCAGACGAAATTTGCTCGCGTTAAATCGATATGAAGAACTTATCCTTTGGAGTTAGGGGCGTGCTAGCCGGAATGCCTTCCACTACATTCCAAAGCCAGGCTTATGATCGAGCTCGAGTGTGTATGCATCCATCCAGTGAAGAAATTTGAAGTCGCTAAGAAGAACAGGTTTGTGAAGAAGTAGTTTGTTCCCAAACTTCTTTCCAGGTAGTGAAGAAGGGTAGGTTCGAGCCCGACCGTTTGTGAGCGGAACCAGGCCATCGCTAGGCCAGGTATGTTGTGCTACAAATGCAAGAAAGCTTACCATCCGGGTAAGAACTGTGATGGGACGCCAATTACGTGCTACGTCTGCAAGGAGCAGGGGCATAAATCTAATCAGTGTCCTAAGGCTTCGGGTTCTACTGCTGCTGTTGGGTCTTCATCTGCTGTGGTGCCTGCGAAGACTAACCCTTTGCTTTCGGAAGGCGAATCTTTGTTATGAGTCAGTGAAGGTGAGCGCATCTGATGTGATCACGTACATTCCTTGTTAACTCTATACCTGCTTATATTCTGTTTGACACGGGTGCTTCTATGTCCTTCATATCGTCTTCCTTGATCGCGAAAGCAAAGCTTACTCCATCCTCTACCGTGGACACTCTTATATCTCTTCCCACGGGAGAAACTATCGCTTGTTCGTTACTTTTCAAGGACGTTCCTATTTCCTTTGGGACTTCCATCCTGCTGGCTGATCTGGTTCGTTTTGAGCTTTCGGAGTTCGACATCATCTTGGGTATGGATTGGCTGGCTAAGTACGACGCTCGCTTTGTGTGCCGGGATCAGAAGATTTTATTGAAGGGTCCGTCTGGGTGCAAAATATCCCACACGTGTGTTACTTCGAAGCCGAATGTGAGATGGGTATCCGCTTTGAAGATGAACAACATGAGAAGAAAGGGGCATAAGGTGTATCTGTGCATGGTAAAAGATGTCTCCAAGGAGTTGAAGCTGGAGGACATTCCTATTGTTCGGGAGTTCGCAGATGTCTTTCCTGAGGAGTTGCCTGGGATTCCACCTGAACGTGATGTGGAGTTCGCAATCGAACTAGTGCCAGGTACGGGGCCTATCTCTAAGGCTCCGTATCGAATGGCGCCGGCCGAGTTACAAGAGTTAAAGAAGCAGCTTGAGGAGATGATCGAGAAAGGGTTCATTAGACCGAGTGTGTCGCCATGGGGTGCTCCAGTGTTGTTCGTGAAGAAGAAAGATGGGAGCATGAGGCTGTGTATCGACTATCGAGAACTGAACAAGGTAACGATCAAGAACAGGTATCCTTTGCCACGCATTGAGGACTTGTTCGACCAGCTGAAGGGTGCAAGTGTGTTCTCGAAGATAGACTTGAGATCGGGTTATCACCAAATTCCAGTTCGTGAACAGGATATTCCCAAGACCGCGTTTCGATCGAGGTATGGGCACTATGAATTCGTGGTGATGCCGTTTGGTTTGACTAATGCTCCTGCGGTGTTTATGGATCAGATGAACAGGACATTTGGCGAGTACTTGGATCAGTGTGTTGTTGTTTTCATTGACGAAATCCTGATTTACTCTCGAGATGAAGCTGAGCACGAGAAACATCTGCGTTTAATCTTGGGAGTGTTGCGAGGCGAAGTGAATGCGCTAAGTTCTCCAAGTGCGAGTTCTGGTTGGGGGAAGTCGCTTTCTTGGGGCATGTGATCTCGGGTGAGGGTGTGAAGGTAGATCCGTCTAAGGGTGAGGCTGTGATGAATTGGGAGAGTCCGAAGAATGTTAATGAAATACGAAGCTTCCTTGGACTTGCTGGCTATTACAGGAGGTTCGTTCAGGACTTCTCAAAGGTAGCTAGACCTTTGACTCAGTTGCTGCGTAAAGAGTCGAAGTATGTATGGAGTGAGGCGTGTGAAGCTGCGTTCAAGAGTTGAAGAAGAGGTGACGCAGCACCAGCCGGTGTTAACGTTGCCAGAAGATGGGATCGAGTTTGACGTTTACAGTGACGCTTCGAAGCTGGGTTTGGGTTGTGTGCTAATGCAGAAGGGTAAGGTGATTGCTTACGCATCGAGGCAGTTACGGGTGCACGAGCAGAATTATCCTACGCATGATTTGGAGCTAGCTGCTGTGGTTTTTGCCTTGAAGTTGTGGAGGCATTATCTTTATGGGGCTTCGTGCAAGATCTACACCGATCATAAGAGTTTGAAGTACATCTTCACGCAGAGGGACTTGAACATGAGGCAGAGACGTTGGTTGGAGCTGATCAAGGATTATAACATCGAGCTACAGTACCACGAAGGGAAGGCAAATGTGGTAGCAGATGCGCTGAGCAGAAAAGGGAGACATGGGTTGAATGCTGCTTGGGTTCTTCCAGATGAGTTATGCCGTGACTTCCAGAAGCTAGAGTTGGAGGTTGTGCATCGTGGAGTTGATTTGGGTGCTATGGTGGCTGAACCTGAGTTGTATCACGAGATTCGGGTTAGGCAACATGAGGACCCTGTTCTGGAGACTATCCGCGAGGCTAAGGCAGGAGGTGGTGCTGCGAATTTCGAGATTGGTGCTGATGGTGGGTTGAAGTTTAAGGGTAGATGGTGCGTTCCGAGCTGCGAGGTTCTTAAGGGGAAGATTTTGAGGGAAGCTCATAGTTCTACATACTCTGTACATCCTGGAGGCGATAAGATGTACAAGGATTTGAGGCTGCATTTCTGGTGGCCTAATATGAAGAGGGAAGTGGCTGAATACGTGTCGAAGTGCCTAGTGTGTCAGAAGGTGAAGTTTGAGCATCAGAGACCTGGTGGTTTGCTGCAACCTTTGGAGGTTCCTATGTGGAAGTGGGATTCCATTTCCATGGATTTTGTGATGGCCTTACCCAGAACCCCTACAGGTAAGAATGCAGTGTGGGTTGTAGTGGATCGGTTGACTAAGGTAGCACACTTCATACCGATGAAGGAGACTTGGAGCATGGAGGAGCTAGCAAATGCATACCAGCGCGAGATTGTTCGTCTACATGGGGTACCTAAGGATATTGTATCGGATCGTGATCCCCGTTTTTGCTCACAATTCTGGAAGAAGTTACAGGAGGCGTTGGGTAGTGAAATGAAGATGAGTACTGCGTTCCATGCTGCTACAGATGGTCAGACTGAGAGAACCATCCAGACCTTGGAGGATATGCTGCGGGCTTGTGCGTTAGAGTTTCACGTTGGTTGGGAAAAGAGTTTACCATTGGTCGAGTTTTCCTACAACAACAGTTATCAGGCAAGTATCAGGATGGCACCGTTCGAGGCTTTGTATGGGAGGAAGTGTCGGAGTCCTATGTGTTGGGACGATATTTCTGAAGCTGCTGTGGTTGGACCAGAGATGATACAGGAATCGATCGAACAGGTGAGAGTGATTCGGGAGAAGCTGAAGGCCGCGCAAGATCGACAGAAGTCCTACGCTGACCTGAAACGAAGACCGATCGAGTTTGGGGTAGGTGACAAAGTGTTCCTTAAGGTGTCACCGATGAAAGGCGTGAAGCGGTTTGGGTTGAAAGGCAAGTTGAGTCCTAAGTTCGTGGGACCGTACGAGGTGCTTGAGAGGATAGGTGAGGTGGCTTATAGGTTGGCTCTACCACCGAACCTAGAGAGGGTACATGATGTGTTTCATGTGTCCCAGCTGAGGAGGTACCGTAGTGATCCCTCCCATGTGATCGAGGATGTTGGGCTGGAGGTTGAACCGAATCTGACGTATGAGAAGAGACCAGTTCGTATCCTAGACCGGAAGGAGAAGAGGCTCAGAAACAAGGTGGTTCCGCTCGTGAAGGTACTTTGGAGGAGTCAGAAGCACGAGGAAGCTACTTGGGAGACCGAAGCTTCCATGCTCGAGAAGTATCCCTTCCTTTTTGCGACAGGTAATTCTATGTTCTCAAGTTTCGAGGACGAAACTTCTTTTTAGGGGGTTGGATTGTAACACCCCGACTTTTCCTAATATTTATTATTTGTCTCATTTATATTCGTAAATTATTTCTCTTGATTTTCTCATTTCTTTTAGCTCGAGAAAATCATTTTTATTGTCGCATGGATAAGCTACTCTGTAGTCGGAGCTTAAATACGAAGTAATTTAGCTAAAAACGGTGTAACTCCCTCATACGAACTCCGATTCAGGTGATTCAAAAGGCTAAACTGCGTATTTTTTCGACACCGTTGCATCTGCCAAATTTTCAGAAGCTAATTTGGACCGGCCCAGCTTGGACCGAACCAAATCCTCCTTGCACGGTTAGGGTTTAGGGCTTTGGATGGATTCTTGAGCAAGGCAATATTATATTGTGTGATCTCCTAACCTTGGCATATGATAATATAATTTCACTCCTTAATCTCTCATTCCTCATGTCCATCCACATTCATTCCTTCTTCCTCTCTCAAAATCTCTCTCCATTATCATTCAAACTCCATTGATTCTCTTGCAAGCTTTCACCTTATTCATCCTAATCTTTTCCTAGCCATTTCCTTAGTGTATGATCTCCTTTTATCCCTTTTATTTTCTGGTTTTATGTTATTTTATGTGTTATTATGCTTTGTATTCATTATTTGGTTGTGTTTTGGCTTGGATCATCAAAGGAGAGGAAGGCTTTGAAGAAGGAGATACCATCCTAGTTGAAGAGGAGGAGGAGTAGCACGTTTTGGATCTCTACAAAGGTAACTAGGTGTGATCTAGTTGTGTTTTAACATGTATGAGGCCTAGGTTGTTTTGTGTTTAATGTTTGTATTATTGTTATGATGTTTCATTAATGATTGTTCATGGAATCATGTTAGTATCATTGGCCTCATACTAGGGTTGTCATGTTATCATTCTTATTATCATCATTGTGTGCATAACTATCATAAATCATTATGTATCGTGTTGTGGAATCATAAAAAAACGATTTAGTATAGTAGTGATGTTGATGCCGTGTGTGTTGGATGAGGGCCGTGGCCCTTGTCCTTGCTTTCTCTTGTTTTGTTTGGCTTAATCATGATTAATCTAATTGTTAGCATGAATCACCTATTGTTAATCATGTGTAAGATGTTATATTAAGGTTTAATGATGTTGTTATGCATGTTTAATTGTATTAATCATATAAATCATTAATTGTCACATGGAAATTGAGTGTGATGCATGAGATTGGATTGTGTGGGCTTTGGCCGTGTGATGGATGTGCACACCGAGAGGTGTGTGTATGTGTATTGATTGTTTGTCACTTGTTTTGAGTCTTGGCATGTTTTAGAGTGTTAACCATGTTTTAATGAATCAATTACACTTTGTTTGATCACTAAATAATGAGGTATGAGCATGATAATTGAATATATGACTTGTAATGTTTTATAATCATATTGTACTCCGTATGTATGATTGGTTATGTTGATAATGATGCTTTGGTTGTGCCGTGTATTGTTGTTTGTGTTGTATGGTTGTTTTATCGTTGCTTGCCTTGTTTATCATGTATTTGTACTTTGGTTTAGGCCGTAGGCCAGGTGAGCTTGTTGCATTGTGGTTGTTTGTATTTTGTTATGTTAAAATATGACTGGGGAGCACCTAGTTACTCCCCACTGATTGTGGTTGTTGCTTCTCTTTTTATAGGTATGCGCGTGACGGGAATCGAGTGAGGAAATGCGAGGATATGACCGTGCTTTACCTTAGAAGGGATGTGTTTTGTTGGACTATTTGGATTTGTATTTTGGATTTGTTTTAGACTTTATTTCGGACTTTGGACTTTGTTTTGGATTTGGTTGTAAGGGGTATTTATTCCCCACTTTGTTAGGCCTCAAGGCCTACTCTTTACTTTCTGTTTTGTTTTAGTAGTTGTTTGAGTAATAATCCGGGCTACGGTGTTTCCGCCACCGTGATTTCAGTTTTAAAACCTTTATCTTTTCCAAAAACCTTTCTAAATCATAGTTTATCTTATTTTATTTTATTTCGAAAACCCGGGTTGTTACAGATTTGGTCCACATTAGATTGCGGGCGTGCTTCCACAAGTTGAGTAGGTGAGTGTCATCACATATATCACCTTGTTCATCATTTGTGCTAGAGTGGAAACCGCGAGAGGTCCGTGATTTGATTGCTAGAGAGCCCAAGTTTAAGCCATGCTATTCATTCTGCGCCGTCTTGTAATTCTCATCCGTTAGCTAGCTATTTCCTTACGTCCCATGTTGTTTCGGGATTGATTGCCATTTGCTTGAGCTGCTTGCGGTTTGGTGATTGTTCGGGGAAGTCTCCTTTTGCCCGCTTTGTCCTCTATTTTCTGTCACGCTTGGTTGCTTGAGGACAAGCAACGGTTCGGTTTGGGGGAGTTTGATGTGTCATATATTTACATATATGTAGCCCCTTGTTCACGAGCTTTACTTCGCGTTTCCCGTGCTTTTACTTGCGTTTCGCTTCCTATTTCTCTCCGTTTTGACTCTGCTGCGTTTTTGTGTTTATTTTATAGGTTAAAGCAGCTATTTGGAGTTTAGGATGCTTGTCGGGAAGTTTCGTTGAGTTTCGTGAAGTTTCGTTGAGTTTCGTGAAGTTTCGTTGAGTTTCGTGAAGTTTTGAGGTGATTCGAGTTGGTTTCGTTGCGTTTCGGTTGCGCACGAGCCTCGTTTCAACGAATGAAGGTGTCCCGGGACCTTGGGATGGGATTTGAAGTTCATGTGATCATCCTAAGCCTTTACCCTACCCCTTGGGACGACGTAGGCCTCGTCCCTTAGCCTTGGGACGAGAAGAAAGCAAAAATAAGCTAAGTACAAGAAAGGGCCAAAAGTGGATCAAAGCTGAACATCACGGGATGAGTGTCCCGTAGCTTAGGGACCTGTTTTAGCCTTGTCCGGTCGGGATGGCTGTCCGGACCCAGGGACTCGCCCGACTTCTCGTGTGCTTGAATTGTTTCATCTATTTGAAGGGGTTAAACATTATATTTTTGCACGAAATTTTGAGAGCACTTTTAGAACACTTTAAAGTACATTCTCACAAAAATTTAGGTTTTGATTAATTTTCCTTCTTGTATTTTGAATTCTCGACTCAGAAACATTGTTTGATCATCCTATTTCGGTATTGTTGTCTTTGTTCTTGCACTTTCTCTTTGAATTTCTGATTGGTTTTTGTTTATACTTCTCTCCTTTGTTTATCATTTCATCTTATATCATTGTTGATCATGTTTTCATCCATTGTTATTGCTTTTGTTGTTGTTTTCATCATGAGTGAGTAGTCCTTTATCTAGGGAGAAAGGGTGATCATGGGTGAGTAGTCTAGGTTGATTTTGGTGATGTTTTGATGAGGGTTTTGCTTGTGATTTTGGTTGTCTTGTTTTGTTTGTGTTTGTTGATCCTTTGGGCAAGGATTAGTGAACCTTTGCTTGTAAGTTGCGAGAGCCCGCATTTGAGACCTAGAGGACACTTAGGACCGAGAGGCCGAGCCTATTCCTTAGCACAAGCGATTCCCGACTCATTTCTGTCACCATCCTTCATCCTAGCTTTGCCTATGCTATCCCCGACTCCCTAGACCTTTTCCTTATAGTTTTACCCTTATCTTTCGCTATAGCTCTAGTAACCAAACCCTCATTCGAACCGAGACTAGAATCGTTCAAAATAACCAACATTACGACCATCTCCCAGCGGATACGATACCCGACTTACCCTTGCTACCCGTTAGAGTTTGTTCGGTTTTATTTTTGATTTGGTGACGCGACTAAGCCTATCAAGTATCTAGACATTTGCGTGGTCGTTTTCATAGACGACATCCTCATTTACTCATAGACTGAGAGGGAACACGAAGAACACCTGCGCATCATTTTGGAAATTTTGAGGAGAGACAAATGGTATGCCAAATTCTCGAATTGTGAATTTTGGCTAAGCGAAGTGGCATTCTTAGGCCACGTAATTTCGAAAGAAGGGGTAATGGTGGACCCAGCAAAGATAGAGGCCGTAAAAGGGTGGGTCGCACCAAAGACCGTCACAGAGGTTCGAAGTTTTCTAGGCTTGGCGGGCTACTATAGACGGTTCGTACCCGACTTTTCAAAGGTAGCACGCCAAATGACTAAGCTACTGCAGAAAGACTCCAAGTTCTTATGGAACGAAGACTGTGAAAAGGCGTTCCAAGAACTCAAGACAAGGCTGACTACTGCACCGGTTCTGGCCCTACCGACTGACGGAGATGAATACGAAGTATATAGCGACGCGTCCTTGAAAGGACTAGGGTGTGTCCTAATGCAACAGGGCAAGGTGATCGCTTATGCATCCAGACAACTCAAGGTACATGAAAGGAATTACCTGACGCATGACCTTGAACTCGCAGCAGTTGTATTCGCATTGAAGCTTTGGCGACACTATCTCTACGGTGTCAGCATAAAGTTCTACACTGACCACAAGAGTTTAAAATACATATTCACACAGAAAGAGCTGAATATGAGACAACGGAAGTGGCTAGAACTAATCAAGGATTACAAAATTGAACTGCTTTATCATGAGGGCAAAGCAAATGTCGTTGCCGACGCTTTAAGTCGTAAGACTTCACACTCACTGAACAATATTTGGGAAATTCCATCGGACATCGTTCAGGACTTAAGGAGATTGGACTTGGATTTAGTACAGTCCGGCGATGTTGAGTTAAATGCAATGGTGGTGGAACCTGAAATATTTCATGACATTCGGGTACTACAGTGGGAAGACCCGGCATTGTTAGAGATTAGACAAAAGATTCCGTCAGAAGGGACAGAAGGGTTTGAGATTTACACAGACGGGAGTCTGCGCTTCAACGGCAGATGGTGCATACCTAACAATGAAGATTTGAAACGCAAAATTCTTGATGAAGCACATAGCACCCGCTACTCAGTACATCCTGGCTCAGATAAGATGTACAAAGACCTGAAATTACGCTTCTGGTGGATAAGGATGAAGGCGGAGATCGCCGAGTATGTGGCTAGATGCATGATTTGCCAGAAGGTAAAATTTGAACACCAGAGGCCAGGAGGACTGCTCCAACCGTTGGAAATTCCCCAAGGAAAGTGGGATTCCATATCGATGGATTTTATCATGCGTTTACCAAGAACATCGAGCGGCAAGGATGCGATATGGGTTATTGTGGACCGCCTAACTAAAGCGGCCCATTTTGTTCCAATCAGGGAGACATGGGGATTGGAAGAACTAGCCAAAGCCTACGAGAAGGAGGTAATACGACTACATGGCGTCCCCCTTGACATCATATCAGACAGGGACGCAAGGTTTACATCGCACTTCTGGAATAAACTACAAGAGGCTTTGGGTAGTAAGCTGAAGATGAGTACGGCTTTCCATCCAGCAACTGACGGTCAGACAGAGCGAACTATCCAGACACTGGAGGACATGTTGAAAGCGTGTACGATGGAATTCAACGTAAACTGGGAAAAGAGTTTACCTCTCGTTGAAGTCTCATACAACAATAGTCATCACGCTAGCCTGGGTGTGCTCCTTTCGAAGCACTATACGGGAGAAAATGTCGCAGTCCTGTTTGTTGGGACGACGCTAGTGACAATGTGGGCACCGGACCCCAAATTATTCAGGACCAAATCGAGCACATTAAAGTCATCCGAGAAAGACTACAGCAAATTTCAAGATCGATGTAAGTATGCCGACCAACATCGTAAGCCTATTGAATTCCAGGAAGGCGACAAAGTATTTTTGAAAGTATCGCCCATGAAGGGAGTAAGACGATTCGGCTTAAAAGGGAAGCTGAGCCCTAAGTATATTGGACCCTACGAGGTACTTGAGCGAATCGGAGAAGTGGCGTATCGACTGGCTCTGCCCCCTAATTTGTCAAGGGTACACAACGTTTTTCACGTATCTCAGCTACGAAGGTATCGATCTGATCCAAGCCACATTGTTACGCCCGATGTGATCGCCATCGAGCCTAACATGCTCTACTCTGAGAAACCAGTGGAAATTCTCGCCAGGGAGACCAAATTCTTACGACGCGAGTCGATACCTTTAGTCAAGGTTCTCTGGCGGGGACAGAAGACTGAACAAGCAACGTGGGAGACCGAGGCGTCGATGAAGGAAAAATACCCGGAGTCGCTCAAATACAGTAACCTTAGCCACCTAGTTAACTTTAAGTTTCGGGGACGAAACTTCTTTAAGGGGGGAGGATTGTAACACCCCGTGTTAATTTAAACCTAATCATAAATAAGAGATCAATAATTAGACAATCTCGCTCAATTATTTTCCTAAAACAATACACTACAAGTTTTCTCGCACCTAAACTAAAACCATTTTGATATACTTCGAATTTGAACTTTATTTTTACATATTCAAACTCGATAAATCAAATGGTGAATCGACGACAAATTTCTCAACGACAAATTTCGGCACGAAAATTGAGGTCAATCTTGACCAAAGTGGCCGAGCCACTTAAGGTGATTAGATCATCTAATTCTTTTTCAAATATACTTACTCATAATCTAAATCTAACAAAAATTAGTTAAGGTTTAATTATTTTGGTTATTAGTAACAAATCTTATTATATTAATATCAAATTACTATTTCGTTTTGATTTAACTAACACTTTCACTAAAAATCGAAATAATGAGTCACACTAAGTCTAAACTGATAAACTTTTTGACGTTTGAGTATAATTATTTAAATCAATAACATTCAACGAAAAAAATATATATTTCGATCAAACGAATTTTTATTCAAATTTTCGAGGGTTCTAAACCCAATTTTTGTTTTGGTCACCATTCAAAGTTTATTTTCATTTTTATTTTCGATCTTACTTCTAAACATTATTTTAAGACTATATATTTTATTTCAAGACTTTTCGCGTGCGCGCAAATCGAAAATTTCAAAAACGAAAAATCGTGCCTTGATGACTCATGTTTGGCCGAGATTTTTGACCTTCAATGGTCCAATATTATCCTCTTCCATTCTCCTCTTACACAAGACCTGAAACTTACACATCCTACATACTTTCATCATCACTTATTTAGCTCAATTAAATTTAAAGATTAAACATATTACATAATACATACTACAAGTTTTACTAGTACACAATTTTAATACTACAACTTTCATTACACACAAACACAATAAAATCTCTAACACTTTTCTCTCTAAATAAACTCAACTCAAGAACACAAGTAAGCATATTCATATGCAACCTCAAGAACTCCTTATGATCTTCATTCTCTTTAATTCTTTTTCTTCCTTAAACTTTCATTTTATTGTTTTAAATTCACTAGAACACTTAAATTATTCTCCACCATTTATATTTAATAATCACTACATCTTTTAACTTGTGAATAAATATGAACATAAATCAAAATCATTAAAAATCTATACCTCACTTAAACCTAAAAATAATACTACACTTAAATTACTAACTTGCTTATTTTCATTTTTATGTACTAATCTTAACCAAAGACGAGGAGCAAGGTGGAAGCATCGACTTGAGCCAATTTGACCACATAGTGGATCCCGACAATTGCTAAACAATTTCACTCTTAACCTAATTAAGGTGCTCTCGCACACTATAATTGCTAAGCACCTAAACCTAATTGATGTTGTGAGTGTATGCATGACTTGGTTATCACCTAAGTATTGCATGACAAATTAGTAGATAAAAATCGAAAAATAAAATTTGTGTAACACATAAAAGTCACACGGCATACCCTATTATTTTTGCTTAATTTTTCGTTTTAATTTTTGTAAATTGCATGCTTAAAATACTAAGAATAAGATGTATATGAAAATAAAATTAGTTTATGTTTTGGACTTAAAATGAAATTGTTGTGATATTGAAATGTTTTAAAGTATTTATGTGCATGAAACTATTGTTGTTATTTTTGTGTTTGAAGTAATTTACTTTTGTTTGTTAATGTTTTGTTATGAATTTCACTTGTGTTAAGTACATGTGTAATATAAAAGAAATTAGTTATTGGATTACAAGTATAAAAATCAAAAAAATAAAAATTGTAAACATATATATACATACACGGTTTTCCTAAATAATTTGGACCAATTGTTAGTTTTAATTTTTCTAAATAACATATTATGATTAGTTTAGGTAAATTAGACTTGTAGGTAAAATTTGAGAAAATTATATAAACATATAAAAATTTGACTAATTGATGTTCATATGAAAATATTAGGGTTCTTCACTTCTTCATGTGTTCTTCATTTTATGTGCATGTTTTGATTTAGAATTTTTATAAGTTTTATTTAATTGTTGTTTTAATTCATTAATGAATATTTACAACACTAAACATATAAGTTAAATAAACTAATTCCTTAAAATATAAAAGTTAGAAATTTAAAGTGAGTAAAAACACTATTCATAAATGAAATAAAATATTTAGTGAAAATCGTAAACTAGTTAAATCACTTTAGTATAATTTAAATAATTAGTATATAAAAACTTTAAGTCAAAAACCGATAAATTAGAAAACGAAAATAAAATGAAGTAGTGTTACAAGTGCCACGGTTTTAATGTTATTTTTGGACCTAAAATGATTTTGTCACTTTTTATTTTTATCACTTAAGTAATTAAATTAGTTAAAGTAATGAATTATTAATAAAAACAAAAAAAAGAAATAAATAGCTAAAATAAATAAAGGCTACGGTATATACACTTAAAATGGGTTAATTTTGGTCAAAATGAACTTGTCACTTAGTCACTGAAATTGATTAGTAATTAGGATTATATTAGATTGTATAATGAATCGTTAATAAAAAGAATCAATGAAACCGATAAAAATAAACGTTACATGTATTAAAATGAACAAATTCGAGTGTTACTACCTTTGCTTAAATTTGGATTTGGACTTACGGACTATTTAAAATGAACTACGACAACTCGCTAAAATTTGAAACCGTTAAAATTATAGTTAAGTATATGACTAAATTTAACCGAGTTTTACATTTAAAATAATTCTTCAAATCACTAAATACAAAACGAACCTAACGACTTTGAAACTAGAATTCTATACTTAGTAAATAAAAGCTTAGTTTTTCACTTAGGAAATATACTAAGTATAAAAGAAAATACTATGTATAAAAAAAAGAGGATACTAAGTATAAAAAAATACTATGTATAAAAAAATATATATATACTAAATATAGAAATACATACAAGTATAAAAATACGTATAAATACGAAGTATAAGAATACACATACGTATAAAAATACGTATAAATATGAAGTATAAAAATACGCATACGTATAAAAATACATACAAATATGAAATACGAAAATACGAATACGTATAAAAATACGATGAATAGTAAATACGATGAATAGTAAATTCGATGAATAGTAAAATAATGAATAGTGAAAATATTTAAAATTTACGAACGGACTCAAAATAAATATTTTAGTTTTTCTATGTGTTCTGTTTACCTGAAGAACTGCTAGAACTAAAATTTCATTATACAAAGTTCGACGATATATTTAAGTTTCAAAATTGTCACTTATTACGAATGGACGAGGAAATAAGAATTTGAGAAAACGAACTACCTGAATAAAATACTTGGATTGTTCGCCATGTCGCGACTCTTGAAATTCGAAGTTAGCGAGATAGCTGTATATGGGGACTTGGGCTCCCTCCCAGAGTTGTCCAAGGCGATATAACGATCTTAAGATTGCTACTCGACACGGTATATACAACCTCAGAGATAGGGCATCCTTGATATTTCCGTGGGCCCATATATAGTAACTGGAAAAGCCAGCCCCACCCGGGGGTACCCGTCTCTGGTGATAGTCGAACTTTTTCGTCGGTGATACCTTTTGAATAGCGAATACGTATGATCCTCGATAGGTAGTGTATGCATACATTAGACAAGGGATTGAATCGTCCTTATTACCTTAGATATCTTTAAGCCTGGCAGCCATGTCCAAGTTATGTTGGCCCTGTCGGCTACTGCACGGATTATGTCTGTATGATTCTGCCTTACTAACGAAGACTCATTTGTTATCACATGTTGAATGCATTTTCTTGTTTTGATTGATTATTGTCTGAATGACTTGGTTTCTTAAGTGTTGAAGTATGACTTGTTGTGAATGATTATTTATGAGTGTTGTGCGTTATGCGATTTGATTTATACTCGTGTTTGAATCATCATGATTTCTTGTATGCTTTATATGCCTACTTGTTAATTGTTTATTTATTTATTTATTTCTATACCTTGCATATGTTCAGAATTGCATGTATCGAAAGAGTGATGCGGGAATATGATAATTATTGCAGGTACCCCGAGGACTAACGTCATTGATTTCTGGGGATGGTTTTACCTTATTTTGTACTCCGTTGTTTTTGGAGAGATTTGTAACCGAACATATACTCTGTTTTATCCTAAAACTCGTACTATGTATATAGAGTTTTAATTCGATAACAGCTGGTTTGTAATATATAGACTTAATTAATTTTCCGCCTTAGTTTAATTAAAGTCACGAAAAACCAGGTTGTTACAACAGGCACCCACACTCTCTACGAGGAAGAAATCAAAATCGCAAGCACAGAAGCAGACACACAACAAGCACTCAAGACGCAGGAGGTGGCCAGGCTACAAAACGCCATCAAACGACATTCAAAAACGATAGGCTGGCAGGCCATTAAACATGCAGGACCGTCATGTCCTTAAACATGTCGTCCCGCCCCGCATTCCCGGCACTAAGTCGTCGTCTCTCCCCGAGACACATACTTAGCGCCGCCAGGTAGTATCGAGACTGTAATGGTCCGGATACTATCTTTTAAGTTTGACTAACGCTTAATCACGACTAAAAGACGGATTCGACATTAAATTGTACCGTTTCAACTAGTCTTTTTAAACATACAAAACCGAGGGTTTTTATAAAATCTTAGAATTCAATACGAGTCGAAAAATAACGTTTATTTAGTAATTCAAATACAATGAATTATTATTTTTACGTATACTTCCTATAGCAAATCGTCATAGCTTTGACGACTTACATTTATTTTACATATTTATTGAGTCATACATTCGCATTTTTACGTAGCGTCCTATTAGCCCGAATATCGAAATTAAGCATTTGTTTTCAAATTAATAAAGACTACTTTTACGTAGGCTTTTTTATTGCAGTTTTCATAATACATTTTGTCAAAAATTTCGAAAAGTAACCTCACTCCGAATCCTCTCTGGTTTCACAATAACTTCAGAAGGATACGTATCGACGCACCTTGAAATCTGAGACCCCCGCGTCTTATGATTTGAGACGCGCTGAAGAGGTTCCAAATTCCTTTAATATTTCGTGGCGACTCCATAAAGAAATTTCAAAAGGATTTTCTACATTTCTTTTGTCACAATTTCATGCAATGACATTCTCCCATAGCATAGCAAAGAACTCGAGCGACCCTACTCGAGCGCGCTCTCACGCGCGCATTTATTCGCAAATCTTCCCGCGAGGCGCATTCCGCCCCTAAGACATCCGAGGGCGGGCGCGCGCGGGGCGTCGAGAAAGGGATCCCGATTCTCCCGGTACCTTCAGGTGTTACAATAATCAACGAGTACGCATACAAAAACAAAATATAATAATGCGGTGTTATGTAGCAGTAACATATATGAATCATAAATAAGAACGATAACATAAACATAAACGAGGATAAATAACATCATTATATCAATATCTGGCTCAAAGGGAAGGATGGGCGGGATCATTATAATTACCTACACATAACATCAATTGCATACAAGTCTAACTACTATACTTACTCAAACCTTTCCGTTTTATCGTTTTCTTGCCATGACGTACTTCGTACTCCTCCCACTCCGAAAATCAACCACCACATCATAGTATCTCCACAACTCCACCACAACTCTTCACGCCTCATCACATCTCATCACCGTATCTCCATACTCCATGATCACACAACGCATACACAAACAAGACAAACAGCAGCACATCTGTAGGATTATATCGGTATATAGTCCTTTAAAATCACAGGATTATAATGAAAATTTTATAAGATTTATAGTCATAAAATGAAATTGCATAACATAATATAAAGATATAGAATTAACCTTTTAATCCTAGTAAACTGGCCTAAGAACAATACCAAAAATATGGTATCTCCTAATTGAAACACCCAAGATGTTATGAGAAATACCCTTTGAGATTTGCTAGAAAATTAGAGAAGAAAACAACTTTTCTCTCTAGGTTTTAGTGTTGTGTGCTATGAGAATAATGAAATTAGGTTAGATGAGAATTAGGGTGTGATTAGGTTAAGTAGAGAAGAAGCAAACTCCCCTACCCCTTATACAAGTCACACGTCCAAACTCATGAGGAGTGGACTTTTCCACTTCTAAATTTAAAAGCCCAAATTCTAATTAAAAGTTTATCAAAACCCAATTAATTAGTATTCTTTAGCTTTTAATGTATAATGTAATTATAATATCCATATATTATATTTAATCATAAATATCCGTATATTTATAATTTACTAATTAATTATAACTGTTTAAAATTAATTAGCCTACATTATACGCAATAATTAAATATAACCTTTTATATTCAATTTACGAATTACAGCTAATTCCTCTCATCTAATATCATTTAATCATTATTAAACAATATTCATTATCACATTTGACTAACTCTTAGTCACATTTGACTAACCTTTTAGTCAACAACACCGACTAACCGTTTAGTCATTAAATAAGGCATCGATATGATTATTTTCTCAAATAATCACATCTCTCAAACACATCCTTTAGGTGTGACTCTTAGGGACCAGTTGATCACCGCCATCTGTATGATAATAACGTCAAACTTATCTAGCAAGCCAACCGTTATCGATAAACGTTAATCAACTGATTAAATACAAAATGTACCCTGTGTAGCTAAAGAGATTTAATTATGTTATTGCACTAACTGTGGAGGACACTAACTCCAACAATCTCCCACTTGTCCGTACAAGTGTATGTGCGATAACCGATTCTCATATCCATAATAAATTTCTCCCACTCAATGTAAACCAATTTGCAAAGTCCGTATTCACAAAGGTCGTAGTTCACAAGTGATCAGTATCATGAGTGGTTTCCCCGACTAGAGAGTAACTTAACTGATAAACGAATCATTATTCGAGCATGGCCATGCATTTTCAGTTACAGCTCCTCGAGTGGCCCTGAGAAAAGTATTATAACTCGATAGAAGTTGGATATTTTCCTTAACTCGAATCCTGCAGATGTAAGCGCAGCATGAAATGACCCAGTGAAAATCTACTTAGCCGCCTGTTACGATGGACCGTGAGAAAAAAACCAAAATCACCCAAAATCTGCCTTAATCTCAAGAGACACTCGATAGTCAAAAGAATCGACTCTAGGAACACTATGGATGTCCTATCCACGACCCGACACCTAATGTTATGAAACATTTAGGACTCCATGTTGTCGTCACAAAAATTGTCCTGCGCGATTTCAGTAAACCCGCATCTGTGATCGATCACCAACGCTTGACTTATGGCTCGTTGAACCCACCATCAATCGACGTCACAAAATAATCGCCTGAGTTATCAGCTCGTGTAGGCGATCACGGACCAAAACAAAATATGAAGCAATTCAGTTCACTTTGAGGTGTTCAACGTTGTCTGCACAACCCTCATGAAAAACAATATATAAAACAAAACGATGATTTTATTAGAAGTTTTAGGAAAAATACACGTGTCTAATCCATACAAACAACTAATACAACTCAGGAACACGCTTAATTCCCATGGATTTAATGAGAGGATCTCAACGGTTTATCATCCGTGGATTAGACACGTGCCCTTCATGCTTATCATATCTCAACGGTTTAGTGAGAGGATCTGCCACGTTATCATCCGTGGCAATCTTGTCAATCACTATCTCCTTCTGTTCCACGTAATCTCGGATCATGTGAGCCTTCCTTTGCACGTGCCGAGACTTGTTGCTGGATTTCGGCTCCTTTGCCTGGAAGATGGCACCACTATTGTCGCAATAGATGGTGATTGGGTCATTCGAACTAGGAACTACAGTTAGTCCTTGTAAGAACTGACGCATCCATATAGCTTCCTTCGCAGCCTCTGAAGCAGCATAGTACTCGGACTCAGTCGTGGAATCTGCTATAACTGTTTGTTTGGAGTTTTTCCAGCTGACCGCAGCGCCATTTAGAGTAAAAACGAACCCAGATTGAGACTTCGAGTCATCTCGATCCGTTTGGAAACTAGCATCTGCGGGCAGGTGCGCATAGCTCAGTGTCTCCTCCATAAGTCAATACCCAATCTTTAGTCCTCCGTAGGTACTTAAGAATGTTCTTTACAGCTATCCAGTGTGCTTCACCTGGATTGCCTTGGTATCGGCTCGTCATACTCAATGCATATGCCACGTCCGGACGTGTGCATATCATGGCATACATGATCGATCCTATAGCTGATGCATATGGAATCCGACTCATGCGCTCGACCTCTTCCGATGTCTTTGGTGCTTGAGCTTTACTCAATTGCACTCCAGAGATCATTGGAAGGTTCCCCTTCTTGGAGTTGGTCATGCTGAACCTCTCAAGAATCTTATCTATATAAGACTCTGGTGAGGGATAACATCCGTCGTGATCTATCTCTATAGATACGGAGCCCCAAAATACGTTGTGCCTCACCCAGATCTTTCATCTGGAAATGGTTCTTTAACCATACTTTTACCGAAGTTAAGAGAGGTATGTCATTCCCAATCAAAAGTATGTCATCGACATATAGTATTAGGAAGACAATCTTGCTCCCACTCGACTTGATATATAGACATGGTTCCTCGACCGATCGAGTGAATCCATTCTCTTTTATCACTTGGTCGAAGCGATGATTCCAACTCCGTGAAGCTTGCTTAAGTCCATAGATGGAACGCTTAAGCTTGCAAACCTTCTTAGGATCTTTATGATCTGTGAAACCTTCGGGTTGTACCATGTACAACTCCTCCTCCAAATAACCGTTTAAGAAGGCGGTTTTCACGTCCATTTACCAAATTTCATAGTCATGAAAGGCGGCAATCGCTAAGACAATCCGAATGGAACGAAGCATGACTACGGGTGCAAAGATCTCATCATAGTGCAACCCTTGCACTTGAGTGAAACCCTTTGCCACTAGTCGAGCTTTGTATATATCTGGTTGTCCTTCTACAGATCGCTTTATTTTATAAAGCCATTTGCACTGAAGAGGCCGGACCTTATCAGGTAAGTCAACCAGATCCCATACATCGTTCTCATACATAGAGTCTATCTCGGATTGCATGGCTTCTTGCCATAGCTTTGAGTCAGAACATGTCATGGCACCTTTATAGGTTACAGGTTCGTTACTCTCAAGGAGTAAAACGTCGTCTCTCCCATTCTCCTCAACCATACCAATGTATCTATCTGGAGGAATGAAGAGTCTACCCGACCTCCTGGGTTCCAAGGGAATATTAACTGCAGCAGACGAAGAAGGAACAGTTTCCTCCATTGGTTGCTCGGTTGTTGGTTCAGGAATCTCCGACAGATCGAAGGTTCTATTACTTCTCTTGTCTTCGAGAAACTCTCTCTCTAAGAACTTCGCACTAGCCGCAACAAAAACTCGGTGTTCGGTAGACGAATAGAAGTAATGACCAAACATTCCTTTTGGATAACCAATAAAGTATGTCTTGACCGATCGCGGGCCGAGCTTATCCTCGTGTCTCCACTTGACATAAGCCTCGCACCCCCAAACCCGAATAAAGGACAAGTTAGGGACCGTTCCCTTCCATAACTCGTATGGAGTCTTGTCAACAGCTTTAGACAGACTTCGGTTAAGTGTAAGAGCAGCTGACAAAAGAGCATAGCCCCATAATGAGTCAGGTACAACCGTGTGACTCATCATGGATCAAACCATATCAAGTAATGTTCGATTCCTGCGTTCGGACACACCATTCAATTGTGGTGTTCCGGGTGGAGTTAACTGTAGTACTATCCCGCGGTCTTTCAGATGTTGATCAAACTCAGTTGAATGATATTCGCCACCACGATCTGAACGTAGTACTTTTATCTTTCTATCCAGTTGGTTCTCAACCTTATTCTGGAATTCCTTGAACTTGTCGAAGGACTCACTTTTATGCTTCATTAAGTAGACATGTCCATATCTACTCAAATCGTCCGTGAAAGTGATAAAATACCTATAGCCATCTCTAGCGTTGATTGACATAGGTCCACACACATCAGTATGTATGAGTCCTAATAGGTCAGCAGCGCGCATTCCAACACCTTTGAAGGAAATTCGAGACATTTTGCCTATGAGACATGATTCACATGTGCCAAAAGTTTCATAGTTAAATGGGGCGATTGTCCCATTATCAATGAGCTTTTTCACGCGTTTCTCATTTATGTGTCCCATACGGCAATGTCATAGATAGGTTTGATCTTTGTCACCAACCTTTGCTTTCTTGTTACTCACATGCATGATATCTGTGGTTTGATCTAAAACATAAATTCCGTTCATGGAAACTGCTTTACCATAAATCATTTCATTCAAAGAGAAAATACAGCTACTATTCTTTATTAAAAATGAAAATCCTTCTTTATCAAGAACGGATACAGAAATAATGTTTTTGGATAAACTAGGTACATAGTAACAGTTATTCAGAAATAACTCAAATCCGCTCGGGAGTTGGATTATATATGTTCCTACTGAAACGGCAGCAACTCTTGCTCCATTCCCCACTCGCAGGTCTACATCACCTCTTGCCAGAGTTTTGATGTTTCTTAGGCCCTGCAAATGATTACACAGATGAGAACCACAACCAAGATTGGCACCCAAGTTCCGAAACTTGCATGGTTAATCTCAATCATATGAATAAAAGAAGACATACCAACAGGAGCGACGCGGCCTGCTTTAATGTCCTCAGCATACACGGGACAGTTCCGCCTCCAATGCCCAGACTTGTGGCAATGGTGGCACTCCATGCTTTGCTTTGCTTTTGCCTTGCCTTGTGAGCTACCACTAGCCTCACCAGGCCCACTCTTTGCAATCATCGGCTTCTTAAATTTCGGCTTTCCTACAGTTAGTTAGCCGGAGCCTTACCCTTACCCTTGTGCTTGTTGCCTATCATGAGAACATCTTGTTTTATGCTCCCACTCAACTTCAGATCACTCTCCGTCTGTACGAGGAGTGAGTGAAGCTCATGCAGACTTTTCTGCATGTCATTCATGTAATAGTTTGCCCTAAAGAGGGCATACCCATCATGAAGAGAGTGGAGCACTCGATCAATGATGATCTTCTCATCGATCTTGCAACCAAGCTCCTCCACTTTTTCAACATTCTCGATCATGTCGAGAAGGTGTGGACCAACCGGTTGGCCCTTCTGGAGTCTCACTTCAAAGAAGCGAGTGGTATACTCGTAACTCTTGATTCTCGGTGCTTTCGAGAACTCTTTAGTTAGGGTGGTGAAAATCTTGTTTGCACGTTGGGTAATGAATCGTCTTTGCAAATTTGATTCCATTGCATAGATGAGTACGTTCTGTATCGCACCCGCCTCCATCATGAAATCATTATAAACATAGACTTCATCTGCTCCTGCATCGGGAGCTGGTTTAGTCGGCAGTGGCTCAGTCAAGTACTTGAGCTTACCGTCAGCGATGGCGGCATTCCGTAATGCGGCCTCCCAATCAGAAAAGTTGGACCCATCACACTTCAGTCGAGTTGACTGATTCATGGTGTCCATAAAAATTCTAAGCCATGACTCGCGAGCTAGTGTGGCACTTGGCATTGGTTCGTCACTACGTACAGCCATTTCGTTTTAGCAGTTATATCTGTATATAACGAATTCGAAATTGTGAAAAGAAAGAAGGAAAAGAAGAGAGAAGATAAGAAATCATGGTTTTAAAGGTTTAAGTCGAAGAGCAATAACGATTTAATGCAATGACTCGTGCACTCATACAATCGACCTCCCTCGAGAATTATATAAGCGATCCCAAGACTCAATTTCTTTAAATTGATAAGCCAACCTTTTGGCTAATTCTACTGTTAGAATTCTTGGTCGATAGATTTCAGTAAATCCTATCTATTAGTCCATCATAACTACGAGATATTACTCGAACTATAATGTTGAGGTAAAATAGGTCAACACGTACTACTTACCCAACGTAGAAAGGGTCATGTGGAGAGTAAGGTCCTACATGCCTACCGACGAAGAAGGGGCTCATAACAGCTTTTCCTATAAAGACTAATCTCAATTTTAAAAAGAGGAAGGTCCCATCATCTCATTTTAATTCATTTTAAGTGAACAAATAACTACCATTACGTGAATGATTAATTTGAGGTGATAGCCCTAAACGAGTGACATCCGTATGTCCATGGTATGATGCAACTATATGATCCATATTCATGCATATTAGATTGTTTGGTTTAGTTTAGGCGGAATATGATGCTACCAACTAAAGTGTGAATGCAATGAAAAACGGTAAAAGAAAACGCAAAAACTAAAAACACCTAGTGTGGCCTATCCTGTGAAAATAAAGACAAAGTACAAATTGAAATCCATCCATGGAGCCTAAAACTTGTCTTCATTCTTCATCTTGGGCTTTAAGTGGGAGTTGGGCTCTCCATCATGAATCTTCATCTTGAATCTTCTCAAAATACATTTTGAATTACAAAATAAACCTTTTACATTCTAATTCAAAATATGCCAAAAATAATGAAATTACAAGATGGGAGATTCGAGATCTCAAATACAACCAAAATTATGTTTCCTTCATTACGAAAACACAATTTTCTAAGGCCACACTAGTAAATTACAACCTTTTGTACAAAATTAATGCGTAAAAATAAACCATTCATAACATTCATTCACAAAATATCGCATCAACTAAACAAAATAAAAATCAATGCATACAATTGATTATATATCCAAACCGCCTCTTTTAAATGATTATAATTATGCAACAATTCCTTAATTGTTCATAAAACATAATCAAAAATAATCCAAAATTTATATTATCAGTATAACATAAATTAGGTCACAAAATATTTTAAACTGCTTTAAAATATTTGGTATCAAATATTATGAACCTTTTCATAATTACATAATATTCATTCTCTTTAGAGAAAATTGTTTATTACACCCTTACAAAAATCACTTTTTGTAAATTACACCCTTGTATAATTTTTTTTGAAACTTACCTACAGTATTTCACTTTTCTTCTAAAATTACCCCAAAATGAGGTTTTCGATGAAGTAAAACACTCTTTTGTATCGATTAAATTATTTTATTACACAAGCCGTTGATTAATATTGATTTAATTATTCAAATATAAGCAAATAATCGTAAAAAAGGAACATTAAAATACTATTAAAATTTCATTTTGGAGCAATTTTAGAAGAAAAGTAAAATTTTGTATGTAAGTTTCAAAAAAAATTATACAAGGGTCTAATTTACAAAAAGTGATTTTTATAAGGGTGTAATGAACAATTTTCTCTTATCTCTTTATAACAAATATTACCAAAAACTTATAATTTCCAAAAATTGAAATTTTCGGCCAAAATTAAACAAATTAATCCGAAATTTTTTTTTGTTTTTTTAAGAAACTCACGGCCAATCATTAAAAAAATTAAAAAAAAATTACCAAAATTAAAATATAATTCGGCCTTTATCAAAAAGTTGAATCAAACTGTTTTAATTCAATTATGCTAATAATTAGATCAATACTGACTCAATTTTAATCCGTATTAAACATTGACTTAAGAGATTCAAAATAACTTTTTAAATTAAACATCTTAAATTATAGATCTAATGATTAACAACCTTATATGTTCATTAACATACAAAAATTTGGTCCTTTTATGGTTTAATTCAATCGGTATTAAATCAAAACTTATACAAATTCATATGTGATAGTTTTAACATCTTAAAACATCGAAAATTATGAATCAAAAAGACCAAAACAAGCCATAAATTAAACAAAAACTCACGGCACAAACACCAAAAACATTCGGCCACTTTTAAATTTGTTTAAAAATATGCAAAATCGATTTTTTTATGAAAACCATATAAAAATTCATATGCCCTAAGGCTTTGATACCACTTGTAGGATTATATCGGTATATAGTCCTTTAAAATCACAGGATTATAATGAAAATTTTATAAGATTTATAGTCATAAAATGAAATTGCATAACATAATATAAAGATATAGAATTAACCTTTTAATCCTAGTAAACTGGCCTAAGAACAATACCAAAAATATGGTATCTCCTAATTGAAACACCCAAGATGTTATGAGAAATACCCTTTGAGATTTGCTAGAAAATTAGAGAAGAAAACAACTTTTCTCTCTAGGTTTTAGTGTTGTGTGCTATGAGAATAATGAAATTAGGTTAGATGAGAATTAGGGTGTGATTACGTTAAGTAGAGAAGAAGCAAACTCCCCTACCCCTTATACAAGTCACACGTCCAAACTCATGAGGAGTGGACTTTTCCACTTGTAAATTTAAAAGCCCAAATTCTAATTAAAAGTTTATCAAAACCCAATTAATTAGTATTCTTTAGCTTTTAATGTATAATGTAATTATAATATCCATATATTATATTTAATCATAAATATCCGTATATTTATAATTTACTAATTAATTATAACTGTTTAAAATTAATTAGCCTACATTATACGCAATAATTAAATATAACCTTTTATATTCAATTTACGAATTACAGCTAATTCCTCTCATCTAATATCATTTAATCATTATTAAATAATATTCATTATCACATTTGACTAACTCTTAGTCACATTTGGCTAACCTTTTAGTCAACAACACCGACTAACCGTTTAGTCATTAAATAAGGCATCAATATGATTATTTTCTCAAATAATCACATCTCTCAAACACATCCTTTAGGTGTGACTCTTAGGGACCAGTTGATCACCGCCATCTGTATGACAATAACGTCAAACTTATCTAGCAAGCCAACCGTTATCGATAAACGTTAATCAACTGATTAAATACAAAATGTACCCTTTGTACCTAAATAGATTTAATTATGTTATTGCACTAGCTGTGGAGGACACTAACTCCAACAACATCAACGCAATTTGACACACTTTACCCCCCGTTAACCACTTCAATTCATGGCTACCAAGCTCTCTAGGGACGTCTCCCACCCAGGGTTTCGGAACGTCTCCCTAACCCTGGTGTTGCTTGGATCACCAGTCATCTCCATGGGGTTCATTTTAATTCCTAGATTCATTTTAAGACACAACTCATATAAATTCATTTTAGGGTTCATTTTAGGTTCATTTTATCAGGGTCGCCTCTCTGATACCACTTTGTAACACCCCCATTTAGGCCGGGCGGACCCCACCTCAATGACGGCGTTACGGGACCCGACTGAACGGGTCCATTGGCAAACACCTGTAATCTTAAGACAGATCGCCTGCATATATATATAACTGGAAGCGTCAAAACGGAAAACAATACTCTCGAACTACAACTGTCACTCAAGACCACACGCAGGCCGAAAATAGAAAAACGATAAAACATAGTGAGACGTCTATAGTGGAAGCTAGACTCAAGACCAGAACCCAGCGATCCCTCCAAGCGTCCCCAAAACTAGCACGAGCACGTCCGAGTACCTATAGGTGGGGGAAACATAACAGACACAACAACAACAAAACCCTAGTTAGCTTTCACAATAACTTATAGAAGTGCGTAAGAAAAATAAACGTTTAAGGAAAACTTAAAACGTGAGACGAGTGTTATATAAATATATAGGTAGCCTTTGCTCATTTAATTTATAAGTATTTCAAGGTATACTAGCTCGGACGTCTGTCAAACATTCTCAAATCAATAAGCAATGGACAAGAACCCCACTGTGTATCTCCACACAGGGGACTTACCATATCGTCAACAACCAACACCTCCTCCAATCATATCTCCTCCAAATCACTGGGCCACACAGACCTCAATCACTGGGTCACACAGACCCCAATCACTAGGCCACACAGACCTCAATCACTGGGCCACACAGACCCCAATCACTAGGCCACTCAGACCTCAATCACTAGTACTGAACGTCATGGCAAGAGAACAGCTTAATCATATATTACAAGATAAATCAATTCAACATTCCAACTCATGCATACAACATAACATAAGACCATCAAGCTCATAACAACCATGGGTTGCGTACATACATTCACCACCCATTTTCCCCCAAGTACACAATTTATAGCATAACCTTCATACAAACCAAACATTCACTCTCACAAACCAAAACTACAACATTACAACGATTACAATAACTCAATTCTCTTACATTCACACAAATTTCATACATCACCAACACAACCCCATTTCATAACATTCGCATGGTGCTCGGTCAAGACCCCGAGCACCCAACAACATGGCCCAAGACAAAGGGACCGCACGGCCCACTTATAATACACGGCCAAATGGCCTCTTTCATTGCCACGGCCCAAGGCCAAACTTCAAACCCACACCGTTCCAAAAGTCACTTTTAATCATACTCATCAACATCAACATGCACTACTCATGCTCAACAATCATCAAGGAGAATTCATAGAACTCCTCTATACATACAAACTTACAATATCGCCCACATTAAAACCAAAGCCTAACTAGTTATAAACCACACACATAAACAAACAAACATACACAATTCCAGCCAAATAGCGAAGTAAGGGAGTAGCCCTTACCTTGAGGGAGAATCAACACAATACCGACTCAAGAATGAAGATGACTTGGTTCTACAATGGCTCCTCAACAAATTCTTCCTCTACAAGTTTAAAACATCATAAACATCCTCATTCAACTCCCAAAACACAAAGAATCAACATTATATAACAAAAATTCAAAACTAGTGAAACCCTAGCTATTAAAGTCACTAACTTGGGGTAGTAAAACAACTCACCTTGAAGGGAAATTAGTATTAGATGATAGGGAATGAAAAGAGGAACATGTAGCAACAAGAATCGTCGAATTTGAGCGACAAACGAAGAAAACCCGGTTGATTTAGTGAGGGGGGTTTGTGTTGGTGATTTTCACGGCTGCTTTAAAGGGGGAAAGGAGCTGATTTTTGTTGTGTTTTTGATCTTATGATTGTAGAGAGAAGGAGGAGGATATGTGTTTAGTGAGGGAAAGTTTAAATGAAATGTGGGAAGGTTTGATGAGGGTAACTTAATAAATAGGCTCATTTCCTTACTAGAAGGGTAGTCAAACTCGAGTCAACACACATGGACTCGACAATAACTCAACTCACGTCCAAACCAAACCTCGCCAAGCTTAAACAACTAGTTTTTCCGAATCTCACCATTTTTACGAATCCAACGAGCATACACATGCTATACCTCCGAATTTAAAATTAAAACTCGCTAAAAGCCCAAAAATAATATTACTAATCCAAAATAATATAAGCGACTCAAAAATACCGTCTACAAAAATACGGGGTATTACATTACTCCTCAAAACCATTACACATCCATCTCAAACTCATTAACATCGTAACTATCCATCTTACATTCATTCTCATCATTAATCATAGTTAACGGTGTAGTAACAAGCTTAATACGGAGTAATTATCACAATACTTCAATAGTATCCATATTAAAACATCAAATCACCCCAAGTTATCATCTTTAAGTGACCTAGCATCATTATAATCCCAATTCAATCTAAACAAACGTCCCAATTCATGTTACTAATATAAATTCAATAGTGTGAGACCGACTCCAATTCATCCCAAAGTTGGCAACTTTACAACACATAAAACCCAAAGATCATAGCTTTGCATTCACACAATTAACCAAAACATCCACAATCAATACTATGGTCTCACACAAGTCAAAATACGGCTAGGGCTACACCCTGTTACCTTATTAAAGCTCAAACCAAGCATAGCCTTCTTCCCATCGATGTAGATGGTGTCTTCTTCCATGAATTCACCTTTTCCTTTAACCACACACACAATTCATACACAAAATATAAGAAATAAACCCTAATTTTAAAGAATAAAAATAAGACTATCAAAATTATACTAAGAACAAGGGAAGAATGAAGGATTACCGAAGGAAAGATGAAAGGAACGAATTAGAGTTGAAAAGGATGAATCTTGAGGGACTTTAATGGAGTTTCAATGGAGAATTAATGAGTTTTTAGGCGAGAATTTAGGAGAGAGAAAAGAGGATTAGGGTTAAGAAATACTCCCTCCATTCAAGTCCAAACCAAACATTTACCTTTTTGGCACTATTTATATGTGTCGATAATCTTTGAAATTCCCGACAATCTATGAGTGAAAATATAGTCATGTGTGATCTTGTTTGATTTATCTTTATGTGAAATACATTTGGTGGATTGAGCAGAAGAAAGATCATTTATGGGTAAAGTGGATTAATCATGTTTATATGAAAGGGACTCACTGGATCAGCTATACTCCTCCCTTGGATTGTACTTGGTCGTGGAAACAGATTGCTCATTGTATGAAGATGTTTAGCTCAGGTATGGCTTCCCCTATTTTTAAAGACGAGTATTCTGTCATGGATACTTATCAGTGGTTACGTGGTGAGAAGCAGAAGGTTGCTTGGAGGTTTGTGTGTTGGAACTCGTTGAATATTCCTCGTTGTTCATTTATTTTCTGGGAATATAAGCTTGGGAGGCTCTTTACCGGTGACAGATTGAAGAAGATGGGTTATGGTGGTGATGATACGTGTGTGCTGTGTGGTAATGCTCAGGAGACGCATGGGCACTTATTTCATGGCTGTGTGTTTGCTAATATGTGTTGGTCAGAGCTGCGTCTTCTGTTGGGGTTGAATTTTTGGCCAGACAGAATTGAAGCTTGGTGTCACAGGGGCATGCTGTCCAAACTCGTGAGGAATGTAGCTTCTGCGTGTGTGGTGGCAGTCATATATAGCATTTGGATTACGAGGAACAAAGCTCGAATTGATCATGTGGTTCAACGTCCTAAGTTGTTGGTTAAGCTTGCTGTAGATGATGTCATTACTAGATTCAAGGCAAAAAACAAATCAAGTTTGTCGTTATATGATCGTAGTTGGTTGAGTAAGTTGTATTGAGTGTGTTATACACTCCAAATATCACATTGTAATCGGGTTTTATTATTAAATATACTTACATTTTCCCAAAAAAAAAAAATATTAATATCCAATTTTTAAATTTTTTCCTCGTGTGAAATTATAGATATTTCGACATTCGATATTCGACATTCGCCTCGACAAATGTGATAAAGCAACCGTAGTGTTTGGACTTGAATAGAGGGAGTATAATTATGAGAGTAATGACGGATTTTAGGTTAAAGAAAATATATATAATTAAACGAGATTAGGAATCCTAATTATGCATAAATCCGGACAAAAAAAATAAAAGAGGGTGCCAGATCTGGACCGCTGTAGGCCCAGGTGGCGAAGTGCGCCTCATTCAAGGCGTCTCTCTTCTCTTGGTCGCATGTCCTGCTCTGCTATTTTTGGATGTTTTTCTCTCCTCCCGCGAGTAATTGGTGACTGACACCTCGCCACACCTCTACACACCACCACACATACCCACACACACATCCACACCACGACACTCATAACAACGCCTCAATTACACGACACGCAAGCTAAGGAAACAACTTTCTCGAGCTAGAAATGAGAAAATCGTATAAAACGAAATATGAATATTAGTGAGATGAATTATAAATATAAGAAATAAGTTGGGGTTTACACACTAGGTGACTTGAGCTATTACATGAACCTCTTCAATGGGGTACGTGGCCCGAATAACCTCCCGGACAACACCGCGCATTACAGAGTAAGCTACTTAAAACCACCTTTATTGGTGATTTTTTTTGGTATGGGTTGCAACATTAAATTAGAAAAATTAAAAGGAAATTCAAGTGAAATACACATGGGTTGCTAAACCTTCCATTTGATTGGTTGAATGAAAAAGGGGTGGATAGAGTTATATCAAAATAATATATATAATATGGGTTAAGGTGAGTTGTTGATAAAATAACTAAAAAATAATAAAGGGTTTTTCAATGGTGTACCCTCGATATATTTCGTTTTTTATGTTGTACCCTTATCTTTTTTATATTTCATGGTGTGCCCCTAAACTTCAAACTTTGTGATGTTATGACCAATTTATTAGTCATCATTGACTTGGTTGTTTATTTAAGCTACTGACTTACTATTTAATCCAACCGATTGCTTATTAACCAATTTATTTGCGTATAATAGCAATCAATTATACGTTAACTTGTCTAATTATATTTTAGATGATTAAAAAATCACGCATAAAGTTATTTAACACTTTATGAAACAAACATTATCTTTCGTGCTAAAAAACGTTATTAAGAGTGACTTTCGAAAACTTCTATTTAATTGGGTAATTTGGCGTTAATTGTTAAGAAAAGAAGTTAAACGAATGACACTCGGAAGGAAAAATGGCTAAAGGGGTTTAAGGGTGATTAATTTAGAGAATACGAGTAGATGTGAAGTTAAAGGGTACATTATAGACAAATTTAAAAGTTTAGGGGCATCCCATGAAATATAGAAAAAGTAATAAAAAATTGAGATTGTGGGTTATGAGGTTTTGTTGAATAAAATATTACGGAGTAACTTTTTTGTATAGATTGTAGATGAAAAAAATTCAATTCATTAGGTGGTCTAAAACCCTGCTAAATGTTTCGGGTGATTTTCACACAACGTACGAATGTGTAACGGGTCGAATAGTATTATCCTTTTAAGTCTTTTGAAGAGTAACTAGTGGTGTGCCCCGTGGAATCCACGGACCGAGTCACTCACATTTTAATACGCATTTTTTATGGGTTGTCAATTGTGTTTGTGCATGTAAATATTATAGTCACTAATAATTATTAATTTCCAACTAAAATTTCAAAATAATCTCTTAAATGGATAGACAGAATATGAGTTCTAGGCGAAAAACATCGAAAATGTTACATATTATGTCGACTGCATATTACATACTATGTACTACACAGTCAGACAATTAATGAAATCATAAATTCTCCGCAAAGGTGCAACTGCGCCTTTGAGGGTAAGATGAGCGCAAATCGTGACGCTAAGAGTTAGAGCTCAAATTTCATGGACTTCTACTCCTAAGGACAACTACGAAATTTTTTATGTATTGAAGACATGTTTTATTAAATGAGGAAAAACTAATATTGTGTCCTAAAAATGTGGAGGAATGTTACTACTGTGTCCTTTTTATTGTGAGTTATTTCTCAGTTACCCATCGTTCCATTTGTAATTTTCTTTGTTGTTTTCATATTTTGTGGGTTTCCTTCACTTGATTGTTGTTGTGTCTCCTTTGTGGCGCTTTGTTTGTCGTTTCTTCTGTGTTTCTTTGTATTCATCGCTTATGTCGTCCTTTCTTGCCTGGTTTTATTTGTTGTTAATGTTTTTTTTTATACTGGTTTTTGTCTTGATTTGATGGTTATGTACTTGTTTTTTCTGGTGTCATATGATGATGTTGGTTGTTTTCTTTGGTGTTGACGGGTCCTTTCTTGTTCTGCGTTTTGACTTTCTTTGGTGCTTTCCTGCGTTTGTATGTTTTTATTGTTAGTTTTTTTTTTTACATTGTGTGGTTTAGTGTGTGTTTTTGGTGTTTTTACATTTCTTGGGTGATGTTCGTGTTGTCTGTTACGTCGTCTTGTTTGTGTTATTTCATTGTTTTTTGGACTTTCAACTCTTTTTCGTTGTAGTACTTGTTGACTCCTATCTTAACTTTGAAGGTATACTGTTTGCCGATACAACCTTGTAATATTCGGTAAATTGTTTTTTCCGTCCTCCTACAGTTAGGTTGCTAGTTAGTTAATTTTGTTTGTTATATTTTCGGTTGTTTCCATATCAATAGTGTGTAGGTATCTTACCTCCTCATTCATCGCTAGGAGTCTTTCGATGGGTTTGGTGACGACTTTTTCTGCTTCTTTGTCGAATAGCACAATGGTAGTTGTTTTTGTTTCATTTTATATGGCGACCATGAGCTTGTACCTGTATTGGCATTTTGGTTTAGTAAGTCCGGTTTTTCCCTTTTTTTATTAGGTGCGTTTTTCTCAGGTTGTTGTACTTATCTTTGAATTGGGTCTACTATCCTTTTGATGCATTGTCGGTAATAGCCTTCTTCGTCTAAGCACTCTTGGCATGATACATATCGTTAGTCCACATCTATTCGTACTTCTGTTATTATCCCGCGGCATAGGTATTGTTTGTCCTGTTATGTTTTCTCATATTTGTTGTTTCTGGAGGGGGTTGTTGTAGTTGAGGTTTGTCATGTGTTCGGCTATTGTTTTTGTCTCGAGTTCATCATGTTGGTCAGTTTGCTCGCGGCCACTATCTTGACTTCTCTTTGTATGTCATCCCTGTAAATTTGGCGATTTTATTAGTTGGTTGAATTACTGTGGTTGTTAGAAGGTGATTAATTTCATTTTGGGTTGTTTTGACCTCTCAATGATTTGGTTTGGCTCGGGTATGTTTAAGTTGAAGTACAACTTTGTGGCGTATGTTGACTGTAGTTGGTTTGCACCTGTACATTAATGATTTGGTGACGTAGAAGGTTGGTCATAGTCACGTATAATTGTTTTGATATGAGACGGGTCGACTATCCTTCGTGCTATATGAAATATTGCATGTTTGTTCACACGTATGTGTTTACTGAATTGATCATGATTAATGCAATATATAACGATCGAAATGTATCAAGTTTTATATATCATGGTGTTTACGTTATATGAAATTGCTATGAGTTATGCTTAAAATATGATTTGAAATGTTTTACGTTTTAATAATCATGTATTCCTTAGATACTTTATATTTCTTATGCTATAATTACACATGTATATGATAATGCTACTTCGTATATGTTTATTGTTATGGGTTTATAAGGCTTACATGTGCTGTAACACCCCGTGTTAATTTAAATCCATAATTAGCCATCGAATACTAATTTCAAGTCTTAAATCTAATCTTAACCTTTTAACCTTACAAAATCTCTATTTTTGCAAAACTTTCGTTTTGTAAAATTTATCGACTTCTTTAAGACTTTTGAAAATTTTTGAATAATGAAATAAATATTTTAGTCTTAGAATTTAAAAGTAGAAATATTTCGAAAAATCGTCAAACGCGCACACATTAACTTTTATCGCTTTTGACACCCGACTTTTTAAAACTGATTAATTTCGTGAAAAACTTTTTTTTTAAACAAATATCAATTGGAACCTTCTTAATGAGTCAAGTGTACCAACTTGATTATTAGGTCACCTAATTCATTTAATAAAACATTATTTTCTAATTTAAATCAAACTTTAACATCTAATAACTTAACCTAAATCTTTACAACTTACTTCATTATTACACAAGTGTAAAAATCAACCTTACTTCCTCCAAAACCAGCCGACCCCGTTGCTCCCTTTGTTTTTCTTTCATTTTAACCTAAAACACTCTAATTAAAAAACCCTAAATATTACTCTAATAATTCACTAATATTCTAAGCTTATCTTTGGGTATTTGGAGCTCACTTTACTACGGGTTTTTGAAGGTGAAGACGGGTATTTGGGTCGTGACTTAGACCTTGATAACATCGTCGATCCGGATAATCAATAAGCTTGCCAATTAAGGTGACTAACTATATCTCATTTTAACCTCCTTGTAAATTAATTTGATTTTTATTATGTTTTTGTAAGTATGATTATTATGTTAAATATATGTTAAACATCATTTATTTTCACTTGTATGTTATGTGGAGTATAATCAAATGATAATAAATAAGTAATATTGATAATAGTTAAGTTGTAGTAATATGTCCATATGTTTAGTTTAATTAGTTTTGAGCATTTATAATTATTGTTCATATGATTTTAGGCTTATTTATGTTTTAGTTATGTAGTAACTATATATAAAAATTATGTGAAATATTAACAATGAGTTTAAAGTGATTAAAAATCGAAAATAAAAATATATGTTCATGTGTAGTATCTCACGGCATTTCCCTATTTTTTTTTATAAGTTTTCACTTTTAATTTTTGTAAATTATATGTTGTGTTAAGTTAAGTTAAAATGGATGTTGTCATATAAAAAAAATTAAATTAGGAAAATAAATTATAAGTTGTTAAAATTGAAAATGGTGTTGTTGAGCTTATTGTTGGTGTTCTTAATGTTCTTGAAATCTTCATGTGTGTTTTTCATTTTTACTCATTTTGATTTTGTTTTATTTTATGTTTGTTAATAATTTTTGTTTATGTTTAATTATTGTTTTATATTATGTTAGTACTATTACTTACATAAATCAACTTAAAAACTTAGAAAATCATTTAGGAAATTTCACTTTATATTTTAACTCGAATTTTAGGCTAATGAAATTTTTAGTAAACTTTCATTTTAGTTTAAGTCGTTTTAGTATAATTAAAATAATTAAATTATAAAGACTTTAAGCTAAAAACCGATAAAAATCAAAAAAATGAAATATGGTACATGTACCACTTAGCTACGGCATTCCCCTTTATTTTTGGGTCAAGAATCGTTTTTATCACTTTTTAGTTTATGTGTTTAAATAATTTAATTAGTAGTTAATAAATTGAATTAAGAAATTAAAAGAAATAAATCAATTTTGACATATATATAAAACCACACGGCATTACTATAAAAAATGGACCAAATTTGATCAAAATGAAATTATCACTAAGTCACTAAAGTTTAATAGTTAGTAGAATTGAATTTGAGTATAAATCGATTTAGTTATAAATGAAATATTTTAAACCGATTAAAAATGAATAGCCGTTATAAAAATGAATTAAATCGTGTATTATCGCTTTCGCAAATATTGAATTTGTTGGATTTGGACATACGGACTATTTAAATGAACTACGACAACATCGCTAACAAAATCGAAACCGTTAAAATTTTAGTTAAGTATATGACTAAACTTAACCGAGTTTTAATTTTAAAATAATATTTCAAATCACTAAATACAAAACGAACTTAACGACTTTGAAACTAGAAAATTATACTTAGTAAATAAAAGGGTATAGTTTTACACCTAAAATATCTTAAGTATAAAAATACGTATAAATATAAAAATACGTACAAGTATAGGAATACGTATAAGTATAAAAATACGTAGAAATACGAAGTATAAGAATACGTATAAGTATAAAAATACGTATAAAATACGAAGTATAAAAATACGAATACGTATAAAAATACGTATAAAATACGATGAATAGTGATTGATGAATAGTGACCTAGGTGAATAGTGTCGATGAATAGTAAATCGGGACAAAACTTGTTAAGCAAGTAACGTCCCAAATTTCAAGATCAGAATAGTACGGGGACGAACCTTGTTGAACAAGTAATGTCCCAAAACCTATTTTAATGGAATTTGAGGTAACTTGTTGAACAAGTTATCTTTTCAAATCCCGAGACGTGAATAGTGAAAAATTCTCGAAACTTGTAAAACAAGTTACGTCTCAAAATTCAAAGATATTTCAAATTTCAAAATTTGAAATATTGTAAATCATTGAAAATTTACTAAGTATAGAAAAATTGAAAATGAATAAGTAAATAACTTAAAGTGTTTTGAAAAACACTTAAATAAAATTGGACATACTAATAAACGTTTCAGTATAGAAACTTAAAAACGTTAATAATTAACAATACTTCAAATAATAAACGAACGTGTTATGTGATCATATGAGACCGAAAATAAAATACTTAAACGGTTGACGATGAAACTAGGAGAGTCTAGTAACATGTGATATGTAATATCAAATAAATAATAAATCTTGAGTAAGTTAAATAAAAGGTCAAACGCTTGAGCCTCGGATATGAAAACGTCAATCGTGAGTGAAGTGGGGTTACGATAGTCTTGTGCGGATACCACTATCTCGGTCTCTGGCGTTGGCCATATCGAATAGTGTGGTTTAAGCCGGCAACTTTATTGCTTAGCATGCTGCCCATGCCGTTACGCCTTAATTAAGTCGTATAGCCAAAGCCGTACAAGATAAAGAATATGCCAACTCTTTTGGGTCAGGCATTAGGAAATAGTCGTTTTATTCAGAGTTAAGGTGCTCTATGAATAGCATAGCCCATTCTTAAAGTGAATATTAGTGTATGCATACTAGACTAGGGTTTTATTCCCCTATTTCGCTAATGTTACCAGAGCACCCGCGACCTTGTGGATTCAGGTCGGTTATGCGGTTCTGTCTCCTTGCCGTGTTTCGTTCTTAGTGGGCGCGACACTTGCAATCGCTCTTACCACATGTACAGATCACTTGACGAGATTGTATCTGAAGTTCGAATCATTTCGAACACTAGAAGATGAGATGCAAGTACTATAGTATTCGGCGTGGTTTACGAGTCGAGTAAGTCGCTGCACTATGGTAGTGAGATGCAAGCGACTAGAGTACAATGGCCTACTCGATTAGTCAGGCTCGTAGCGATATATATGTTGTTTGTTGTTTGATTAAATGAGAATGAGTGTGTACCATCTTCGAAAACTAAAGACCACAAATTTCTGAAGTGAATCGAGACTGCATGATGTGAATGATTCGATATGTATGTTTGTTTGCGATTTGATATCGCCTCGTAATACTGCTGATTTTTGTGACACTATTGCTATGATATTATCTGTTATTTGCTTTCATAATTGAATATCATGCTTATATGATTTATCGCTTTAAACCGCATGCTTATTATGACTTATATGTCTTTATATGCTATATGTAATAAGCATGTTTATGTTTTTATCATCATGTTATAATTATAAAGCGATAGTAATAAACCAAAGTAATTGAAATCGAGGGTAAGTATGAGCATAGCTAGTCACTGTCCGCTCAGCGGGCACCCCCCATCAGTTTATTGTGCAGGATGATCGTGGACCGGGTGCTGGATTTTGGACGGGGCCACTCGACGTTTTTTGCTTTACCTTTAGTTGTTTTTCGAGAGAGATGTAATATATACAACGCTACTCTTTTAAATTTCCGTACTTAGAGTTGTTTTATTCAACTCTTGAACGATGTTGTAACATTTGGGTTTTTATGTATAATTAATAACGTTGGTTTAAGACTTAATTAATTTTCGCCTTAGTAATTAAAGTCGACTAAAAACCAGGTTGTTACAGTTGGTATCAGAGCTGACTCGTGACCGTAACATGAATTGCCTAATGCGATTTATGCTTACCTAACGAGAGACACCTGGGCGGTACAAACATATTAATATGTTAACCCGCAAGACTACTAGGATCAAATAATAAATTAGATTTTCCTTTAATTAGATCACTTAAATAATAACTTTAAATCACTTTAAAGTATGAGGATGGGTAGAAACCTTAAGGATAGACCATAGGCTAAGGACTTTTAAATAACGAACTACTACCCTCAAAATAAAATACACTAACTATCGTATGCTTGCTACTTGCTGAAGTGACTGACTAAAACTAACAACTATCCTCGGATATAAAATCTAAATAATAAATTCAACTCCTGAGGATTGGAGCATCGAAGGAAGTACCAGACCACACGGAGTGGAGACATCTAATAAATCCATAATCAATTCCATAAAAATACACTCTCTGCCCTCTACTTTTTCTATCTTCCTCAGAAAATGTACTAGATGCATTTCAATGGAATGAAGTATCTAACTTCTGTGCTACTTGCATGACTGCTGTTATCACTTTTATTTCAAATAAATTCTATCAATGTCAAGCATGCTACCTAACACCTTGCAATGCTAATAATTTTCTTCGCTTCCTAATTCTTTCAGAATGGCTGCTCCCCAAATGACTAACGCGGAAAGACAAGTCCTGGCTGAAGAATCTTTAATCCGTTTGGCTGAAATAGCCACGGACAATGCAAACCACCAACATCAGCCAAGCTCCGTCGACCGATTCTCACGACATCGACCACAAGTGTACTCGGGTTCAAGCAACCACCGCCGACCTCACGAATCGCTGTAAGAGATGAAAAGTGATGGACCTGAGCAGGACACCTCCAGAGGATAGGGTCAACATCGCCGCCTACTACTTGAAATACGAGGCGAATGATTGGTGGAACGTGATCAGGGCCAACGAACCTGACACTACGTTCACGTGGCACGAGTTCACAACGAAGATCAAGGAGCGATACTTCGGGTATGAGCTCCGGCGTCAAAAGGAGAAGGAGTTCATAGGTCTTAAGATGGGAGACATGACACTCCAGGAATACACTGAGAAGTTTCAACAACTGGCCAAATTTGGGGCTGCGGTCGCTCCCAACGAGAAGGCCATGACACAGAGGTACCTGCGCAATATGTCCGCAAGTATGCGTACTTATTTGAGCAGCAACACCTACACCACTTTTACCGCAGCATATGAGCGAGCGTGCAGTGTATGGGCTTCCCTAAAGTTGGAAGAGGCTGAAGAGAAGAAGAAGAAGAAGGTGTTTGTGCCATCTGTGGCACAGTCGAGCTTCATTCAGAAGCCGAACTACCAACGCCCGAACCAGCAGAGGCCAAACTTCCAGAGGCCTGCGTTTCAAAACAGGTTTCCTGCGGGGAACAATGCGAGGGCCATGGTTGCAGGAAGGGCTCCTCAACCAAGGAACCTACCAGGGAGATGCCAGATGTGTGGCAAGGCATCACATGAAGGGAAACAGTGTAACGGTCAACCAATTACCTGTTACCGATGTAAGAAGCTAGGGCACAAGGCAAATGTATGCCCCAACAACCTAAACGCGGCACCTGTTACGGGAGTACCACAATCTGTAGTGGTACAACGTCGAATGTATGTCCTCACGGAAGCTGAGGCAGAGGAGTCACCTGAGGCTGACGTCATCACTGGTATTTTTCTTATAAACTCTGTGAACGCTGTCGTTTTGTTTGACACTGGGGCATCATTGTCCTTTATATCTTCTAAGTTTGTCTCAAAAGCAAATCTCACAAATTCCGAATCAATCGACGCAAATATTTCTCTACCAAACGGAAAAATTTTCAAATACTCCAAAATTTTCAAAGAAACTCCAATCACAATTCATAAAACAATATTTCCTTCCGACCTTATTCTTTTCGACATGCCGGAGTTCGACGTCATCCTTGGTATCGACTGGTTAACTAAATACCATGCGATATTCGAGTGCCGAGACCGAAAGATTCGTTTGAGGCATCCTTTCGGGACTAGAGTCACGTATCAGAAGACTTCGCCAATTAAGGGGGCGAAAATCATCTCCGTACTACAACTACAACGGTTAGAAAGAAAAGGGCATCAAGTGTACCTATGCAGCATCAACGAAGTAAAGGAAAGCGTGAACATTGCAATATTCACGTAGTACGGGAATTCCCTGACGTTTTCCCTGACGAGTTACCAGGCTTGCCACCTGCGCGTGACGTTGAGTTCTCTATCGACCTTGCGCCTGGCACGGCACCTATCTCAAAGGCACCCTATAGAATGGCACCGGTAGAACTACAGGAATTGAAGAAACAACTTGAGGAGATGATTGAAAAGGGTTTTCTAAGACCGAGTGTCTCACCTTGGGGAGCACCGGTTCTCTTTGTGAAAAAGAAGGACGGCAGCATGAGACTCTGCATTGACTACAGAGAATTGAACAAAGTAACGATTAAGAACCGCTACCCTTTGCCCAGAATCGACGATCTCTTTGATCAACTAAAAGGCGCGGGAGTGTTTTCTAAGATCGACCTAAGGTCAGGATATCATCAGATCGCTATGAGAGAAGAGGACATCCAGAAGACTGCTTTCAGAAGCAGATACGGTCATTATGAATTTAAGGTCATGCCGTTTGGTTTGACAAACGCACCAGCAGTGTTCATGGATCAAATGAACAGAACCTTCCACGAGTATCTGGACATATGCGTGGTTGTATTCATTGACGACATCCTAATCTATTCAAAGACTGGAGCAGAACACGAGGAGCATCTCCGTATTATTCTGGGAATACTAAGGAAATATAAGTGGTATGCTAAACTGTCCAAATGCGAATTTTGGCTCGAAAAAGTAGCATTCCTGGGACACGTCATCTCGAAGGACGGAGTGATGATAGATCCTGCAAAGATCGACACAGTAAAAGAATGGAAAGCACCTACAAACATAACTGAGATACGCAGCTTTCTAGGCTTGGCTGGATACTACAGAAGATTCGTGCCAGACTTCTCCAAGGTAGCACGACCGATGACGAAGCTGCTACAGAAGGAATCCAAGTTCATATGGAGCGACGAGTGCGAGAATGCATTCCAAGAACTTAAGACAAGGCTTACCACAGCACCAGTCATTGCTTATGCATCAAGGCAGTTAAAGGTTCATGAACGAAACTACCCAACTCATGACCTAGAATTGGCAGCTGTGGTGTTTGCTTTGAAAATGTGGCGTCATTACCTCTACGGAGTAAGTATTAAGTTTTACACAGACCACAAGAGCCTGAAATATATCTTCACACAGAAGGAACTCAACATGAGACAACGCCGGTGGTTAGAACTGATCAAAGACTACAAGATTGAACTACTGTACCACGAGGGTAAGGCGAACGTCGTTGCTGACGCTCTGAGTAGGAAGACTACGCATACCCAAACAAAATTTGGGAAATTCCGGCTGGAATCGTCAGAGACTTCAAAAGAATGAATTTAGAGTTGGTCCAGTCTGATGATGCCGACTTAAACGCAATGATCGCAGAGCCGGAGTTATACCACGAGATTAGAGCTCTACAATGGGAAGATGAGGAACTCGTGAAGATCAGGAGAGAGATTCCCTCAGGAAACCTGTAACACCCCGGTTATATATATGTGACTTTCTATAAAGATCTAGCGGAAGCATAAACTTTAATCAGCGGAATACTTTAAAATATTAGGATAATGACCGCTAATGGTCGATGTAACCGAGTGTTACAGTCCGAACCAACGATTTATAAAACGAAAAGGAGGGTTATAAAAAGCCGATGTAGGAAAGTATACTACAAAAGTTGAGCTCTCAACTAGTACAAGATTATTTATTATAAGAGCTCTCTCGTAAGGTCCCAACCCGCGCATACAAAAAGAAGAAGTAAGCATAATCATCCAAGCATCCAATGCATCCAAGCAGGTTGACACTCACATAGCACCTGAGGAGAGCACACATTAATCCACGCAATAACAAAACATGTGATTTCATATTCTAATGCAGCCCTATGATTCATTGGTATATATTTTACGCCCTTTTATGTTATTGTATGCAAGTAATTCTATTCATGATACTATGTGCACAACAAACATATGAAATGTGATCATGAATATAAAATATAGATACTATATGCATTTACTAGGTGATCGACATGTTAACTCACACTACAAGATCATGCGAACTTAATTAAAAGTAAGAAAGTAATATGAAGTCATTATTATCAACTAGAATATCTGAAGAACTATAAACATGTAATAGAAGGATAATAAGCATCACATTACTAAACGTAAGAAGGATTATCCATAATTATTCTCCACTATCAGATTTCTTTCATAAGAATTACGGGTCTCATGATATAAGAGAGTTTATATACCTTAAACTAATCATCACAGAAAACTGTAGCCATTTGATTTTGGAAAACGTTTTAATTTTCAAACAATGCGCGGGACGTGGCTACTAATGGATTTCACTCATATAAAGCTTACCATTATCACTTCATATGGGTGGAATACATCAATCCCAATAATCACACCAAGATTAGGAGGTTTACATCTTACCCCTAGTTCCCCGATGTGACCGAACACAAGTATGGTCGTGCAAAGATCAAAGCATGCAAGGGGAGTGAGCAGCGGTAATAACTCAGAGGCCACCTAAGACATGTTTACCACCTCGAGGTCAGATCATAATAATATCATATCGTAATCTCGTAACAACAATATATCAAGTGCCAAGGTACCATTAAGTAGCGAGTCGATCATGTACTCTTGTCTATATATGCAGATATACCCACCCTCCACTCTTTCAATGGCGGTACCGGACGACTACTACCAATGACGACCTTCCCAAAGGTTTTGCTCATTACTGTACTCCTTAGCGGTGACTCCTAGCATTCCTCACCTACGGCAGTACTTTTCGGAGCTATCCCCCGTCAGGATGATCATTTGACCATTGCATAAGAGTGCCCAAACAAACATGGCTTAAAAGAAATATTTAATGATGAATTAGGATGACATGTGTCTAGGGGTCACGTGAGCTTTATGATTTCCACCGTAGACTTAGAGACAAATGGTCGAATGTGATGAAGATACATGGCGTAACCATGTACCCAGGCTAAAGTTGCGCATCATGGGCTTTATGATTTCCACCCACAACGACTGAATCCAAGCGGCATTAATCATCGTCTTGGCAAGTTAAAGGCTAAATGACATAAGCTTTATGATTTCCACTTATGATCGGAAGGCACAAGGGGTTCAGAGGTCACAAACAACGGAGACATATCCAGCTTGGCCCAGAATAGTATCTTTTAATATATAATTGCGATCTTTGTTTATCTTGAATGAAAGTCTTTTAATTATTTATCTTTGAAAAGTTTTATTTGAGGAGTATATTAAAGTTCATTATTTGATATAACGTTTAGGGTAGATTAAGTAGCTTATTCCTAAGTATTTTATTTAAGAGTTGCTCAACTTTGACTTTGGTCAACAAATGACTATAGGTCAACGTTTGACTTTGGTCAAGGTCAAGGTATATTATAATGACTTAGTCAAAACTTGCTAGTGGAAGT
Organism: Dianthus caryophyllus; assembly: GCA_023091065.1. Lineage (NCBI taxonomy): Eukaryota > Viridiplantae > Streptophyta > Magnoliopsida > Caryophyllales > Caryophyllaceae > Dianthus > Dianthus caryophyllus. The sequence continues at coordinate 1,095,305 of JALGRB010000016.1, forward strand.
CAAGTTAAAACAAAGCCAAGTCCTTATTTGTAAATTTATGATTATTATAAATATTTTAATAATATTTAATTATGTTTTCATATACTTTGGGATTATGCATCTTTTAAATTATGAAAATAAGTTTAATAGGAGAATATAGGTTAAAAAGTAAAATCATTTTATGAACATAATATTGTTTATAATAATTTACGGTTGATTAACGGTTAAAATATAAAATAAGTCCAAATATGAATTAATTGATAAAAATTACTAAAAATTATTTTTGAACTCTCCAGAATATATAAAACCTTGGGTTAAAATCGTTTTTAAAAATAAGTTGTTTTGATACACAAAATAAATTAAAAACGATATAAAACAATAAGTTTGTAAAAATTAAACGGAGGGCCAAAACTTAATATTTTCACACAACATTTTACCAGTAGCTTGATAAACATATTTTGAAATGTACGAAAAAGTTTCAGGTCAAAATAATTAGATTTACTTATTTAACAAATTAAGGTAAATTTCTGCCTTGTTTATTTTATTTAGGAAGCAGTATTAATCCAAAAGCTACGAAATTTAAACCACCATTCAATAACATCAGAATACACATCATATAAACATTTCAAGGAAAAATACGTAGTAAAACTAGTTAAACATGATTTTAATTACAAACATATATCTAAAATGCAATTGAAATAAAAGATGATTACAAACAAGGTTTAAGCATGTATTTAAACATCAAATATATTGTTTTTAACATGAGATTAAATATAATATAATTAAGATGGTGATCATGATACTAGTCCTAATACATTTTAAGCCACATACAATATTCACATGTTGTTTTTCTCTTAATTAATTCACAATTTACTCATATTCACACAAATTAATATACAATTCATTTTATGTTCTAAAACATGAAATTTCAACAAGATAACTATGGTGGCACAACTTGAAATAGACAAAAACAAGAAAACACAAACAATGACAATAACATCGTAGGCTAAATTATATACTTAAATCATAAGTTTGCACTAAAAATGAAACACATGATGTTAGAGGTGAAGATGCATGTCTCCTCACCATAAGCAAGCTCAAAGATTATCGAGATCCAAAATATAGCCAAAGATGGAGAGATCATCGTGCTCCTTGAAGGCTCCAACACAAGGTCAATAAAATCAACTTAGAACTAATACCATTAAGTTATCTTGAGTATGAGATACTAAATTTAAGATTCATGGAGAGAAAAATGGAAGAAATAATGTAGGAAGGAGGGAGATTTTACACGGCAAAAATAGGAGGAAATGGTGGGTGAAGGATGATCAAATTCATTGAATTTTGATCATTTTTCTCAAATACATGCATGTGAGACAAGTGTTTAGAGGTCATATGCATGGCCAACAAATGGCATGCATTTTCATGCATGTAGGACAAATGGCTCGTGTGTGTGTGCATGGTGGACAAGTGTCCACCTTCTTCATGCATGTGGGACAAATGTCCCAAAAGTGTGATTGACCAATGGGAGTGCGACATAAGGAGAAAGGTGAACAGTCGAAGTATGGATCCGTTGGAAATATATAGTTTGTCGTAAAATGACATAACCATACGAGAATATTGGTTGAAAATATTATGAGCAATTATTTAATCATGGATCCAAATGTACCGTCCAAAAAGTGAACAATACAGATTAAAGGAATTTTTCTGTTGCTGGAAAGATAAGATTTACGAAATGCTATTTTAATCTTTATCGGTATAAAATGTAGAGCTGATCGGAAAATAATTGTAATTGGAATTCTAATGGTTCTAAAAGAAATAAATTATCATCTAACCTATGAGTAAAATCCCAATGGTCGCGTAGGAGTTTGTCTCACTAAAATTGAGCTAGCAACGCTCGAGTTATGAATATTCTATCATTGTGCGTAGGAAAGTATTAATAGAGTTATTAATTGATTTACTTAAATTATATTTAGGAGTAGTAACGCTTTTAAGATTATATGTAAAGACTATTATATTATATTATTTATTATTATTTTAATACGGAGTATTACAAAACCGATGAGGGTTTGAGATAAAGCCTGACGAAAGCTTAAAATTCAAAGGGAGGTGGTGTGTGCCTGACGTACCAGTGTTAAAAAGAAGGATCCTTGACGAGGCACATAGTACACGATATTCCATACACCCGGGATTCGATAAAATGTACCAAGACCTAAAGTTGAGGTTTTGGTGGGTCGGGATGAAAGCAGATATTGCCGAATACGTTGCGAAATGCTTAATCTGCCAAAAGGTGAAGTTTGAACATCAACGACCTGGAGGACTACTACAACCTATGGACATTCCATTGGGGAAATGGGACTCCATTTCCATGGACTTCATAACGGGATTACCAAGGACTCACCGAGGAAATAATGCAATTTGGGTGATAATGGACCGCTTGACAAAGTCGGCCCATTTCCTACCAATCAAAGACACTTGGAGCCTTGAAGAGCTAGCTAAGGCTTATGAGAAGGAGGTGATCCGATTACACGGCGTACCTCTGGACATTATCTCGGACAGGGATCCGAGATTCACCTCCCATTTTTGGGAAAAACTTCAAGCAGCCTTGGGAAGCCAACTGAAGATGAGCACCGCTTTCCATCCTGCGACCGATGGTCAAACTGAGCAAACTATCCAAACGCTTGAAGACATGCTCAGGGCATGTGCTTTAGAATTCAACGAGAATTGGCAGAAAAGTCTACCTTTGATTGAATTCTCCTACAACAATAGCTTTCATGCAAGTTTAGGTTGTGCTCCATTTGAAGCCCTCTACGGGAGAAAGTGTCGTAGCCCAGTCTGTTGGGATGATGCTAGTGACAACGTGGGAACTGGACCACAGGTTATTCAAGACCAGATCGAGCACATCAAAATCATTCGTGAACGGCTACAAGCGGCCCAAGATCGTCAGAAAATGTATGCCAACAAACATCGCCGACCTATTGAGTTCGAAGTCGGTGATCATGTCTTCTTGAAAGTATCACCCATGAAGGGGGTTCGACGTTTCGGATTGAAAGGGAAATTGAGCCCTAAGTACGTTGGACCATACGAAGTACTTGAAAGAATTGGTGAGGTAGCCTATCGCCTAGCACTACCCCCCAATTTATCCAAGGTTCACAACGTGTTCCACGTTTCTCAACTAAGGATATACAGGAGTGACCCAAGTCATATCATTACTCCTGATGTGATAGCGGTTGAGCCTAACCTGCTCTACTCCGAGCGACCAGTAAAGATTCTAGCGCGTGAAACCAAGGTGTTGAGGCGGAAGACAGTTCCCTTAGTGAAGGTGCTATGGAAGGGTCAGTTGACTGAACAAGCAACTTGGGAGACCGAAGCCTCTATGAAGGAGAAATACCCCGAGCTGTTTATCTCAGGTGAAAATCTTATCCTTCATTCAAGTTTCGAGACGAAACTTTTCTAAGGGGGGAGGTTTGTAACACCCCGTGTTAATTTAAATCCATAATTAGCCATCGAATACTAATTTCAAGTCTTAAATCTAATCTTAACCTTTTAACCTTACAAAATCTCTATTTTTGCAAAACTTTCGTTTTGTAAAATTTATCGACTTCTTTAAGACTTTTGAAAATTTTTGAATAATGAAATAAATATTTTAGTCTTAGAATTTAAAAGTAGAAATATTTCAAAAAATCGTCAAACGCGCACACATTAACTTTTATCGCTTTTGACACCCGACTTTTTAAAACTGATTAATTTCGTGAAAAACTTTTTTTTATAACAAATATCAATTGGAACCTTCCTAATGAGTCAAGTGTACCAACTTGATTATTAGGTCACCTAATTCATTTAATAAAACATTATTTTCTAATTTAAATCAAACTTTAACATCTAATAACTTAACCTAAATCTTTACAACTTACTTCATTATTACACAAGTGTAAAAATCAACCTTACTTCCTCCAAAACCAGCCGTCCCCTTTGCTCCCTTTGTTTTTCTTTCATTTTAACCTAAAACACTCTAATTAAAAACCCTAAATATTACTCTAATAATTCACTAGTATTCTAAGCTTATCTTTGGGTATTTGGAGCTCACTTTACTATGGGTTTTTGAAGGTGAAGACGGGTATTTGGGTGGTGACTTAGACCTTGATAACATCGTCGATCCGGATAATCAATAAGCTTGCCGATTAAGGTGACTAACTATATCTCATTTTAACCTCCTTGTAAATTAATTTGATTTTTATTATGTTTTTATAAGTATGATTATTATGTTAAATATATGTTAAACATCATTTATTTTCACTTGTATGTTATGTGGAGTATAATCAAATGATAATAAATAAGTAATATTGATAATAGTTAAGTTGTAGTAATATGTCCATATGTTTAGTTTAATTAGTTTTGAGCATTTATAATTATTGTTCATATGATTTTAGGCTTATTTATGTTTTAGTTATGTAGTAACTATATATAAAAATTATGTGAAATATTAACAATGAGTTTAAAGTGATTAAAAATCGAAAATAAAAATATATGTTCATGTGTAGTATCTCACGGCATTTCCCTATTTTTTTTTTATAAGTTTTCACTTTTAATTTTTGTAAATTATATGTTGTGTTAAGTTAAGTTAAAATGGATGTTGTCATATAAAAAAAATTAAATTAGGAAAATAAATTATAAGTTGTTAAAATTGAAAATGGTGTTGTTGAGCTTATTGTTGGTGTTCTTAATGTTCTTGAAATCTTCATGTGTGTTCTTCATTTTTACTCATTTTGATTTTGTTTTATTTTATGTTTGTTAATAATTTTTGTTTATGTTTAATTATTGTTTTATATTATGTTAGTACTATTACATAAATCAACTTAAAAACTTAGAAAATCATTTAGGAAATTTCACTTTATATTTTAACTCGAATTTTAGGCTAATGAAATTTTTAGTAAACTTTCATTTTAGTTTAAGTCGTTTTAGTATAATTAAAATAATTAAATTATAAAGACTTTAAGCTAAAAACCGATAAAAATCAAAAAAATGAAATATGGTACATGTACCACTTAGCTACGGCATTCCCCTTTATTTTTGGGTCAAGAATCGTTTTTATCACTTTTTAGTTTATGTGTTTAAATAATTTAATTAGTAGTTAATAAATTGAATTAAGAAATTAAAAGAAATAAATCAATTTTGACATATATATAAAACCACACGGCATTACTATAAAAAATGGACCAAATTTGATCAAAATGAAATTATCACTAAGTCACTAAATTTTAATAGTTAGTAGAATTGAATTTGAGTATAAATCGATTTAGTTATAAATGAAATATTTTAAACCGATTAAAAATGAATAGCCGTTATAAAAATGAATTAAATCGTGTGCTACTGCCTTCGCAAATATTGGACTGTTGGATTTGGACATACGGACTATTTAAATGAACTACGACAACATCGCTAACAAAATCGAAACCGTTAAAATTTTAGTTAAGTATATGACTAAACTTAACCGAGTTTTAATTTTAAAATAATATTTCAAATCACTAACAAACGAACTTAACGACTTTGAAACTAGAAAATTATACTTAGTAAATAAAAGGGTATAGTTTTACACCTAAAATATCTTAAGTATAAAAATACGTATAAATATAAAAATACGTACAAGTATAGGAATACGTATAAGTATAAAAATACGTAGAAATACGAAGTATAAGAATACGTATAAGTATAAAAATACGTATAAAATACGAAGTATAAAAATACGAATACGTATAAAAATACGTATAAAATACGATGAATAGTGATTGATGAATAGTGACCTAGGTGAATAGTGTCGATGAATAGTAAATCGGGACAAAACTTGTTAAGCAAGTAACGTCCCAAATTTCAAGACGGTGAATAGTACCCGGGACGAAACTTGTTGAACAAGTAATGTCCCAAAACCTATTTTAATGGAATTTGAGGTAACTTGTTGAACAAGTTATCTTTTCAAATCCCGAGACGTGAATAGTGAAAAATTCTCGAAACTTGTAAAACAAGTTACGTCTCAAAATTCAAAGATATTTCAAATTTCAAAATTTGAAATATTGTAAATCATTGAAAATTTACTAAGTATAGAAAAATTGAAAATGAATAAGTAAATAACTTAAAGTGTTTTGAAAAACACTTAAATAAAATTGGACATACTAATAAACGTTTCAGTATAGAAACTTAAAAACGTTAATAATTAACAACACTTCAAATAATAAACGAACGTGTTATGTGATCATATGAGACCGAAAATAAAATACTTAAACGGTTGACGATGAAACTAGGAGAGTCTAGTAACATGTGATATGTAATATCAAATAAATAATAAATCTTGAGTAAGTTAAATAAAAGGTCAAACGCTTGAGCCTCGGATATGAAAACGTCAATCGTGAGTGAAGTGGGGTTAAGATAGTCTTGTGCGGATACCACTATCTCGGTCTCTGGCGTTGGCCATATCGAATAGTGTGGTTTAAGCCGGCAACTTTATTGCTTAGCATGCTGTCCATGCCGTTACGCCTTAAGTCGTATAACCAAAGCCGTACAAGATAAAGAATATGCCAACTCTTTTGGGTCAGGCATTAGGAAATAGTCGTTTTATTCAGAGTTAAGGTGCTCTATGAATAGCATAGCCCATTCTTAAAGTGAATATTAGTGTATGCATACTAGACTAGGGTTTTATTCCCCTATTTCGCTAATGTTACCAGGGCACCCGCGACCTTGTGGATTCAGGTCGGTTATGCGGTTCTGTCTCCTTGCCGTGTTTCGTTCTTAGTGGGCGCGACACTTGCATTCGCTCTTACCACATGTATAGATCACTTGACGAGATTGTATCTGAAGTTCGAATTATTTCGAACACTAGATGATGAGATGCAAGTACTATAGTATTCGGCGTGGTTTACGAGTCGAGTAAGCCGCTGCACTATGGTAGTGAGATGCAAGCGACTAGAGTACAATGGCCTACTCGATTGGTCGTGCTCGTAGCGATATATGTTGTTTGTTGTTTGATTAAATGAGAATGAGTGTGTACCATCTTCGAAAACTAAAGACCACAAATTTCTGAAGTGAATCGAGTCTGCATGATGTGAATGATTCGATATGTATGTTTGTTTGCGATTTGATATCGCCTCGTAATACTGCTGATTTTTGTGACACTATTGCTATGATATTATCTGTTATTTGCTTTCATAATTGAATATCATGCTTATATGATTTATCGCTTTAAACCGCATGCTTATTATGACTTATATGTCTTTATATGCTATATGTAATAAGCATGTTTATGTTTTTATCATAATGTTATAATTATAAAGCGATAGTAATAAACCAAAGTAATTGAAATCGAGGGTAAGTATGAGCATAGCTAGTCACTGTCCGCTCAGCGGGCACCCCCCATTAGTTTATTGTGCAGGATGATCGTGGACCGGGAGCTGGATTTTGGACGGGGCCACTCGACGTTTTATGCTTTACCTTTAGTTGTTTTTCGAGAGAGATGTAATATATACAACGGTACTCTTTTAAATTTCCGTACTTAGAGTTGTTTTATTCAACTCTTGAACGATGTTGTAACATTTGGGTTTTTATGTATAATTAATAACGCTGGTTTAAGACTTAATTAATTTCCGCCTTAGTAATTAATGTCGACTAAAAACTAGGTTGTTACATGTGCGAGATGAAATCGAGTCTTACGGGTTATACGTAGGTACTCTGCGGTTAATTGACGATGAATACTCGAGGATTGAAGGTCTTCTTTTGCATTTTGAGTGATGGTAAATTAATAACCATGTTTATCTAAAACCCTGATTATGAATTTTGAGTTGTAAGACGATTACAGCTGGTTTTGTAATACAAAGTACTTAATTAATATTTCCGCCTTAGTTTAATTAAGTCACGAAAAACCGGGTTTTTACAATATTAGTTAAGAATAAAGATTAAACATATTGGGTACATTTGAATAGAAGATACAATTTTTTATAGTCACGTATAATGGTGGATAAATTTCTTTTTTATATAATACTAAAATGATTCCGAAGAAGTTTTCAAATTTTTTTGAGAAATTCATCAAGTACTTTTCACATTTTAAAAAGTATACATTCATTTTTATACATCAAGCTTCTTATGATATTTATATTAAGTAGGTATGTTAGAATACTTATTGTAAGTTGTTTTTGTTCATCTATTTCGAATATGTTTAGATTAATTTAATAAAAATTAATTTATAACTTATTTCATAATAATCATCCTCAAACTTTGTAATTTTGAAAATAGTTCTGAACACATATAAAATAAATAGTTACTATTGTAACTTAATATAAATTCTCGAAACAAAATAAAAATATAAAATTAAGAACGCAAAAGCATTTAAAAATAAAGGGATGAATAATGATTTTATTTTTTCATAACCTTTGAAAATTTTTAATTCTCACACCAACTAAATTAATGCATCAATTTTCTAAATGAATGATTCTTATATTTGGTTCTTTTATTTTAATTAATTTGTTAAAATAAAATAAATAAAAATGAAATTAAGGGAAAAAATAAATTATTTTTAGATGATGACTTACATTTTAGTTATAAGAAAGTTAAATTAAATATAATGACAATATATTTTTTTGGTTCAAGTGTAAATTTATGATATTGTAAATATATAATTTTAAAACAATTACTATAAAAATCACATTAAAACACTACAATTTCTCATAAATTTTTGACTGTGTAGAAATAACAATTTAAATGAATATATTTATTTTATTCATCTCCTTTCATACTATAAAGCCTTGATAAAAAAATACATCACAATTATATTTTTACACCCTTCTCAAACATCATCTTGATATATTAAAAGTTAATAATTAAAGTCAAAGATGAATGAAACAAATATCAAATAATCCGCCTTGTATTTATCCCTTTATTCAAAAATAATTAACCAAAAATTAGCAACACATCGATTATACCTTGGTATGTGTGGATTTTTTTTATTTTCCAATTTGTTCCCGCAAAGATAAAAATTAGTTAACATTATACTATATATAACGTTAGAGGAAAAAAAAAAGAATCTAAACCACAAAATCAAAAGCAAAATGTATCTAAATATAAAATTTTAAACATTATGAAAATAAATGATACATGACTTATAAAATTTTGAAAATTCTAAAATAATAAATTTGATCCACCTTGTATTTATCCCCTCATTAAAAAATAATTATCAAAATTTTCCTCAAAAATAAAATAAAATAATAGAATAATCAACACATAGATTATACCTTGATAATTATTGTGAGTTTTGTTATTTCCTGATTCATTCCTACAAATATAAAAAATAGTTAAAATCTATATCTATATCTATATCTATATCTATATTTATATCTATATCTATATTATATATTAAAAGAGAATCTTCCATAAGTGTTTTCATGGAAAACCCTCAAAAACAAGAACTTTTTTCCTCCTTATTCCGTCACGTCATCTCCTGCGCACCACGTCATCATTGACCTCCCGAGTCAAATACCCCTTCAAATCCTTCATCTTTATTGTTTTGCGAATTTGAAAAGGTTATAATTGAAAACGAGCATTGATCACCAATATTCAATTGCTCGCAATTAATTTTCGCCATCAAATCCCTATCTTTATTGTTTTGAGAACTTGAAAAGGTCATCATTGAAGACCAACATTGATCACTGTCATTCAATCGCTCGCAATTAATTTTCGCTAAGCCATACGAGACCCGGCGTATGTAACATTTTGATGTTTTTCGCCTAGAACTCACATTATGTCTATCCATTTAATAGATTATTTTGAAATTTTAGATGGAAATAAATAATTATTAGTGATTATAATATTTACACGCACAAACACAATTAACAACCCACAAGGAATGCGTATTAAAATGTGACCGACCCGGCACACTAATTGCGTCCTTATTCTGCCACGTCATCCACTGTGTTCCACGTCAAACTTGACTTCCCAGGTCAAATTTCGCTCCAAATCGTCTTACCTTTGTTTTTTCAACTTCCTCGTCTTTTCATCTTTCACCTGTAATTATTTTGAGGATTTGAAAAGAGCCACATTGAAGACCAACATTCAATCTCGCAATCATTGGTCCGTGTTAAACAACTCTTATCTCAACATGGTCGTTTTTCTTCTTCGGCTTTCATTTTCACCGTTCACGACGTACAACATTTAGAGTAAGGACGCAATTAGTGTGCCGAGTCGGTCACATTTTAATACGCATTCCTTGTGGGTTGTTAATTGTATTTGTGCGTGTAAATATTATAATCACTAATAATTATTTATTTCCATCTAAAATTTCAAAATAATCCATTAAATGGATAGACATAATATGAGTTCTAGGCGAAAAACATCAAAATGTTACATACGCCGGGTCTCGTATGGCTTAGCGAAAATTAATTGCGAGCGATTGAATGACGGTGATCAATGTTGGTCTTCAATGACGGCCTTTTCAAGTTCTCAAAACAATAAAGATAGGGATTTGATGGCGAAAATTAATTGCGAGCAATTGAATATTGGTGATCAATGCTCGTTTTCAATTATAACCTTTTCAAATTCGCAAAATAATAAAGATGAAGGATTTGGAGGGGTATTTGACTCTAGAGGTCAATGATGACGTGGTGCGTAGGAAATGACGTGGCGGAATAAGGAGGAAAAAAGTGCTTGTTTTTTAGGGTTTTCTTTATATTAATAGCTTATGTCTTTTGGTTTTCTTTATATTAATTGGTAGAGACAAAATAATTAATTCATAAAAATAAGAATATAATGAGAAATAAAAGACGATAGATGTAGTTGTAAACTTTGACTTTTTGTTTATAACTATTTAATTTTTTGTGCTATTACATCTATTTGATGAATATTTTTTAGTTTCATTTGTATTGTTTCAACTTTGCATTTTATATTCGTAAGTACATACCAATTAAGTGGTCTATTTTTTTAGTTTCATCTGTTTGTCGGGCACTCTAAATGTTGTACGTCGTGAACGGTGAAAATGAAAGTCGGAGAAGAAAAACGACCATGTTGAGATAAGTGTTATTTAACACGGACCATTGATTGCGAGATTGAATGTTGGTCTTCAATGAGGCTCTTTTCAAATCCTCAAAATAATTACAGGTGAAATGTAACAACCCGGGTTTTTCAAAGGAAATAAAATACGATTTAAAAAGATTTTAGAAAAGATAAAGGTTTTAAAAACTAAAATTACGGTGGCGGAAACACCGTGTAGCCCGGATTATTACTCAAACAAACTACTAAAACAAAACTGAAAGATAAAGAGTAGGCCTTGAGGCCTAACAAAATGGGGAGTAAATACCCCGTACAAACCAAAACCCAAAACAAAAGTCTAAAGACCGAAAGAAAGTCTAAAACAAAACCAAGCTACAAGTCCAAAAAGTCTAAACAAAGTCACATCTCTTCCAAGGTAATACACGGTCACATCCTCGCATCCAACTCACTCAATCCCGTCTCGCGCATACCTATAAAAGAGAGGCAACAACCACAATCAGTGGGGAGTAACTAGGTGCTCCCCAGTCATATTTTAACATAACAAACATAAGCAACAATGCAACAATGCAACAAGCTCACCTGGCCTATGGCCTAATTACAAAGTACAAATACATAAACAACCAACGTACAACCATAGAACAACAATACGTACACAAACAACAAACAACACGACACAACCAATGTTGTGTCCAAACCAACTGAGCTCACACGACGATCCTTCTTCCAACCAATTGCGAGAGTAAGCGCGGAGAACTGGGTGAAGCAACAAGAATCACCCCGGGTGAAGCAACAAGAATCACCCAAACCCTATGGCGGAACAGCAACAAGAAGTTCCTCATAATCACAAGTCTAAATTTGGCCAAATTCCACCGAGCAACAAGAACGGTGACGACATAAATAACCATAGTCTCTAACCCTTCTGGTTGAGAACCTATGATAGGTCTAGCTAAACAACAAGAATAGCCGAGGGGACCATGAGCGGTATCCGTCCATCCTAGGACGTTGTATCTCCTCACACATGTGCCAGAACAGTACCCATGTGCAAACTTAACCCAAGCATAACCTGTTAACCTGTCTCCAACACTACCAACAACACTATACAATCACAACAACCATGCTCATACACACACAAGATCCAATACAACCATAACCAATCGCATATACGGAGTACAATGTGATCATAAAACATTACAAGTATTACATTCATTTGACATGCTCATATATCATTATTTAGTGATCAAACAAGGCATATCTCAATCCAATTTAGCATAGATCACACCCTAATACATGCCAAGACTCAAACAAGTGACAAACAACCCATCACACACACAAACACCTCACGGCCAGCCTGCCCTACACACGGCCAACATACACAACAACCAAATTCATGCATAACATTCGATTCTCATGCGACCATTTATCGATTTATATGATCAATTCACTTAAGCATGCATATAAACGTCATTAAACATCATGTAATCATCTTAACTCATAACTCAACATTAGGTAATTCATACAAACTTCAAAGATCAACATGATTAAGCCAAAACAAGAAGAAAACAAGGGGACAAACACGAGCAAGGGCTACGGCCCTCACTCAACCCATTCGGCCAACACATCAAACCAACACCAACTCGATTTTCATCGATTTACTAGCATGATTAATGATAAATTATGTGAAATATGCATGAAAACATGATTATAAGACAACCCTAGTATGAGGCCATAGATCTAGCATGATTTTGTGACATAACAACCATTAACAACATGAATACTTGCATTCACACAATAGATCAAACAAGTAGAACACAAGAACAACAACATATAGGCCTCATACATGTTAAAATACAACTAGATCACACCTAGTTACCTTTGTTGAGATCAAAAACCTTGCTACTCCTCTTCTTCTTCAACCAAGATGGTGTCTCCTTCCTCCAAATCACCTTCTCCTTTGAATACCCAAGCCAAAACACACAAGCAATGAATACACAACATAATAACACATAAAATAATACAAAATCAGAAAAATAAAAGGACTAAAAGAGATCATATACCGAGGGAATAGACTAGGGAAGATTTAGGGCTAAAGGAATGCAAGAAAAGATGATCAACAATGGAGTTTGATGAGTTTTGAGAGAGTTTTTGTGAGAGAATTATGGGGGATGAATGAGGATGAGATTAGGGATGAGATTAGGAAGATAGAAATCAGATCTTAAGGTTGCTAGGGTTAGGAGTTAATAAGATATTTAATGTCTTGATCAAAAAGCTACATAAGAAACCCTAAACCCAACCCGAGCTGGGGGGTTCGGCTCGGCCCAGGGTGGACCGGTTCAAACTGACTCCTGAAAATTTGGCAGTTGCGACGGCGTCGAAAAAATACGCAGTTTAGCCTTTTGAATCACCTGAATCGGAGTTCGTATGAGGGAATTACACCGTTTTTAAGCTAATTACTCCGTTTTTAAGTTCTGACTACAGTGTAGCTTAATCCACGCGACAAGTGAACTGATTTTCTCGAGCTAAAAATGAGAAAATCAAAAGAAATGAATTACGAATATTATTGAGACGAATAATTAATATTAGGAAAAGTCGGGGTATTACATGAAAGATGAAAAGACGAGGAAGTTGAAAAAACAAAGGTAAGACGATTTGGAGCGAAATTTGACCTGAGAAGTCAAGTTTGACGTGGAGGGAAAAAGTGCTTGTTTTTTAGGATTTTCCATGAAAACACTTATGGAGGATTCTCTTTTAATATATAATATAGATATAGATATAGAATATAGATATAGATATAGATATAGATTATCTAGTTTTAGTGAACGAGTAATGAGTAAAGAAAATGTTTAAACGAAAGACAACACGATTTGGTTACGTGGAAAAAACCCTATGTTGATAGGGAAAAACCACGGGCGCTAAACCAGGAGAGGATTCACTATTTGTGGGACAGAAATTACAGGATTGGGAGTACAACAATCACGTAAAGCTTTTTAATGAAGTATATGAGTGAGTTGAGTATGCCGTGTGATAGGATTTAGTCGCGTCTCCTAATCAAAAATAAGTCCAAACTCACTCTAATAGGTAGCAAGGGTAAGTCGGGTCGATATCCACAGGGAGATGGTCGCTTAAGTTGGTTATTTTTAGTGATTCTAGTCTTGGTTCGAAGGGTCGAGGTTACTAAAGCTATAGCGGAGAATAAGGGTTTAAAACCTAGAGGAAAAAGGTCTAGGGAATCGGGTTAGGCACGGGGAATGCTAGGTCAAAGAATGGTGACAGAAATGAGTAGGAAAACGCTCTCGCTAAGGGTAAGCTAGGCCTCTCGGTCTTAAGCTCCTTTAGGTCTCAAATGCGGGCTCTCGCAACTTACAAGTGAGGGTCCTAATGATTGGTCTCGTGTCCTACCCTAAACTAGGCTTTCGGTCTTAAGTTTAAGGGTGACAAACGCTCACAAATCCTTGGCCAAAGGATCAACAAACGCATACAAAACGAGACAATCAAAACGAGCGCGAAAACCTAACTCAAAACATCATCAAAAACAACCCAAGCATGCACCCATGATTCACCCTTCTTCCCTAGAATAAGAACTACTCAAGCATAGCGGAAATGATAACAAAAGCAATAGAGAAAGACGAAGACATGATTACAAACAATATAAAATGAAATCACAATGAAAATAGGAGAAGAAATTGATAATACCAATCAGAAATTTGATGAAACAAAGGATGAATTCGACAACAAAAACCAAATAGACGATAAAACTAGAGCAATCCGAGTCGGGAATTGAAAGTACAAGAGATCAAATTATTTAAACCTAAGTTTTCTTGAGAATAAACTTAAAAGTGTTGTAAAAACGCTGGAGAAAGAATGATCCGAAATTATAATGTTTAGGCCTTCAAATAGACGAAGTATTTTGAGCCAACGAGGAGTCACAGGGCCGTCCCGACCGGGACAAGGGTGGTCCCGTCCGGGACATAGTCATCCCGTCCGGGACAGGGTCATCCCGGAGGGTTCGGTCTTTTTCAGCCAGAACTCACTGTTTCTTGGCGGAATTAAGCGTGTGACCTGCCGTTGGAAAGCTATCGAGACGAACTATCATCTCCACTTGGTCTTGCATCCATTGGAGGTCTAAAACTTGAGATATAACCATTTGAAGTTGACCTTGCGTCGGCTTTAGTTCACCTTGACTTGACTTTGACCTTGATCTTGGTCCTAACTTGTCGTATGTTGACCCAAGGCCTAGGGACAAGGCGTGGATCATCCCAAAGGGTAGGGACGGGGTCTAAAGTGAATAATTGGGCTCCGTGCTCCGTCCCATGGTCCCGGACGCCTTCAAAGCGTCAAAGCAGCGGCTCGTCACGCTGGCGAATCGGCATTTAACCCAACTCGGATCTTCACGAAACTTTATGAAACTTCACGAAACCTCTCAACAAGCATCCTATACTCCAAATATGCGTGTGTACCTGCAGAATGGACACAAAAACGCAGCAGTGCCAAAACGGGGAGAAATAGGAGCTAAAACGCGTATAATAGCACAGGAAACGCAGAGAAAGGCTCGTGAAGCAGGGGCTAATTATGAGTAAATATATGAGATATCAAATCCCCCCAAACCGAACCGTTGCTTGTCCTCAAGCAACAAGCGTGAAAGAAAACAGAGGACAAGGCGAGCAAAAGAAAACTTCCCAAACAAACGCCAAACCGCAAGTAGCTCAAGCGAAAGGCAATCAATCCCGAAGCAGCATGGGACGCAAGGAAATAGCAAGCTAACGGCTGAGAATTACAAGACGGCGCAGGATGAATAGCATGGCTTAAACATAGGCTCTCTAGCAATCAAATCATGGACCTCTCGCGGTTTCCACTCTAGCACACATGATGAACAGGGCGATATATGTGATGACACTCACCTACTCGACTAGTGGAAGCACGCTCAATCTAATGTGGACCAAATCTCGCATTCCCGTACACAATAATGTCACAAAAACGAACCAAACATGAGGGCTTACATAGGAAATGAGGGTGTAAAGGCCAAAGAGAGGTTAAGGGTGATAAGGTGGAACAAATGATTATGGAATCGTGGAGCTAAGCCACTAGAAACCACTCGTACTACTCAAGTGCTCGTCCAACCAACAAAGGACCCAACTCCCATGAAAACGGATGAAAGCAGCATATCGGTCTCCTTTACACGTCAACGCAACAATAGCAACAAATTTCAAGTGCTCGCTCATGTAAAACAACAACAACTTCTTCATTTTGTGCACACACTTTCTTCTTCTTTTTGAATTTTTGTGTTGTGTTTGATTTTTTTCAGATTTTTGTTTGAATTTTTCTTTCTTGAGCAAAAGAGCACACTCACAAGTTGCGGAAATACCTCATTAAAAGGTCGGGGAAGCGGCAATCCCGACTCATATTCACCATCACTCTCAAAGCCAACGACGTCAGCAAGTCGTAGCAAAACAAAGATCACAACCCATCGGACAAGCACAAGAGTAAGCAAAGCGGTAACTAGCAAGGCTAGGGTAGGCTATTTAGGCAAGTAGCTAGCAAACTCATGTGGGTATAGGGTAAAGGGATCGTATAAGAGAGGATAAAAGCAATGCATGAACATGGTGAATCATAAGCAATCAACTAAAGCCTCATATACCAAAAACAAGTGACAGAATCATGGGAAGCACGGGATAGGGGCCACACTTATGCGCGTTGATATTACGCACCCCACGAGGAGAACTACTCTCAATAAAGCACGGGGACCGAGATAGATGTACCGGCCGCAGGAGGCTAAAAACCTCACAAAATAGTAGCTCAAGTCCATGAAATAATAAAGCCAACAGTAAAAGCACGCCATCATCTGCAACACGTCTCAACATCCCCGAAAGCGCTAATGGTACAATGAAAATTCATCCCAAACCTCAAAGCACCCAAGGGAAGGGATGTCGGGAAAGAATAAAGGTAAAAACATGCCCAAAACAACGGAACGGGATGCGTATTTTTGTATTTTGTGAAATTTTCTCGATTTTTTGTAATTTTTGGGATTTTTCAGATTTTTGATTTTTGTGATTTTTGAAAAATGAAAAGCGAAAAGAAAACGCAAAATAAAGCAAAGCGGAAAGCAAAGCGTTCTCCCCCAAACCGAGCGACACATTGTCCCCAATGTGTCCTAAAGCACATCAACACGGGACCCGCAAAATAAGGGAGAAAAACGAGCAAAGAAAGTCTTAAAAGAAAGCAAAGTACATACAATTTATATACAAATGAAATCGTCCCCCCCAAACCAGCTTCAAACGGGGCGCGACGGGATCTGGAAGTACCACCAACCATGGGCCTCGTCATAAACGACCCCACTACCATCGTCTTCTTCATCATCGTATCCAACGTCATCATCCACAGCACCATCATCTCGGCCAAAACCAGCATCAATTCGGCCAACAGCAGCAACACCGCGCACATCGTCTTTGATTACACTTCTACCCGCATCCAACCTCCCTAGCGTACCTGCAATCATGTCACAACAAAGCACGGCCTCAAGAGGGTCCCTCTCGAGGACTTGCGGTAAGTACTCATCCACGCAATCATCTATAACGTCAACAGAAAAGACAGTCTCCTCTAACATGGGACGCTTTAAAGCGTTAGAAAGGTTGAAAGTAACTTTATCACCTCCTATATCCAACGTCAATTTCCCGTTCTTGACGTCAATGATAGCACCAGCAGTGTGCAAGAAAGGCCGACCCAATATAATTGGAATTTGGGAGTCCTCGGCCATGTCAGGAACAATGAATACGACGGGAATGAAGAAGTTACCAACCTTGACTTGGGCGTCCTCCAAAACACCGGTGGGCGTTTGACAGACCGATCCGCCATCTGAAGAGTGATATTAGTTACTTTCAACTCGCCCATGTGGAGCTTCTCGCACACCGAGTAAGGCATGACACTCACGCTTGCACCTAAATCACACAAGGCTTTATCAATGAAAGTAGTTCCAATAGTGCAAGGGATCGAAGCTACCGGATCTTTCAATTTAGGAGGAGACTGGTTTTGTAAAAGTGCACTACACTCGGCGGTGAAAGCCACGTCTCAACCTCATCGAGCGATCGTTTACGAGTAAGTATGTCTTTGAGGAATTTAGCATATCACGGGGACTTGAGTGACTAGTTCGATAAAGGGGCGGTTACCTTCAAGTCCTTGGCGACCTCCATGAACTTACCAAATTGACTATCGAGCTTAGATTTTACCACTCGGCTCGGGAATGGTAATTTAATCTGAATTGGCGGCTCGACAGCTTAGCTTTCTCCGCTTCCTTGGGCTCCACGTTCTCGGCCACCGCACACCACCACCATCCACGGCTGTTCTCCTTGGGGCACGGCCGCCCCATTTCCTTGCCCGCTCCACTGCGTGCTTGCTCCATTGCTCTTCGTACTGCTCTGCAAAACTATCACTAGAAACATGCATATCGTTAGGAGAAAGTGGAGGGTTTACCTCACTTACCACCGTAGGCATGGGTGGAACATCATAGCTCGTGCCACTCCTTAAAGAAATGGCGATGATCGACTCATGATGTTGAGGTTGAGTGCCTTGCGGTGGAAGGTTACCGGTTTCAGATTGAGAACTTGAAGAAGCAAGTTGAGCCATTTGTGTTTCAAGCATCTTGATGGCGGCGTCTTTAGCTTGATCGCTCTTTTGCATTTGAGCCATCATTGTTTCTTGTATTTTAGCCATTTGCATCATCATGGCTTGCATGGCATCCATTCGATCGGGAACCGGAGCGGGAACAACGGGTGGTGGGGCATTTTGTTGTTGAAAATTGGGCGATTGAAGCCCTGGGAGGGTTATAAGGTCGAGGAGCATTGTTGTAGCTGAAATTTTGTGGACTGTTTTGGTATTGTGGTAGTTGTGGGCTGAAGTTTTGTTGTTGGGGAGGTGGATTCAAGACATTTTGGCTCTTGTAAGACAAATTCGGATGGTTCTTGTAGCCCTCGTTGTAATAGTTCGAGTAGGGGCTGTTTTGAGAATGTAAAGCATGCACATGATGAGATTGTGTGTTCATACCTCGGCATTCCATTGAAGTGTGAGCCGAAACGCCACATGTATTGCAAGGTACATCATAAGAAGAGTGCAAAGCCGCCACCGTTTGTCCACTAGCACTCGAGGAACTACTACCCGCTTGCATTTGACTCATAATCATCGCGGTCATAGCATCCATTTTTGCGGAAAGCATGGCTACCATATCACCATCGGTCTTACCTCCAATCCTAGGCACATTCCTAGAGCTCCCATATTGCGCGTTGTGAATCGCCATTGCCTCGATCGTATCGATGGCCTCCTCCACATCAATATTGTCAAAGCGTCCATTCGCCGCGGAGTCAAGCACTTGGCGTGACTCGTTGTAAAGACCGTTATAAAACTGCATGACAATAAACCATTTATCCATACCGTGGTGAGGGCATTGACGTTGAAGGTCTTTGTAGCGCTCCCATGCATCAAACAAGGACTCATCTCCTCGTTGTCGGAAGCTAGTGATTTGGCTCCTCAACATTGCGGTCTTCTCCGGAGGGAAGTACTTTTGATAGAAAGCCAAGACGAGGGAGTTCCAATCAACGATAGCAAGCGCAACCCGGTTCAATGAATTAAGCCACAGCTTGGCTTTGTCTCGGAGTGAAAAAGGGAAGAGCATCTCCCTAATTTGGTCTTGAGTGACCCCCGTTTGCTTAATAGTGGAGCAATAATCACAAAAGTTTTGGATGTGCAAGTTAGGGTCCTCATGGGACTCCTCCAAACCGAGTGCGCCAATGAGATTGATAAGCGGGCTTGACTTCAAAATTGTTGGCGGCAATGTTGGGCATAGCATTGCCGTAGGAACTTGATCCGCGGTAGGCCTCGAGTGATCCGATAGCTTAACCATTTTCTTTAGCTCGGGCGTCGGTTCAATGTGAGCTTCTTTGTTGGATGATGGAGAAGAGGAAGTAGCCTCCAAGTCTTTGAGCAAGTTCTTGCGCCTCAAGAATGTACGCTCCGGTTCCGGGTCAAATTCGATTGCTAAACCCTTTTGAGACGTAGGCGTTTGCCTGGGCATACAAAAACACTAGAGGTAACGATAAGTAGCGGCCTCAAGGAAGCGAGGCTCCTTGAGACAAGAGTAACAAATAAGAAAAGAACCAAATAAACAACGAAAAACAAAGCCGTCTCCCCGGCAACGGCGCCAAAATTTGATAGGATTTAGTCGCGTCTCCTAATCAAAAATAAGTCCAAACTCACTCTAATAGGTAGCAAGGGTAAGTCGGTTCGATATCCACAGGGAGATGGTCGCTTAAGTTGGTTATTTTTAGTGATTCTAGTCTTGGTTCGAAGGGTCGAGGTTACTAAAGCTATAGCGGAGAATAAGGGTTTAAAACCTAGAGGAAAAAGGTCTAGGGAATCGGGTTAGGCACGGGGAATGCTAGGTCAAAGGATGGTGACAGAAATGAGTAGGAAAAGCGCTCTCGCTTAAGGGTAAGCTAGGCCTCTCGGTCTTAAGCTCCTTTAGGTCTCAAATCACGGGCTCTCATGACTTACAAGTGAGGGTCCTAATGATTGGTCTCGTGTCCTACCCTAAACTAGGCTTTCGGTCTTAAGTTTAAGGGTGACAAACGCTCACAAATCCTTGGCCAAAGGATCAACAAGCATACAAAGCGAGACAATCAAAGCGAGCGAAAACCTAACTCAAAACATCATCAAAAACAACCCAAGCATGCACCCATGATTCACCCTTCTTCCCTAGAATAAGAACTACTCAAGCATAGCGGAAATGATAACAAAAGCAATAGAAAGACGAAGACATGATTACAAACAATATAAAATGAAATCACAATGAAAATAGGAGAAGAAATTGATAATACCAATCGAAATTTGATGAAACAAAGGATGAATTCGACAACAAAAACCAAATAGACGATAAAACTAGAGCAATCCGAGCCTGGAATTGAAAGTACAAAGAGATCAAATTATTTAAACCTAAGTTTTCTTGAGAATAAACTTAAAAGTGTTGTAAAAATCTTTGGAGAAAGAATGATCCGAAATTATAATGTTTAGGCCTTCAAATAGACGAAGTATTTTGAGCCAACGAGGAGTCACAGGGCCGTCCGACCGGGACAAGGGTGGTCCCGTCCGGGACATAGTCATCTCGTCCGGGACGGGGTCATCCCGGAGGGTTCAGTCTTTTCGACCGTAACTCACTCGTTTCTTGGCGGAATTAAGCGTGTGACTGCCGTTGGAAAGCTATCGAGACGAACTATCATCTCCACTTGGTCTTGCATCCATTGGAGGTCTAAAACTTGAGATATAACCATTTGAAGTTGACCTTGCGTCGGCTTTAGTTCACCTTGACTTGACTTTGACCTTGATCTTGGTCCTAACTTGTCGTATGTTGACCCAAGGCCTAGGGACAAGGCGTGGATCATCCCAAAGGGTAGGGACGGGGTCTAAAGTGAATAATTGAGCTCCGTGCTCCGTCCCATGGTCCCGGGACGCCTTCAAACGTCAAAGCAGCGGCTCGTCTGACGCGAATCGGCATGAAACCAACTCGGATCTTCACGAAACTTTATGAAACTTCACGAAACCTCTCAACAAGCATCCTATACTCCAAATATGCGTGTGTACCTGCAGAATGGACACAAAAACGCAGCAGTGCCAAAACGGGGAGAAATAGGAGCTAAAACGCGTATAATAGCACAGGAAACGCAGAGAAAGGCTCGTGAAGCAGGGGCTAATTATGAGTAAATATATGAGATATCACCGTGATGATTGCTTGGAAAAAATTGATTAGCTCCCTTGTGTGATGAATGACTCCTTTTATATTGGAAGAGACACTTAACATCCTCCCTTGTGTTTCGTTGCACAACGGTCATATCCCCTTCTGTAGTTTGCTTCCAAAGACTGACTCTCCTTATTTCTCTCTAACGTTCTTCTTTTGCTATTGCTTTAGTCCATATTCATCCTCCTATTTCTCTGGGCCGCTTCAACTACTTTTTGACTCCTTCTACTAGGTTTAGGATTTAATGCCTTCTAATATTAATCCACGAATTCTCTCCTCCTTTTGTGGGGCCAGCCCTTCCCGAGCCTGCCTCTCCTGACTTCGACCTTTACTTTGTATTTTAAGATTATGGGCCAATATGGAATAGGACTCCAACCGTCGTAAAAACCCAACCTTTAAACCCTCCTCCATTTCTTCATCTTCATCAGATAATCCACCTTCACCTATTTCTATTTATTAATGACTAATTTTATTCCAATTTTGTAGTTCAAGAAGTATGAATCAGTTCGTTACAGACTTACAGGTACATAAAATTGTTCAGCATTTAAATTTAATTGTGTTTTAGTATTTTGACGGTGCTGTAATTTTCGTAACTCTAGTAGCTGATGTTCTGGTGGTGTAAATTTGGAATTAACGTTTTGTCTTCGAATTTTAGAAACTTGTAGTTTAATTGGGTTTCTTTGATTGTAAGTTGATTGTTATTAATACTCCGTATACCTTAAGAGTATTTTTGCGTTTTCATTAGATTATTTTTTATGTAAATTGTTGAAAGGTTTTATTGTTGCTATAACTTGAAGAACATTCAATGTGTTTGTCTTGATTAATTATCATGGTAATTTGTTGAATTATACTAGTAACTTATGAGCTGTCGATTAATTTTCAGGTATATTGTTCAATTTGCTGCAAGTTGTTTACCAAAGACGTTTTGGAAAATGTTGCGCCTAAACCCTAACAAACTCCGTAATCCCTAGAACATTATATTCCTTAGTTTCCATGCTCTGTAGCCTTCGTCGATGGAGACATTTCCACCGTCTTGCTCGCCCTTTTTCTAAGCTCGCCATTTCCTCCCCTGTTGCCACCATATTCTCTGAGGAGCCTTCAACCAACATCGTAGACGATATTTTGTGCGGGCTACGAAGCTATGGCACACATAAATTTCTCTCAGGGAGTTATTTCCGTGATTCACTCTCGTGGAAGTTGGATGTTGATACAACTGATCACGTGGTAGAGCGATTGGTGTTTGAATGCCCTGAGTTGGCGGTTGGGTTTTACAATATTCTGAAGAGGGATCATGGCTTTCGACATTTGAGGAAATGTGGATTTGTTGTCGCTCATGTTTTTGCACGATTGCGCCGTGTTAAAGAATTGCAGGGACTCATCATGGATATCATTCATGAGGAAGGTGGGTATTTCAGTGTATATTGGTTTGTTCTTGTTATGTTTTCATTTTTTTGGTGTTTGTAGCTTAATTGAGGCAGGAATTGGTTCTCTTTGAAGTTATTGGGGTGAAATTTGATCATTTCGGCTGACTATAGGTTGATGCATCTCTATGTGATCATAATAATTTAAGTGTTTGCAACAGCTTAAATTAGCAGGATGGTAGTTTTAGTCTTATTATCTGTCATAATTTTGGTATGTGCTGTTGTACTGTTGTAGCCTTCTATTGCTAAATTTGGGTAATATGGCTTCAAAATTCTGGTCACGGTGATTATTAACACGTTCATAGTACTGTCGGGTTATGGTGGTGAGAGTTTAATTTAAAATTATCGAAATATATCATCATTGGAAGGGATAATTGAAATAATGCAACCATTGGAGAATTTAATCTGTGTAGTTATGTACTATATATTAGTATTATGTATGTGTTTATCTAATGGCGCGGTATAGATTGCTATTATGTTATGGTGTAACCCCAGAAACAATATGTTTATTACTTGATAAAATAGCAGTTTGCTGAATGATTAGTGAGATTTCAAATCTATAGTCATCAGTAATGTGATTATTTGATAGAGGACATTGTGATAATTACTACATGATTTTTGATGGTTCATTTTTTATGTGACTAGGATCGGACTCAGCACGTTTTCTTTCCGAGTTCCTTGCAAACAACTTTTCAGGCTGGGATTCAAGTAGTTTGGTCTGGGATATGTTGGCATTCTGTTATTCACGAGTTGACATGCTTAGTGATGCTCTAGTTGTGTTGGGAACAATGAAAGACTTTAATATGCAACCATCAGTATTCACATACAATAGTGTAATGCAAAACTTGAAGAATACTGCTACTGTGATGGATGTTTATGATGAACTGAAAATCAGAGGGATCTCAAAGAACAGTTACACAGATCCTATTATTATAGATGGTCTCTGTAAACAATCAATGCTTCAACGGGCAGTAAATTTTTGGCAGGATACTGAAAAAGGTGGTTGTTCCATTGTTTCGTTCAACACACTTATGTCAGCTTTTTGTGGAATTGGTCTCGTTGATGTCGCCAAGTCATTCTTTTGCATGATGCTAAAGTATGGACTAATTCCTGATACATATACCTATAATATTCTTATTCATGGATTATGTATGGCTGGTTCGTTGGAAGAAGCTTTGCAGTTTGCTGATAACATGGAGAATTATGGAGTTGAACCTGATATCGTGACTTATAACACTCTTGTTAAAGGCTTTCATTTACTAGGTTTTGGAGCAGGGGTTGACCAGGTTCTTCGAAAAATGATGATGAAGGGTTTGAACCCCAATACCATTACTTATAATATATTGTTGTGTGGTTACTGTCAGACCGGCAAGTTTGAGGAGACGATACGATTGCTTCATGAGATGATGAAAAAGAATCTTCCGCCAAATGTAATTTCCTATAGTATTTTGCTTAATTGCTTATGTAAAATGGGCCAACTCGACAAGGGAATAACTTTGCTTGATGATATGGATACTACGGGAGTGAAACCAGACGTTATTTTTTACTCCATCCTTATACATG
Organism: Dianthus caryophyllus; assembly: GCA_023091065.1. NCBI lineage: Eukaryota > Viridiplantae > Streptophyta > Magnoliopsida > Caryophyllales > Caryophyllaceae > Dianthus > Dianthus caryophyllus. Next base: position 1,120,058 of record JALGRB010000016.1, read on the forward strand.
GTCTTTGCAAGATAGGGGAAGTCGAGAAGGCTATACTATTATGTAATGACATGTACACTAGAAACATGTTCCCGACTTCTTTTACACATGGGTCTATCCTCTCAGGTTTGTTTGATTATGGGATGGTTGCAGAGGCAAGAATGTATTTTGATTCTTTCAGAAGCAGTAATCTTAGTTTGCATATTGTTTTGTACAATATAATGATTAATGGGTATGTGAAATTTGGTTATACTGAAGATGCTGTACAGTTATACGAGCAAATACTAGAAATGGGGATGAACCCAAGTATAGTTACTTTTAATTCTTTGATATATGGATTTTGCAGAAGCAAAAAGCTTCTTATGGCTAGAAGGTTGCTTGAGACGGTTCGAACTTATGGACTTGTACCAACTGCGTTCACCTATACCACCCTCATGGACGGTTACTACAATGACGGAGATGAATATGCTGTGCTTGAACTGTTTCAGGAAATGGTGGCAGCAAATGTGAGTCCTACTCATGTAACGTATACTGTAGTAATCAAAACTCTTTGTCGTCAAGAGAGATGGGAAGAAGCTTTTAAAGTACTTGCAAATATGAATGTCAAGGGTTTGAAACCTGATCAAGTCACTTACAATACCATCATTCAGAGTTTATGCAAAGCAAGGTATGTGAAAAGGGCTTTTCAATTGCATAATGAGATGTTATTTCACAACATTCAACCAAGCTCTGCCACTTACAATATTCTCATGAATGGCCTCTGTGTATATGGTGATCTGAGGGATGCAAACAAGTTGTTGTTTTCACTACAAAAACAGCAAATTAATTTGACGAAAGTTGCATACACTACTCTAATAAAAGCACATTGCGTCAAGGGTGATGTAGCTATTCCAATTTCGATATTTCATTGCATGATGCAGAAGGGATTTGAGATATCCGTCAGTGATTTTAGGGCTATCATCAATAGACTGTGCAAAAGGGGCTTACTATATGAGGCAAAAATTTTCCTCTCTGTGATGCTGTCAAAGGGTTTCACACCCGACAGGGAACTTTATGGTGTTTTATTAAAGGCTTTTTATGGATGATGTCTGTGGGAGGTTGTTTGTGTTCTATTCCACTAAAATGGTAGGAGTGTGGGACTGTCGATGAAAGTCCAAGACTTCAAGGTACGCATTTTAACGCTGTACCATCATGAAGTTGTTGCTGTAAAATAGCCTGATGGACAACGATGGGTTTGCCATGATGCAATACCGTGTTTCATCATGATTCATAATTGTAAAGGTCTTTGTCTAGTAATGAAACTGTTCATGTTCTTATCCTTAATCCTTAACATCTTTAAAAACCCAAACGGCCAAACATAATTGTAAAGGTCTTTTTCTCGATTATTTGGTATGTTGATTACTTCAATAAAGAAAACCCTTCCCTTGGAGGAGGATCTTCTCAAACTCCCATATTTTGTGAATAATTCATCGGTTTGTGGATTGAGTTTCTTTTCTGAAGAAAAATTAACAAAACATGTCATAATATGAAGTATAATTGAATTTAGTGTGATTTCGTGTTAAATATTAGGTTTCATATGGTTTGAAGTGAATTTAGTTGTTATGAACAGCATTTTACTTTCTATTAGTTAAACAAGTATCAAATCTAAGAGATGTTGCTTGCTAATGAAAACCCTTTCACTGGCATGGTCATTTCTCTGTGTGTGACTAATTGACTCAAACTCATGTATGCAGGATATTATTTTGTACAAGCTTCTTATTTGATGGAGGATCTTGATAATATTGTTAATTTGATATTGTTTCTTATTTTGGTTATCTTGCAGCAACATTGAAAACAAAAACCGAGAAACATGGGGCTAAAGTAACCAATAGAGCAATTGGTAGTCACATATTCTCATAGGTATATTTTTCAATTTAGTGCTCCATCGAACAGTAACAATATAGTAATAAACATTGCAGGTGTAACATGTGCTATGATTATTCTTGTGGAACGACTAATGAGAGCATGGAGGATCATCCAGTCGAGCATTGTGAGTGTTATAACTGTTAAGAAACGTTTATGAGCAGATGCCATTGCTTTTCAGATGTGTAAATAAGGGTAGTGATTTAAGAGTAACTTGAAATGATTGATTTTACCTTGTGAACAGAAACTCAATGCCCCTTGGTGGCTTGCTTGGTCATGGAGGCTGGTTTTTCTTATGGAATTCATGTTTCTAGAGTTTAATATCATTCATCAGGTATGTTCATTACTTTCTATAATTGATTCAAAAAATATTATACTGTGTTCTGTAGCTGTTTACTGGATTGGGTTAGTTTGTTATTAAATTTCACCAGAATATTGTATATGGAGTAAACATGGTACGAATTGTACTACAACAAAAAATAATAATTTCGTCATCAAAATTCAAATTAGAAATGGTTCGAAGAGAAAAGATAAATGAGTTATCCATACACAACTAATGGATTTGGTTTTTTCAAGTGGTGTTCAATTATATTTTACAGGGTTTAGGGGTGACCATTTTGTCTAGCGATTTACGAGTGGTGATACATTAAATGTATGAAGTATTACTTTTTCTGCTTAATGCTCGACTTTAAGCAAACTTAAATTTTTTTTCTGGTTAATGCTCGACTTTAAGCAAGCTTTATGTTGAATTTCAAATTTGGCGTTCTCAACATGTTTGATTTATTTATATATGTCCGACTATTTGGTATGGGTGTATGCATACTAGGTAAAATTTCACCAATTTGGACTAGAGTTGTGTTAAGTAAATTGTGTCAGTCGCAATTTATTAGTAGTAGTCATAGTTATGGAAAATTAGTCAGAAATGTTCGTTTATAATGTATACAATCTTACACCAAAATTGCTCACTGTTTCTTAGGAAATCTGTGAAGTGCTAATTAATTGATCCTAATGTAAGCGAGGAGTGGTAACGATCCAATAAAGTCACTGAAAGACACAAAACCTTCTATAGTACGGAGTACTATAGTATGAATACAATGGGATGATAGTGATTAAGATGTGACCACTTTTGTCTAAAATGTGAACTTTTAGGCATTTAAAATGAGTTTATACATGGTTCCCAGATTCATTATGAAACCTCCTAATACCAATTAGTGCTTAGCTGTTAAAATACTTGGGTTATGTATATTAAGCCACGAGGTATATTTCACTCTTTGCGATTCACGGTACTTGAGTGAATAACCCTGGTTGTATGTTCCACTGACGGCAGGAACCTATCTTGGATTGATCAATGATGGAGTAGGTGGATGCAATGCATTGAACATGTTTAGATGATGTCTTTGATTAAATAGGCAAGTACTTGTGAGACGTTTGCACTCCTCAATGTGCCTGCTTCCTTTCAAGGAAATGACTCTATTGTTGCAGCATTCACATGGAGGAAGTATCGGATCAGTGAACCAGGTAACCAACTCTTTGCCTTCTTGTACCCAATCATTTGTCTAGGTTGTGTGTAAATACTACTCTATTTTGTTCTATTATTGTGGATTTATGATTGCTGGAAATACGTTCTATTCAACATGCTATTACAATTGAGACAGTGTCGGTTTGACTACTGGAAACAGCAGAACTCTAGTAGAATGGGATTAATATGCCTTTAGGCATGGCCATACATTCTCAAACGCCATCTGAGCCTATGATTTATATTTGGTGACAGGTATATATTGTCGAGATGCAGTCCATATTTTGGCTCTAGACACTTCAAAGTGTATTGCTTTTTCGAGCTCTATTTCTTGCATTTTAGGGAGCCGATTTGATACATTAATGACATTCCGAGTGATTCATGTGAAGGAAAACTGATTTATTCCGATGAATGTGACTGAGAGACAGGTTCTGAATCACCTTTGATGTTTTCAGGTCAGCACTGACTACAGTATCAATTCATGGTTCAAAAGGTATTCATTTTCACAATTTCCGCGATGTCATTTCAGGTATAATTGGGATGGTACTTTTGTTAGAAAATACGGAGTAACATTTTATATTTGGCAAGAATGAATTTGTAATGATCTTTTTTTTTCCCCCGTTAAATCTGTCACTCAAAGTCAGGTTTTTATGCAATAAAAACATATCTGGAACCTTTCAGGAGCCATAACGACATTATGATACTAGAATGTACAGATGCCATGTGAATCAACACTGCCTTTTCATCAATAGAAGCCAATTTCTAGGATGACTGAATTAGTCCTTGCAATATACTCCATAGCTATTTTTGGCAAGTGCTTAGACTGAAGTAGAATGCAATTATTGCATCGGGAGCTATTTCCGCTTTAGGGTCTTGGTTGATGGGATTAGCTTTAATTCAACCAATTTGGTCTTGAGGCGAAGACTAGCTTTTCGAGTAATCTGTAATTCTGTTGTTTCTCAAAAAAATTGCAATCTATTAAGAATATATATTACGCTGTACTCTTTCTCTACATTGAGTGAAGTGTTTATTTAGTCCCATTTTTAGTTAAAGTATAGAGTTATGTTTTTTCGGGGTTGAAGCTGATGAATAGGACAGCGATTTAGGTCATTTGAAAAGCAGTTTTGTTGCTTTCAAGGGTCAGAATCGTGTACAGTCGATCCCCTTAACCAGCCGTAAGTGCTGCCTTAATTTGTTGATGGAATGATGTTCCTAGGCTGCTGCCTTAACTATTGTCAGATATTGTCAGATTCAAATAAGTGCCCATTGTAGTTTTTTTTTTTTTTTTTTTTTTTTTTTTTGGGCATATTATACGTAGTATCCCATTTAATACTCGAAATAATACTCTTTGTGTAATTCAAAGTCGATGGTTTTCACTTAGTTAATGTGTATAGTTAATAATTCGCTTACAATTCATTTACCAATCCTTTCTCAAATCTCAATAAACCACATAATTGTGAAACGAGTGTCGAGTTAGTAAGAGGTTATTAAGTTTCCTACCTTCTACTTTCCAGCAGGAGCATTTTGGGAGCCAAGTAATGTATGATGAAGCTGTGAATATGACTTTTGCCCCCCAAAAAAAAAAAGAAGCTGTGAATATGGAAGACAAAGGAGAGTCAGCTGCAACTTCAGATACGAGTATGTCTCTTGTACTCCTTTTACAGTGAATTTTGTGTTATGAGCATGAGCATGAGCATGAGCATTGAGCACGAATGAATTGGATCCTATTTGGGGTAAATGCTTTGCTGTTTTACACGTGAAGAATGTAGTTATCATGGTTTGTTTTATTAGTACTCCTTACAAAGCTACAAACCAAAATATTTCTCCTGTATTTTTTTTTTTTTTTTTTTTTTTTTTTTTTTAAGTCAAATTCTTGTAACTTTGTTGTATATTATTTTTGGAAGTATAAATTACTAACATACGGAGTAACGACATTAAAATGTTTATCCAAATCAAAAATGTTGCGTAAATTATATTTTTGCCATGTTCACCTATTATATGAAATTTGGAATTCACATGAATGATGATAGATGAATCTCTCCTCTTAAAATACCCACAAATAAAAAAAAAAAGTAATCGTTTTGTGTTGGGTTGAAATTTGTCCATCAAAATGTTGGTGTCGAAGTCGGAATAATGTTTCTAAGATACCTAAGGAATAGACACGCCGTATCAACAAGTGTGCTTTAAAAGCCCTCCATATCCCATGATATATTTTAGATGTCCGTCATTGAAAAAATAAATATCATTTGTAAGTTTATGTCGGATACTTCCAAGTTCCAACCGAGTTTTCTATATAATATATGCTACGAAGTCATTGTTAAAGGCGTGTAAACTATAGTAAAAGTGAAAAATCACCTATGAGGGGCTTTTGCTTGACCTACAAGATTTCAAATTTTAAATTCCTTCTACTAGGAGCAATCGTGACAACGTATAGTGACTATGAAATACTCCAATCTTAACAGGTGAAAACAACACCATTGCATCATAAAAATATTTGCTAATATTATTAATTGAAAGAAACATACCAACTACCCAATATATTTGTTGGCAATTATAAAGAAAGGTGTCTACAAAGTCAAAGCACTGCTCTTCTAATTTGTTTTTGCACAACATATGCTTGAGATTAGGTAAACATTCACTCCATAAGTATTGTACTTAAAAATCGATTTATAGTCTAATTTCGGTCGCTATATCACTCTTATAACTCGTCATTGATGTTGCGCCTGAATAATAATTGAGGCTACTGGGAACTGTGGGACTTATGCTATCTTGACTAGGCTATTGGGAATTGGACACTGTTATTATTCAAACGACACATGATATGACTTCGGCGACACTCATTACCATTGATTTTCTGAATAGAGTAAGAAATATTTAGAGTTTACAAGTGAAGAATTAAAAATATTGGAATAAATGTTTGCATATCGTCAAATATACCATACTGAGTGCCTTGGTAGCAAAGTCATTTCATACACTTTAGATCGCCTTTTGTAATCGTGGATGAAATGTCAGGCACGTGCTCCATTCTCATGATCATATCATGTCGTCTCGGATACGGACATGGGCCAAATCCAAAATGTTGATGTAACTTAGCAAGTGACTAAAGAATATGATCAGGTTCAGGAAACAATGTAAGTTCATAGGGAAATCAGAAATCTCTAGACAGAAAACATAATCTAACTTACAGTCATTTCAACTTGGAAAAGACCGAGTCAAATCGTAATGCAAAAGTATATACGAGTTCAATTAAAAAAGCATTTTAGAAAAAAAATTATGTAGGAAAGTTGGAAAGCAACAACTAGTGACTAGTTCAAAGACAATCCTTTGTTTATTTCTGTTAAGTTCTTCTGCATAAAGTCTTCATGTGAGTAGTATTCTGGGAAGATGAATCCACAAACCATTCAAGTAATCGACGCCATGTCTACGAGCAACGCCAACGAACAAGTTGTGGTATGAGCTCCTTTTATGTCCTTCCAACTTTAATTTTCTAGCTTTTTTTTTCTTCTTTTTTTTTGATTGATTGTTAAGCTGACTGCTCAATATTTTGCTTCTGGTATTGAAAGCAACCATATGAAACATTAGTCTCATTTGGAAGTGCTGTATGCTTCCAACCACGCCACTCATAATTTCATGCATAAATATGGTTTTCTAGTACATATACAAATATCTCGTTTGAGAATTTGCAACGAAACGTAGACGGTTTAGTATGAGGTAAACAACTCCTGATTTAATCATAATCGTGGAAGAATGAAGACCAAGGTAACAAATGAAGGCATATCGTTACTTAGAAAAACTAGATAGTCTTTACTTTTTCCAAGAATTTTCATGCCTTGTGTCCACATCCTTGTTTAGGACATAGTCCTTGTGTCTTGGATTCATGGCGAGCCTGACTCTTGGTATACACCAGTGTACACCTGTACTTGAGTCCGAGTGATCTTTGCTGTTCATGAGAATTGGTCAACTGAATGTGAACAGCCTAATCAAGGTGCTTCAAGATGACAGACTAATACTCGTGTAACAAATCTTGTGTTGAGAATTTTACCAATCATTATGGAACTCATCACAGTATGATAATTGCATCCAATACAGCGTCCTTTTTTAAACCACCATACTAGAGAGCCAAAGGACTTTGCATCTACTGATTTGTGAAAAATATTATGTTAGCCTAATATTTCAATTTTGAGGCGGCGAATGAACCCTTTCATATTCAAATGACAATTTTGTTTCCATGCCCACAGCTAAATGAAGATGCGGATATTGCGGTCACTGCTGCGAAATCAATGGTAGACTCTGTAGCAGAAAGCACGGCATCCTCCGAAATTGCTAAATTGGAGAATAACGTCCATGAAATTGGGAGTTACCTCTACCGTGTTTCGCTGGCACTTAAGGAGCTAACAGGCAACAATTCAGACAGTGTGATCACCAAAATACTTCAGTCCCTCTCTGAGAGTGAGGCACTTGCCAAAGGCATCTTGAGACAATTGCTACAAAATGGACAGACGGTTTCAGACTACGACGGGAAGACCTTAAAGAGCCAACTAGAGGTTATAATTAACCACATGGGCGAAGAATTAACTTTAATACCCAAATCAGCTTTCAATGATCAAAAATTTGCTGAAACTGCAATCTACTCTCTGTCAGAGGAAATGAGAAGATGTAAATTTGATAGAGTTGAAGTTGCGGGATCCAACCCAGACAGTCCTCAAATAAACCCATCAAAAATAGCACATCATTCAAAAGATGTGTCCACATCAGTAGAAGTGGATAAATTTGATGTTGCTCAAGTTGCAGGATCCAATGAGGATAGTCCTCAACAAAATCCGCCACATGTAGCAGATCATGCTGTAGCAGAGTCTATGTCGATTGAGGAGGATCTCTACTCTATCAGCACAGATGTTGCTCAAGTTGCAGGATCCAACGAGGATATTCCTCCACAAAATCCGCCACATGTAGCAGATCAACCTGTAGCGGAGTCTATGTCGATTGAGGAGGATCTCTACTCTATCAGCACAGTAGTCTGCACAGATAATTCTCACATATTAGACTCTCTTTCAATGGAGGAAGCACTCAGAAATTCGAGACGAAGAAGTCAAAGCCAGAAGAGAAATTTGAGTCGAAGATCGGCGGGAAGTATTTCTGTAGCAGCACAATATGTGGAGCCAATATATAAGAGTTTCTGCTGTCCACTGACACACAGTATCATGGATGATCCAGTGACAATACAAAGTGGGATGACCTTCGAAAGAAAAGCAATCACGAAGTATTTTAAGGAAATTAGAGATTCTGAGGAAGCTGTTTGTCCAGTTACGAAAGAGAGGCTTCAAGGCAGGGATATGAATTCCAATATTGCTTTAAGAAACATTATTCAGGAGTGGAAAGAGCGAAACGATATTGCACAACTCAAAGTCATTCGTGCAGCTTTTTCAATAGGCAGTTCAGATGATATGATCCTTGAAGCATTAAAGGAATTACAAACTATCTGCCAAAGAAGCCCCAAGATAGTTGAAGAAGTGCATAACATAGGAATAGTACCATTGATTGTCAGGCTTCTCGAGTTACGAGACAGAAATGTGAGATGCACTGCGATCGAGATGATACGATTACTGGCTTCAGAAAACGATGGAAAGGTCTGTGTCCCAACACTTTTTGTCATTTAATTACTCAGTTATCTTATTTTTTTTTTTCCTCAGATGGAACAATTAGACTATGATGGAATAAATGAAAATAGCTTGGATGATATATATAAACAGATGTCTCAGTTTTTTCGCCCCAAGGTAAAATCTGAGACATCCAAGGCCTGCCCCCTAAACTTGCCTTTGGTTGGAGCCTTTGAGGGACAGGGGTAATCATCTTGTATATTCATTATAGAATCGTTCAAATCCATCAAAAGCTCTTGCATCATTCATTTAGAATCTCTGTCAGGATTAGCGGTCGATAAACAGAAAAGTGTCCGATGTCCGTTGACATAAAAGTTTGAACTGGGAAAATTTTACATCTGTTTTCGTATCTGTCATAATACTAGTGCAAAACCACTTATCAGAATGTTTCTCTTAGAAAATTTAAAAACAATAGTTTATCTGATTGATCGGAACATCATTCTATAATGCAGGAGCTGATTGGGAAGACGACAGCCGTTGCTTCAATAATCCAACAGCTGTCCAGCAGCTATAAACCAATTAGACACGCCGCCTTAGTATCGCTGATTGAACTATCCAAATCAAAATCACTTTCCGAGAAGATAGGTAATGTCAGAGGGGGTATCTTGATCTTGATCCAAACCAAATACAACAGATCATTAGACACATTTGCTTCGAAGCAGCCAATCAAGTTTTAAAAACTTGGAGCAGTGTTCTGAGAACATCAAGTTGATGGCTGATAATGGGTTCTTAGAACCTTTACTAAGCAATTTAATCGAAGGTAAAGTTATAGTACACAGAAGAAAAGACGTTCTTCAAATTATTTTGTAACGTGGTGTTTGATACGGATTATTTTTTATGCATTATTAAATTATGATGCGCAGGAAGCCAAGGCAGGAAGCTGCAGATGGTGAAATACCTTGGTGAGATAACACTTGAAGAAGATAGCAAGAGTTATGTGATAGAGAAGACATCCCCTGTACTCGTTCAAATGCTCCGTAGCGAGGATGATTTGACAAGACATGCTGTTTTTAAGGCCTTTTCACAAACTTCCTCGAATCCCGCCAGTGGTAAAACACTAGTAGAAGCCGGAATTGTTGGAATCATCATTGATGAATTGTTTACCAAAAAAATGGTCACTGAACCGACGGATTCACTTAAAGAAGCTTCAGCGGTACTGGTTAATATCCTTGAATCCGGGGTTCAGCTTGAGAATCTGATAGCAAATAGTAAAGGTCATACAATTGCATCAAACTATGTGGTGTTCAACATTATGTACAAGATCAGAAACACTAAATCAGATGAGTTAAAACTAAATCTTATCAGGATGCTGTATCAAATTGCAAAGTCCACCAAGTCAGCTGCTCCTGTTGTGTCCGCGGTCAAGGAAACCGAAGCAAGTTACACCCTGGTAGAACTACTGAACAACCCAAGTGATGAAATGGCGATTGCAACGATTAATCTCCTGACATTACTCTCGTCCCACATTGGTCATTTGTTGATTGAGCGACTCTGCAAAACAAATGGCCAACCTGAGGGACTTATACAGACGCCTTTAGACCATGGTCAGATTACCAAAAGACAAGCTTTATCAGTCTGTTTTCTGGCGAAACTTCCGCATGAGAACATCACACTTAATCTGGCATTGGGTAATAAGGACGCGGTACCCAGAATTATACAATTGATATCTGATATGCGAAGAGAAACAAGACACAACAGGTATTCGTATGTACTTAGAAGGGTTAGTTGGTGTACTAGTCAGATTTACGGCGACACTGTATGATTCTCAAATATTGTTTCTAACAATAAGTTACAACTTCACTATGGAGTTAACTGACCTTCTTACAGAAAAATCAGTTGAAGAAGTCCAAAGGTTAGCTGCAACTGGACTAGAGAAATTATCCACACAATCGATTCATCTCTCGAAACAGCCTAAGCTAGAGAGAAAGAAGTCTCTGCACGAATACCTCCCAGGAATCTTAGCCTGTGGTGCACCAAGGAAAACTCCGGCAAGACTTTGTATAGCACATAAAGGAGTATGCTCCGAACAAAATACATTTTGCTTGATTGAAGCAGGTGCAGTGGAAAGCCTATTGCTGTGCTTAGAAAATCGCAGTGTTGGGGTGACTGAAGCTGCATTATCAGCATTATCGACATTGCTGAACGATAGGATTGACATTGAACAAAGTGTGAACATGCTCATCGAGATGAACGCCATGCAGCAGATACTGAAAGCACTGAAGTATCATAAGAAAGAAAGTCTATGGCATAAATCACTTTGGGTGTTGGAGAGATTTCTGATGAAAGGTGGGCAAAGGTCACTCTCTCTTTTGTCGCAGGACCGTGTATTGTATGCTTCTGTGGTGACTGCTTTCCACCATGGCGATACATACACGAAGCAGATCGCGGAAAAGATTCTCAGACATCTAGATAAAATGCCTAGTTTCACTAGCACCTTTACTATGTAAATATTGCTAAACTGTGAATGCTAATATAGTGCAGCGTGTATAACATAGGTTGATCAATCCAGATGTACGATGATGAGAGGATTTTGGAAGCATCTGTAAAAGAAAAACTGTGTGAGTCAATTACATCTACATGTGTGCAAAAGAAAAATGGTTCGGTTCACTGTCCGGAATACTACAGTTACTAAAGGAGACACAGAATACCTTTTCGTCTTTGCAAATTGAAAATTCAGTAATATCGCGACTTTTCTCAGTATGTGTAGTAACTTTGTAATGTTTTCCGAGGAAGGCCGTAATAACAGAAATAACAAACTTATGCTAGCCGTACAAGTCTGTTAATAGTTCGTTACAAGTAACTAATATTGCTTCTCCACCAAAAAAAAAAAAAAAAAACTGATATTGCTACGTTTTTCAGAATGTGTATTAACTTCTGTTATCTAATATATATATATAAAGCAGAAACCATGGTCTCTATGGTCGACATTTGTCACAATATAATTGGTCTAAAAAATTAATATTAGTATTATTTATAATTCTACTATTGCTAGGATTTTAGATGAAAAAATATTAACATATGTAACTTAAAATATAAAACTAAATTTACAAGACTTTCCAAAAAAAATTAATTGAAGATGTTTTTAATTGAGAAGAAAAATAATAATTTTAAAATAAATAATTACCTTATTTAATTTTTAGGTAAGTCTCCATACCTTTTTGTATATATATACATTAAAAACTTTAGCTAGATCTTTTTAGGTACGTACTTTGTTAAATAGTTTTACTTTATTATGTTTTAATTATAATTACAATTTGTGTTAAATTTATTTTTTGTGGTGTATTTGATAAGAGTGTTTAAAATTTGAATATTTTTATTTCTTAATTACTATGTTTGATACTTACACATAGCTTGATTAAATTACTGCTGATTTTTTTTTCTTTGTATGTTGTAGATTTATATCTTACGTTCAAGATTTGAAGTTTTTTATTGAACAAACTTGATTATAACCCAATAGAAAAACTAATGAATATGTAACATGAAAGGTAAGAATATGTAACATGAAAGGTAAAAGTGATGTACAATATCTATCGATTATCTTATTTTTAAATCAAGTAATTAGATATGGTTGTATAATAATATTTGTAATTCTTAATGCGTAATATTTTAGTTAGTTTAATAGTATTAAGTTTTGATTTGATTGTTCATCTCAATTTTGTATGAGAACATCTGCTAATTAAGAAAAAAAAACATGTTTAGTATAATGATAGGGTAAAGTTTGATTTAATGACGAAATTCCAATTTCTTTATTACCCTATTTTAACGTAACAAAAAAAAGAGAATATATGTAATTAACAAAAAAAAAAAAAAAAAAAAAGAAGAAGATGGTGTAGTATAATTAACATATGTAATCTAAAATATAATACTAAATCTACAATTGGAATCCTTGAAATTGTAGGATACCAAAATTGAATAATACATATTTTGCCTTAAATATATTGGATTAAATATTCAAGTTAAGGGAAAAAAATATAAGTAAGTTATATTTTAAAATATTAAAAAAAAAAAAAAAAAAAGAGCAAAAGAAATATGGTAATTCATAGAATTTTAAAAAGTCAAATAATTGTTGATTTAATAAATAAGTTAAGGGAATAAAAAATAGTATTAGGTAAGTATTAATTAGCAAATAAACAAAAAAAAATATGATAAATCATAGATTTTAGAAAATTATCATATTAAATAGATACAAGCCAAAAAGAACATGACCTTAGTATTTATAATTTAGAAATTTTGTCATATTAAATATCATAGAAAATTATATCATAATTGGTAAATATATAAACTAGAAAAAATATATAAAAATTACATTTTATACTTATTTTTAAATCTTAATAATAATGATAGATGGCCCGGACGGGGACGGGCACGCCAACTAGTTTGAAAAGAAGGTGAAATCAGTATTAATATTATTTAAATTAGGAGTGGAAAAAGTCAAAATTGCTGCCACCTTTGTTTTTTACTTGTTAGAATCAGTTAAATTTGACCAAAGTATATGATTAAATTAGTTTTTCAATAGCTGAAATTATTTTCGGATTATTTTGGTTTGGGATAAGATAGCTTTTAGTTTGGTTTATTTTATGGTTGGAACTTTTGTGAATGGAGTATTATGACTCTCACTCCGGGGTAAACCGTAACGCCGTTTTTTTTTCTTCTAGGGCATCATATCGTTAACTTCTCGTCCAGCAGCCTTAGAAAATGAAAGCGCAATTTCAGCATCAAAGGGACATGCACCTCCTCAAACGGATTCTGATTTAAGCTTTTACAGGAAAAGGGAAAGACAGTCCCATACTAAGAAAGTCTTCTGTGCTTCAAGAGTTGTCGAAAGTAAGAAGTCAATCAACCTGCCTGTAGTTTCTGTCGCAGTACCTGCTGTAGTAGTAGTAAAGGTCCCTTATTTTACAAGCCAAGTAAAGAGTAGGATTCCTATTCTAGATTATAGTGGTACCTACCTGCTGTCTTTCCACCTCTTCCTCAGAAAAGTCAGCAACAAATGGTTCTACCGGAACTTCCACGTCTAATGCCTATTATTGTTATTGTGGAAAAGCTTAAACCTCAGCCCCAGTATCTAGTTCCAGGAAGGCTCCAACTTTTGATGACCGGTAACCCGCCCCTTTCTTTTCTTTTGTCCGGTAAACTGAGAAAAAAAAAAGATCCTTAATCGCCAAAGAATGACGAAGAGAAAATCGTGAATGAAAATAAGCTGCTTTGTCTTATATTTATTTCATGTTAGAAGGTGCAAAACCAATAGGTGCCGGAGAAGAGAGGTCCGTAGGAACTCGAACTAATGTTCGAGGTATGATAAGCTACTTTCTTTAACTTTAAAGTAAAGGGTATTCTGTCTGAAGTGACTAGTGGGTAAGCTCAGCTGCTATCTTATATACTATCATAGTAGGGGTACCAGTTATCCAGTTCTAATCTAAAGAAAAAGAGGTGAGCTTGGCACACCCGAACCTGCTGCTTCAAATGGAAGTTTGTGGTAATCTTTATACCTCTGGGAAGAAGTCATCATTAGGTTCATGCCCTGAACTCTGCTCCTTACCGAAGTGAGTCTACTGTCATTCCATAACTCACAGAGACTACTATAGATGTATACCTAGTGAATTAGTCTATACCTAGCTTTAAAGCCATGCCATGGTTTAATATGCTATGGTCTGCCAACACGTATAGTATAATACCGGTATTAACATTAGCTGCAAACTCCCTTTAGGCCCCAATTGAGCATTTTGGAAAGAATTTCTTTTTTAGTTGATCATGCGTGTTAGGGCGATGCCCCCTACTCTGACTCTGAGGCTTACTTGGCTAATGCCTCCCATTCCTATTCTTTCTTCCATTTTTGAGGTTCTCGGAGAATAGATCTTCCTCCCTTAGGTAATGCTTCTTCTCCTGCCTCTGACTCCGCTTATCTATAAGCTCTTATCAGCTGGACACAAGACTTTCTCCCGTAGACCTGAAGGAAAATCCCTCTTCTAGATAATACGAAAACGAAGAGTACAATCTTCCTCTAAAAAGAAGGTTAAGGAGTCTAAGTAAGCGCCGCGTAATCCTTGCTTGACTTCAATTCCCCGTCCATTATATTTCCACTGGCTCGAAAGAACGAGCTTCCTTTAAAAATGCAAAGCAGGTTGCGGATCGGGGCGAACGAAGCACACGAAAGAAATGCCATCCCTCATCTTGATTGGGCAAATTCATGTCTGTCACACTTTTCCCAGCGAAGCATAACCGCGTGGTCGAAGATTACATGTGGCACTTTTCTGGGTTAATACGCGCTTGCACAAAGAAAGAATTTCAAGGGTTCGTCGCGGACCTCTCAATGAAATATTTTCAATAACTCTGTTATTTGGTCGAAAGTTTGTTATTTCATTGAATTACAGAAAAAAAACATATCGTAAGTAGATAAAGACTTCCTTGGTTATATGCCCCTTAAAGAACAGTCTTTCAATCAACAATCAAGGGCCAGGACGGACCTAACCTCTGAAGTAAAGATATTTATGGCTACTTTCAAGGACAGGAGAGCGCAAGGAAAGCATAATACCTATTTACATATATAAGTCTAAGGAACGAGGAGCAAAACAAGAACTACTAAAAGCATTCTTGTTGGAAGAGAGGCGGAAGGTAGAACTTGACTCACTGGAATAGGCGAATAGCATCATAAGAGCGTGAAGCGCACAGCATAAAAACAAACATAGAAAATCGGTTAATAGCAAACCGAGGTACGATATTAGCTAGCCTCAGTAGTGCTTACCCTGCTCCCCTTTTCTTTTGTTTTGATGGGATTGGACGCCTAATGTGAGTCAACCGCCTCTTAAGCACCTCTCCCAGTCGAACTCCTGAGTCCTATCCTCTCCCTATCGCTAACGCTCATGTCTGTAAACAGCCTTCTAGTCGAGTGAGTAAACTCCCTCTGCGCTAGAGTTAGCTTCGCAACCTTCTAAGTTGTCGTTAAAGCTTGGATACGCTTTCCACGGTATGCTTAGCACTAAGCGAAGTAGGTACGCGCCTAACCTTTAGAATACTCTCTTTGTACTCTGGGACTTAGAATACCAAGCCAATCTCAAAGAAAAAAAGAAAAGAAAGATAAGAAACTTCTTTCAGTTTGACTTACGGCTGCTAATCTACGGTCTAGGATCATACTACCAAGGACGTCTTCTCTATATACGCTATTATTGAATTCTTAAGCGCGGACCTTAGGGACGACCGCTGGCATCTCTTCCACTGGTTTGGCAGATCGACTGCAACCGGAACTTGAGCATCGCTTTCCAAGCGAAATACGCTTTCTTCTTAGACTGATTCCCCGTAAGAATTATTATAATACCCTGCGCGCTGACCTCCGACAAAGAATGCATCTGCTTCCCTCTTCTCAATGGGCACTGGCTTTGTAACTGGCCGGTGATCCGTGACAATGTGCACGGAGTCAAGCAAAGAACTCCCCGCGGCCCTGGAGTATCAAAACAAGATTCTTTACGGTATGAGCCACATGGACTCCTTTCATCATCCAATCTCGGCACAAAAAGATAAATTACTTCTTTTTCGATCGTTTTTGAAAAAAGAAGTGGCTTTCAAAGTTACGGCATTCAATTCAAATTAAACTTGCTCGGCTGA
Organism: Dianthus caryophyllus; assembly: GCA_023091065.1. Lineage (NCBI taxonomy): Eukaryota > Viridiplantae > Streptophyta > Magnoliopsida > Caryophyllales > Caryophyllaceae > Dianthus > Dianthus caryophyllus. The sequence continues at coordinate 1,136,711 of JALGRB010000016.1, forward strand.
GTTCAACCAATCTGCGTAGTTGCGTAGTATAGTAGAGTGCAGTAATCGATGTTTTCTCCCCGTCGATTAATCATGTGGGGTGGAAAACTTTCCTGCCCGTGCGTTTTCTCCCCGTCAATTATGCTTCGCAGCATTTTGAGTACTTGAAGTCATTCCTTCTTCTCGAATCTTTGTTCCGTTCAGACCTTCAACGGCCAGCGAGAGAATCCACTATAGGGTTTCTAAGGCCTACCCGACTTAACGTCCTGGGCATTCAGTCGTACTAGTGAACGCAGAATTGATCAAAAGTCACTTCTTCTCTTACTATATTTAATTTGAAGAAAAAAGATGATATTCTTTAATTCTTTAATTCGTTTACGACACTGAGTTAGGAGAGAAAGGACAAAATGCTTTGTTTTGCCGGTATAGGTGGACTACTTTTTTCAAAAAGAAAAGTCACTCTATGAGAGAAAAGTCGCTTTGATAGAATTGCTGGAAGGGTACTGTGTACCTCTCCTGTTGGTCGACTAGCCACTTCTACTTCTCGCTTGGCTACGGTTTACAAGCCGTGCTCTAACCCCTGTATATAGCCTCAGAACTCTTGTCTTACGCACCGGAAGCCCAGATCATCCAACCACTGCTGAAGCTCACCTGTGACGTCTTCCCCCAAGGAAAACGGCCCTTATATCGTATCGAACTAGAGAGGAGACCAACCGCCTAGGGGCCTATCGAACGAGAGGGTCTTCCTAAGCCAACCGCTCGCGCAGGTAAACTTCAAGCTTAGAGACTAGTTACTAGGCAGACTTGCCATCCGCGGAACAACACCAGGGTATCCAACCTGAAGTTCGATTCTTTCCTCCCATCCCAGACGGGAACTAGGGATCTCGCCACGAGATCTGGCTTTACTAGCGTTATTGGAACCTCGTCTTATAACATTCTCCTTTGTAGGATGCAGCGCACAGTCGCTTTGTCTTGTGACGACTCATCCAAACTTCTTCTTCGATCGAATTTACTTCGACTTCGCCCTTTCTTTATAGCTTAGGCTTGGTGATTGCGGAACCTAAGCTTGAACCCAACCTAGGTGTACGGGATTCCCATCCTGAAACATCTTCTCTTTCGCCTTCTTCTGAAAGAGCTTCTCTTGAGTCTTATGCTACCTTCCGTGAATCGACATACCTACCTTTACCTTATAGGCTTAATGGACTCCTAAGTGTAGGGGCTTCCCAGTAAGAAGAAGAATAAGACCACTGTGTCCTCTCCGTTCCTCACGATGAACCTGGTCCATTCCTCTCCCTACTAGTAGCTAGTCGAGTGAGTCAACCTTAAGTCCTTCTAAGAAGAAATGTTCTAAGAATTCCTCGCGTTACGCATCGAATGAACCTTTTCTTCTGATTTGTCACTTTCAAAAAGTTGTGTAAAGGGAGTTGGTGACTCTATATCTATCTATGCTCTTCTCTTATTATATTATATTAGTAGAGTGAGCTTCGCTACCTCTCGCCTAAGATCGAAATTCCAATGTCCTAACCAATTCCACTCTCGAGTTTAGTTAGAATACGCAATGAACATGTCATGTCGGTATCTTCCACCTCCATCGCGCACCTACCACCTAAGAATAGAATCTAATCTAATGTCATGGTAGTTGACTAATGGAAGCTACTAACGCTTTCGCGCCTAAAGACCCGAGTCCGAGCTTCGACAACGTACCAAGGTCAGCACCTTAGACCTATGGGATTGGATTTGGCCCTAATCGTTTCGGTAGATTACTTAGCGTTAAGCACGGAATGATTCGTAAATGAACCTTTTAATTCGGATGTTTCGCTTTCAAATAAGTAGTTGACAGACTATCGATAGGTCAGCTTACTAACGCCTCTTCTCTTATTATATTACATTTGACTTAGTTCGACTTATTTCGTGCCTCTAAGAACGTAAACTCTCTTTCGCTTAAAGGAAGATGAGGTCACCCGCGACCTACAAACCCGGACCTTCGACCAACCACGACGGATCTGCCCAATTTGATTGCATAACCAAACAATTCCTTTTCCAATTCAGGATTTCTGGCCACAGAGTGAATCAATGCACTAAAGACGTTTCCAACACCCGCGAATGCAATGGTCGCAGCCCCTGCACCTAATAGTTTAGTTAGTTTTTCACTTTCAAACATGAAATTAAGAGAAATGTTAATTCTCTTCGTACTAGTACAAGTATTAACCTCGGGTGTCTTGATTCGCTCCTACTAGATTCGGGAACTTTGAAATCGACTTATGGATATTCTTATTATTCGACTTCTGCTTCTAATTCGACTGATTCGCCTTCTTTCTCGCCTCAGGAATCTCCATCGCCTGATTGTTCTAATTATTCTACTTCTAGTTATACTTATCTGAGTGAGAGTGACCCTCTTTTTAATTTAAGCTGGGTTGATCATTTCCTTGACGATTTCAAGCTTTCATCTAAAGATAAGAGATTGTTAATTTTGTTTTATTATCGTTTCTTTCAAAAGATCCTTGATGAAGGTAGTTGGATTAGTTATTTAAAAAATAAGGATAAGAGCTTCTCTTTCCATCCTTTCATTTTTTTCCACACTCTTTCTTTTAACTTTTAAATTTAAAGGTGCAAATGCCTCAGTCTTATTTCGTCCAATGACAGCCGGTAAACCCAAATATTGACTTGGGGTATTTACCACTTTAGCGCCTAAGATGTCATGAATAGCAGTGCGTTGGACATCCGGAGTATTGGGGCTAAAAAACAGCTCAGATTTTCGCATATTATATTAATGCAATGCACTGGCCAGAGGTGCGTTCGTATGTTGCCAGAATGTCAGCAACCGCTTCCGCATTCTCCTTGTTAGCTCTACAGAATATAATGGAATCGTCTGCGAATAAAAAGGTGAGATATGCTCGGAGCTGACCTGCAAATGCGTACCCCTTGAATGTTGTTTTGGGCGACATTTCGAGACAATAACGAGGCTAAGGCTTCCTTTATTCTATTGTACGGTGTTTACCTATTGCTGCTTGCCTATGGACATATGTTTTAGCCCACGCGTATGCTAGTGCTTTCCTTCTTTTAGTACTACTGTGTTTTTGTGCCTGCTGTGTACACTAAAGCTGTATCTGCTTCTCCCACTGTATCTACTAAGGTGGGTGAGTTCTTTCATCAGATGCTTCTTTGCCGCCCTATCTATAAACTAGTAGAGCGAATTACCACAAGATTTAGACAATGCATCGGCTTCCCGTTCCACAAGTATGAACGCTAGCACTAGCTGCAGCAGGGTCGGGAGCGGTGTCAACGGGTTCAGAGCGTAAGGCAGTTACATATGGTATATCAGATAGAGATCCTGTGGACATCTAATACATAAGCAGAAGAAACATAAGTCTATGTTTGCCCTTAAAGACATGGAACGAAACGAACCAACCGATCATACAGTAACGGTATTACTAGTAACGGTATGTATAGAACTTGCCTTCAATCATCGCATCTCTTCGACAACTGGAGTCTTTCTAAGCGCCTACAGGCCCGGATATCGCCTGTCGCTCAGGTAAAACGCCTGATCTACCAACCTAAACTACCTTACGCTCGGATAGACCAGGGGAAAGGCCTTGAGAAGCTGTTATAGCGGCTTTAAACAGCTGTTAAAGTATGCTCATATTACCTTAACCTAATATTATTTATTCCTTTAAGACACTAGTATCTTTGACTAGGCTTACAGAGACCGGATATAGCCTAACAACAGGTACGAAACCAGAGTCTTGTCTTTCCTACCACGGGACTAACAACTCTTGTCTTAATATAATATAATATAATTATTAAGAGCTTGCCATATAACTGACGTTATAGTAAGTAAACTACCTTAAGTGAGTTCACTGTCTGCTTTAATGAGTTCCACCGGATCTGTTACAGGCTCTTGTAAAGTCTGATGTTCTCGCTTATAACCTGTGTTATCAGATCTCTTGTACTGGCATCTTCCTTTGGCACTTGCACATCAGTTCTCTTCTACTGTCTTCTCTATTACGTTAGGCTTATCTATTTGCTTAGGTACTTGCTGGTTAGTAGTCTCTTGCACTGGCGTATGTTCCATAGGTTTAGGCTTATCTTCCAAAGGCATATCATCAGTCTGCATAGGCACTTGCTTATCTATTACCTTTGGCACTTGCAGCTCTTCTACTTGCTTATCTATTCTATATAGGCACTCTGCATCTTTGGCGGACTAACGCTTGAACTAAAGCATCGATCCCGAGGTAAAGCCCAAGATATCGACATCTTGACTAGCTCACCAACCGTAAGAGAATGTCATAGCTTAGAACTAGAGCTTAGAACCTACAGGCCCTGATCTCCCTAACAACCTGTCTTGTCTTTCATTTGAAGCTAAACGCCCAAGACCAACCATAAAACCTATTCTCATAGAATGAAAATGTCATAGCTTAAGAGCCGACCGTAGGTATACTCTTAATAGAAGCTATAGGGATGAGGTTCCAAAGGAACTAGGCATTAAAGAGAGGTACGCGGTGTCTCGACCAATTGGGAGAAGGCGAGATCTCTTAGCTTCGTAAGAGAATGAGAAGCTTGAATTAGATAACTTATATTCTATATATGATGTTTCATACTCACTATGTATTAAGTAAATCGCCATGTCGTAAACGACCTCTGCTCACCTGGATCTCGCCTAACAACAGTGTCTTTCACCCGCAAACGCCAAAGGAAACTCCTCTCTCCCAGAAAGTGCCCAGGGAAACAAATTTCTACTATCGAACTCAGCCAGGAGTAGACAATCGCCCATTGGACTATCGCCTTGAGTATCCGACCCCGCCTCCCAGTGCATAATTCTATATCGAATGAGATTGATATGAGATCTCCAATCCCTAACGGCGGAGAATCTAGCGTGAGTGACTTCGCCCCCTTTCTTTCGCGCACATGTCATGTTCTTCCCTGTGGCACTTAAAGCTCGAACTTGCCGCTTCTATATTAGACATAGTTGTGTCTTACTGCTCGGGTTGGGGAATTGACCCCTACGCTCAGGTAAACTACCTAGCGGTTGAGTGCCACACCACAAACCTTAGAATAAGAAGTTGTCTGCTTCCCCTGGAACTTGTGTATTCCCTCTCCCTATGGTCGACGCCCAGTGTCTAGTTATAGGGCTTATGCATATCATCTGTAACTGGCAGCTGTAGTCAAGTCAACTACCTCTCCTCATCCCTAACTAACGAGTCTGTAAACAACTCTCCTATTCTATTCTATTCTTCACTTTGCTGTTGTTTCTTTTTCTTCAAAGCCCCAATCCGTGATCGGTCGCCAGAGAAATGATCAAAATTGTCAAAAATGGCTTTGAAAAGTGCAATCTCATAGGAATGCCTTGACTAAGAATTGAAAGGGTCAAGTTGACGGTATGCTTAGTTTTGATATATGCCATTTCGCCTATTAAAACGTCCTTCCTGCGCAATGCCAGGGAGTCCAGCCAAGAATTTCCTTTTTTCACTTTTTAAAAAGATAAAGAAGTTCTGTTACACGGATCGGCGTAAAACCTCTCGTTTTCGTTATGCTTAGCTTCTTAAGTTCTGTAGGGTGTAACACTTTTCTCCCCGTGCGTTTTCTCCCCTTACATTATGCTCCGCAGCCTTTGAATCCTCTCCAGTAAGTCGAGTCATTTCATACCTCTCCTTTCAGTCGAGTCAGTAAACTCCCTCTGTGGAATCAAGCTGCTTGGAATCCAGCACTGTTCCTCCGAATTGACTAACCGTTCACACCGTCGATCGGCCGCGACGAGAACACCCTTATAGGGCCGAACTCAGCCTACCCCCCGCGATTGTTGGGCCTTCAATGTTACTAGCGAGAGCCAATTGAGAAAGAGTGACCTTCTTCTCTTATTAGATTAAATTTTCAGAAAAAAGAGAACTTTAATTCTTTAATGATATTCGTTTACGACACTGAGTTAGGAGAGAAACGAGAAAATGGCATGGTTTTTGCACTTTTGCATGGTTTTGTCGGCAGGGGAAGATAAATTTTGCAATTTGGAAACACGGTTTATGAGAGAAAAGTCTGTTGAGTAGATTTCCCACTAGTAATAATATCGAGTTCTTGTGGCGGGAGTATACTCCCCAGAGTCTGATAACTCTGGATGCGGTTCCACACGGTAGATTGAACGAGAGTCTATGTTTTCTCTTGTAGCAAATACGCAGCGAACATGTCGGTATCTTTCACTTCCACTGGCCACTTCGCTACCTGTTCAGTCTGCTGCGACTAAGGAACTTATAAGAGGAGCGTTCCACTCGCCGAATTTAATTTCAAAAAGTGAGTCCGCCCCTACACAGTCAAAACCCATGAAAGTGATTTTCAGTACGTGGGTCAGTTTTAAAATGATAATTTGGATGCCGGCTATGTGCCAAAACAAGGCCATTTGATCGTTGCCATAGAGAATGAGATCTTATTGATACGTCGATATTAGCCTTGTGGGCGGACATCGTAGGAACGGGTACGAACGAGCGGATGCGATAGGGAGAGGTAAGGTACGCTATTACCCTAGACCTAGATAGTGAAGATAGACCACTACTGTGGCGAATGCCGGAGATGAATTGTTCCAACAAGCGAGACAACTTCACTTCTAATTCTAATTCATCATATGAAGCTTACAGAAACAGCTGTTAAACAGCATCTTCTAAGCGAAAAGGTTGTTTAGGGTGGATAATCCAAATACAAATAGTAGGGCGTAGGGGCAAAATAGTCGGCATTACCGTTAGGTAGTTTACTGACTCGAGCGTATGCGAGAGGGTGATTTCACTGCGACTGCCAAGGAGCAAACCAAAAGTGGTACTCGACCGGAGAGAGAGGGGTGAGATCGGCAAACCGTATCCAAGCGCTAGTCGCAGCAGACGGAAGCATTGGAAGCACATGCGCTTATTAGGGCGAGCAGATCAAATGGCCTTGTTTTTGCACTTTTCCCTTGTTTTGCCGGTAAGGGCAGATAGCTTTTTTTCAATTCGGGTGCCCTTCTCCTCCTGAAAAAGAGGTTGAGTCGTTTTTACCACTAGGGATGAGAACTTTTTTTCAATTCGGGTGCCCTTCTCCTCCTTAAAAGTCAGTTGCAGTTGCATGGTTTTGACTATGACTATATAGGCGGACTACTTTTTTCTATTTTCAAAGTCCATCTCCTACTGAAAACTCAGTTGAAAGGTTTTCCTTATATAGGTTTCTTAAAAAAAGCAATTATCAAAGTCACTTTAGTACTGAAAATAGCTTGCATAGCTTTTTACCGGGGTTTCTTACTTTTTTGAATTTGAAAACAGACTTTAGTACTGAAAATAGCGTTAGTAGATTTCGCCCATATAGGTTTCTTACTTTTGAGAATTTGCAATTCGAAGGGCAGTTTTCTTCTCCTAGGGGTCGAGACATTTTCATACTGGGACCCTTCTTCTTGTTTATATGCGAGACATTTTCATCCCTAAGGGGCACGCCTTAGACCTATTCTATTAGTATGGGACCGCCAGTTACGCTTCTCGCCAAGCTCACCTCTGATTCTTATCGCCCAAGAAGTCTTGTGGATAGAGAATGTTTAAGAGACTCCCCATTCTTATGTCTTATGGGCTCAGTCTTAAGAAGTGGTTACTGAAGCAATGATAAGAAGAAAGAAAGTCGAGCTACTCATATGGGAGAAGGAGAGGTACGAAGTCCGCTTCCACCGGCTCTGTAATGATCTACCACCTCGGATATAGACTCAAGTAAAGACGTCTTGCCCATAGCATAGAGTGAGCTGTAAAGGGTGATCTTTTCATGTAATGTATTCTCGCGTTAAAGTCAGTAAACTACCTCCCAACCAGGAATTCATCTCTTTGAAAGTTGAGTCCGATCTTGCAATCGTCTGTACTACTACAGGGACTGGCTTCTCTATCTCAATCTTACTAGGCACCTTTGTTGCTGCTTTGACACATAGCATGTAGTTCAGGTTTATATCATATTTAATAAATATGATTAAGAAATAGCGATATAGAGCTCTTCTATACATCTGTCAGATCAAGCTTCCTGACTAACCTCCCACCACGTATATCTAACCCGAACTATCTTTGTCTTTCGTTCCTAAGCGCCAGGAGTCTCCTAAACGCCCTACAGATCGAAGTCTGAAGGTTAGACATTGAGTACCGCTTCGGGCTTGTTCCTCTCCTTCTAGTCGAGTCATTTCATACCTCTCCTTTTAGTCGAGTGAGTAAACTCCCTTGGCAGTAGCTTGAGTGAGTAAACAAGATCTTGCCGGGTTCGAGTGCTAGCGAAGAGTCAACCGCAGCCTAATCTTTGTCGTCAATGGTGGTAGGTAGAGTCTTAATAGACTATGAAACATATTATCATATAAAACATATTATCATATAATAATATGTGAACTAGTGAACTCTAGAAGTGCATTTAACGAATTCTAAGAACTGGAGTCTTACGCTTACGCACCTAAACGCCGGCTTGACCAACCATAATGACCTGCATCTCCACGACGACCTGCGCAATGGAAGTATCCAACCAAAACGACCTTTTCGCTTATATGATGCGAATTCTATCTTTATGTCTCCACTAGCTTAACTAATAGCTTATGAGATTGAGTTTTAGCGCTGTTTAACCGCCTTCAAAGTCTGCTGTAGTCATATGACATATGAGATATGATTATATGCTTCTTTCTAGCTATCTAATTGTCTTTAAACAGACTGAAGCTCTGTAGCTAACGAGTGAGTCAATATCAGTCTTCTCTACGGGCACTTTAGACATACTGACTGGTAGCGCTAACCTATGGCCCAAGATCAAACTCTTAGCTTTGCACTCTCAGTGTCCCATAGAGACCTTATGAGATACAGTTATAGGAGCGTAGCTATTCGACCTTAGGTATGCAGTGTCTCTCCCAATAGGTCTGAAAGAACTCTACCGCTAGGTGGAGGGAGAGGGAGAGGATCGCTGTTTAACTTCAGTTTCACACAGCTCAAGTCATATGACAGCGTATTAATTATTCTTTAGTTAGTCTACCTTGAAAACAGTTCTTTTAGTACGCAAGATGAAAATTCTTAGAACACAAATGAGATTAAGAATGCCATCATCAGAGCAAATAAGGCTATAGCTTCTGTTAAAGCAAATCCTAGGATAGCATATCCAAAGAGCTGCTTCGCAAGTGACGGATTTCTCGCCACTGAATGAATCAAGGCGCTAAAGACATTTCCAATCCCCACAGCTGCACCTGCTAAAGCAATGGTAGCTGCTCCTGCACCAATAAGTTTTGCTCCTTCTAACATGTAAGATAGAGTAATTCTATGCTTTTAAAGATATATAAGTCTATATAATAATGAGTGATTGTGGCGAGACTCTTCTAACTCTGGTTGCATACCTAAGATATAGAACTTACACAGGATCTATAAAAGCATCTGAGTTCCTGCTTAGGCTTTTAACAATTTTTACATAGCTCATAGCATAACATACCTAGACTGGTGTCTTGTGTTAACCGATCGCTTAATTCGTGAGGTTCAATTCGCATCTGGCAGACGGTTACTATTATTCGCTTAATACGATCTCGGTTCACACCTCGCGACATCACATCGACGCATCTCGCGATGGAACCCATAGCATAGAAAAAGCCTCGTCACACCGTCAGAACAAACTTCCTACACAATGTCGCTATCTCGGGAAAGGTCCCACAAACAACGCCATACCGTCGCAATCTCGTCGCATCCCTACAACGCCGCGTCGCGATTAACATCATTTATTAACATCTCGGGTATTAACAATTCGGGCATCCCAAAGACCGCGTCACGTCGTGATAACTCATAACATCATATATTGACATATCGTGACATACCGCCGCGATACCCACCAGGGAGTGACTCACTTGCTAAGTCTCATCCTAAGTAATAATAATCATACAAGACTATCATTCGACTACCATACTCGTCGCGTACCATACCATACCATTCGAGTACCATACTCGTCGCGAGGAACACAACGAACAGGTCGCTACCATACTAGTCGCGCACCATACTAGTCGCGTGCCATACCATTCGCGAGGAACACAACGATTACGGTATGGTGTATTAACTTCTGTTATTTGAAAAGAAGGTGAAATCAGTATTAATATTATTTAAATTAGGAGTGGAAAAAGTCAAAATTGCTGCCACCTTTGTTTTTTACTTGTTAGAATCAGTTAAATTTGACCAAAGTATATGATTAAATTAGTTTTTCAATAGCTGAAATTATTTTCGGATTATTTTGGTTTGGGATAAGATAGCTTTTAGTTTGGTTTATTTTATGGTTGGAACTTTTGTGAATGGAGTATTATGACTCTCACTCCGGGGTAAACCGTAACGCCGTTTTTTTTTCTCGTTTTTGTTTGATATTCGATAAAGGTACTTTTTATTTAAGGGTTTTTTGTCAGACACTATCTTACATTTAAGCCAACTTGTGAGGTACTACCTTACATTTTATTTTTTGCGAAAAACTACCTTACATTTTTAAAATCTTGTACAACACTACCAAACACCATTTTGCCGTTAAATCTAACCATTGACCGTCATTGACTAACTACAACTTCTTCTAACTCTTTAGAATGTAGTTTTTCCTCCATTTTTAATTAAGTTTTCACTCAATTGCTTACATTAGTTGCTCTCTAATACTCAATTATTTGTCCCCTTATTCTTCACTCCTCTTTTTCAGTTTTCTTTTTTCGTTTTCTTCCTCGGTTTCTTTAATTAGTGAATAGTCATCCGCTTCATTGTCAAAGACGCATAAATGTCGATGTGGAATTCCACGGCGTACCAAACGTCATTGACCTTTCAAGCTCACTAACCCACACCAAAATTGGCTCCTCATTTTAAGGACCTTCCATTCCCAAATATGCATAAATGTCAGTTTTGAAGTTAAAGAAGGTAAAGAAGTTAACAAAATCTTCAAGTTTGAAGAACTTGAGAATGGGTTGGATAACTTATGAGGAAAAAACATTTGAAAATGACATTAGGGTTTATGTTTGTGTTAGTAATTGTGTAATACGGTAATTTAAGGGTTTCAAACTTGCTATATACTAACTCACACTGAAATTGGTGTCAATTGCACAACACAAGTTTAGTTTCAAGCTTCATACTAAGGTCTTGAAGATGAAAAAAAAAAAAGAATTCATGGTTTTAATGATGATTTTGGTATTTGTATGTGGGTTAATTAAATTAGCGAGGAAGATGAAAAGAGAAAATTAGAATAGATTGAAGAGGGAAATCAGAAAAATGGGGTTAAAATGAATGAAAATAGCTTGGGGAAGAAGAGTCATCAGTCAATGATGGTCAACGGTTAGATTTAACGGCAAAATTGTGTTTGGTAGTGTTCTACAAGATTTTGAAAATGTAAGGTAGTTCTTTACAAAAAATAAAATGTAAGGTAGTATCTCACAAATTGGCTTAAATACAAGGTAGTGTCTGACAAAAAACCCTTTATTTAATTTCTAAACTAATAAGGGTTTTTTGTCAGACACTACCTTAAATATAGGACGACTTGTGAGGAACTACCTTACATTTATTTTTTTTGCGAGGAACTACCTTACATTTCTCAGAGTTTGTGAGACACTACCAATTAACGAATTCTATTAATTTTTGGATGTTTACCGTCAATGACTAACTGAAAATCACTAACTTTTTCATTATCCTCTTATTACCCCTCATATTCTTCCCTCCTTAACTCATTACACTATTACCCAAATTTGCATCCCAAAAAAAACACTTTTACCCAAATTAAAACCCTATTTTTTTTTTTTCAATTTTAACTTCTATAATTGCAAAGTACACATAATTATGTTTATTAATTGTCATTGTTGTTGAAAGATTATTAAGAACTACAAGTGTTAAGTGCCGATTAGTAATAATTTTTAGTTTAGCTCGTAACTTTCAATTATTTTTTCAATTTTGAAATTTCATGTAAATAAGTAACTATTCCTACATTGTTATTTGCTACATAAATTAAAATTTTTAAGTTAAAAACATTTTTCAAATATTTTTGATTTTGAGTAAATAGTTTTATTACTTTGTTAATATATGGTTGTATTTGAAATTTAAAATTTCTCAAATATAACAAAAAAAAAATGAGGACAAAATAGCATAAACTTTAGTGTGAAAATCCATATTTCCTTTTTACCTTATCAATTCATATTGAAAATGACATACAATTGTGAGTAAAAATTGTATTTGAAACTTAATTAACTATACTTATGTTTCTTTGATTGAAGAATAGGGTTAATTTCGAATTAAGAAATGAAAGTTGAAATGAAGAGTATGAACACCTTCAAAAGGGGTTATTAGGGGAAGAAATGAAGGAAGTTAGTTATTAGGTTAAGAATTTTTCGTTAGTCATTGACGGTATACATCCAAAAATTAACGGAATTTGTTAATTGGTAGTGTCTCACAAACTTTGAGAAATGTAAGGTAGTTCTTCACAAAAAAATAAATGTAAGGTAGTTCCTCACAAGTCGTCCTATATGTAAGGTAGTGTCTGACAAAAAACTCAACTAATAAATATAAAATTAATATGAATACTGAAAAGGAAACTTTTGTAGATCAAAAGTTTAATACGGGTTCAAACCTTTTGTTCTTAAATAGATATTTTATACAAAAAAAAAAAAATTGAATTTTAAATAATAAAAAAGATTTTTTATTTGTCTATCTATCTATAGGTTAGTTTATGTTTCATCAAACCTATTTAATATTGATTAATATTGAACTCAATATGTCATATAAGAATACTTTTTCGTTTTCTATTGACAATTTTACCCAAAAAAATAAAAATAAATTCGAACATAAGATTTACAACTACAAAATACTTTAAACATTTTGTTTTGATAAAACAAAAAGATAAACATTTTCAATAATTTTTGATCAAACCCCCGAAAATTTGACTTCCCAAAAGGTAAACGGGAGGAACAAAGTGGGAAGGCGGGAGTATTAATTATTAAATATAAGCTTATAAGATTTTTTTTTTTTTTTTGCCAGCTGGACAGAGTCTTCGATTACTTTTGCATCACCGACCTAGCAAGGTTGTGTGCAACTGTATTCTCAGACCTAGGACGGAAAGTAAACGAAAGACAATGGAAATACTTAGCTAAAGATAACAAATCTAAAAAGACGATAGAAAGAGCGTGATCAGCTTCCTGCGGTTGACGTAGTTGTTGAACAATCTTGAGACAGTCCGTGTAGACCACCAGATGAAGGAACTTTTCCTTGATTGCCCACCTTAACGCTTCCCTAATACCTACAAACTTACGCGCAGTGTCGATTCCACACGGAAAATATAAGATTTTCTAAACTTGGATTGACCATTATCCGTAATCCACCTGCGTGGCTTTGCCATCCTTTTGCCAAGTTGCGTCCACTGCAAGGAGTAGTGATCTTCACGGTGGATGACCCCATCAAAAGTAGTATTGGGTTGTCATTTGGGTTCACAAGCATTTGGTACATCTGTTCCCATGGTTGAGGAGAGGTGTTGACTTTTATCCCTTTTAGCTTTTTCCGCCTCTACCGCATCAAGCGTTAGATTTTTGTAAGCAAAAATATAATCTTTCGATAGACATATCTTCTTACTATATCTTGCCGCATTCCTTGCGATCCAGATAGTCCACAGGATTCCCAAAAAGTGAGTCTGCCTCCAGTTTAGGTCATTCCCCTCTTTCTTATCTTCTCCTCCCAGGAAAGATAACCAGTTGTAGATCCATTCTTGTATACTACAGCATTCCCTCTCAAAAATCCTGATACCTAAGATGCTTCCAAACCACAAATTCTTAACAAAGATACAGTTTCTGAAAAGGTGATCGTAAGTCTCCAATACATCCTTATCTTGACATAAAACACAGCCGTTCATCATCTCTATGTTTCTTCTCTGGAATTTCTCCTCAAGTGGTAGGCACGAGTTCAAGATTCTCCATAGCAGTAGTTTCCATTTTCCTGATGCTGGTAGCCTCCACAGTTTCTTAAAGAAATCTCTAAACCTCACCTCCCCCCTTTCTGTGTCCCTCTTAGTCAATTTACCTTCCAGATGTGCTTCAAGAGCGATCCCATAGCCTGATTTGGTATCAAAAGTACCCGAACTATTCCTGTGCCAGAAAAAGAAGTCGTTACTTCTTTCCAAGGTTAAGGGTATTGATACTATCTTATTTACCCAATCCTTGGTGAAGATCTCCTCCATGATGTTTTTGTTCCAACTTCCTCCCTCGACTGTCAAAGCTCCCACCTTCCAATTCGATATAGGGTTGTGGTCGATGTTCGTTTTTGGAATCGGGATAGTCGCTTGGACCCATTTGTCACTCCATAAACTGACCTCTGAATTCCACCCAACTTTCCTGATAGGGCTTAGTCGTATCACCTTATCAAAATAAACCTACAAAACAACTAACTAGTAGCTAGCAGCAAGCAGGGTCGAAATCCACAGAGAAACGGTGTAATCAGAAGTCTACCTAGATGAACTTAGGTTATTTCAAAGGGTACTAATCAAATATAAGAGAACTAAACTAAGCGAGTAATAAAAAGGTAAAAGTATAAGGGAGAAAGATTAGGGCATCGGGTTCATTATGACATCAATTCAGGAACTCAACTCAATAAGAAATAACAATCAATTGAAGCTATGCAAGTGACTAGGTTTAAGAATACGCTGTCTCGAGTCAATATTAACCTTAAGCAGATTTAGCGGGCTCTCGCAACTTACTAAACCTAACTCATCAAATACGCGTAAGTCTAGTTTCAATTAGGGTTTCGATCTTAAATCAAAACTACCAAGATTCAATTCAATTTAGGCGTCCCTAAGTTCAATTGATAATATAAACGCGTAGGAAGAAATCAACTTGCACAAGTTCAATCAATTAAGCAGTTAAAACATATTCCTGAACCAAATATCACAAATTCCCCTAAACCCTAACAAGAATTTAGCTATGCATAACTGAGATCAAATCAAACCAAGAAATAATAAGCATGATGAGTAAATAAGAACAATTAAAGATAAACCTGAAATTAATCTTGAAATAAAGGTTAAATCTTGAACAAATCTTGATAAGTAAACTAAACTAAGTTTTAGAGAATTTTAGAGAGATAAACTAAAACTAAACAGTAAAATAAAGCATGAACTATTTAATTCGTCCTAAAAGTCTTTATATACAAGTTTCCAAAAACCAATTCGATTAAAATCAAAACCCGCAGAAAAATAGCTTGGTAGACCGCCACGGCGTGTGGACCGGCAAGACTCTTCTTGGGCCGGGCCTTAGCTTCGTCATTAATTGCTCGTGTTTCGTTTGCGCCTTGATCTAATGCGTCTTTTATTCTTATCCCGAGCTCCCGTATAAGCTCGAGCTTGGTCTTGAGGTCTCGGTACTCGTACGTGCTCAACTTGACTCGGGTTTTGGCTCAGGACCGCCAAAACCTGCAAAATATAAATAGGAACAACAGTACCGCAGTATATAGCAAATAGCTCATAGAACAATAATGATCTCGACTAAAAGTAAGCTAAATGCAACTAAACCGGGGGCAAATAATCTATATAAAATGCACACATCAAACTCCTCCAAACCAAACCTTTGCTTGTCCTCAAGCAAACTACCCAAACATAGCACATAATCACGAGGACAAACTAGTACAGGAAATCGCAACTCAGAGTCACAAGCATCGTCGCCTCATACAAAAGTGAATCAAATCAAGATTGCTTCCTCTTCAATAAATTGAAGAGTTAGGAGCAAACTAAACAAATAAAAGACAATGAACATTATAACGTAAACTCCATGCAAAGACTTTCGACCGTATGCATCCACTAAAACGCTGAGACTATAAATAATCTCACAAACATCGACACTAGGAAAACTACTCGAACTAAGCATGTCGTTACCCAAAATGTCTCAAAATCACATCGAGCAAGGTTTCCAAGGGTTGTAATGTTAGGCTCGGGTTAAGAGGGTAAAAAGGTGGTAAATGCATTTGGAAATGTGGAGCTCAATGGCTTAACAGCTGCATCAAAATCTAACTCACATATGCAACAAAACTTCCTCCTCAACCGCATATCCAAATAAATCACAATTCCCGCATAAGAATGATAAATCATCGCTTCCAACTTAACACTTCCGATCTTTTATTAAATAACATATATACAACCAACTCTTTCTTTTGTTTTTCTGTTCTTTTCTTCTTTTTTTTTTCTTTTTCGGATTTGTTTTTTGAGTTGAAATATGATCGGGTATAACCTTGAAACATGTAGAGAAGCGCATAATTAACGGGACTACTTGCATAACAACAACCCATAACTCCAACTCACATAATAGGCAATCACGGACTCGACCCACTTTTTTCCCAACCAAAAACTTCGTGATAACTCAAGATCCCTAATACAACTGATCAGCCCGGGTAAGATAATTCTGGAAAGTAGCTCATAATATATATAATGTGTCTCAAGAAAAACAGGCTACAAAGGCTAGGACGGGCTTCAAATAAGGGACCTAAGTCTAAAGGGTAGAAAAGTAGGCCATTTGGCTATGTGGAGTTAAAATTATATCGTAACCAAAAACAAGTACCTTTTCGTGCAATGCTCGATCATTTAAGAACAAGTAGGTTCAAACAATGACATAAATTCATGTTTTTATTTCACTAGTACGAGTATATACAATGTTAAGTGGATGGGTAGTCTAAGAAACGCGCCCCGTCTACGTCACATGTCCCTATGTCAAATACAAGTCAGTCTACTCAAATCACCTCAAGGATGAAAGGAAAGGGTAAGCAAAGCATATCAAATCAACACAATCAAGAAACTCAACTAAGCGACTAAGAGCGTATCTCAAAAGACACTAAAGCTAATCCTGCACAAAAGGTTTCTAAGACGACCAAAAAGAACGCAAAAGACTCGTATTTTTGTATTTTTTGAAATTTTTTAATTTTTTGAATTTTTTAATAAAGCACACAAAATAACAATGCAACTAAAGAGCGCGAAAGTCGCTTCCTCCCCCAAACCAGAATCACACATTGCCCTCAATGTGAAAAATAGCATAACCACAAGTAGCAGAAAAGGACAAATAATATATGGGGTAAGGAAAATAAAGCGAGGAAAATAGAGTAGAGGGTAAAGAAAGCTCACATTATCAAGAAGAAGCTCCCAAACCGAAGCGAAGCATGGAGTGCGGCTAAGAATCCACGAATATGCTCCAAATCAGTCCAGCTATGAAGTACTTCGGGTGAAATAACCAAAAGGGCATAATGTACGAAAAACAATGTATAGGAGGAGGGGGTCACGGTTCAGACCGGCGGTCGGCCTACTACTGGTACCGAATCCTAAAAATTTTCGTATTTGTTTCTGCTGTCCATTTCTTGTTGCGGCCCCGGTCCCAGCCCGGCAGCCTGGTGGCCGGCTGGGGTGCCTATACGGGAGCACTTCTCAAAAATTCTAACTATAAACAGTCATTAAATACCTGCGCTCTAAACCAAATTATTAGACCCTCGTCCTCACGCGCTCATAAAACTAATAAAAGTTCGCAAACCAATCAAACAAAAGTACAATTATTACAACGTCATCGGGTTGCCTCCCGGAAGCGCTGGTTTATACGGTCTCGCACGACCTTCTTCACAGCTCTAGTCAACTCAAATAATCATGCCAATGTCGCTGACCATTCGCGACCGCCTCGCTCGTGGTAATACCGTCAGTACGCCACAAAATTCTACCTTCTCGAGGTAGATCATCAAGAATCAGCACACATGGGATTCCTTCTCTTAATGGCTCACCATATCTCCCCTGCGCTCCTGGCGACTCGACCGTAGGACGTCCACCTCCATCGCTAGCATCATAAATGTCGGTTTCCAACAGCTTTCGCGCCCCCAAACCAACCTTGCAGCCATTCTTCGACGAACCTGCACAAAGGGAGACAACAGAAAAGACCTCCAAAGTGTCTCCAATAGAGTGAGACGGAGGTATAACATCAATAGCACTAACCGACTCTAACTGCATAGGCGACCGCGGTGTATCCGACTGGGTAAAAACCAACTTCTCACCCCCTACCGTGAAAGTCAGCGTCCCATTACCCACATCTATAAGTGCGCCCGCGGTGTGTAAGAAGGGTCTCCCTAAGATAACCAGGATATGAGAATCCTCGAGAATATCAAGTACAATAAAATTTACGGGGATAAAGAACTTTCCAACCCGTACTGGGACGTCTTCTAACACGCCTAGAGGTGTCCTAACTGAACGGTCAGCCATCTGCATAGACATAAAGGTACATCCTAAGGTAGTCATGTTAAGCT
The DNA here is from genome assembly GCA_023091065.1 of Dianthus caryophyllus. NCBI lineage: Eukaryota > Viridiplantae > Streptophyta > Magnoliopsida > Caryophyllales > Caryophyllaceae > Dianthus > Dianthus caryophyllus. The sequence goes on from JALGRB010000016.1 coordinate 1,154,923, forward strand.
TCTTACAGATGGAATAGGGGATCACACTCACGCTAGCTCCTAAGTCACAAAGGGCGTTGTCAATAGTATGGGTGCCTATAGCACAAGGTATAGAAAAACTGCCGGGGTCCTTCAGCTTAGGGGGAGGGTTACCCTGCAGAAAACTACTACATTCCCCTGTAAAAGCGACTATCTCAACCTCATCCAAGGACCGCTTCCTAGTCAAAACCTCCTTCATAAATTTAGCATAGGCAGGAACTTCTCGAATTAAATCAATAAAAGGAACGTTTACCTGCAGGTTCTTGACGATCTCGAAAAATTTACTAAAGTGGGAATCCACCTTAGCTTGACGAACACGTCCGGGAAAAGGAAGCTTAATCTGAATTTCCGGAGCCTTGTCCTTAGAAACATCTCCCGAGTGTTCTTTGCGGTATTTCGCTCTGTTATTGGCCGATCCCCGGCCAGGTTCTTGCCGATCGATCGGCTTGCGATGCCGCCGTCTTCGGCCTCGGTTGTCGTCCAGTCGTCACCCCCATCACCTCCAGCAGCTTCTCTACTCACCTTTTCCGACCCGGGCATCGCAGGACCATCATAAGCTCGCCCACTACGCAACTGTATGGCATTCACATGCTCAACATTCTTCGATTGATCACCCTGCGGAGGTAGTTGACTTTTTTGACGGGTTGCCTGCGATGTAGCAATTTGGGCAACCTGCGTCTCGAGATGCTTGACGTCCTGATTTGTCTCCATCTGCATTTTCTGCATGGCCATCATCATAGTGCGCATCTCAGCTAGAGGGTCACTCGTGACTGGAGGTGGTCGCGGCGCAGGAACATAGGATGAATTATAAGCTGGCGGACCCGAATTACCACCTCGAAAAGGTGGAGGAACATAAGATTGCGAACCCGGATTCAACACGTTCTGACTTCGATACGAGAAATTAGGATGATTACGCATCCCCTCATTATATGTGTTCGAATACGGGTTGCCCTGCTGAGATTGGAACGCGTGAACCTGCTCCATCGATGTACGACAATCCTGAAAATAATGTCCATGTTCCCCGCAATGCTCACAAACCGGGGTGGGTGGAGTAAAGTGATGCCCTACCGCATTAACTTCATACACAGGTTTAGAAGATGAACCTGTGACCTTGGCCTGAATACCTGTAATTTGTTGAGACATTTGGCTCAGTTGAGCCTCCAACCGCGTCATTGCGTCGACCTCGTACTTCCCACCTTTCGTGGGTCCCCTCGGCTTAGCGTATTGGGCGCTATGAACCGCCATATCCTCGATCAGTTGCCAAGCCTTATCATCGTCGACGTTATACGTGAACCTTCCCCCTGCCGCTGAGTCTAAAATCTGCCTCGACTCGTCACTCAACCCGTTGTAGAACGTAACAACCAAATACCATTCGTCCAAATTGTGATGTGGACAATCCCGTGTGTATTGCTTATAACGCTCCCAAGCCTCGCTCAAATTTTCCATCGAAGACTGACGGAAACTCGTAATCTGACTGCGGAGAAGGGCAGTTTTCTCCGGAGGAAAGAACTTGTTGTAGAACGCTAGGACCAGAGAGTCCCAATCAGTAACCCCGGCGGCGGTTCTATCAAGAGCTGTCAACCACTGCTTAGCTTGATCCCGTAGAGAGAAGGGAAAAAGCATCTCACGCAACTGAGCCTGCGTGATACCCGTCGTCTTCATAGTAGAACAATAGTCACAAAAAGTAACAATGTGACTGTGCGGGTCTTCAGTAGCAGCACCCCCAAACTGACTCCTCTCGATTAGCCCAATTAGTACGGGCGGAATGGAGTAATTAGCATTGATCTCAGGTCCCGGGGTGCCCTTTGGAATCTGCGTCGCCTTAAGCTTAGAATGATCAGCTAGCTTCGGCATGATTACTGGTGGCGCAGAATCAGTAGTATCTGTAACAAGTGGGTTGTCCTCTTCGCAGGACGATTGCTCCGTACAAGATTCCTCGTTCGAAGTTTCCACAATCTCACGTTCGTAGGCCTCAGCGATCTCTTTGAAGAAATTACGCGTCCGGTGTAAAGTACGCTCAGGTTCAGGATCAAAAGGGATTAAACCTGAAGGTGACCTGCGCATAAATAACTCAAAGAAAACGGTGAGAACGGTCTCAAGGAACTAGTGTTCCCTAAGACAAGAGAGAAATAAACCTAAACTAAGCAAACAATCTAGCTAACTAAACCGTTTCCCCGGCAACGGCGCCAAATTTGACAGGGCTTAGTTTGTATCACCTTATCAAAATAAACCTACAAAACAACTAACTAGTAGCTAGCAGCAAGCAGGGTCGAAATCCACAGAGGAACGGTGTAATCAGAAGTCTACCTAGTTGAACTTAGGTTATTTCAAAGGGTAATAATCAAATATAAGAGAACTAAACTAAGCGAGTAATAAAAAGGTAAAAGTATAAGGGAGAAAGATTAGGGCATCGGGTTCATTATGACATCAATTCAAGAACTCAACTCAATAAGAAATAACAATCAATTGAAACTATGCAAGTGACTAGGTTTAAGAATACGCTGTCTCGAGTCAATATTAACCTTAAGCAGATTTAGCGGGCTCTCGCAACTTACTAAACCTAACTCATCAAATACGCGTAAGTCTAGTTTCAATTAGGGTTTCGATCTTAAATCAAAACTACCAAGATTCAATTCAATTTAGGCGTCCCTAAGTTCAATTGATAATTTAAACGCGTAGGAAGAAATCAACTTGCACAAGTTCAATCAATTAAGCAGTTAAAACATATTCCTGAACCAAATATCACAAATTTCCCTAAACCCTAACAAGAATTTAGCTATGCATAACTGAGATCAAATCAAACCAAGAAATAATAAGCATGATGAGTAAATAAGAACAATTAAAGATAAACCTGAAATTAATCTTGAAATAAAGGTTGAATCTTGAACAAATCTTGATAAGTAAACTAAACTAAGTTTTAGAGAATTTTAGAGAGATAAACTAAAACTAAAACTAAGCAGTAAAATAAAGCATGACCTATTTAATTCGTCCTAAAAGTCTTTATATACAAGTTTCCAAAAACCAATTCGATTAAAATCAAAACCCGCAGAAAAATAGCTCTGGGCCGGCCGACCGGCCGCCGGCGTGGCTGGACCGGCCGGCACCCTCTTCTTGGGCCGGGCCTTAGCTTCGTCATTAATTGCTCGTGTTTCGTTTGGGCCTTGATCTAATGCGTCTTTTATTCTTATCCCGAGCTCCCGTATAAGCTCGAGCTTGGTCTTGAGGTCTCGGTACTCGTACGTGCTCAACTTGACTCGGGTTTTGGCTCAGGACCGCCAAAACCTGCAAAATATAAATAGGAACAGCAGTACTGCAGTATATAGTAAATAGCTCATAGAACAATAATGTTCTCGACTAAAAGTAAGCTAAATGCAACTAAACCGGGGGCAAATAATCTATATAAACTGCACACATCATTTCCATACTAAATTAGGTTTTAGCAGCTCCCAGCCCCACATGATGCCTTTCCACATCCAAGATCCCTTAGAAGATGAGCCTCCTTCAATCGAAGGTAGTTCACGGAACGTGCAACCATATTTGGCTGTGAAGATACGAGAGAGAAGAGTGTCCCTGCACGTGAGGATTCTCCAGGTCTGCTTAGCTAGCATTGCCTGATTAAGGCATGAGATGTTACGGATACCAAGTCCCCCTCTAGACTTAAGAAGGTTCATACTACCCCAATGGATGCTTCTTGATTCTTTCGTTCCTACCCACCAAAAATGCGCTAAAATAGAGTTAATCTTCTAAGCTAAACTTACCGGTATTTTAAATACCGATAGAAAGTACACAGACAAAGAGGATAGGATTGATTGAATTAAGGTAAGCCTTCCTGCTGGCGACAGGAATATGCCATTCCACGACGTAATTCAGCTTTTGATATTGTCTATGAGGAAGTTGAAATCTTTTGTCTTGGAGCTACCGAACGTCATGGGTGCGCCTAAGTATCTCCCCATTCCCCCAGAAGGTCTAACATTAAAGTCTCTGAGGCTAGATTGAATCAGATTCAGGTTGTAGCTCGGACTGAAGCAGATGCTAGATTTCCCATTATTAACTCTTTGTCCAGAGGCCTCACAGTAGACATCGAGAATGTCTTTAAGGCAATTGATTGCATCACTATTTCCTTGGATAAAAAATAGCGAGTCATCTGCGAAGAAGAGGTGCGAGATCTCGGGTGCTTCTCTACCTATTTTGATTCCTTTTAGTCCTCTTAACTCTTGCGCCCTTAGCATATTTTGAGATAGCACTTCTGTACAGAGTACAAATAGATAGGGTGAAAAGGGGTCCCATTGTTTGAAAGAGCTTCATGAACATCCATTGATCATTAGGTCGTATGAAACTTAAGTGACACATTCCATGATGAGGGATATCCAAGACGTTGGAAAACCCATTTTTGACAGGGTCAACCTCAAAAAGTTCCAGCTTAGTCTGTCATACGCCTTGCTCATGTCAATTTTTAACGCTAATCTCCATTCCTTCCCTGTTCTGTGTGAATTAACCGCTTTCATCACCTCTTGTGCAATCAACGAGTTGCAAGTTCCTCCTCGTTAGATATTATTTTAGGGGCAAACTTGGATAGTTCTTGGTATTTCTCGGTGTATGCCTGCAGAGACATATCACCCTGGTTCAAGTTTCGGAACTCCTCCTCCTTCTCCCATCTTAACTCTTCTCCAAAGTATTTGTTCTCCAAAAGAATCTTGAACTCGCTCCAATTATAGATCCTTAGGGGGAAAGTAGATCTGATCAGGCGCCACCAGCTGTTGGCTTCCCCCTTGAGATAGTATGCAACCACATTCACCTTCTCATTAGGCGGTGTCTTGCTCAGCTCTAATAGTTTCTCCATCTCCTCAACCCATTCTGTCAAGACGGTGGGGTTGACGGAGCCTGAGTATGTCTGAGGTCTATGTTTCGAGAACCTCTCAAATGCAGATTGGTGGTTACAGCCACCCTGATACTGGTGGGCATTCTGAGCAATCTTCACGATCAAGGCCCTCAAGCCTCTTCTTCTTGCCTCCTCTTCGATAAATTGTTGGTCGAGGTCATTGTTGGGAATACCGCTTGCGACCATTCGAAAAATATTACACTGTATGAATTTGAGTAGTTCCAAATGATAGACACGTTATAAATGCAAGGTAAAATAACATTTCATTGATAATGTAAAAGGGTTTACATCAAAAAGTTACACAGCTTCCTAATACATTCTCTATGAAATGAACTACGATGAAATTTAAATACATAGTTCAGCAAAATAACATAGGAGTTCAGATACATTCTCTAATGATATGAAATTGAATCGAGAATATCAAAAAGTTAGTCATCGGTACTATGCGAAGTACGAATAACGAGACTCCTCCTCTGCAAAGCTATACTTATACTTTACAGCATAAGTCATGTCGCTCAAGCCCAGCTTGAAATGCTCCCAACTCAGGTAGTAGTCACCCTCGAGAATAGCTGGGGAGCGTAGTCGTCTCCACCAAGCTTTGGCCTCTTCGTCAAGGCAAGCAGCTGCTAGGGAGGTTTTCCATTCCTCTCTAACTGAGTGTTCCAGGAACCTCGCATTCATGCCCCTGATCCATGAGTAAAGTGTACCATCAACTCCCTCAAAGGTATCGGGTTTACTCTGCATAAATGCCTCGATCACGTCGGTCTTCTCTGAGGATCGGCGAAGGTGATCAGGAACTCGATGCTCCATGTAGGGAGTCTTGAGAGCCCTAGTCTTCCAGTTAATTCTCGAATTCTTCGAGTCTTGCAATCTCTTCCACGTTTTCATTTTCTGACGTCGCGCGTATGCCGCAACAGCTCTCTTACGAGCTTTCTCCTCCAGGTCCACTCCACGTGTCTCCTATCGCGAGGTGGTCATGTCTGAAATAAGTAGAGGGAAATAACTTGAATGAGATTTCGAATTTATAGACATGTACTCAAAATTTTAAAATGATGAGCTATGAAAAACACACGGCTCTTGAGGTGCTGACTAGTGCTATACAGCAGTCTGTGGGAAGAATTGTAACACCCCGTGTTAATTTAATTCAATATTTAGCTATCAATTTCTAATTTCAAATCCTAAATCAAATCCTAACCTTTTAACCTTCCAAAATCTCTATTTTTGCACAACTTGTGTTTTGTAAAATTTATCGACTTCTTTAAGACTTTTTAAAATTTTTGAATAATGAAATAAATATTTTAGTCTTAGAATTTAAAAGTAGAAATATTTCGAAAAATCGTCAAACGCGCACACATTAACTTTTATCGCTTTTGACGCCCGACTTTTTAAAACTGACCAAATTCGAGGAAAACATTTTAAAACACAAAATAGACAAATTCTACACTAAATAGTAATGTAAGACTTAATTTGGTGAGTTGAATATTTTGGTCCCCTAATTTCATTTAATTAAACTTTATATTTCATTAAAAACCAAAACATATCTAATTCATTTAACCTAACATCTTACTAACATCATTTTCATAATTCACAAGTGCAAAAATACACCCTTATTTCCTCCAAAATTGCCGAGTATACTCCCTCCATTTCTCCTTTCATTTTCTTCCATTTTATTTCTAAAACACACTAAATAAAACACTAAATATTACTCTATTAATTCCTAGTCTTATTTAGCTATTTAGTGGGTGATTGAAGCTTACTAATTCGGGTTTATTTTTGAAGGTGAAGACGGGTATTTGGGTGAAGACTTAGACCTAGATAATATCGTTGATCCGGACAACCAATAAACTTACCGATCGAAGGTGACTAACTATGTCTTATATTATCTTTTTAGTAAATTAATTTGTTTTGTTATTATAATTTTATGAGTATGAAAATTATGTTAAATATGTTAAACATCACTTATATGTACTTGTGTGTTTAGGTGTTGTATAATAAAATGATAATAACTAAATAATATACTAAATAGATTATTGTAGTAATTTTGTTCTATGTTTAGTTAAATTAATTTTGAGCATTTTTAATTTATGTTCATATGATTTTTATGTTTAGTTATGTTTTATTTAAGTAGTAATGTTATATAAAAATTTTGTGAAATATTAAAAATGAGTTTAAAGTGATTAAAATCGAAAATGAAAATTATATATATATATTACATATACACGGCATTTACCCTTTTTCTTAATATATTTTCACTTTTAATTTTTGTAAATTATTTGTAGAGTTAAGTTAGTATAAAATGAATATTCCTATAAAAAAAAAAACTAAATTAGGAAAACAAATTATAAATTATCAAAATCGGTATTAGTGTTCTTGAGTTTTAGTTTGATCTTCATGTGTGTTCATATGATATTCATGTTGATGTTCATCATTATTGTTCATTTTGATCTTGTTTTAAATTATGTTTGTTAATAATTTGTGTTTATGTTTAGTTGTTGTTTTTATATATTGTTAGTATTATACTATAAATCAACTTAAACATTATAAATCATTTAGATTAAAAAGTTAGAAATTTAAAGTGTTGAAAAACACTATTCATAAATATAAATGAAATTGTTAGTAAATTTCATTATAGTTTAAATCGTTTTAGTATAATTAGAATAATTAAAATATAAAGACTTTAAGCTAAAAACCGATAAAATCGAAAAATGAAAATTTAGAACTACCCTAGCTTGCTCACGGCATTTACATGTTTTTAGGGTTAAATTTTGCTTTTATCACTTTTTAGTTTATTGTTAATATAATTTAATTATTAGTTAATAAGTTAGAATTAAGAAATTACAAGAAATAAATCAATTTTGACATATATATTATATCACACGACATATACATTTAAAATTGACTAAATTTGACTAAAATGAAATTATCACTAAGTCACTAAAGTTAAATAGTAATTAGAATTGAATTTTTGTATAAATCGATTTAGTTATAAACAAAATATTATAAACCGATAAAAATATGTAACCGTTATAAAAATGAACTAAATCGTGTGTTACTGCCTTTGCTATTTGGACTGTTGATCTTGGACTTACGGACTTAAATGAATCATCCACGATACTATTATTTTTAAAATGAAAATCGCTAAATTTAGTTAATAGACGACTAAATTTAATTAAGTCTCATTTTAAAATGAATATCATTATCACTTTTTACAAATTGAACTTAACATTTTTAAAACTAATATTTTAAAATGAAAATCATTATCACTTTATACAAAATGAACTTAACGTTTTTGAAACTAGACTTTTAGATATTTTCAAAAATCACTAAATACAAACCGAACTTAACGTTTTTAAAACTAGACTTTTGAAATATTTTCAAAAATCACTAAGTACAAAACGAACCTAACGACTTTGAAACTAGAATTTTTGTACTTAGCAAATAAAATGAAATTTTAGTTTATACTTAGGAAATATATTAATATATATGAATACGTATAAAAATACGTTTAAATATAAAATACGTACAAGTATAGGAATACGTATAAGTATAAAAATACGTATAGAATACGAAGTATAAAAATACGAATCATTATAAAAATCATTATAAAATACTGAAGTATAAAAATACGAATACATTATAAAAATCATTATAAAATACGATGAATAGTGACCAATGAATAGTGTCAAGTGAATAGTGATTTATGAATAGTAAAAAGTGAATAGTGAAATACTGAAAATAATTGAAAATTTTACTAAGTATAGAAAATTTAAAATAAAGAAGTAAATAACCTAAAGTGTTTGAAAAACACATAAATAAAATTGGACATACTAATAAACGTTTCAATTTAGAAACTTGAAAACGTTAATAATTAACAACACTTCAAATAATAAACGAACGTGTTATGTGATCATATGAAACCTACAAATACTTAAACGTTTGACGATGAGACTAGGAGAGTCTAGAAACATGTGATATGTAATATCAAATAAATAATAAATCATGAGTATGTTTAAATAAAAGGTCAAGCTTGGGCCTCAGATAAGGGAACGTCAATCGTGAGTGAAGTGGGGTTAAGATAGTCTTGTCGCGGTCGCCATTGCCGGACAAGATAATTGAATATGCCAAGGCTTTTGTCTCAGGCTTTAGGAAATAGTCGTTTTATCCTGAGTTAAGGTGCTCTATGATTAGCATAGCCCATTCTTAAATTGGATACTAGTGTACATGTACTAGACTAGGGTTTTATTCCTATTTCGCTAAAGTTAACAGAGCATCCGTGCCGATTTGGGCGATTATAGCGGTGGTCTCCTTGCGGTGTTTCGTTCTTAGTGGGCGCGACACTAGCATTCGTTCTTGCCACATGTAAAGATCACTTGACGAGATTGTATCTGAAGTTCGAATCATTTCGAACACTAGAGGATGAGATGCAAGTATTATAGTATTCGGCGTGGTTTACGAGTCGAGTAAGTCTCTGCACTATGGAAGTGAGATGCAATCGATCAGAGTACAAAGACCTACTCAGTGGTCAGGCTCGTAAGCAGTATGTGTTGTGTGTTGTTTGATTAAATGAGAACGAGTGTGTACCATCTTCGAAAATTAAAGACCACAAGTTTCTGAAGTGAATCGAGTCTGCATGATAAGAATAATACGATACGTATGTATGTATGCGATCTGATATCGCTTTGTAATCTTGCTGATATGTTGTGATACTATGGCTATGATATTATATGTTATTTGCTTTCATAACTGAATATCATGCTTACATGATTTATCGCTTTAACCGCATGCTTATGATGACATATATGTCTTTACATGCTAATTGTATTAAGCATGTTTATGTTTTATCATAATGTTATGTTTATAAAGCGATAATATTAAACCAAAGTAATTGAAATCGAGGGTAAGTATGAGCATAGCTAGTCACCGTCAGCTCAATGCATCCCCATCGATTTATTGTGCAGGTAATCATGGACCTAAGTGGATTTTGGGCCGGGGCCATGCAATGTTTTTACGCTTTACTTTATGTCTTTTACAGAGATTTGTAATATATAAGACGCTACTCTTTTAAATTTCCGTATTACGTAGTTGTTTTATTCAACTCTTGAATTACGATGTAACATTTTGGGTTTTATGTATAATTAATAACGCTGGTTTAAGACTTAATTAATTTCCGCCTTAGTAATTAAAGTCGACGAAAAACCAGGTTGTTACAGTTGGTATCAGAGCTGACTCGTGACCGTAACATGAATTGCCTAATGCGATTTATGTTTACCTAACGAGAGACACCTGGGCCAGACATTCATATTGTATGTCAGGCATAGACTAATAGGATCAAATAATAAATTAGATTTTTCTTTTATTAGATCACTTAAATAATAAACTTCAAATCGCTTTAAAGTGTGAGGATGGGTAGAAATCTTAAGGACTGACCATAGACTTAGGATTTTTAAATATAACAAACTACTTCCCTCAAAATAAAATACACTAACTCGCGTATGCTTGCTATTTGCTGAAGTGACTAATTTAAACTAACAACTATCCTCGGATATAAAATCAAAATAATAATTCAACTCCCGAGGATTGAAGCATCGAAGGAAGTACCAGACGGCACGGAGCGAGGACATCTGTTAAATCATAATTAATCCCATAGAAATACATTCCCTCTCTCCTACCTTTTTCATTCATACCAAGAAAATGTACAAGATACATTTTTAAATCCTAAAACCGATGTGACCAACAATTACATCTCAATGAAATAAAATACCTAACTTCTGTGCTTACTTGCATGACTACTGTCATCACTTCTATTTTCAAGTAAATTCTATCAATGTCAAGCATGCTATCTAACGCCTTGCAAGACTAATGAATTTCTTCGCTTCCCTATTCTTTCAGAATGGCTGCAGCTCCAATGACAGACGAGGAAAGACACCTCCTGGCAGAAGAATCTTTGATCCGTTTGGCAGAAATAGCCACGGATAACGCAAACCGCCAACATCATCCAAGCGCGTTTGATCGTGTTTCACGTCATCGACCACAAGAATACTCGGGTTCAAATAACCCTATCGATCTCACGAACTGGCTTGAAGAGATGAAAAAGCTAATGGACCTGAGCAGGACACCTCCTGAGGATAGGGTCAACATAGCCGCCTATTACCTGAAGGCCGAGGCTAATGACTGGTGGAACGTGATCAAGACTAATGAACCTGACACCACGTTCACCTGGTACGAATTCGTCGAGAAGATCAAGGGGAAGTACTTTGGGTATGAGCTCCGATGTCAGAAGGAAGAGGAGTTCATAAGTCTTAAGATGGGAGACATGACACTCCAGGAATACACCGAGAAATTTCAACAACCGCCAAATTTGGGGCTGCGATTGCTCCCAACGATAGAGCCATGACACAGAGGTACCTGCGCAACATGTCCGCAAGTATGCGTACTCATATGAGCAGCAACACCTACACCACCTTTGCTGCAGCATATGAATGTGCGTGCAGGGTCTGGGCTTCCATACAATCGGAAGAGGCTGAAAAGAAGAAGAAGAGGGTATTTGTGCCTTCCGTATCACCGTCGAGCTTCATTCAGAAGCCGAACTACCAACGCCCGAATCAACAGAGGCCAAATTTTCAGAGACCTGCGTTCCAGAACAGGGTTCCTACTGGGAACAACGAGAGAGCCATGATAGCAGGAAGGGCTCCTCAACCAAGGGCTGCACCGGGGAATTGTTCTATATGCAACAAGGCGCGTCATGAAGGGAAACAATGTAATGGACAACCAATTACTTGTTACCGTTGTAAACTGGTAGGGCACAAGGCGAATGCATGCCCTAATGCTCCGAGACCAACACCTGTTGCGGGAGTACCACAATCTGTAGTGGTACAGGGTCGAGTTTATGTGCTCACGGAGGCTGAGGCAGAGGAGTCACCTGAGGCTGACGTCATCACTGGTATTTTTCTTATAAACTCTGTAAACGCTGTTGTTTTGTTTGACACTGGGGCATCCTTGTCCTTTATATCTTCTAAGTTTGTTTCAAAGGCTAATCTCACAAAATACGAATCAATCAACGCAAATATTTCGTTACCAAACGGAAAAATTTTCAAATGCTCCAAAATTTTCAAAGAAACTCCAATCACAATCCACAAAACAATCTTTCCTTCCGACCTCATTCTTTTTGACATGCCGGAGTTCGACGTCATTCTGGGGATCGATTGGTTGACTAAGTATCATGCGTTGTTCGAGTGCCGAGATCGGAAAATTCGCTTGAAGCATCCTACAGGGACTAGAGTCACGTATCAGAAGACTTCGCCAATTAAGGGGGCGAAAATCATCTCCATGTTACAACTACAGCGGCTAGAAAGAAAAGGACACCAAGTGTACCTATGCAGCGTTAATGAAGTCAAGGAAAGCGTGGATATCGAAGGTATTCACGTAGTACGGGAATTCCCTGACGTTTTCCCAGACGACTTACCAGGCTTGCCGCCTGCACGTGATGTTGAATTCTCTATCGACCTTGTGCCAGGCACTGCTCCTATCTCAAAGGCACCCTATAGGATGGCAACGGTAGAACTACAGGAATTAAAGAAACAACTGGAAGAAATGATTGAAAAGGGTTTCATACGACCAAGTGTCTCGCCTTGGGGAGCACCGGTCCTCTTTGTGAAGAAGAAGGATGGCAGTATGAGGCTGTGCATCGACTACAGGGAATTGAACAAGGTGACCATTAAGAACCGCTACCCTTTGCCAAGAATTGACGACCTCTTTGATCAACTAAAAGGAGCGGGAGTGTTTTCTAAGATCGACCTGAGGTCAGGTTACCACCAGATTGCAGTAAGGGAGTCAGACATCCAAAAGACTGCTTTCAGAAGCAGATACGGTCACTATGAGTTTAAGGTCATGCCTTTCGGTTTGACAAACGCACCAGCAGTGTTCATGGATCAAATGAACAGAACCTTCCACGAGTACTTGGACATCTGCGTGGTAGTTTTCATTGACGATATCCTGATCTACTCCAAGACTGGGGCAGAACACGAGGAACACCTCCGTATCATTTTGGGGATACTAAGAGAGTATAAGTGGTATGCTAAATTTTCCAAGTGCGAGTTTTGGCTCGAGAAGGTTGCATTCTTGGGCCACGTCATCTCAAAGGACGGAGTGATGGTAGATCCTGCAAAGATCGACGCAGTGAAGGAATGGAAGGCTCCTACAAATATAACTGAAATACGCAGCTTCCTAGGATTGGCAGGATACTACAGAAGGTTTGTTCCAGACTTCTCCAAAGTAGCACGACCTATGACCAAGCTGCTACAAAAGGAATCCAAGTTCATATGGAGCGATGAGTGCGAGAATGCGTTCCAGGAACTCAAGACAAGGCTTACCACAGCACCCGTCTTAGCTCTTCCTACGGATGGAGACGAGTATGAAGTCTACAGTGACGCCTCACTGAATGGCCTGGGTTGTGTACTGATGCAACAAGGGAAGGTCATAGCTTATGCGTCAAGGCAGTTAAAGGTTCATGAACGAAACTACCCAACTCATGACCTAGAATTAGCAGCTGTGGTGTTTGCCCTGAAAATCTGGCGTCATTACCTCTACGGAGTGAGTATCAAATTTTACACAGACCACAAAAGCCTGAAATATATCTTTACGCAGAAGGAACTCAACATGAGGCAACGCCGGTGGTTAGAACTGATCAAGGACTACAAAATTGAACTACTGTACCACGAGGGTAAGGCAAACGTCGTTCTTGTGGCGCTCTGAGTAGAAAGACTACGCATACCCTTAGCAACATTTGGGAAATTCCGGCTGGTATTGTCAGAGACTTCAAAAGAATGAATTTAGAGTTGGTTCAGTCTGATGATGCCGATTTAAACGCAATGATCGCAGAGCCGGAGTTATATCACGAGATTAGAGCTCTACAATGGGAGGATGAGGAACTCGTGAAAATCAGAAGAGAAATTCCTTCAGGAAACCGAGAAGGGTTTGAGATTAAACCTGACAAGAGTTTGAGATTCAAGGAAAGGTGGTGTGTGCCTGACGTACCTGTGTTGAAAAGAAAGATCCTCGACGAGGCACATAGTACCCGATACTCCATACATCCTGGGTCTGATAAAATGTACCAAGACTTAAAGCTGAGGTTCTGGTGGGTAGGAATGAAAGCAGAGATTGCGGAATACGTTGCAAAGTGCCTAATCTGCCAGAAAGTGAAATTCGAGCATCAACGACCTGGGGGACTACTACAACCCTTGGACATTCCATTGGGAAAGTGGGATTCCATTTCCATGGATTTTATAACAGGTTTACCAAGGACTCATAAAGGAAATAATGCAATTTGGGTAATAGTGGACCGCCTGACCAAATCGGCCCATTTCCTACCAATCAAAGATACTTGGAGCCTTGAAGAGCTAGCTAAGGCTTATGAGAAAGAGGTGATTCGACTACACGGTGTACCGCTGGACATTATCTCGGACAGGGATCCGAGATTCACCTCACATTTTTGGGACAAACTCCAGGCAGCGTTGGGAAGCCAACTGAAGATGAGCACCGCTTTCCACCCTGCGACCGATGGACAAACTGAGCGAACTATCCAAACGGTCGAGCACATGCTCAGGGCATGTGCCTTAGAATTCAACGAGAATTGGGAGAAAAGTCTACCTTTGATTGAATTCTCCTACAACAATAGCTTCCATGCAAGCTTAGGTTGTGCCCCATTTGAGGCACTCTACGGGAGGAAGTGTCGTAGCCCAGTCTGTTGGGACGATGCTAGTGATAACGTGGGTACAGGACCAGAGGTTATTCAAGACCAGATTGAACACATCAAAATCATTCGTGAACGGCTACAAGCGGCCCAAGACCGTCAGAAGATGTATGCTAACAAGCATCGCCGACCTATTGAGTTCGAAGTCGGCGATCATGTGTTCTTGAAAGTATCACCCATGAAGGGGGTTCGACGTTTCGGATTGAAAGGGAAACTGAGTCCTAAGTACGTTGGACCATACGAAGTACTTGAAAGAATTGGTGAGGTAGCTTATCGCCTAGCACTACCCCCCAATTTATCCAAGGTTCACAACGTGTTCCACGTTTCTCAACTAAGGAGATACAGGAGTGACCCAAGTCATATCATTACTCCGGACGTAATCGCAGTTGAGCCTAACTTGCTATACTCAGAAAGGCCTGTCAAGATTCTAGCACGAGAAACCATAGTGCTGAGGCGGAAGACGGTTCCTTTAGTGAAGGTGCTATGGAAGGGTCAATTGACCGAACAAGCAACTTGGGAGACCGAGGCCTCTATGAAGGAAAAATATCCCGAGCTGTTTATCTCAGGTGAAAATCCTATTCTTCATTCAAGTTTCGGGACGAAACTTTTCTAAGGGGGGAGGTTTGTAACACCCCGTGTTAATTTAATTCAATATTTAGCTATCAATTTCTAATTTCAAATCCTAAATCAAATCCTAACCTTTTAACCTTCCAAAATCTCTATTTTTGCACAACTTGTGTTTTGTAAAATTTATCGACTTCTTTAAGACTTTTTAAAATTTTTGAATAATGAAATAAATATTTTAGTCTTAGAATTTAAAAGTAGAAATATTTCGAAAAATCGTCAAACGCGCACACATTAACTTTTATCGCTTTTGACGCCCGACTTTTTAAAACTGACCAAATACGAGGAAAACATTTTAAAACACAAAATAGACAAATTCTACACTAAATAGTAATGTAAGACTTAATTTGGTGAGTTGAATATTTTGGTCCCCTAATTTCATTTAATTAAACTTTATATTTCATTAAAAACCAAAACATATCTAATTCATTTAACCTAACATCTTACTAACATCATTTTCATAATTCACAAGTGCAAAAATACACCCTTATTTCCTCCAAAATTGCCGAGTATACTCCCTCCATTTCTCCTTTCATTTTCTTCCATTTTATTTCTAAAACACACTAAATAAAACACTAAATATTACTCTATTAATTCCTAGTCTTATTTAGCTATTTAGTGGGTGATTGAAGCTCACTAATTCGGGTTTATTTTTGAAGGTGAAGACGGGTATTTGGGTGAAGACTTAGACCTAGATAATATCGTTGATCCGGACAACCAATAAACTTACCGATCGAAGGTGACTAACTATGTCTTATATTATCTTTTTAGTAAATTAATTTGTTTTGTTATTATAATTTTATGAGTATGAAAATTATGTTAAATATGTTAAACATCACTTATATGTACTTGTGTGTTTAGGTGTTGTATAATAAAATGATAATAACTAAATAATATACTAAATAGATTATTGTAGTAATTTTGTTCTATGTTTAGTTAAATTAATTTTGAGCATTTTTAATTTATGTTCATATGATTTTTATGTTTAGTTATGTTTTATTTAAGTAGTAATGTTATATAAAAATTTTGTGAAATATTAAAAATGAGTTTAAAGTGATTAAAATCGAAAATGAAAATTATATATATATATTACATATACACGGCATTTACCCTTTTTTTTAATATATTTTCACTTTTAATTTTTGTAAATTATTTGTAGAGTTAAGTTAGTATAAAATGAATATTCCTATAAAAAAAAAAACTAAATTAGGAAAACAAATTATAAATTATCAAAATCGGTATTAGTGTTCTTGAGTTTTAGTTTGATCTTCATGTGTGTTCATATGATATTCATGTTGATGTTCATCATTATTGTTCATTTTGATCTTGTTTTAAATTATGTTTGTTAATAATTTGTGTTTATGTTTAGTTGTTGTTTTTATATATTGTTAGTATTATACTATAAATCAACTTAAACATTATAAATCATTTAGATTAAAAAGTTAGAAATTTAAAGTGTTGAAAAACACTATTCATAAATATAAATGAAATTGTTAGTAAATTTCATTATAGTTTAAATCGTTTTAGTATAATTAGAATAATTAAAATATAAAGACTTTAAGCTAAAAACCGATAAAATCGAAAAATGAAAATTTAGAACTACCCTAGCTTGCTCACGGCATTTACATGTTTTTAGGGTTAAATTTTGCTTTTATCACTTTTTAGTTTATTGTTAATATAATTTAATTATTAGTTAATAAGTTAGAATTAAGAAATTAAAAGAAATAAATCAATTTTGACATATATATTATATCACACGACATATACATTTAAAATTGACTAAATTTGACTAAAATGAAATTATCACTAAGTCACTAAAGTTAAATAGTAATTAGAATTGAATTTTTGTATAAATCGATTTAGTTATAAACAAAATATTATAAACCGATAAAAATATGTAACCGTTATAAAAATGAACTAAATCGTGTGTTACTGCCTTTGCTATTTGGACTGTTGATCTTGGACTTACGGACTTAAATGAATCATCCACGATACTATTATTTTTAAAATGAAAATCGCTAAATTTAGTTAATGTATCTACTAAATTTAATTAAGTCTCATTTTAAAATGAATATCATTATCACTTTTTACAAATTGAACTTAACATTTTTAAAACTAATATTTTAAAATGAAAATCATTATCACTTTATACAAAATGAACTTAACGTTTTTGAAACTAGACTTTTAGATATTTTCAAAAATTACTAAATACAAACCGAACTTAACGTTTTTAAAACTAGACTTTTGAAATATTTTCAAAAATCACTAAGTACAAAACGAACCTAACGACTTTGAAACTAGAATTTTTGTACTTAGCAAATAAAATGAAATTTTAGTTTATACTTAGGAAATATATTAATATATATGAATACGTATAAAAATACGTTTAAATATAAAATACGTACAAGTATAGGAATACGTATAAGTATAAAAATACGTATAGAATACGAAGTATAAAAATACGAATACGTATAAAATACGAAGTATAAAAAATACGAATACGTATAAAAATACGTATAAAATACGATGAATAGTGACCAATGAATAGTGTCAAGTGAATAGTGATTTATGAATAGTAAAAAGTGAATAGTGAAATACTGAAAATAATTGAAAATTTTACTAAGTATAGAAAATTTAAAATAAAGAAGTAAATAACCTAAAGTGTTTGAAAAACACATAAATAAAATTGGACATACTAATAAACGTTTCAATTTAGAAACTTGAAAACGTTAATAATTAACAACACTTCAAATAATAAACGAACGTGTTATGTGATCATATGAAACCTACAAATACTTAAACGTTTGACGATGAGACTAGGAGAGTCTAGAAACATGTGATATGTAATATCAAATAAATAATAAATCATGAGTATGTTTAAATAAAAGGTCAAGCTTGGGCCTCAGATAAGGGAACGTCAATCGTGAGTGAAGTGGGGTTAAGATAGTCTTGTAGCGGTCGCCATTGCCGTACAAGATAATTGAATATGCCAAGGCTTTTGTCTCAGGCTTTAGGAAATAGTCGTTTTATCCTGAGTTAAGGTGCTCTATGATTAGCATAGCTCATTCTTAAATTGGATACTAGTGTACATGTACTAGACTAGGGTTTTATTCCCCTATTTCGCTAAAGTTAACAGGGCATCCGTGCCGATTTGGGCGATTATAGCGGTGGTCTCCTTGCGGTGTTTCGTTCTTAGTGGGCGCGACACTAGCATTCGTTCTTGCCACATGTAAAGATCACTTGACGAGATTGTATCTGAAGTTCGAATCATTTCGAACACTAGAGGATGAGATGCAAGTATTATAGTATTCGGCGTGGTTTACGAGTCGAGTAAGTCTCTGCACTATGGAAGTGAGATGCAATCGATCAGAGTACAAAGACCTACTCAGTGGTCAGGCTCGTAAGCAGTATGTGTTGTGTGTTGTTTGATTAAATGAGAACGAGTGTGTACCATCTTCGAAAATTAAAGACCACAAGTTTCTGAAGTGAATGGACTGTGGATGATTAGAATAATACGATCCGTATGTATGTATGCGATCTGATATCGCTTTGTAATCTTGCTGATATGTTGTGATACTATGGCTATGATATTATATGTTATTTGCTTTCATAACTGAATATCATGCTTACATGATTTATCGCTTTAACCGCATGCGTATTATGACATATATGTCTTTACATGCTAATTGTATTAAGCATGTTTATGTTTTATCATAATGTTATGTTTATAAAGCGATAATATTAAACCAAAGTAATTGAAATCGAGGGTAAGTATGAGCATAGCTAGTCAGCGTCAGCTCAATGCGCATCCCCCATCGCTTTATTGTGCAGGTAATCATGGGTAGGAAGTTTGGATTTTGGACGGGGCCATGCAATGTTTTTACGCTTTACTTTATGTCTTTTGCGAGAGATTTGTAATATATAAGACGCTACTCTTTTAAATTTCCGTACACAGAGTTGTTTTATTCAACTCTTGAATTACGATGTAACATTTTGGGTTTTATGTATAATTAATAACGCTGGTTTAAGACTTAATTAATTTCCGCCTTAGTAATTAAAGTCGACGAAAAACCAGGTTGTTACAAGAATGGGGTCTCCAATTCTCATAGACCCTGATCATGGCTAGTCTCTGTACATGGAATGTGAGGGGGCTCAATAGTCTAACTAAACAAAAGGATGTCAGGTGGCAGTTGCATCTCTTTGGGGTTGGACTATGTGGGCTCCTTGAAACGAGGGTAAAACCTCATGCTTATAATAAAGTAGCTGGTAGTTTTATAGATTGGTCTCTTACTACTAATAATGCTTGTCATCCTGGTGGTAGAATTTGGGTGCTGTGGAAGCCTCAACTGTTTGGGGTTTCTGTATTGAGTATGTCAGCTCAGTCTGTTCATTGTTCATGGTTCTTTTGGACTGTTGTGTATGCCTATAATGATGGTAAGAAGAGGGAGATTTTGTGGAGGGAATTGGAGAAGTGTCAGTATAGAGGGCCATGGGTGGTGACTGGGGATTTCAATAATGTCCTTTTTACCACTGAACGTCTTGGGACCGCTGTGTCTCTTAATGAGGTGCAGGAGTTTCATAGCTGTGTAGCTTATTGTAAACTACAAGACCTGAAGAGCATTGGTAAATTCTTCACTTGGAGTAATAAGCAGGAGGGGTTGGATAGAGTTTATAGTAAAATTGATAGGGTGCTTGTGAATGATTTGTGGATGATTCAATATGATGGATCCTATGCTGAGTTTAAACCTGAGGGATCCTATGATCATTGTCCTGGTCTGGTCTATCTTGATCAGGTCCAGGTAGCAAAGAAGGTGGCATTTAAGTTCTTTAACATGTGGGTGTCAGTTCCTCAATTCAAGGAGATTGTTCTAGAGGGCTGGAGAATGAAGGTTTCAGGGGTAAAGATGTATGTTGTCACTACTACAAAATTAGGCTATTGCAACACCACAAATATGTTGCAAAATGTCTTATAAATGTTGCCTTATACATTACGCAACACTTTTAAATGTGCTACTTAAAACTCCGTTACAATAGGTTAATGCAACATTTAATGCAACAATTCTGGATTAAAAGCAACACTTTGTAAAAGTGTTGCATGTGTTTGGAGTATGCAACACTTTTTTCTTGCAACACTTACATAAGAAGTTGCAACACTTTCAAAAAATAAAAGCAATGTGTCCTATGGGATTCGAACCCTGCACCTCTATGATATCAATTGACTACCCTCACCAACTACACCACCAAAATTTCATTATTTAAATATAGCGTTGTTTTAATTTATTTAAATTTTACTATGAAAGAAAGGCGACATTTTAGTATAATTGTAATTTAGTTTTTTAATATAAGAGATCGGTTGGGATTTGAGACGTTTTCTTTAATTTTGGAAAACGCTTACGCAATTTAACCGTTCTTTATTTGTTTAACTAATTCCCTTTTTTTTCTAATAGTGCATTTTGGGGGATTGACTTCTTTGATTAAGAGACTATCTATAATATATAATACTTAATTGGTCTCTTTGTTATTATATAAGACACCATTTATTTGGGATTATGGATTTCTTTGATAAAGAGACCATCTGTAATACTTAATCGGTTATTTATCAATTTAACCGTTCTTTATTTGTTTAACTAATTCCCTTTTTTTCTAATAGTGCATTTTGGGGGATTGACTTCTTTGATTAAGAGACTATCTATAATATATAATACTTAATTGGTCTCTTTGTTATTATATAAGACACCATTTATTTGGGATAATGGATTTCTTTGATAAAGAGACCATCTGTAATACTTAATCGGTTATTTATCAATTGTCTCGTTTCATCTTATCATTCAACGATTGCAACATTTAACTAAAGTAACACATTCTGTTTCTAAAATCGGCAACATTTAACAAAAGTGTTACAAAATGCACTCATACTTCGCAACATTTAACAAAAGTGTTGCAAAATGCACTCATATTTTTATAAAGTGTTGCATATTGTACCAAATTAGCAACACCTTTCCAAAAATGTTGCAATAGATTGGATAATGCATCATTTCTCCAAAAAGTGTTGCCAAGATAATAATTTTTGCCAAATTGCAACATTTATAAAGAGTGTTGCTCACAATGTGTTGCAATAGGTTCATTTTCTAGTAGTGTGTGGTACAGAAGCTAAAATTGCTGAAGCATCCTCTTAAGCAGTTGAGTAGAGGTATCTTGTCTGATGTTGAACAGAAGACCTCTATTGCTCTTCATGTGTTGCATGATATTCAAATGAAGCTGAATGATGATCCAGGGAATGTAGAGTTGGTTAAGTTGGAGAGGGAGGCTACTAATGCATATCTCCTACTGAACAAGGCTAAGAATAGTTTTCTGATG
The DNA here is from genome assembly GCA_023091065.1 of Dianthus caryophyllus. NCBI lineage: Eukaryota > Viridiplantae > Streptophyta > Magnoliopsida > Caryophyllales > Caryophyllaceae > Dianthus > Dianthus caryophyllus. The sequence goes on from JALGRB010000016.1 coordinate 1,176,549, forward strand.
CAGAAATCTAAACTTCAATGGTTGCAAGATGCTGATGAAAATTCAGCGTTTTTCCATAATGCTATAAGGGTGCGACAAAGTCAGAATAGGGTTATCAAGCTTGCTGATCACCTTGGTAGAATGGTAAATACACCACAAGACATAGCAAATGCTTTTTTGGTTTACTACCAACAACTTCTGGGAAGTGACAGGGCTGTGAAGCCTGTGGATCCTGCTGTGGTAAGGGAAGGTAGATTGGTATCAGTTGAACATAATAAGATGTTGCTGAAACCAGTCACAAAAGAAGAAATTAGGGAGGTGATTTTCTCTATTCCAGATTCTAAATCACCAGGTCCTGATGGCTATTCCAGTTTGTTTTTCAAAGAAGCTTGGGGAGTTATTGGGAATGATATATGTGATGCAGTCTTGGACTTTTTTGAACATGGTAGGATGTTGAAACAGGTGAATTGTACCACTCTTACTCTGATCCCTAAGGTCCAAATTCCTGAGAGTGTGTTAGAATTTAGACCAATTGCTTGTTGCAATGTGGTCTATAAGTGTATTGCAAAACTTTTATGTAACAGGCTTGGGGATGTTCTCCCTGATGTGGTTAGTGAGAACCAGAGTGCGTTTATTAAAGGAAGAATGATAGTTGACAATATCTTGATATGTCAAGATTTGGTGAGGCTGTATGAGAGGAAAACTTGCACCCCTAGATGCTTGATGAAAGTGGATCTAAGGAAGGCTTATGATACTATTGAATGGAAGTTTTTGGAAGAGATGATGAATTGCATGGGTTTTCATAGCTATTTTGTGAAGCTAGTTATGGAATGTGTGACTACAACTTCTTACTCTTTGAGCTTGAATGGTAGTTTGTTTGGCTTCTTTCAAGGGAAGAGAGGATTAAGGCAAGGGGATCCCTTGTCTCCCCTTTTGTTCACCCTTTGTATGGAATATCTTTCCAGGCTTTGTGTTAAAATAGGGCAGAAATCACAATTCCAATTTCATCCTTTATGTAAGGGTATGAGACTGAACCAATTGTGTTTTGCTGATGACCTCTTGTTATTTTGCAAGGGCAAGCCTGCTGCTGTCAGATGTCTGATGGATGGTATGGCCGAATTCTCTGAGTGTTCTGGTTTGTTTATGAACCCTGGGAAGTCTGCTTGTTACATGAATGGTGTAGGTGATGAGGACTTGGAAGCTATTCTAGCCATGACAGGAATGCAGAAAGGTACTTTGCCCTTTCGATATTTGGGAGTTCCAATATCAGCCAAGAGATTGAGTGTAGCAGATTGCAATGGTCTGGTTGAGAAGGTTTGTGACAGGATACGGTCCTGGGCTGCAAGGAAGTTATCTTACTCAGGCAGGTTAGTCTTGATACAATCTGTGTTGAGTAATTTGCACTCTTATTGGGCTACAATTTTTGTTCTCCCTGTGATGGTGATTAAAGAGATTGAAAAAGTTTGTCGACATTATTTATGGGATGGGACTGCTACATTTAAAAGGGTCCCTCCTGTAAGTTGGGATAAGATTTGTCAACCTAAGAAGTTTGGAGGGCTGGGAATTGTGCACTTTCAGGTCTGGAATGTTGCTTTGATGAGCAGATATGTGTGGTGGTTAGCTCAAAAGGCTGATCACTTATGGATTAAATGGGTGGACCATGTGTATCTGAAAGGGAAAGCTTTTTGGGACTATGAACCTACTGTAAATACAAGCTGGAGCTGGAGGAGAATATGTGGGTTGAAAGCAAGTCTGCAAGGTTTGGTTTGTGAGCAGCTGGGGAAGGGCAAAACTAGCATGACTGTTAGTGATGTCTACACGAGGCTGATGAATTTTCAAAATCCGGTTCCCTGGTACAAGGAGGTCTGGCTAAGGTATGGAGTTCCTAAACATTCCTTTATTATGTGGGTTTGCAAATGGCAGAGGTTAATGACACGGGAGAGACTGAAACGATTAGGCGTATGTGTTGAGGATGATTGTTGTATCTGTGGCTTAGCATGTGAATCACAACAACATCTTTTCTTTGAATGTCAGTTTAGTCAATTATGTTATAAGGGATGTCGAGAATGGTTGGGATTTCCTATTGTGAGGGCTGATCTACGCTGTGGTCGATGGCCTAGAAGCTCGAAGTTGATGAGACAGGTTCAATGGGCGTGTATCAGTGCGCTTTGCTATCACATTTGGAAAGCAAGGAATGAAGCATTACACAATGGTTTTGTTAGTCTCCCTAAATATGTTATCCGTTGTATCCAAATGGAACTTAGTGTGCGTGTCCAGAGGAGTTATAGTAACATTTCTATTTCGGATAAGGAGTGGCTTACGAGCAAAAGTCTATTGTAATGTATTGAAAATGAGATTGTAATTGGTGATTTTAATGATAATTACATTTTACCAAAAAAAAAACACACGGCTCGGTAGTAACATAACGTCTCCATATGTATAAATTCATATGGGTAAAATATTACATTCGGAAAATATAATACGTAAGTCCACACAACGTCACATCCGAAAATAAAACCCATAGCCGTTAGGAAAAGTGACGACATTAAGGTCGTTCTTAAGATAGTTAAAAGTCGGTTACATGTTCATTACAAGATGGAGTCGAAAGACCCTAAATATGATTAGAGACCCTGAAGAGTCTCCCAGATAGGAGGTCCCTCTCCCATATTGGAAGTATGGCGTCTGGCAGTGTAGGAAAGTCGCGTTCCCATTCTTGATTTGACAAGTTCTGGAGTAGTACGTCGTACTCCATCCACGCAGGTGGTTCCATCACCCTCTGAAGTGGAGTGCAGGGTGGTACATGCGGTCCATGTACAGTTCATAATCCAAGAGGAGTCGCCAACCTAGTGGTGACCAAAACTCGTCGTATGGATGAAAGCTCTCAATCAGAGTCAAACTGATGCCAATGTCCCTCGTGTGGTAGATCATGTTTGTCATGATTCCATGAGATTCCACGTATCGCTCTATGATGAGGGACTGGCGACGTATATACTCTCCTAGTGGCATCATCGGTGGACGTCGTGGTAGATCGTCACGTGAGTAGCGGAAGGACGTCATCCTAAGGGCCTTTGTCAGACTAGAGTTAGCCATTCGAGTTGATTGAAGTCCCCAATTAACAAAAAGGGATCGTTGAAGGATTGTATCCATGACTCAAGTTGGTTCCATACGTCAAGTCTAAGATCTTGATTTGGTTCACCGTAAACACAACATAAGTACCAAGAACGAAGAGCTACTTGATTAACATGGCAGATTACAAAATGTTTACATTTGGCTACAACGACGATAGAAACATTACTTTTCCAACCTAGCCAAAGACCACCACTAGCGCCTTCCGCATCTACTCCTTCAAAGTTGTTAAATCCATAGGGTCTACAAAACGATGAGACATGATCTACCCTACACTTAGTTTCGCTAAGGAAGACGAAATCGTAGCAATTATTTATTAACATCGCTCTCAGCTTGACGATTGTAGAGGCGAGCGGGTTATTAAGACCTCTTAAATTCCAAGATAATCCATTCATTCCTTGCTAGGAGGTTTTTCATGGCCAACCCCCCGAATCACCACCATCCCAAGCTGTGCTCTCCTCCGATTCTGACGACGAAACAATTATTTTTGTATCCACTCTCATGTGAAAGCTTCCCCCTCCACTGTTAGAACTGTCAGATGCCATTGCTCCCCTGCTACTTCCTTCCAGTTTAATCTTCTTGTAAGTGCCCTCAAGGTATATCCTGGACAACTCCTTAGTCTTGAGAAAATAATCTGGGACAAGAGCCAAGGCTGGATCCGTAACCGCTTTCCATTTCTTCACGTTCTTCTGCCAGTTAGAGTACTTAGAGAAGAAAGAATTCACCTCCTCTACCGGGTTTCTGTCCCACGTCTTCACAGTTGAGTCCATAGGTTCACCTCCCTTCAGATTTCCTTTGTCTGCAGCCCCTATCACCAGCCCCTTGTTCTTAGGTTCTTCTGTTCTGGTCTATTCACTCGGGACTTTCTTCTTCCCCTTATTCCTTTCTAGGTCAAAGATTAGCAGAGGAGTATGAAAGCTCTCCTCCATTACCTCCTTGCCCTTTTCCAAATTTACCTTTAAGCTTATAAGATGTCTTATACTATAAGAAAGAAAGCTCCTCAAGTTTTGAACATAAAACATGTAATTAACATTGAAACAATCGGGTTACCATAATTTAAAAGGTATTATTCAATTATACCCAATTTTTAATTCAATTGTTACTAATAAAGACGATTTTACCCCTGTCAAGTTTTCTTATAAAAAGTCTCGTAAACTACCTTAAGATTTATGAAGCTTTTGTTAAAATAAAGTTTAATATAAAATATTTAGCTTTTTCGTGTTGGGTAAAACTTATTTAGCAAAAAGAGTAACTCTTATTGAAGGTCGTCTAACAATTAGAAAATGTTAGACGGACTCATCAATCAAGGAGGTGTAATTAATGCATGACGGTCAACTATGAAAAACTCAATAGTTAAGAATGTTCTAATTCATGAAAAATAAAATCAAACAATGAATTAAAGCCCTTTTATGTTATCAAGAAAAATTATTATGTAACAACCTGGTTTTTCGTGACTTTAATTAAACTAAGGCGGAAAGATTAATTAAGTCTATATATTACAAAACCAGCTGTCATCGTATTACAACTCCATATATATAATATGAGTTTAAAGATAAACAGAGTATTCGATTACAAATCTCTCAAAGGCATACAAAATAAGATAAAACATCCCCAGCATTGAATAACGTTAGTCCTCCGGGTACCTGCATTAATTATCATTTTCTCGCATCACTCTTTCGATACATGCAATTCTAAACGTATGCAACATGGTAAATAAATAAATAAATAAATAAATAAAGCACATTGCAAGTAGGCAAGCAAAACATATAAGGAAACATGATGATTCACACATAAGCATAAATCAAACCATATAAATATAAAACCCGCATCAATAATCATTCTCAACATAGCACAACTCAATAATCAGGATCAAAAGTCCTTCATGCAAATACCAATCATAACAAGGAAATACATTCATCATACGTTAACTAATGAGTTTTCGTTAGTAAGACGGAAGCATGCAGACATAATCCGCCAAGAATAGCAATCAGCCAAGCAGAGTGGACAAGACTGAATTGCTAAAGATACCTAAGGTAATAAGGGCGATTCAATCAACTTGTCTAATGTATGCATACACTACCTATCGAGGATCATACGTATTCGCTATTCAAAAGGTATCACCGACGAAAAAGTTCGACTATCACCAGAGACGGGTACCCCCAGATGGGGCTGGTTTTTCCAATTACTATATATGGGCCCACGGAAATATCAAGGATGCCCCATCTTTGAAGTTGTATATACCGTGCCGAATAGCAATCTTAAGATTGTTAAATCGCCTTGGGCAACTCTGGGAGGGAGCCCAAGTCCCCATATACAGCTACCTCATTAACTTCGAATTTCAAGAGTCGCAACATGACGAACAATCCAAGTATTTTATTCAAGTAGCTCGTTTTCTCAAATTCTTATTTCCTCGTTCAATCGTAACATATGTAAATTCTGAAATTTAAATATATCGTCGATCTTTGTATAATGAAATTTTAGTTCTAGCAGTTCTTCAGGTAAACAGAACACATAGAAAAACTTAAATATTTATTTTGAGTCCGGTCGTAAATTTTAAATATTTTCACTATTCATTATTTTACTATTCATTATTTTACTATTCATCACGGTTACTATTCATCATTTTACTATTCATCGTATTTTTATACGTATTCGTATTTCGTATTTCTACGTATTTTTATACGTATTCATATTTTTATACTTCGTATTTATACGTATTTTTATACGTATGCGTATTTTTATACTTCGTATTTATACGTATTTTTATACGTATGCGTATTCTTATACTTCGTATTTATACGTATTTTTATAATGTATCGTGATTCTTATACTTGTATGTATTTTTATACTTGTACGTATTTTCATACTTTATACGTATTCCTATACTTAGGATATTCTACAAAACAATCTTTTATTTACTAAGTATAAAATTCTAGTTTCAAAGTCGTTAAGTTCGTTTTGTATTTAGTGATTTGAGAAATTATTTTAAAAGTAAAACTCGGTTAAATTTAGTCATATACTTAACTAAAATTTTAACGGTTTCAAATTTTAGTGACGCTGTCGTAGTTCATTTTAAATAGTCCATATGTCCAAATCCAAATTTAACCAAAGGTAGTAACACTCGAAATTGTTCATTTGAATACGTGTAACGTTTATTTTTATCGGTTTCGTCGATTCTTTTTATTAACGATTTGTTATACAATCTAATATAATCCTAATTACTATTAGATTTTAGTGACTAGGTGATAAATTCATTTTGATCAAAATTGACCCATTTTTAATAGTAAAACCGTGGCCCTCTATTTATTTTTAGCTATTTATTTTTTTTCATGTTTTTATTAATAATTCATTTCTTTAACTAATTAAATTACTTAAGTGATAAAAATAAAAAGTGACAAATTCATTTTAGGTCCAAAATTGAACCCTAAACCGTGGCACTTAACTACATAGGTGATTTATTTTCGTTTTCTAATTTATCGGTATTTGACTTAAAGTTTTTATATACTAATTATTTAAATTATACTAAAGTGATTTAACTAGTTTACAATTTTCACTAAACATTTTATTTCATTTATGAATAGTGTTTTTACTCACTTTCAATTTCTAACTTTCATATTTTAAGGATTTAGCTTATTTAACTTATATATTTAGTTTTGTATTTACTTATTAGTTATTAAAAACAATAATTAACAATACACATAACATATATTATAAATCAAAATGATTTAAAAACATCAAGAACACATGAAGGTATGAAGAACATATATGTTTTTCTAAAGAACACATTTAACACAAATTTTCATATGATTATATAATTTTCTCAAATTTTACCAACAAGTCTAATTTAACTAAACTAACATAACATATTATTTACAAAAATTAAAACTAAAAATTGGTCCAATTTAATGAAGAAAACCGTGGCCCTCTTATACACTTTCACAATTTTTATTTTTTGATTTTTATACTACTAATTCTATATCTAATTTCATTTATATTATATGTATAGTTAACAAAAGTGAAAATCATATATAACAACTTCAACAATTAAGTATAATTCATTTCACACACACATATTTATATTTCCATAAAATTCAAGGAAATGAACATCAACATGTAAACTATATTTTTAGTACTCATTTATTATAGTCTTTTAAACATATGATTAACAAAAATTAAAATGAAAAATTAGTCAAAAATAATGGGAAATGCCGTGTGAAATTTAGGTGGACAACAATTATTATTTTTCGATTTTTGTCTTCTAATTTAACATACAATACTTAGGTGACTTAATAATTTATGCATGCAATCAAAACATCACTTAGGAAAGTAACATGTATACAATTAGGTTTAGTGCTTAGCATTTATAGTGTGCGAGAGCACCTTAGCTTGATTAGGTTAGTGAAAAGAAAGTCTAGCAATTGTCGGGGTCTACGATGTTGTCGAATATGCTCAAGTCGATGCCTCCACCTTGCTCCTCGTCTTTGGATAATTAGTACATACAAATGAAAATAAGCAAGTTAGTAATTTATTTTAGCTAGCTAAACTATACTAAAAATTTTAAAGTGTAGTAGTATTTTTATGTTTAGGTGATGTATAAATTTTATTGATTTTGATTTATGTTCATAATTATTTATAAGCTAAAAGAGGAAGTGATTACTAATTTAAATGGTGGAGAATTAATTTAGGTGCTCTAAGAAAATTAAAGCAAGAAAATAAAAGTTTAAGGAAGAAAAAGAATTGTAGAAGATGAAGATCTTCAAGTAAGCTCAAGGAGGAAGATGAAGATTGCTCTTACATGTGTTTAGAGTAGTTTTTATTAGAGACAAAAGCCTTAGAAAGTTTCAAGTGTTTGTGTGTAATGAATGTGTAGTAGTGAATTGTATACTAGTGTAGTAGTAATGTATGTATTGTATTTGTGTATTAAAAATGTATAATCTTTAATTTTAATAAAGCAAATACAAGTGATGATGAAATGTAGGAGTGTAAGTAATATAGGGTGGCTTGTGTAAGAGAAGAATGGAAGAGGATAAGCCATGGTCATCCATGACCAAGAGTAGTCGGCCAAACCAACACAAGTGGGCTCGATTTTTCGTTTTTGAAATTTTCGATTTGCGCGTACGCGAAAAGTCTCGAAATAAAATATATGATCTAAAAAAAATGTTTCGAAGTAGGATTGAAAATAAAAATGAAAATAAACTTCAAAAAAAAATCAAAACAAAAATTGGGTTTAAAAATCCTCGCAACTTTGAATAAAAAATTTATTTGATCGAAATACTTATTTTTTTCGTTGAAGGTTATTGATTTAAATAATTATACTCAAACGTCAAAAAGTTTATCAGTTTAGACTTAGTGTGACTCATTATTTCAATATTTAGCGAAAGTGTTAGTTAAATAGAATCGAAATAGTAATTTGATATTAATATAATAAGATTTGTTAGTAATAACCAAAATAATTAAACCTTAACTAATTTAGTTAGATTTAGATTATGAGTAAGTATATTTGAAGAAGGATTAGGTGACTTAGTCACCCTTAAGTGGCTCGGCCACTTGGTCAACATTTGACCTCGATTTGCGTGACGAAATTTGTCGTTGAGAAATTTGTCGTCGATTCATCATTTGATTTATCGAGTTCGAATATGTAGAAATAAAGTTCAAATTCAAAGTATATCAAAATAGTTTTAGTTTAGGTGCGAGAAAAAAAATTGTAGTGCATTGTTTTAGGAATTAATTTAGCGAGATTGTCTAATTATTGATTTCCTAATTATGATTAGCTTAAATTAACACGGGGTGTTACAATCCTCCCCCCTTAAAGAAGTTTCGTCCCCGAAACTTAAAGTCATCTAGGTTATAAAGGTTACCTGTGCTAAACAGCTCCGGGTATTTTTCCTTCATTGACGCCTCGGTCTCACACGTTGCTTGTTCAGTTTTCTGACCTCTCTAGAGAACCTTGACCAAAGGTATCGACTTGCGTCATAAGAATTTGGTCTCCCTGGCTAGAATCTCAACTGGTTTCTCAAAGTAGAGCATGTTAGGCTCGATGGCGATCACATCGGGCGTAACAATGTGGCTAGGGTCGCTTCTGTTTCTCCTGAGTTGTGATACATGAAATACATTGTGTACTTTGGACAAGTTTGGCGGTAAGGCAAGTCGGTAAGCCACTTCGCCAATTCGATCAAGTATTTCGTAGGGTCCGATGTATTTCGGGCTAAGCTTTCCCTTCAGTCCAAAACGTCTCACCCCTTTCATGGGTGATACCTTCAAGAAGACCTTATCTCCACTGTTGATTTCAATAGGTCGACGGTGTTCGTTCGCATATTTCTTCTGTCGATCTTGAGCTGCTTGTAGTCGTTCTCGAATAATCTTTATGTGTCCGATCTGATCTTGTATAGCCTGGGGTCCAGTACCCACGTGGTCACTAGCGTCGTCCCAACAAACAGGACTGCGACATTTTCTCCCGTATGGTGCTTCAAAAGGAGCACATCCCAGGCTAGCGTGATAACTGTTGTTGTATGAGAACTCAACGAGGGGTAAACTCTTTTCCCAGTTTACGTTGAATTCCATCATACACGCTCTCAACATGTCCTCCAGTGTCTGGATAGTTCGCTCTATCTGACCGTCAGTTGCTGGATGAAAAGCGGTACTCATCTTCAATTTACTACCCAAAGCCTCTTGTAGTTTATTCCAGAAATGCGATGTAAACCTTGCGTCCCTGTCGGATATGATATCGAGGGGGACGCCGTGAAGTCGTATTACTTCCTTCTCATAAGCTTTGGCTAGTTCTTCTAATCCCCATGTTTCCTTGATCGGAACAAAGTGGGCCGCTTTAGTTAGACGGTCCACGATAACCCATATCGCATCTTTGCCGCTTGACGTCCTGGGTAACCCCATGATGAAATCCATCGATATGGAATCCCACTTCCCTTGGGGAATTTCCAACGGTTGGAGCAGTCCTCCTGGTCTCTGATGCTCAAATTTTACTTTCTGGCAAATCATACATCTGGCCACGTACTCGGCGATCTCCGCCTTCATCCTTATCCACCAGAAACGTAATTTCAGGTCCTTGTACATTTTATCTGAGCCAGGATGTACCGAATAGCGGGTACTATGTGCTTCGTCAAGAATTTTGCGCTTTAAGTCTTCATTGTTAGGTATGCACCATCTGCCAATGAAGCGTAGACTCCCGTCAGTGTAAATCTCAAACCCTTCTGTTCCTTCTAACGGAATTCTTTCCCTGATCTCTAACAATGCCGGGTCTTCCCACTGTAGTTCCCGAATGTCATGAAATAATTCTGGTTCTACCACCATTGCATTCAGTTCAACATCGTCGGACTGTACTAAATCCAAGTCCAATCTCCTTAAGTCCTGAACGATGTCCGATGGAATTTCCCAAATTTTGTTCAGTGAGTGTGAAGTCTTACGACTTAAAGCGTCAACTACGACATTCGCTTTGCCCCTCATGATAAAGCAGTTCAATTTTGTAATCTTTGATTAGTTCTAGCCACCTCCGTTGTCTCATATTCAGCTCTTTCTGTGTGAATATGTATTTTAAACTCTTGTGGTCAGTGTAGAACTTTATGCTGACACCGTAGAGATTGTGTCGCCAAATCTTCAATGCGAATACAACTGCCGCGAGTTCAAGGTCATGCGTCGGGTAATTCCTTTCATGTACCTTGAGTTGTCTGGATGCATAAGCGATCACCTTGCCCTGTTGCATTAGAACACACCCTAGTCCATTCAAGGATGCGTCGCTATATACTTCGTATTCATCTCCGTCAGTCGGTAGGGCCAAAACCGGCGCAGTAGTCAGTCTCGTCTTGAGTTCTTGGAACGCCTTCTCGCAGTCTTCGTCCCACAAGAACTTGGAGTCTTTCCGCAGTAGCTTAGTCATTGGGCGTGCTACCCTTGAAAAGTCGGGTACGAACCGTCTATAGTAGCCCGCCAAGCCTTGAAAACTTCGAACCTCTGTGACGGTCTTTGGTGCGACCCACCCTTTTACAGCCTCTATTTTTGCTGGGTCCACCATTACTCCTTCTTTCGAAATTACGTGGCCTAAGAATGCCCCACTTCGCTTAGCCAAAATTCACACTTCGAGAATTTTGCATACCATTTATCTCTCCTCAAAATTTCCAAAATGATGCGCAAATGTTCTTCGTGTTCTCTCTCAGTCTTTGAGTAGATTAGGATATCGTCTATGAAAACAACCACACAAATGTCAAGATACTCGTGGAAAGTTCTGTTCATTTGATCCATGAACACTGCAGGCGCGTTGGTGAGGCCAAAAGGCATCACTTTGAACTCATAGTGACCATATCTAGATCGAAACGCGGTCTTCTGTATGTCTTCCTCTCGAACACCTATCTGATGATAACCCGACCTTAAATCAATTTTGGAGAAAACACTTGCTCCCTTGAGTTGGTCGAAAAGGTCGTCTATCCTTGGCAAAGGATAACGGTTCTTAATCGTAACCTTGTTGAGTTCCCTGTAGTCTATGCATAGCCGCATACTTCCATCCTTTTTCTTCACAAAGAGTATTGGAGCGCCCCAAGGCGAAACACTCGGTCTGATGAAGCCTAGCTCAATTAATTCCTCCAATTGTTTCTTGAGCTCTTGAAGTTCAACTGGTGCCATTCGATAGGGTGCTTTAGAGATAGGTCTTTGTACACAGCGTGAGTCGATTGAGAATTCTACGTCACGTGCCGGCGGCATGCCTGGTAGTTCATCAGGGAATACATCCGGGTATTCATTAACAACGCGAATATCCTCAATCCTTCGTTCATCCTCTATTTTGTTGATGCTGCACAAAAATATTTGGTGTCCTTTTCTCCCCATGCTCTGGATTTTCATGGCAGACACGAATCGTACTCTTCCCCTTGAAGGCGTGCTTTGGTAAGTTACTACCGTTCCATTAGGATTCTTCAATGTGATTTTCTGATCTCGGCACTCGAATGAAGCATGATGACGAGCTAACCAATCCATTCCCAGAATTACATCGAACTCGGGAAGATCGAATAACACTAGATCGGATAAAAATTCTGTGCCGTGAATTGTAATTTTTACATTTTTGTATTTTAAGGAACAGGGAATGTTTTTACCATTTGGCAGAGATATATTAGTTTTGATTTGCTCAGGATTTGTGAGTTTGGATTGTTTTATAAATTTGGAGGAAATAAAAGATAATGAAGCTCCCGTGTCGAATAAAATAAAAGCGGGTACAGAGTTAACTAGAAATTTACCGGTGAGGACGTCGACATCGATAATATCCTCAGCACCCTCTTCGGACTCGGTCAGGACATACACACGTCCTTGAACCCTGACAGCTGGCAGTGGTCCCGCGTTTGTCTTGGCAACCGTACCCCTCTTTGGGCATTCATTCGACTTGTGCCCCACAACCTTGCAGAAAAAACACACTACAGGTTCTCCATTACAACGTTTCCCTGGGTGATTCGGTTGTCGGCAAAAGCGACACTGATTTGCTTGGAACGGCGGAGGTCCAGGAGGTTGTTGGTTGTTCCTCGCCATGTATGCGGTGAGGTTTCGGTTGTGGTGCAGAGGTCTGCCCTGGCTTTTATTACGGTTGTCTTGGTTCTGAAACCCCGGGCGACCGAAAAGCGGTTTGTGAATGAAGCTTGAACTCGCCACAGGAGGCGTAAATGTTTTCTTCTTCTTTTTCTCCTCGGCTTCCCCCTTTTGGATAGAGGCCCAGATACTTGCCGCTTTTTCGTAGGCCTCAGCAAAGTTCTTACAGTTGAACCCGCTCATGTTCGTCCTCAGACTGTTAGTCATGCCCCTTACATAACGAGTTGCAAGTTCCTCCTCGTTAGATATTATTTTAGGGGCAAACTTGGATAGTTCTTGGTATTTCTCGGTGTATGCCTGCAGAGACATATCACCCTGGTTCAAGTTTCGGAACTCCTCCTCCTTCTCCCATCTTAACTCTTCTCCAAAGTATTTGTTCTCCAAAAGAATCTTGAACTCGCTCCAATTATAGATCCTTAGGGGGAAAGTAGATCTGATCAGGCGCCACCAGCTGTTGGCTTCCCCCTTGAGATAGTATGTAACCACATTCACCTTCTCATTAGGCGGTGTCTTGATCAGCTCTAATAGTTTCTCCATCTCCTCAACCCATTCTGTCAAGACGGTGGGGTTGACGGAGCCTGAGTATGTCTGAGGTCTATGTTTCGAGAACCTCTCAAATGCAGATTGGTGGTTACCGCCACCCTGATACTGGTGGGCATTCTGAGCAATCTTCACGATTGCGTCCTCGAAGCCTCTTCTTCTTGCCTCCTCTTCGATAAATTGTTGGTCGAGGTCATTGTTGGGAATACCGTTTGCAGCCATTCTGAAAAATATTACACTGTATGAATTTGAGTAGTTCCAAATGATAGACACGTTATAAATGCAAGGTAAAATAACATTTCATTGATAATGTAAAAGGGTTTACATCAAAAAGTTACACAGCTTCCTAATACATTCTCTATGAAATGAACTACGATGAAATTTAAATACATAGTTCAGCAAAATAACATAGGAGTTCAGATACATTCTCTAATGATATGAAATTGAATCGAGAATATCAAAAAGTTAGTCATCGGTACTATGCGAAGTACGAATAACGAGACTCCTCCTCTGCAAAGCTATACTTATACTTTACAGCATAAGTCATGTCGCTCAAGCCCAGCTTGAAATGCTCCCAACTCAGGTAGTAGTCACCCTCGAGAATAGCAGGGGAGCGTACTCGTCTCCACCAAGCTTTGGTCTCTTCGTCAAGGCAAGCAGCTGCTAGGGAGGTTTTCCATTCCTCTCTAACTGAGTGTTCCAGGAACCTCGCATTCATGCCCCTGATCCATGAGTAAAGTGTACCATCAACTCCCTCAAAGGTATCGGGTTTACTCTGCATAAATGCCTCGATCACGTCGGTCTTCTCTGAGGATCGACGAAGGTGATCAGGAACTCGATGCTCCATGTAGGGAGTCTTGAGAGCCCTAGTCTTCCAGTCAATTCTCGAATTCTTCGAGTCTTACAATCTCTTCCATGTTCTCATTTTCTGACGTCGCGCGTATGCCGCAACAGCTCTCTTACGAGCTTTCTCCTCCAGGCCCACTCCACGTGTCTCCTATCGCGAGGTGGTCATGTCAGAAATAAGTAGAGGGAAATAACTTGAGTGAGATTTCGAATTTATAGACATGTACTCAAAATTTTAAAATGATGAGCTATGAAAAACACACGGCTCGGTAGTAACATAACGTCTCCATATGTATAAATACATATGGGTAAAATATTACATTCGGAAAATATAATACATAAGTCCACACAACCCATAGCCGTTAGGAAAAGTGACGACATTAAGGTCGTTCTTAAGATAGTTAAAAGTCGGTTACATGTTCATTACAAGATGGAGTCGAAAGACCCTAAATATGATTAGAGACCCTGAAGAGTCTCCCAGATAGGAGGTCCCTCTCCCAGATTGGAAGTATGGCGTCTGGCAGTGTAGGAAAGTCGCGTTCCCATTCTTGATTTGACAAGTTCTGGAGTAGTACGTCGTACTCCATCCACGCAGGTGGTTCCATCACCCTCTGAAGTGGGTCTGGGTGGTACATGCGGTCCATGTACAGTTCATAATCCAAGAGGAGTCGCCAACCTAGTGGTGACCAAAACTCGTCGTATGGATGAAAGCTCTCAATCAGAGTCAAACTGATGCCAATGTCCCTCGTGTGGTAGATCCTGTTTGTCGTGATTCCATGAGCTTCCACGTATCGCTCTATGATGAGGGACTGGCGACGTATATACTCTCCTAGTGGCATCATCGGTGGACGTCGTGGTAGATCGTCACGTGAGTAGCGGAAGGACGTCATCCTAAGGGCCTTTGTCAGACTAGAGTTAGCCATTCGAGTTGATTGAAGTCCCCAATTAACAAAAAGGGATCGTTGAAGGATTGTATCCATGACTCAAGTTGGTTCCATACGTCAAGTCTAAGATCTTGATTTGGTTCACCGTAAACACAACATAAGTACCAAGAACGAAGAGCTACTTGATTAACATGGCAGATTACAAAATGTTTACATTTGGCTACAACGACGATAGAAACATTACTTTTCCAACCTAGCCAAAGACCACCACTAGCGCCTTCCGCATCTACTCCTTCAAAGTTGTTAAATCCATAGGGTCTACAAAACGATGAGACATGATCTACCCTACACTTAGTTTCGCTAAGGAAGACGAAATCGTAGCAATTATTTATTAACATCGCTCTCAGCTTGACGATAGTAGAGGCAAGCGGGTTATTAAGACCTCTTAAATTCCAAGATAATCCATTCATTCCTTGCTAGGAGGTTTTTCATGGCCAACCCCCCGAATCACCACCATCCCAAGCTGTGCTCTCCTCCGATTCTGACGACGAAACAATTATTTTTGTATCCACTCTCATGTGAAAGCTTCCCCCTCCACTGTTAGAACTGTCAGATGCCATTGCTCCCCTGCTACTTCCTTCCAGTTTAATCTTCTTGTAAGTGCCCTCAAGGTATATCCTGGACAACTCCTTAGTCTTGAGAAAATAATCTGGGACAAGAGCCAAGGCTGGATCCGTAACCGCTTTCCATTTCTTCACGTTCTTCTGCCAGTTAGAGTACTTAGAGAAGAAAGAATTCACCTCCTCTACCGGGTTTCTGTCCCACGTCTTCACAGTTGAGTCCATAGGTTCACCTCCCTTCAGATTTCCTTTGTCTGCAGCCCCTATCACCAGCCCCTTGTTCTTAGGTTCTTCTGTTCTGGTCTATTCACTCGGGACTTTCTTCTTCCCCTTATTCCTTTCTAGGTCAAAGATTAGCAGAGGAGTATGAAAGCTCTCCTCCATTACCTCCTTGCCCTTTTCCAAATTTACCTTTAAGCTTATAAGATGTCTTATACTATAAGAAAGAAAGCTCCTCAAGTTTTGAACATAAAACATGTAATTAACATTGAAACAATCGGGTTACCATAATTTAAAAGGTATTATTCAATTATACCCAATTTTTAATTCAATTGTTACTAATAAAGACGATTTTACCCCTGTCAAGTTTTCTTATAAAAAGTCTCGTAAACTACCTTAAGATTTATGAAGCTTTTGTTAAAATAAAGTTTAATATAAAATATTTAGCTTTTTCGTGTTGGGTAAAACTTATTTAGCAAAAAGAGTAACTCTTATTGAAGGTCGTCTAACAATTAGAAAATGTTAGGCAGGACTCATCAATCTAGGAGGTGTAATTAATGCATGACGGTCAACTATGAAAAACTCAATAGTTAAGAATGTTCTAATTCATGAAAAATAAAATCAAACAATGAATTAAAGCCCTTTTATGTTATCAAGAAAAATTATTATGTAACAACCTGGTTTTTCGTGACTTTAATTAAACTAAGGCGGAAAGATTAATTAAGTCTATATATTACAAAACCAAATTTGTCATCGTATTACAACTCCATATATATAATATGAGTTTAAAGATAAACAGAGTATTCGATTACAAATCTCTCAAAGGCATACAAAATAAGATAAAACATCCCCAGCATTGAATAACGTTAGTCCTCCGGGTACCTGCATTAATTATCATTTTCTCGCATCACTCTTTCGATACATGCAATTCTAAACGTATGCAACATGGTAAATAAATAAATAAATAAATAAATAAATAAAGCACATTGCAAGTAGGCAAGCAAAACATATAAGGAAACATGATGATTCACACATAAGCATAAATCAAACCATATAAATATAAAACCCGCATCAATAATCATTCTCAACATAGCACAACTCAATAATCAGGATCAAAAGTCCTTCATGCAAATACCAATCATAACAAGGAAATACATTCATCATACGTTAACTAATGAGTTTTCGTTAGTAAGACGGAAGCATGCAGACATAATCCGCGCAATAGCAATCAGGGCCAAACAGAGTGGACAAGACTGAATTGCTAAAGATACCTAAGGTAATAAGGACGATTCAATCCCTTGTCTAATGTATGCATACACTACCTATCGAGGATCATACGTATTCGCTATTCAAAAGGTATCACCGACGAAAAAGTTCGACTATCACCAGAGACGGGTACCCCCGGATGGGGCTGGTTTTTCCAATTACTATATATGGGCCCACAAAAATATCAAGGATGCCCCATCTCTGAGGTTGTATATACCGTGCCGAATAGCAATCTTAAGATCGTTAAATCGCCTTGGGCAACTCTGGGAGGGAGCCCAAGTCCCCATATACAGCTACCTCATTAACTTCGAATTTCAAGAGTCGCAACATGGCGAACAATCCAAGTATTTTATTCAAGTAGCTCGTTTTCTCAAATTCTTATTTCCTCGTTCAATCGTAACATATGTAAATTCTGAAATTTAAATATATCGTCGATCTTTGTATAATGAAATTTTAGTTCTAGCAGTTCTTCAGGTAAACAGAACACATAAAAAAACTTAAATATTTATTTTGAGTCCCTTCGTAAATTTTAAATATTTTCACTATTCATTATTTTACTATTCATTATTTTACTATTCATCACGGTTACTATTCATCGTATTTTTATACGTATTCGTATTTTCGTATTTCGTATTTCTACGTATTTTTATACGTATTCGTATTTTTATACTTCGTATTTATACGTATTTTTATACGTATGCGTATTGTTATACTTCGTATTTGTACGTATTTTTATACGTATGCGTATTCTTATACTTCGTATTTATACGTATTTTTATACGTATGCGTATTCTTATACTTGTATGTATTTTTATACTTGTACGTATTTTCATACTTTATACGTATTCCTATACTTAGGATATTCTACAAAACAATCTTTTATTTACTAAGTATAAAATTCTAGTTTCAAAGTCGTTAAGTTCGTTTTGTATTTAGTGAGTTGAGAAATTATTTTAAAAGTAAAACTCGGTTAAATTTAGTCATATACTTAACTAAAATTTTAACGGTTTCAAATTTTAGTGACGTTGTCGTAGTTCATTTTAAATAGTCCGTATGTCCAAATCCAAATTTAAGCAAAGGTTTATTTTAATACGTGTAACGTTTATTTTTATCGGTTTCGTCAATTCTTTTTATTAACGATTTGTTATACAATCTAATATAATCCTAATTACTATTAGATTTTAGTGACTAGGTGATAAATTCATTTTGATCAAAATTGACCCATTTTTAATAGTAAAACCGTGGCCCTTTATTTATTTTTAGCTATTTATTTCTTTTCATGTTTTTATTAATAATTCATTTCTTTAACTAATTAAATTACTTAAGTGATAAAAATAAAAAGTGACAAATTCATTTTAGGTCCAAAATTGAACCCTCAACCGTGGCACTTAACTACATAGGTGATTTATTTTCGTTTTCTAATTTATCGGTATTTGACTTAAAGTTTTTATATACTAATTATTTAAATTATACTAAAGTGATTTAACTAGTTTACAATTTTCACTAAACATTTTATTTCATTTATGAATAGTGTTTTTACTCACTTTCAATTTCTAACTTTCATATTTTAAGGATTTAGCTTATTTAACTTATATATTTAGTTTTGTATTTACTTATTAGTTATTAAAAACAATAATTAACAATACACATAACATATATTATAAATCAAAATGAGTTAAAAACATCAAGAACACATGAAGGTATGAAGAACATATATGTTTTTCTAAAGAACACATTTAACTCAAATTTTCATATGATTATATAATTTTCTCAAATTTTACCAACAAGTCTAATTTAACTAAACTAACATAACATATTATTTACAAAAATTAAAACTAAAAATTGGTCCAATTTAATGAAGAAAACCGTGGCCCTCTTATACACTTTCACAATTTTTATTTTTTGATTTTTATACTACTAATTCTATATCTAATTTCATTTATATTATATGTGTAGTTAACAAAAGTGAAAATCATATATAACAACTTCAACAATTAAGTATAATTCATTTCACACACACATATTTATATTTCCATAAAATGCAAGGAAATGAACATCAACATGTAAACTATATTTTTAGTACTCATTTATTATAGTCTTTTAAACATATGATTAACAAAAATTAAAACGAAAAATTAGTCAAAAATAATGGGAAATGCCGTGTGAAATTTAGGTGGACAACAATTATTATTTTTCGATTTTTGTCTTCTAATTTAACATACAATACTTAGGTGACTTAATAATTTATGCATGCAATCAAAACATCACTTAGGAAAGTAACATGTATACAATTAGGTTTAGTGCTTAGCATTTATAGTGTGCAAGAGCACCTTGATTAGGTTAGTGAAAAGAAAGTCTAGCAATTGTCGGGGTCTACGATGTTGTCGAATATGCTCAAGTCGATGCCTCCACCTTGCTCCTCGTCTTTGGATAATTAGTACATACAAATGAAAATAAGCAAGTTAGTAATTTATTTTAGCTAGCTAAACTATACTAAAAATTTTAAAGTGTAGTTGTATTTTTATGTTTAGGTGATGTATAAATTTTATTGATTTTGATTTATGTTCATAATTATTTATAAGGTAAAAGAGGAAGTGATTACTAATTTAAATGGTGGAGAATTAATTTAGGTGCTCTAAGAAAATTAAAGCAAGAAAATAAAAGTTTAAGGAAGAAAAAGAATTGTAGAAGATGAAGATCTTCAAGTAAGCTCAAGGAGGAAGATGAAGATTGCTCTTACATGTGTTTAGAGTAGTTTTTATTAGAGAGAAAAGCCTTAGAAAGTTTTAAGTGTTTGTGTGTAATGAATGTGTAGTAGTGAATTGTATACTAGTGTAGTAGTAATGTATGTATTGTATTTGTGTATTAAAAATGTATAATCTTTAATTTTAATAAAGCAAATACAAGTGATGATGAAATGTAGGAGTGTAAGTAATATAGGGTGGCTTGTGTAAGAGAAGAATGGAAGAGGATAAGCCATGGTCATCCATGACCAAGAGTAGTCGGCCAAACCAACACAAGTGGGCTCGATTTTTCGTTTTTGAAATTTTCGATTTGCGCGCACGCGAAAAGTCTCGAAATAAAATATATGATCTAAAAAAAATGTTTCGAAGTAGGATCGAAAATAAAAATGAAAATAAACTTCAAAAGAAAACCAAAACAAAAATTGGGTTTAAAAATCCTCGCAACTTTGAATAAAAAATTTATTTGATCGAAATACTTATTTTTTTCGTTGAAGGTTATTGATTTAAATAATTATACTCAAACGTCAAAAAATTTATCAGTTTAGACTTAGTGTGACTCATTATTTCAATATTTAGCGAAAGTGTTAGTTAAATAGAATCGAAATAGTAATTTGATATTAATATAATAAGATTTGTTAGTAATAACCAAAATAATTAAACCTTAACTAATTTAGTTAGATTTAGATTATGAGTAAGTATATTTGAAGAAGGATTAGGTGACTTAGTCACCCTTAAGTGGCTCGGCCACTTGGTCAACATTTGACCTCGATTTGCGTGCCGAAATTTGTCGTTGAGAAATTTGTCGTCGATTCATCATTTGATTTATCGAGTTCGAATATGTAGAAATAAAGTTCAAATTCGAAGTATATCAAAATAGTTTTAGTTTAGGTGCGAGAAAAAAAAATTGTAGTGCATTTTTTTAGGAATTAATTTAGCGAGATTGTCTAATTATTGATTTCCTAATTATGATTAGCTTAGATTAACACGGGGTGTTACATATTAGCATCTAGACTTTTCATTTTCAACACTCCTCTCTTAAAATATACCACAAATTCTTACGTGAGTCGGGCCTTACAATAAATTATTGTAAGTATGCCTTATTTGTACCGGTTTATATAGATTTTGTACTATTTAACTGATAATTATGATTAATTGTGACTAAAATTTTTTTAGTACCCCTGTAAGTGACTTTAGTAGATTTGTTTCATGCTTTTGTACCCTTTTAACTGCAATTTGTACCTTGGTCTCACCTTAACTTTATGTGAGTTGTGTCTTACATTAGAATTACTGAATATATATACTCTCATGTTTACAACCATTAATTTCCATTTAATCGTCCAAAATTTCGCCTGAGATTCTCATTCTTTCTCTTTTTTTTTGTTTTTTGTTTTTTGTTTTCCAGATATTTACAAATAATTGAAGATCATACATATTTTTTTGCAATAAAATATTTTGGAATCATTGATGTGTTGGAGCTAGTGTCCTCCACAATTAGTGTAATAACATAAATAAATCTCTACAGGTTCACAGGGTATACTTTGTATTATAATCAGTTGATAAACGTTTATTGATAACGGTTGGCTTGCTAGATAAGTTTGACGTTATTGTCATACAGATGTCGGTGATCAACCGGTCCCTAAAAGTCACAACTAAAGGATGTGTTTAAGAGATGTGATTATTTGAGAAAATAATCATATTGATGCCTTATTAATTGACTAAAAGGTTAGTCAGTGTTTTTTGACTAAAAGGTTAGTCAATGTGATGATGATACGGTTATTTAATAACGATTAAATAATGTTAGCTGAGACGAATTAAATGTAATTCGTAAATTGAATATAAAATGTTATATTTAATTATTGTGTATAATGTAAGCTAATTAAACATAAACCGTTATAATTAATTGGCAAATTATAAATATATGGATATTTATAACTAACTATATATTATAGTGATGTCGGTCCATGACAAATGACGATTATAATATATATTGCATTATATTAGAAGCTAAGATGACCAAAAGTAAAAGTGTCCAGATACACTCTGTCCAGATACACTTTGTTTTAGGTCAATAAGTGGTTATTTTGAGGAGAATATATCTCCCCAAAATAATTAGATATGCCGTGTGATAGGAGAAGAGAGGGGAGAATTTTATTTAACCTAATTCTCTTATCATTCATCACAATTTGATTCACGACACACATTAAGAAAAGAAGCAGTTTCTTTTTACAAAAGATTTCTAGCAAAACCTAAGGCATTTCTTAATCAATCTTGGGTGCAACGATTAGAAGATATCAAGTTTTTGATATTTGTTTTTAGGCCATTAAAGCAAGGACTAAAAGGTTATTTCTAATCTCTTGTTTAATTATGCAATTTCGTTTATGACCATTAATCATATAGTCTTAATTTCATTATAATCCTGGATGATTAAAGGGGTTGTATACGGATATTTCCCCACAAGTGGTATCAGAGCCTAAGGGCTATGAAATTATTTATATGATTTTCGTAAAGATGAATTTGTTTATTTTTTTTAAGATAAAGAACCGTTTTTTTTTTATTCGGCCAATTTTTTTTTTTTGGGCCGTGTCAATTTTTTTTTTTTTGGGTTCCATTTAATTCAAATATTGTTATTTTAAAAGGTTAAAAAAAAAAAGGGTTATTCTACAAGGTAACCCTGTGTTTTTTCAAATTCTACGTGGTAACCCTACTTTTAGGAAGGTATACATGGTAACCCTATACTTTATTAATACCCATCTACATGACCCTAAACTTGTATTCTATTAGTTTTTCCGTTAAATAGTTAACGGAAAGTGATGTGGCGGAATTGATTATGAGTTTTTCTATGTGCTAACCTCGTGTTTTACAAAATTTTACATGGTAACCTTATTTTTTTTTTGTTTTTTTGTTTTTTTTTTTAGATTAAGAAGATGCACGAAACAAACTTATTAAGTTAATAAATTTTCCTTGTTTTCACTTGATTACACCATAAATAAATTTTCAAAATTTACTCATTGAGTCACATCATTTTTTTTTTTCGTAATTTTATTTTGAATTGAATTGAAATTTTGATTATAAGTTGTTAGGGAGGTGTTTTAATCCCGTTTATGTGAAAGACATCGATGAAATGTGTTCGATATAATTAATTTTCTTCAGATAACTCACTTTCACATCTTATTTTGTCTATAATGTGATTAACTTAGTTTCCAGCCTAGAAGCTCATTAATTCACTTGTTCAGAGACTTTGACTGAATAAGTACACCTCAATCAGGAGGAGGCGGATCAATTGTTTGGGCTTTGAAAATAATTAATAAATTAATCTATAACATCGAGAGAGTGGATGTGGAAACAATTCGTTAATATGCCCTCAATCAAAGGAATGTACAAAATAAATACTACATATAATACAATGAAGAATGAGAGTAAAATAATTAATTTAATGATTATTTTTTCAAGCATGAGTATTATGTACAAATATAAGGTTATCATGTAGAATTTTTTTAAATCACAGGGTTACGATATAGAAAAAACACAAAATTAAATCCGCCACAACACTTTCCGTTAACTATTTAACGGAAAAATTGACGGAATACAAGTTCAGAGTCAGGCTGATAGGTATTAATAAAGTACAGGGTTACCATGTATACCTTTCTAAAAGTAGGGTTACCACGTAGAATTTGAAAAAACACAGGGTTACCGTGTAGAATAACCCTTAATATATGAATTTGTTGATGTTTTGATTCAATAATGATTGAATTAGAACGTAAATGGAATTTGAGATGAATGTTAATGAACATCATTTTTGCTTTATATTTTTGGTATCAAATGATTTAGATATTCATTTTAAAAGGTTAATTTGAATCATCTAATTTTTACATCAATGTTTAATAAATGATTAGATATTGTTTGTTTGTACCGATCTAGTTAATATAAGCATGATCGAATTAAAACTGTTTAATTTGAGTTTTATTTAAATAAAAAAAAAAAAATTCGGGTTGTTTTTTTTTTTGTTTCGGTTTTTTTTGTTATTATTTAAACCGAGTTTTTTGTTTTGTGCATTATAAAGATAATGTATGATTGTTGTTTGTGAAAAGGTTCACATTCGTTTGATACCCTATTATTTTAAAAAGGTTTAAAATAATGTTGGATTTAATTTATATTATACCCAATGATATGAATTAAATTGGATTATGGTAGATTAAAATTGCTGTGAGCAATTAAGGAATTGTAACATAATTTTGATCATTTTAAAAGGTGGTTTGGGTAATTAATCAACATAACTTATGCATTATGTTTTGTATGATTAATTTTTGTTTAGTTGATGCTTTTATTATGTTGAATTTTGTTTGAATGGTTTAATTTTTCGCATTATTTTGTACAATTAGTTGTAATTTACTAGTGTGGCCTTAGTAGATTATGTTTTCGTAATGATGGAAACATAGTCTTGGTTGTATTTTGAGATCTCGTATCTCCCCTTTTGTAATTTTAATTTTTGGAATCATTTTGAATTAGAATGTAAATAGGTTTACATTTGTAATTTTTAAATGTATTTTGTAAAGATCCAAGATGGAGATCGGATGGCTCACTCCCGCTATATGGACCAAGATGGAACATCAAGACAAGTTTCTCGGGTCCAAGGGTGGATTCCAACTTGTATATTGTTCTTTTTGGTAGTTAGGCCACACTAGGTGTTTTATTTTGCGTTTTTTTTTTCCATTCTCGTTGCTTTGTTGACATGATAGATAGTTGCATCATATTCCGCCTAAACCAAACCACCTAAAATGCATGAAAAATGATTCATATAGTTTGTATATTTTCATCATGGACATACAGATGTCACTCGTTTATAGGGTCATCACCTTAGTTTAAATCATTCACGCAATGCTAGACTTTCGTTCACTTAAAATGAATTAAATAAAGATGATGGGATCTTCCTCTAAAACTAAAATTGAGATTAGTCATTATAGGGAAAATTGCTATGAAGCCCTTCTTCGTCGGTAGGCATATAGGACCTTACTCTCCATATGACCCCTTCTACGTTGGGTAAGTGTTGACCTATTTTACCTCAACATCATAGTCCGAGTAATATCTCGTGATTATGGTGGACTAAAAGATAGAATTTACAGAAATTTATCGACCGAGAATTCTAAAGGTAGAATTAGCCAAGAGGTTGGCTTATCAATTTACAGAAATTGAGTCTTGGGATCATTTATATAATTCTTGAGGGAGGTCAATTGTATAAATGCATAAGTCATCGCATTAAACAGTTTTGTATTAAGACTTAAATTTAAAACGATGAATTCTTATTATTTTTATTTATTTATTTATTTTTTATTTTTTTACAGTTTTTGAATTCGTTGTATATAGATATAACTGCTAATAACAAATGGCTGGAAGTACAGACGACCCAATGCCAAGTGCCACGCTCGGACGTGAATCCTGGCTTAAGATTTTCATGGACAATATGAATCGACCCACTCGATCAAGAATAACGAGTCCAACTTTGCTTGATTTGGGAGGTGGCATTACTGAATCTTTGCCATTCTTTGATGGTAAGCTCAAGCACTTGACTGAGCCACTACCGACTAACCCAGGCCCCAATGCAGGAGTCAATGAAACACTTGCTTATAGTGATTTCGTGATGGAGGCGGGTGCGATAAAGAACGTACTCATCTATTCAATGGAATCCAATTTGAAAAAGCGATTCATTGCCCAAGGTGCAAACAAGATTTTCACCACTCTCTCTAAGGAGTTCTCAAAAGCACCGACAATCATTAGTTATGAGTATACCTGTCGCTTCTTTGAGGCGAAACTCCAAAAGGGCCAACCGGTTAGCCCACACCTTCTTGATATGATCGAGAATGTCGAGAGACTGGAGGCACTTGGTTGCAAGATCGATGAGAAGATCATCATTGATCGTGTGCTTCATTCACTTCATGATGGTTTTGCCCTTTTCAAGGCAAATTACTATATGAATGATATGAAGAAAAGTCTTCATGAGCTCCACTCACTTCTCGTGCAGACCGAGAGTGATCTGAAATTGAGTGGGAGCTTGAAGTAGGATGTTCTCATGATTGCAAACAAGGGCAAGGGTAAGGGCAAGGCTCAGGCCGACCTAGCTGTAGGGAAGCCAAAGTTCAAAAAGCCAGGAAAGGTCAAGAGTGGGCCTGGTGAGACTAGCGGTAGCTCACAAGGCAAGACAAAGAGCAAGGAAAGCATGGAGTGCCACCATTGCCACAGGACTGGGCATTGGAGGCGGAACTGTCCCGTGTATGCTGAAGACATAAAAGGAGGCCTCGTCACTCCTGTTGGTACGTCATCTTTTATTCATATGATTGAGCTTAACCATGCAAGTTTCGGAACTTGGGTACTTGATACTGGTTGTGGTTCTCATCTGCGTAATCATTTGCAGGGCCTAAGAAACATCACAACTCTTGCAAGGGGTGATGTGGACCTGCGAGTGGGGAATGGAGGAAGAGTAGCTGCCGTTTCAGTGGGAACATATGTAATCCAACTCCCTAGTGGATTTGAGTTATTTCTGAATAATTGTTACTATGTACCCAGTTTATCTAAAACATTATTTCTGTTTCCGTACTAGATAAGGACGGTTTTTCGTTTGCAATAAAGGATAATAGCTGTATTTTCTCTTTAAACGATATGATTTATGGTAAAGCAGTTTCTATGAATGGGATTTATGTTTTAGATCAAACCACATATATATTGCATGTGAGTAATAAGAAAACAAAGGTTGGTGACAAAGATCAAACCTATCTATGGCATTGCCGTATGGGACACATAAATGAAAAAAGCGTGAAACAGCTCATTGATAATGGGTGTATCTCCCCATTTGACAATGAATCTTTTGGCACGTGTGAATCATGTCTCATAGGCAAAATGACTCGAATTTCCTTTAAAGGTGTTAGAATGCGCGCTGCTGACCTATTAGGACTCATACATACTGATGTGTGTGGACCTATGTCAATCAACGCTAGAGATGGCTATAGGTATTTTATCACTTTCACGGACGATTTGAGTAGTTATGGATATGTCTACTTAATGAAGCATAAAAGTGAGTCCCTTGACAAGTTCAAGGAATTCCAGAAGAAGGTTGAAAACCAACTGGATAGAAAGATTAAAGCGCTACGTTCAGATCGTGGTGGCGAATATCTTTCGAATGAATTTGATCAACACCTTAAAGACTGTGGTGTAGTACTACAGTTAACTCCACCTGGAACACCACAATTGAATGGTGTGTCCGAACGGAGAAATCAAACATTACTTGATATGGTTCGATCCATGATGAGTCACACGGTTGTACCTGACTCATTGTAGGGTTATGCTCTTTTGTCAGCTGCTCTAATAATTAACCGAAGTCCGTCTAAAGCTGTAGACAAGACTCCATATGAATTATGGAAGGGAACGGTCCCTAACTTGTCCTTTATTCGGGTTTGGGGCTGCGAGGCTTATGTCAAGTGGAGACACGAGGATAAGCTCGGCGCACGATCGGTCAAGACATACTTTGTTGGTTATCCGAAAGGGATGTTTGGTCATTACTTCTATTCGCCTACCGAACATTGAGTTTTTGTTGCGGCTAGTGCGAAGTTCTTAGAGAAGGAGTTTCTCGAGAATAAGACAAGTAGTAGAACCTTCGATCTGTCGGAGATTCCATAACCAACAACCGAGCAACCAATGGAGGAAACTGTTTCTTCATCATCGGCTGCGGTTAATATTCCGTTGGAACCCAGGTGGTCGGGTAGAGTCTCCATTCCTCCAGACAGATACATTGGTATGGTCGAGGAGAATGGGAGAGATGACGTTTTACTCCTAGAGAGTAACAAACCCGCTACCTATAAAAGTGCCATGACATGTTCCGACTCTAAGCTATGGCTTGAAGCCATGCAATCCGAGATGGACTCTATGTATGAGAATGATGTATGGGATCTGGTTGACTTACCTGATAAAGTTCGGCCTCTTCAGTGCAAATGGCTTTATAAAATAAAGCATTCTGTAGAAGGACAACCAGATATATACAAGGCACGACTAGTGGCAAAAGGTTTCACTCAAGTGCAAGGATTGCACTATGATGAAATTTTTGCCCCCGTAGTTATGATGCATTCCATTCGGATAATCTTAGCGATTGCCGCTTTTCGTGATTATGAAATTTGGCAAATGGATGTGAAAACCGCCTTCTTAAACGGTTATTTGGAGGAGGAGTTGTACATGGTACAGCCCGAAGGTTTCATTGATCCTAAAAATCCTAAGAATATGCAAGCTTAAGCGTTCCATATATGGACTTACAATTAGTCTCTCTTAAGACCAACATACCCGTTTTAAGGTTTAAGACGGGTCAAATATGACCCGTTTTGGCCCATTACCCCTTTTTTTTTTTTTTTTTTTTTTCTACTTAACTCAGAAAGCGTAAAACACAAAAATTTTAAATGGTATTGAAAAAATTGTTAACATACTATATTATATATTGGTGACATATTGTCAAACATAAAAACATACTACATACTAGGAATATAAATTAATAATGTTTGGATCATAATATATTATGTTATCATTTATTAATGAATTGTTATCAAGTTTTTTATCATTTAATTGTCAAACATAAAAACATAATACATACTAGGAATATAAATTAATAATGTTTGGGTCATAATATATTATGTTATCATTTATTAATGAATTGTTATCAAGTTTTTTATCATTTAATATTAACCTGTTTTGGTAACATATTATATAATTATGGTAACATATTAAACAATTATGGTAACATATTAAACAAATATTATGACAATATTTTAATATAATATGTTACCATTTTGGTCTACTTTGTTACCATTTTTAATTACCCTCGCAGGACATTTTGTGACAACGTTATGGAGTCCTAAATGTTTCGGAACATCAGGTGTCAGGTCGTGGATAGGACGTCCATAGTGTTCCTAGAGTCGATTCTTTTGACTATCGACTGTCTCTTGAGATTAAGGCAGCTTTTGGGTGACTTTGGTTTCTTTCTCATGGTCGTCCGTAACAGGAGGCTAAGTAGATTTTCACTGGGTCATTTCATACTGCGCTTGTATCTGCAAGATTCGAGTTGAAGAAAATATCCAACCTTTATCAGGTTATGTTATTTCTCAGGGCCACTCGAGGAGCTGTAACTGAAATGCATGGTCATGCTCGAATAACGATTCGTTTATCAGTTAAGTTACTCTCTAGTCGAGGAAACCACTCTTGATGCTGATCACTTGTAAAATACGACCTTCGTGACTACGGACTTTGCAAATTGTTTTACATTGAGTGGGAGAAATTTTTTGGATATGAGAATCGGTTATCGCACATACACTTGTACGGACAAGTGGGAGATTGTTGGAGCTAGTGTCCTCCACAGTTAGTGCAATAACATAAATAAATCTCTACAGGTTCACAGGGTATACTTTGTATTATAATCAGTTGATTAACGTTTATCGATAACGGTTGACTTGCTAGATAAGTTTGACGTTATTGTCATACTTCTGGCGGTGATCAACTGGTCCCTAAAAGTCACACCTAAAGGATGTGTTTAAGAGATGTGATTATTTGAGAAAATAATCATATTGATGCCTTATTAATTGACTAAAAGGTTAGTCAGTGTTTTTAACTAAAAAGTTAGTCAATGTGATGATGATACGGTTATTTAATAACGATTAAATAATGTTAGCTGAGACGAATTAAATGTAATTCGTAAATTGAATATAAAATGTTATATTTAATTGTTGTGTATAATGTAAGCTAATTAAACATAAACCGTTATAATTAATTGGCAAATTATAAATATATGGATATTTATAACTAACGATATATTATAGTGATGTCGGTCCATGACAAATGTAACACCCCGTGTTAATTTAAACTTAATATAATTAGGAAATCGATAATTAGATAATCTCATACAATTATTTCCTAACATAATACACTACAATTTTTCTAGCAACTAAACTAAAACTATTTTTATATACATCGAATTTGAACTTTATTTTTACATATTCGAACTCGATAAATAAAATGACGAATCGACGACAAATTTTTCATCGACAAATTTTGGCGCGCAAAACGAGGCCAAAATGGGCCAAGTGGGCCGAGCCACTTTAGGTGACCAAGTCACCTAATCCTCTTCCATTTTTCTTACACAAAAATTCAACACTTAACATCAAACTTTTTTTTAAAAAAGAAATTTAATCATTTTGATTATTATTTATAAATCATATTATATTAATAACTAATTAGTATTCAAATCCTATTTAACTAACTTTTTCACTTAATCTCAAAATTCTAAGTTATACCTAATTTAAATTGATGAACTTTTTGACGGTTGATTATAATTATTTTAAATCGTTAACATTCAATGAAAAAAATAAGTATTTCGACCAAATGAATTTTTATTCAAAGTTTCGAAGGATTTAAACCCAATTTTTGTTTTAGTCACCTTTCGAAGTTTATTTTCATTTTTATTTTCGATCTTACTTCGAAACATTATTTTAAGAACATATCTTTTACTTCGAGACTTTTGCCGTCTTGTATGAAATCGAAAATTCCAAAAACGAAAATCGAGCCCATGGTTTGGCACCTTGGCCGAGCTCCTTGGACTTCTTTGTCCAAGTTGTTCACCTTCCTTACTTGCCTTACACAAGCATGCTTCACTTTACTTACAAGTCTAAATCACTTACACATCCTACATTTGCATCATCACTTCTTTTAGCTTAATTAAATTTAAAGATTATACATACTAAATACAATACAATACATACACACACAACTTACTACTAATTCATTTCTACACTACCACTTGAAATTACTAACTCTTTTCTCTCTAAATAAACTCACTCAAGCATATTTGTAAGAACAACTTCATCATCATCCTCTTGATCCATGAAGATCTTCATCTTCTTCATTTCATTTTTCTTCTTTAAACTTTTATTTCTTATCTTTAAATTTCCTTAAGCACTTAAAAATACTTCTCCACCATTTCTATTTAGTAATCACTACCTCTTTTAACTTGTAAATACTTATGAACACAAATCAAAATAAATAAAATTTATACATCACCTAAACATAAAAATACTACTACACTTTAAATTTTTAGTTTAGTTTAGTTTAAATAAATTACTAACTTATTTATTTTTCATTTGTATGTACTAATTTTATCCAAAGACGAGGAGCAAGGTGGAGGCATCGACTTAAGCATTTTCGACAACATAATCGATCCCGATAATTGCTAGGCTTTTCATTCACTAACCTAATTAAGGTGCTCTCGCACACTATAATTGCCTTGCACAATCTATTTTCATAAGTGATGTTTTGAGTGTATGCATGATTTATTATATCACTTAAGTATTGCATGATAAATTAGAAGATAAAAATTGAAAAATAAAATTTGTGAACACCTTACATATGCCACGACATTTCCCTTTATTTTTGTCCATTTTTTCGTTTTAATTTTTGTTAATCATATGTTTAAAAAGACTTAAATAAATGAGTACTAAAAATGTTGTTCATATGTTGAAATTCATTTCCTTGCTTTTCATTTTGTTATTAATATGTGTGTATATGAAATGACTTGTGTTTATTTGTTAATGTGTTATATGAAATTTACATATGATGAATATATACAAATTTATTAAGGATAAAAGATATAGAATTAGTAGTATAAAAATCAAAAATAAAAAAATTGTGAAATTTGTTTCAAAGGCCACGGTTTTCTTGACAATTTTGGACCTATTTTTAGTTTTAATTTTTGAAAATAATATGTTATGTTAGTTTAGGTTAATTAAACTTGTTGGTAAAATTTGAGAAATTTATATGATAATATGAAAATTTGATGTTTTGATATTCATATGAAAATCATAAGTGTTCTTCATTTACTCATGTGTTCTTGATAAATTTGCTCATTTTGATTTATAATGTTCATATGTTAGTTGTTAGTTATTGTTTTTTTTATTAACTAGTAAGTAATTACAAAACTAAATATATAAGTTAAATAAGCTAAATCCTTAAAATATAAAAGTTAGAAATTTAAAGTGAGTAAAAACACTATTCATAAATATAATAAAATATTTAGTGAAATTACATTTTAGTTTAAATCACTTTGTTATGAACTAAATAATTATTATATAAAAACCTTAAGTCAAAAACCGATAAATTAGAAAACGAAAATGAAATGCATAAGTATAAGGGGCCACGGTTTTTAGGGTTTATTTTAGACCTAAAATGGATTTGTCACTTTTTATTTTTATCACTTAAGTAATTTAATTAGTTAAAGTAATGAATTGTAATAAAAACAAAAAAAGAAATAAAGGGGTAAAAATAAATAGGGGCTACGGCAGTTCCCATTATTTGGGGTCAATTTTGATCAAAATGAAATTTGTCACTTAGTCACTAAACTTGATTAGTAATTAGGATTATATTAGATTGTATAATAAATCATTAATAAAAAGAATCGACGAAACCGATAAAAATAAATGTTACGTATATTAAAATGAACAAATTCAAGTGCTACTACCTTTGCTTAAATATGGATTTGGACATACGGACTCTTTAAATGAACTTGACAACATCGCTAAAAATGGAAACCGTTAAAATTTTTAGCTAAGTATATGACTAAACTTAACCGAGTTGTACTTTCAAAATATTATTACAAATTGCTAAGTACAAAACGAACTTAACAACTTCAAAACTAGAATTTTGTACTTAGAAAATAAAAAGGGTCTAATTCTACATTTAGGAAAATACTAGGTATAAAAATACGTATAAGTATAAAAATACGTATAAATATAAAAATACGTACAAGTATGAAAATACGTACAAGTATAAAAATACGTAGAAATACGAAGTATAAGAATACGTATAGGTATAAAAATATGTAGAAATACGAAATACGAAAATACGAATACGTATAAAAATACGTAAAAATATGAAATAAGAAAATCTGAATCATTATAAAAATCATTAGAAATCACGAAATCTGAAAATCTGAATCGTATAAAAATACGTAGAAATCTGAAATCTGAAAATACTGAATCATTATAAAAATCATTAGAAATCTGAAATCTGAAAATCTGAATCATTATAAAAATACGTAGAAATCTGAAATCTGAAAATCTGAATACATTATAAAAATACATTATGAATCATGATGAATAGTAACCGTGATGAATAGTAACCGTGATGAATAGTATTGAATAATGAATAGTAAAAATATTTAAAATTTACGAACGGACTCGAAATAAATATTTAAGTTTTTCTATGTGTTCTGCTTATCTGAAGAACTGCTAGAACTAAAAATTCATTATACAATGTTCGACTGTAACACCCCGTGTTAATTTAAGCTAATTATAATTAGGAAATCAATATTTAATCATCCTCGCTCAAATATATTCCTAAAACAATATACTACAAGTCATATTCGTACCTAAACTAAAACCATTTTGAATTACTTTGAATTTGAACTTTATTTTTACATTTTCAAACTCGATAAATCAATTGAAGAATCCTCGACAATTTTCTCAACGGCAAATTTTGGCACGCAAATCGAGGTCAAACATTGACTAAATGACCAAGCCACCTAATTGTGATTAAGTCACCTAATCTTCTCTTAAATATACTTACTCATAATCCAAATCTAATTAAAGTAGGTTAAGCTTAATCATTTTGATTAATACTAACAAAACATATTATATTATTATCAAGTTACTATTTCATTTTGATTTAACTAACACTTTCACTAAAAATCGAAATAATGAGTTACACTAAGCCTAAACTGGTAAACTTTTTGACGTTTGAGTAAAATGATTTAATTCGATAACATCCAACGAAAAAAAATATATATTTCGATCGAATAAAATTTTATTTCAAAGTTACGAGGGACTAGTACCCAATTTTCCTTTTGATTTCGTTTTGAGGTTTAGTTTCATTTTTATTTTCGATCTTGCTTCAAAACATTATTTTAAGACTATATATTTTATTTTGAGACTTTTCGCGTACGCGTAAATCGAAAATTTCAAAAACGAAAAATCGGGACTTGTTGGGTGAAAGTGGCCGAGATTTTTGAGGACTTTGGTCCAACTTATCTTCTTCCATTTTCTTCCTTACTCTTACACACCATGCCTCCTTTAGTAACTTGTCTAATCCACCTTACACACTACTAAATCATCATCTGTAACACCCCGTGTTTTTGAAACACATTTTTATAAAAGAATTTAATTCCTTAGATTAAATTCATCCTTTTTCCTTATAATAAAAATGCGACTGAATTTTTTTCGCTAAACATGTAACCCTCCATGTTAAGTTAAGCCTTTTATAATTACACAAATCATTAAATAAACATTCTCGCTCATTAAATTTCTAACACAATACACTACAAGCTATTTTCGCACCTAAACTAAAACCATTTTTAATTACTTCGAATTTGAACTTTATTCTTTCATATTCAAACTCGATAAATCAAATGAAGCACCTACGACAAATTTCTCAACGACAAATTTTGGCACGCAAATCGAGGTCAAACATTGACTAAAGGACCAAGCCACCTAATTGTGATTTAAATCACCTAAGCTTCTTCAATTTCACTTACTCCTAATCATAACCTAATAAAGAATGTTTAAGCCTTAATCAATTTAGATTATACTAACAAAACATATTATAATAATATAAGATTACTATTCATTTTTGATTTAACTAACCTTTTCAGTAAAACTCGATATACTGAGACTCACTTATTCAAAACTGATAAATGTTTTGACGTTTGAACATAATGATTTATTTTAATAACTTCCAACCAAAAAAAAATATATATATTTCGATCAAATAAAATTTTATTTCAAAAATACGATAAGCTAGTACCCAATTTTCATTCAGGTGCGTTTTGACTTTTAATTTCATTTTTATTCTCGATCTTTCTTCTAAACATTATTCTAAGACTATATATTTTATTTGGGACTTTTCACAGACGCCAGAATCTAAAATTTCGAGAACGAAAAATCGAGCCTTGGTGATTCATGTAGGCCGAAATATTTGACCTTCTTTGGTCAATTATTATCCTCTTCCATTCTTTGCTTCTTACACATTTGCATCTACTCTTACACACCTACCTAAAGTCATCATTTTATTTTTAACATTATTTAACAATTAATTCCCTTTTTGATTTAATATAACCCGTATAAACTTTTACGGGCTAACTTTAGAGGCTCGAAAAGTGGTCATACGGACTCGGAATTTAACGAAACAAAAGCCTAAACCACCTAATTTTTCGAGATGGATTTAATGGTACAGTTTTCATAAGTATCAGACAGACCGAACTAAATTCTCTTTTCTGTTTTCTTTCAAAGGTCAAGGATTGCTTTTCCATTTTTCTTCCTTGCTTTTCTTCCCCATCAAATGTCTAGCCACCCTAAATTACACATTCAACCTAAGCTTGACTAAGCTTTTGCTTTAACACAACTTGATGAGCTTAGGCATTCATACTACACTAGTTTAACATACTACATAATGCAAACACTACAAACTACAACTAAACTACTACTACTACATTTATACGTATAAACCACACACACACCCAACATACTCATGTGCTTGCTTTGCCATCCTTGTCTACACTTTACCACCTTGTCAAGTCCTCCTAGTCAAGCCACCCTAAGGCTCTTACACTCCTACACTACTACATCATCACCACATGCTTGCTACAACTAAACCCTAAGTCAAGCCACCCTACTAAGGTCATCATCACTTAGTAGCTAATTCATTTAAATGATAAACCAACTAAACACAAGTTACATTCACACATACAACATACAACAAAAAGAAAACAAACACAATACTACACTACTACTACATATTACGTACATACTACACACATACACAAGCCCTCACATGCTCAAGTGTAGCTCTTCCACTTGGTCTTCACTTTACTCACCCATCAAGTCTTAAGCCACCCTAGTAAACATACATCATCCTAATGCATGACTTGATGACTTGCTTTATTACTTCCTAAACCCAATTGCATTCACATACTCACTTAACATTACAACACAAAGCAAAGTACAAATAACAACTACTACTACACTACTCCCTACGGTTCACTCACCAAAACAACAACAAACACTTAGTTATTTTTCTCTCTAAATAAATCAAACACAAGGATACAAGTGGGCAAGGTCCATCTTCAACCTCAAGATCTTCATCTTCCTCCTCTAGCTTTTCTTTTAAAAACTTGCATTTCTTACTTCTAAATTCTTTAGAACACTTGTGTTCATCCTTCATTAATTAGTAGTAATCACCTTCTATTTTAAACTTATGTATGAGCATGAAAATGAAATCAAAGTAATGAAAAATATAAAACAAAACCTAAACCTAAAATACTACTACACATTAAAAATTTCTAGTATGGTTAGTTTAGTTGTAAAATAGATTACTAACTTGCTATTTATATTCTTATGTACCTATCCTAACCAAAGACGAGGAGCAAGGTGGTGAAGTCGACCTAAGCCAATTCGATCACATGGTTGACCCCGACAATTGCTAAGCTCATTTCATTAACCTAATCAAGGTGCTTCCCGCACACATATGTGATAAGCGCCTCGTACTTGATTTTATTGTTTTGAATGTATGTATGACTTGTTTTATCACTTAGTATTTCACATGCTAAATTAGGAGACAAAAATCGAAAAATAACATTAGTACTACACATGTAAACCTACACGACATTTCCCTTGTTTTTCACTAAATTTTTCGTTTTAAATTTTGTTAATTGCATGCTTAAAATACTATGAATAAGATGGTTATGAAAATATAATTAGTTTATGTTTAGGACTAAAAATGAATTTGTTATGAATTTCAAATGTTTAAAGTGTTTATGGTGTTCTTGAAAATATTGTTATTGTCCTTGTGTGTAAAATAATCTACTCTTGTATGTTAATGCTTGCATATGATTTTTGCACTTAGTTAAATATATAAATGATATAAGATAAATTAGTTGTTGAATTAGAAGTGTAAAAATCAAAAATAAAACTTAGAACATACACACATATCACTCGGCATTCCCATTATTTTATGGACAAATTTTTAGTTTTAATTTTTCTAAATAACATATTATGATTAGTTTAGTTAAAATGGACTTGTAGGAAAAATTTGAAGAAATTTCATAAACATATAAAAATTAGACTAATTAGGGTTTATATGAAAAATATAAAAGTCTTTCACACATTCAAGTGTTCTTTATTTAGGTGACTAGTTTGATTTCAAAATAATTAAAAAGTTATGTTATTTTTAGTTTAAAGTCATTAGTGAAAAATTACAATAATAGTCATATAAGTTAAATAGACTAAATCATCAAAATATAAAAGTTAGAAAAATAAAGTGAGTAAAATCACTATTCATAAATGGAATAAAATGTTTAGTGAAAATTATAAACTAATTAAAACACTTTAGTATAATTTAAATAATTAGGATATAAAAACTTTAAGTCAAAACCGATAAATTAGAAAACGAAAATAAATTGCTAAGTAATAAAGAGCCACGGCCTTAGACTTATTTTGGACCAAAAATGATTTTGTCACTTTTTATTTTTATCACCTAAGTAATTAAATTAGCTAAAGTAATGAATTATTAATAAAAACATAAAAAGAAATAAATAGCTAAACCAAATAAAGGGCCACGGTTTTATCACTTAAAATGGGTCAATTTTAGTCAAAATGAAATTGTCATTTAGTCGTTAAAATTGATTAGTAAGTAGGATTATATTAGATGGTATAATGAAATCATTAATAAAAAGAATCAACGAAACCGATTTAAAATAAACGTTACAAGTATTAAAATGAACCATCTCGAGTGTTACTACCTATGCTTAAAATTTGGAGATGAACATATGGACTATTTAAAATGAACTACGACACCCTCACTAAATTTCGAAACCGCTTAAATATTAGTTTAAGTATATGACTAGGTAACACCGAGTTCTCACTTTTGAAATATTACCTAAGAACATTAATCATAAAATGAACTTAACAACTTTGACTTAAATATATTTACAAATCACTAATTACAATACGAACCTAACGACTTTAAAACTAAATATTTGTACTTAGGAAATAAAACATAGTTTATACTTAAATAAAATACCCTAAAGTACAAAAATACTAAGTATAAAAATACGAATAAAATACAAAGTATAAAAATACGCATACGTATAAAAATACTTACAAATACGGAATACTAAAATACGAATACGTATAAAAATACGATGAATAGTAAATACAATGAATAGTAAATACGATGAATAGTAAAATAATGAATAGTGAAAATAAATTTACGAACGGACTCAAATAAAATATTTAAGTTTTCTATTTGTTTCTGTTTACCTGAAGAACTGCTAGAACTAAATTTTCATTATACAAGTTCGCCGATAATAATTATTATGAATTGCCACTTGAGTAATATAAGAATGAGAAAATGATAAAGGATGTAAGTTGAATTACTCGGGTGTCTACGATGTTAAACGCTATAGGGTCAGGGTTGGTAAGGTAGCCGCATATGGGGACACTATCATCGCTATTTGGTGCTAGTGGTAATCTAATGACTCTCCTAGTCGTTATTTAACGTGATTTTTAAGCCTGGGTAGTGATTCGTTCACGGGCCCATATGAGGTAATTGGAAAATGACCATTCCCATCCTGGGATGCATGTCGTAGTGTAATAGTCGTACCCAATAGGGTAGTGTGTGCATGCAAAAGACAAGGGTGATCCTCCTTATTACCTCCTTGATATCTTGACATTTAAAGTCCGATTGATGTGGCCAAGACGCCAGTCGTAGCGTTAACATGCTATTTGTGTTAACGCATGTTTCCATCCTTGCTAGTTTGTTGGCTTATGGTCGTGTTTCATCTTAGATTATCCATGTTGTGTTGGATGTTAGGTAGCTGTATCGTATGCTACTTAGTGTTTGACCTGATGTACGAGTCTGAGTAACTAGTGCACTTTGATGGCGAATCATATGGGTGTTTTACTATGAGAGTACACAAGCCGCTCTGTAGTCAAGACTCGCGAGTTATGTTACCTTTTGAATAATTGAAAAGGGTCGACTACCCCGAATATGAATGAAAGGATAATGACTGATTGAGCAAGATTGATTATGAGTGTTGTATGACATATTGTTTGATTTATACTCATGTTTGAATCATCTGATTCCTTTATGTGTTGTACCTGTCTACTTGCTAATCGTTTTACTTATTTATTATTCATTATTTATACTGCATATTGCTTTAGAATTGCATGTGTCGAAAGGTGTGCGGGAAAATGATGAGAGTTTAATGCAGGTACCCCGAGACCAACGCTATTGAATATTGGGGAGAATTTACCTTCTTTATTTTATGCGCTTGAGAGGATGTAATCAATTTATACTCTGTTATTCTAAACTCGTACTATGTATTGTAGTTTTGTTACGATTAACAGCTGGTTTTGTAATATATAGACTTAATTAATTTTCCGCCTTAGTTTAATTAAAGTCACGAAAAACCAGGTTGTTACAGTTGGTATCAGAGCTGTCTTGCGACCGTGAGTGACTTAAAGTTATCTCATCTAGCGAGACGACACCTGGGCCAGACATACATATTAATATATATGTCAGGCATAGACTTATAGAATCAAATAATGAATTAGAAATCTCTAGATCGCTAAAATAATAACTTAGATCACTTTAAATTGTGAGAAAGGGTAGAAACTTAAGGATCGACCTAAAAATAAAAGACTAGTTAGATGAGCGATAGAATCTTATCATATTATAATTCTTTTACTTGCTAAGTGCTCTATGACTGATCTCTTTGGCTAACAAGTCTTCTATACTAACGTTACCATCGATCGAGACGTATAAATCAAGGACGAGACGACAAGGACTCAAGCACTTGCAAATGGACGCATCAAGATGTCGAACGACCTGAAGCGACGCTCTGGACCTTGAAGAAATCCAATTCTTTGAAGACGGCTATATATAATTTTTCTAACATCCTTATTAAATAGATTATAATTTTCTCCTTCAAAAATTTTAAATCTATTTAACTGATTTTCTCCTTCTAAAATAAAAACCTCCCTATAATGACTTCACAAAATGAAGTTTTCGCATATATAAGACTTGAAGACGAGACTGAAGCGCATGCAGAGAGACGTATCAAGAATCATGCTATCTGAGGCAATTTCCAAGACGTCGGAGACTTCCATATCAAAATCATCCTTTAAATTTAAATGTCTTAACTTGGTTAGTTTTAAAAATCTTACCCTTACTATCTCATTTTAAATTTTTAACATCATAAATTTCTAACTACCTACGAAAATCTACCTTCGTAATTCGTCTTAAAAACATCTTCGAGAATTATTTACTTGCTTCGTAAAACTTTTATTCCGTCATTTGAAATATCTTTGTTATTTAATCATCTTAAATTGCTTATTCTTGTTTCATCCACTTTCGAACCTTATTTTTGTTTACCTTTGAAAATTTATTGCTTGTTCCGTAAGATCTTTGTAACGTAATTTGAAATACTTTTAAAACTCCTTGGTTTAACCTTTTCATTCATTTGTTTCTAAAACCTTTGAAATTGTTTTATTTTTACTAATTCTTCTATTTTAGAAATATATACAACAAAATTATTTTACGTCATCAATTATTATAAATTTTCAATCTTACCCGAAATATGATTTATAACATTTCCGTTTCATCTAATAACATTATAATATTAATTTTTAAGGGAATAAGCTATATCAGCTAGGTTATCCAAAATCCTCTAAAATTTTTATTTAACCATTCAGCGATAACCTATATTTCTTTTAACTTCATTAAAGCTCATATTCTCTTTATGATCACTACGACTTTTATCTAATTTCCCTAATTGCCGTTTTATTCCTAAGGCTATATATTCTATTTAAGTGGTCATTAAAAGTAACAATAAAAATATTATTAAGTACATGGGTTTGAAACTTCTTAAGGGGGTAGGACAATATTTTGATTTTACCCCAACTTAAATTTAATTTTAACACTTTTTATTTCAGCCTATTTTAAGGTTAAATTTTATTTCTGAAATTTAAATAAACGGTTTTATTCTTAAAACACTTATTATTTTAATTTAATTTAAATCCGTACAAAACTTCTAGGCCCTACTCTTTTATAAATCTCTTTCGCGTCATTTTCAAAAATAACATTCCCGTAACATTTCTATATTTATCTAAATATCTCATTAATAAAACAAGCGTGATTTTTACTCCAACATTTTCCCTCTATCTGACGTTTCTATATTAGTTAGGAAACTCAAACTTTTCCAAAAAGGTCTTAATCCCTACAAAATCAAATGTTAGTATCCAAATTTATAAAATCTCAATATTCTCTCTAACTGCCTTGTTTAACCTCGAGCAGTTGTCCACTCTTTCCAAGTTTCGGGGACGAAACTTTTCTTAAGGGGGTAGGATTGTAACACCCCGTGTTTTTGAAACACATTTTTATAAAAGAATTTAATTCCTTAGATTAAATTCATCCTTTTTCCTTATAATAAAAATGCGACTGAATTTTTTTCGCTAAACATGTAACCCTCCATGTTAAGTTAAGCCTTTTATAATTACACAAATCATTAAATAAACATTCTCGCTCATTAAATTTCTAACACAATACACTACAAGCTATTTTCGCACCTAAACTAAAACCATTTTTAATTACTTCGAATTTGAACTTTATTCTTTCATATTCAAACTCGATAAATCAAATGAAGCACCTACGATAAATTTCTCAACGACAAATTTTGGCACGCAAATCGAGGTCAAACATTGACTAAAGGACCAAGCCACCTAATTGTGATTTAAATCACCTAAGCTTCTTCAATTTCACTTACTCCTAATCATAACCTAATAAAGAATGTTTAAGCCTTAATCAATTTAGATTATACTAACAAAACATATTATAATAATATAAGATTACTATTCATTTTTGATTTAACTAACCTTTTCAGTAAAACTCGATATACTGAGACTCACTTATTCAAAACTGATAAATGTTTTGACGTTTGAACATAATGATTTATTTTAATAACTTCCAACCAAAAAAAAAAATATATATATTTCGATCAAATAAAATTTTATTTCAAAAATACGATAAGCTAGTACCCAATTTTCATTCCGATTGCGTTTTGACTTTTAATTTCATTTTTATTCTCGATCTTTCTTCTAAACATTATTCTAAGACTATATATTTTATTTCGGGACTTTTCGCGTACGCGTAAATCGAAAATTTCGAGAACGAAAAATCGAGCCTTGGTGATTCATGTAGGCCGAAATATTTGACCTTCTTTGGTCAATTATTATCCTCTTCCATTCTTTGCTTCTTACACATTTGCATCTACTCTTACACACCTACCTAAAGTCATCATTTTATTTTTAACATTATTTAACAATTAATTCCCTTTTTGATTTAATATAACCCGTATAAACTTTTACGGGCTAACTTTAGAGGCTCGAAAAGTGGTCATACGGACTCGGAATTTAACGAAACAAAAGCCTAAACCACCTAATTTTTCGAGATGGATTTAATGGTACAGTTTTCATAAGTATCAGACAGACCGAACTAAATTCTCTTTTCTGTTTTCTTTCAAAGGTCAAGGATTGCTTTTCCATTTTTCTTCCTTGCTTTTCTTCCCCATCAAATGTCTAGCCACCCTAAATTACACATTCAACCTAAGCTTGACTAAGCTTTTGCTTTAACACAACTTGATGAGCTTAGGCATTCATACTACACTAGTTTAACATACTACATAATGCAAACACTACAAACTACAACTAAACTACTACTACTACATTTATACGTATAAACCACACACACACCCAACATACTCATGTGCTTGCTTTGCCATCCTTGTCTACACTTTACCACCTTGTCAAGTCCTCCTAGTCAAGCCACCCTAAGGCTCTTACACTCCTACACTACTACATCATCACCACATGCTTGCTACAACTAAACCCTAAGTCAAGCCACCCTACTAAGGTCATCATCACTTAGTAGCTAATTCATTTAAATGATAAACCAACTAAACACAAGTTACATTCACACATACAACATACAACAAAAAGAAAACAAACACAATACTACACTACTACTACATATTACGTACATACTACACACATACACAAGCCCTCACATGCTCAAGTGTAGCTCTTCCACTTGGTCTTCACTTTACTCACCCATCAAGTCTTAAGCCACCCTAGTAAACATACATCATCCTAATGCATGACTTGATGACTTGCTTTATTACTTCCTAAACCCAATTGCATTCACATACTCACTTAACATTACAACACAAAGCAAAGTACAAATAACAACTACTACTACACTACTCCTACGGTTCACTCACCAAAACAACAACAAACACTTAGTTATTTTTCTCTCTAAATAAATCAAACACAAGGATACAAGTGGGCAAGGTCCATCTTCAACCTCAAGATCTTCATCTTCCTCCTCTAGCTTTTCTTTTAAAAACTTGCATTTCTTACTTCTAAATTCTTTAGAACACTTGTGTTCATCCTTCATTAATTAGTAGTAATCACCTTCTATTTTAAACTTATGTATGAGCATGAAAATGAAATCAAAGTAATGAAAAATATAAAACAAAACCTAAACCTAAAATACTACTACACATTAAAAATTTCTAGTATGGTTAGTTTAGTTGTAAAATAGATTACTAACTTGCTATTTATATTCTTATGTACCTATCCTAAGGAAAGGCGAGGAGCAAGGTGGTGAAGTCGAGCCTAAGCCAATTCGATCACATGGTTGACCAAACAATTGCTAAGCTCATTTCATTAACCTAATCAAGGTGCTTCCACTTTACATATGTGATAAGCGCCTCGTACTTGATTTTATTGTTTTGAATGTATGTATGACTTGTTTTATCACTTAGTATTTCACATGCTAAATTAGGAGACAAAAATCGAAAAATAACATTAGTACTACACATGTAAACCTACACGACATTTCCCTTGTTTTTCACTAAATTTTTCGTTTTAAATTTTGTTAATTGCATGCTTAAAATACTATGAATAAGATGGTTATGAAAATATAATTAGTTTATGTTTAGGACTAAAAATGAATTTGTTATGAATTTCAAATGTTTAAAGTGTTTATGGTGTTCTTGAAAATATTGTTATTGTCCTTGTGTGTAAAATAATCTACTCTTGTATGTTAATGCTTGCATATGATTTTGCACTTAGTTAAATATATAAATGATATAAGATAAATTAGTTGTTGAATTAGAAGTGTAAAAAACAAAAATAAAACTTAGAACATACACACATATCACTCGGCACACCCATTATTTTATGGACAAATTTTTAGTTTTAATTTTCTAAATAACATATTATGATTAGTTTAGTTAAAATGGACTTGTAGGAAAAATTTGAAGAAATTTCATAAACATATAAAAATTAGACTAATTAGGGTTTATATGAAAAATATAAAGTCTTTCACACATTCAAGTGTTCTTTATTTAGGTGACTAGTTTGATTTCAAAATAATTAAAAAGTTATGTTATTTTTAGTTTAAAGTCATTAGTGAAAAATTACAATAATAGTCATATAAGTTAAATAGACTAAATCATCAAAATATAAAAGTTAGAAAAATAAAGTGTGTAAAATCACTATTCATAAATGGAATAAAATGTTTAGTGTAAATTATAAACTAATTAAAACACTTTAGTATAATTTATATAATTAGGTTATAAAAACTTTAAGTCAAAGCAGATAAATTAGAAAAGCGAAAATAAATTGCTAAGTAATAAAGAGCCACGGCCTTAGACTTATTTTGGACCAAAAATGATTTTGTCACTTTTTATTTTTATCACCTAAGTAATTAAATTAGCTAAAGTAATGAATTATTAATAAAAACATAAAAAGAAATAAATAGCTAAACCAAATAAAGGGCCACGGTTTTATCACTTAAAATGGGTCAATTTTAGTCAAA
This sequence comes from Dianthus caryophyllus, assembly GCA_023091065.1. Taxonomy (NCBI): domain Eukaryota; kingdom Viridiplantae; phylum Streptophyta; class Magnoliopsida; order Caryophyllales; family Caryophyllaceae; genus Dianthus; species Dianthus caryophyllus. Next base: position 1,221,354 of record JALGRB010000016.1, read on the forward strand.
ATGAAATTGTCATTTAGTCGTTAAAATTGATTAGTAAGTAGGATTATATTAGATGGTATAATGAAATCATTAATAAAAAGAATCAACGAAACCGATTTAAAATAAGCGTTACAAGTATTAAAATGAACCATCTCTGTGTTACTACCTATGCTTAAAATTTGGAGATGAACATATGGACTATTTAAAATGAACTACGACACCCTCACTAAATTTCAAACCGCTTAAATATTAGTTTAAGTATATGACTAGAGTAACACCAGAGTTCTCACTTTTGAAATATTACCTAAGAACATTAATCATAAAATGAACTTAACAACTTTGACTTAAATATATTTACAAATCACTAATTACAATACTGAACCTAACGACTTTAAAACTAAATATTTGTACTTAGGAAATAAAACATAGTTTATACTTAAATAAAATACCTAAAGTACAAAAATACTAAGTATAAAAATACGAATAAAATACAAAGTATAAAAATACATACATTATAAAAATACGTACAAATACGGAATACTAAAATCTGAATACATTATAAAAATACGATGAATAGTAAATACAATGAATAGTAAATACGATGAATAGTAAAATAATGAATAGTGAAAATAAATTTACGAACGGACTCAAATAAAATATTTAAGTTTTCTATTTGTTTCTGTTTACCTGAAGAACTGCTAGAACTAAATTTTCATTATACAAGTTCGCCGATAATAATTATTATGAATTGCCACTTGAGTAATATAAGAATGAGAAAATGATAAAGGATGTAAGTTGAATTACTCGGTGTCTACGATGTTAAAGCGCTATAGGGTCGAGGGGTTGGTAAGGTAGCGCGTATGGGGACACTATCATCGCTATTTGGTGCTAGTGGTAATCTAATGACTCTCTGATCGTTATTTAACGTGATTTTCACCTGGGTAGTGATTAGTTCACGGGCCCATATGAGGTAATTGGAAAATGACCATTCCCATCAGGGGATCTGTAAATAGTGTAATAGTCGTACCAATAGGGTAGTGTGTGCATGCAAAAGACAAGGGTGATCCTCCTTATTACCTGCTTGATATCTTCAGCATTTAAAGTCCGTTGATGTGTCCGGCACGCTGTCGCGCGTTAACATGCTATTTGTGTTAACGCATGTTTCCATCCTTGCTAGTTTGTTGGCTTATGGTCGTGTTTCATCTTAGATTATCCATGTTGTGTTGGATGTTAGGTAGTCAGTATCGTATGCTACTTAGTGTTTGACGATGTGCAGTCCGAGTAACTAGTGCACTTTGATGGCGAATCTTATGGGTGTTTTACTATGAGAGTACACAAGCCGCTCTGTAGTCAAGACTCGCGAGTTATGTTACCTTTTGAATAATTGAAAAGGGTCGACTACCCCGAATATGAATGAAAGGATAATGGTGATTGAGCAAGATTGATTATGAGTGTTGTATGACATATTGTTTGATTTATACTCATGTTTGAATCATCTGATTCCTTTATGTGTTGTACCTGTCTACTTGCTAATCGTTTTACTTATTTATTATTCATTATTTATCTTTGCATATTGCTTTAGAATTGCATGTGTCGAAAGGTGTCTTGAGGAAAATGATGAGAGTTTAATGCAAAAATTCTAGACCAACGCTATCAATATTGGGGAGAATTTACCTTCTTTATTTTGTACGCTTGAGAGGATGTAATCGAATTTATACTCTGTTATTCTAAACTCGTACTATGTATTCAGAGTTTTGTTACGATTAACAGCTGGTTTTGTAATATATAGACTTAATTAATTTTCCGCCTTAGTTTAATTAAAGTCACGAAAAACCAGGTTGTTACATCATCACTTAGTAGCTAGTTTAATTTAATTATTAATACAACTAAATACTTTGCATTCACACATTACATTACATTATACAAATTTACAAACTACTACTACATTACATACAAATCACACGCACAAACACAAACAAACACACAAACACAACTCAAACACTTAACTTATTTTCTCTCTAATAAAACACAAACACAAGAAGCTAGTAAGCATCTTCATCTTCTTTCCTTGGTTTCCATTGAAGAACTTCATCTTTTTCCTCCTTATTTTCTCTTTAAACTTTTAAATTCTTAATTTAAATTCACTAGAATACTTGTATTAATTCACCACTTATATTTGTTAAACACTACATCTTTTAAACTTGTAAATGAACATGAACATGAATCAAAATCACTTAAAATATAAACATCACCTAAACTAAAAACAATACTACACTTAAATTTTGTAGTATAGTTTAGCTAGCTTAGTTTAAAATAAGTTACTAACTTTCTGTAACACCCTGTGTTTTTATTAATACTAATTAATCAATTTAACAAAATTCTTAAATTAAAATTTATATAATTTAACTTTTATTCAATTACTTTAAAAACGCGGCTGAAAAATTTCGTTCGAATAAACTTTCTTAACATATTTCTAATTAAACTTTCTCGATTCTTATATTAATCTGTATTATATTTTTATTCCTAAGATACTTATCAAACTAAAACTTCGATTCAATTGCTTTTATTAAACTTAATAAATTTGCGTTTTAATTTAAAAATTATTATTACTAGAATAAATATAATTTTATTGAAATGTATCTTACAAAATAAGCAGACCGTTTGAAAATTTGTGAGACCGTAATACAATTTGTAACTGACAACTTTATACATTTATATTTTCGAACTATAAATTTTATAATATGAACAATGGAATTTAAAATTTAAACAAATAATTTAAAGTATGGTAAATTTAATAAAATATAAAAGTTTATAAATAAGAGTAAATAAAACGGAGCAAACAAAATAAAACAGACCCACAAATATACCCATGTATGTCGGCATCTCCTCTTCCACACTCTTTGTGATATTTTGTTTTATTGTTATTATATTATTATTATTATTATTTGTTTATTATTTTTTTTTTTTTTTTTTTTTTTTTTTTTAATACATATACTTATCACACACACTTCTTTTTTTTTTTATTTCCTCTGGTCTTCTTCATCCCTCTCCCCCTCATTTAATTTTTCTGATTTACTTTATCCTTCCTCTCTTCTCTTTCTCTTTAAAAACAAAAACAATAACAACAATGGTAACCCAACAAATACAACATCAACTACAACAAACAAATAATAATAATAATAATAATAATAATAATAATAATAATAATAATAATAATAATAATAATAATAATAATAATAACAATAATAACACAACAGCAGCAACAACGAAGCATACAACAACAACAAACGACGACAACAACAACACAACAACACGACGGCAACAACAATAAAAGACTACCATTAACGCCGCCACCACCGCCGACGCCACCACCCCTAGAGCCGCCATTAATGGCAGGCTCGAGCTCGAACTCGAGCACCACCACCGGCCTCCCCTGCTCTTCTCTCCCCGCCTCGCCTCTCTTTCTGCCACCGCAGTGAGCCACCACCGTGGTCTTGCTCTGCTTCCCGTCGTATTCTTATCGTCGGTAAGTGTCATCGATTAAATCGTTTTTATTCATTAAATTATCGACATTTGATTTAGCCCATTTTAATTGATTTTCTCTTTGACTCATGGGAATTAGCGAGTTCAGACCACCGTGTCACCGGCGCCTTCATTGGAGTCATCACTACTCGACCTCGGTTTGCCGCCAGTATGTTGGTCGACCACACCATGGGCCAACACCACCGTGACAGATTAACACGTTTTATGTTGAGTACACCGCTATATATTTGGGTCTTGGAGTCGACTAAATCATGGATCCGCACGAGCTAAGGAAATTAAATGCAGAGCTAACCTAAGGTGCTTCCCGCACACTTATGTGATAAGCGCCTAGTAATTGACTACATGTTATTTTTCCTAAGTGATGTTATAATTGCTTGTATGATTTATATTGTCACCTAAACATTGTATGTTAAATTAGAAGATAAAAATCGAAAAATAGAATTTATTGAACATATAGAAACCACACGGCTTACCCCTTATTTTTCACTAAATATTTCGTTTTAATTTTTGTAAATTGCATGCTTAAAATACTTGTGATAAGATGAACATGAAAATATAATTAGTTTATGTTTTGGGCTAAAAATAAATTTGTTATGAAATTTAAATGTTTTAAAGTATTTATATGTTCTTGAAGTATTATTGTTATATTTGTGTGAAATGATTTATTTTTTTTGTATTAATGTTGTATTTAATTGTAATATTAGCATTTTGAAATTATATGTTATGTGTAAATTATTGAACATATTAAATATAAGTATCACCATTATAGAATAAGACTAAAAATATTACTAAAGTAACTAAAGTAAATAAATCAAATTTAAATAAAATATTTATGGAAATAAAATTATTATCGGCACTAAAAAGGTTTAAATAAAACACAACTACAAATTAAGATTTAAATTAAAAGAGTATTAAGTTTAAATTATTATTAAATCAATTTAAAAGTAAAAATATAACTTAAGTTTCCCGTATAAATTTCTAAGATAAATAGTTATGTAAAATGTCATATATTACATTTAATATAAAGATTGCTTTACTTAAAACTATAAAGTTTACAAGGAACTAAAATATACTAAATAAGTATCTTGTTAAAATAATAAAAGAAATTAAGTAACTTGAAATTTATAATAAACCTAAGTAAATCTTTTATTAAAAATTAATATCACTAACAATATTTTTGGAACTAAATTAAAGTTAGGCGAAGCCGCGTAAAAAGAAATTTAAGAACTAACGTCGCAAATATAAATTAGGATTAAAACTGTCAAAAAATTTACTAAGTATAAAAATGTAAGGATAAAAAGAATTATCAAATCATATGAATAACTAAGTAAAAATAATATTTTATATGAAAATATTAAGTTAAAGCAAAGCTCGC